>CM033751.1:32424538-33076499 GCA_019671005.1 Hibiscus mutabilis | reverse complement strand
TCTATGAGAATATTGTGAGTTATCCGAGAGAAATTTTAGTGTTTGTAAATAATGTAGTAATTATCCTACTTAAAGTTTATCTCCCTAATAGATTAGATTTTATCCTTAGTAGGACTCCTTATTGTAGTTAGAGTCTATCAACTTAGTAGATTAGAACTAGAAGTTATCTTAAGAAGGTCTTCTTAATGTACTAAAAGACCTAGAGCCTATATAAGTGTGTATCGAGAGATGTAAATTATTTTTTATTGAGCAATAGCAGAAAAATTCTGCATTCTTTTCTGCATTATGTTTTTTCCTTTTAAGCAGAAACTTCAATTCTGTTTTTCTGCATTCATCAACATGGTATCACCTAAAATACGATCCTAATAGCAAATTTCAGTGGCGATTTCTTTGGCTTTCAAAGTCGATGCCCTCTCGCCTGGTTACTCCAATTTCTTCTTCTCCAATGATGAGGAGAGGTAAACCGTCTGTGTTTTTTGCAAAGAGGTCGATCATTCCAAGGATAAATGCTGGAAAATTCATGGTCGACCAGCAAAGATGGAAACCTACAGCATCCAAGATATCCAGCCATCATACCCTACCGCCGCACCAAAGTTTAATTCATTGGTGCAGAAATTTGGCTATGGTGAAAACTGCAGTAATATAGATGTTTTTTTGCCGATTGCTCTTGTTTCTACCTACTGCAGCAAAATTGGATTATTGATTCTGGGGGCCTCCGACCACATGACTGGTAATAGGGCTTTATTCTCTTTTTAAAAAGTCTTCTTCTCAAGCTTCCATTATAATCTGCAGATGGTTCTCTATCTCCCATCAAAGGGACGGGCTCTGTTTCGTTAGATGGTAATTTGATCCTTAAGGATGTGTTATTTGTCCCGACCTCGCATGCAACTTGATATCGATGAGCAAAATTTCTAAAGACTTGAACTGCTCCTTAAGGTTTATCGATTCTACATGTTTTTTGCAGCACTTGATTCGAGGAAAATAATTGGCAAAGCTAGCTTGCAACATGGTCTTTATATCCTTCATGGAAAATATCCATCTTCTATTTCAAATTCTCCTTCTTGCTTTACTTTAGGGACGATTAGATACTATAATGTTATGGCATTTTCGGTTAGGTCACCCCAATTTTCACTATCTTAGAAAAATGTTTCCCGATTTGTTTGTTAATAAAGATCCAAATTCTTTTAAATGCCATATCTGTCCACTTGCAAAACAAACCAAATCTTTATATTTACCATCTGCTCATAAACCCTCTAAACCATTCACACTCATTCATAGTGATGTTTGGGGTCCTTCTCGAGTGAAGAATATTACAGGAGTAGGTGGTTTGTGACTTTTATTGATGACCATAGCAGACTTACTTGGACCTACCTTCTTAAAGAAAAAATCTGACGTTGTTTCTATATTTGCAAGGTTTTATGAAATGGTGGTTACTCGGTTTGATAGCAAAATAAAAATGTTTCACTCGACAACGGGGAGAGTTTTTCACTCTTGCCTTTAGGAGATTTTTTTTTTACTAAAGGTATAATACATCTTAGTTCTTGTGTAGATACCCCACAACAAAATGGGATTGTTGAACGTAAAAATAGGCATTTATTAGAGGTTACCCGAGCCTTATTATTCACCCATGCTTTGTTCCAAAATATTTGTGGGGGAAGCCTTATTAACGGCTACATATCTTATAAATAGAATGCCTAGCAAAGTCTTGCATTTGAACTCCTAGAGATGTTTTCTTGGAAAATTATCCTACTTTTAAACCTATGTCATCTAATCTTCCCTTAAAGACGTTTGGGTGTACTGTTTTTCTAAAATCCACAAATCCTTCAAGTTCCAAACTAGATCCTAGGGCTTTGCAGTGTGTTTTTCGTTGGATATTCTTCACTTAAGAAGGGCTACAAATGTTATCACCCTCCTTCTCGTAAGTTTTTTGTCTCTTTGAATCTCATTTTTTTTGAACAGTACCTTATTTTCCTAAGACCGAAAATCGGGGAGTGTTGGGATAATTTCAGTCTCCTAACAATCAGTTCCTTCTTTTTCACCTTCTTTACCTATAGCTCCTTTGTTTGTGAAGCCTCGTAATTTTTTAAAACCCGATACCCTGTTTCTAACACTACACCTCTACGTACTTCACCTAATATTACTCCTATCGCTCCTCATTATTCACCTAAATCAACCTGCTCAGCCCACTAGCCAATTACAGGTATATATACCGAAAAAAAAGAAAGCCATTCCAGAGATCTGTTTGCAAACGACACTGCCGAGAATTGGACTTTAGTCCAAATTTGCTGTGAGGATAAAGGAGGTAATGATGTTGAAATTTCTCCTCATTTACTTGAACTCAAAATTACGCCTATTGCTAAAAGGAAAGGGGTAAGACAAAGTGTACAAAGCATCCTATTCAGAGATATGTTGCTTATAGCAACTGATGCCCTCTTTTAAAGCTTTTACAACTTGTCTAGATGAAGAAACAGATTCCCAAGACTATTGAAGAAGCCTTAAGAGACTCCAAGTGGAAGAAAGTCATTGAGGAGGAGATTACAAAGACTAGAAAAAATGGCACTTGGACCATAACCGATCTTCCACAAGGCAAGAAACCAAAGGGATGCAAATGGGTGTTTGCTATCAAATACAATTCGGATGGGAGTGTGCACAGTACAAAGCAAGATTGGTGGCCAAGGGTTTTACATGACCTTTGGAATAGACTATAAGGAAACTTTTGCTCCGGTTGCTAAGTTGAACACCGCCGAGTCCTGTTGAGTTTGGTCATTAATTGACTGAAACTTCATCAACTTGACATTAAGAATGCATTTCTTAATGGGAAACTAGAAGAAGAAGTTTTTATGAAGATTCCTCCTGGTTTAGAGTCCAAGAGAATAGGCGAGAAAGTTTGCAAGTCGGACAGATCACTTTATGGGTTAAAGCAATCACCAAGAGCCCGGTTTGATAGGTTCACTAGAGTAATTCGGAAAATGGAAACAAACAGTCTCTAGCAGATCATACCTTGTTTTCTAAGGTAACTCCCAAAAAACAGAAAAGTTCTTTTGATAGTATACGTGGATGACATTATTGTGACAGAGATGATGAAGAAGAAATAAGCCACTTAAAATCTCTTTTGAATAAAGAATTCGAGATGAAGGACCTAGGAAAGCTTAGATATTTCCTAGGCATGGAGGTGGCTAGATCAAGCAAAGGTCCGTAATCAACCAAAGGAAGTATGTTCTTGACTTACTCACAGAGACGGGAATGTTGGGTAAACCAACCGATACTCCTATGGACACAGCCTAAAGTTTAGCAAAGATGGGTCTAGTCCAAAGGCGGACAAGGGACTTTTTCGAGAGATTAGTTGGAAAATTGATTTATCTATCCCGACCGTGCCGGATATAACCTTTGTTTGTGAATATCATCACCAAAGACATGACAAATCCGAGAGAAGAGCATATGGAAGGCTACCGGATACTAAGGTATCTAAAGGGTACACCAGACATGGTTTAATATTTAAAAAGACCCTTGATAAAACAAATAAGGTTTATTCAGACTCACTGGGCAAGTGAGTTGGTGATAGAAGGTCAACAAGTGGTTACTTGTTCTTTTTTGTGTGGGGTAATCTTGTGACTTGGAAGAGCAAAAAGCAAACTGTTGTATCAAGGAGTAGTGCGTAAGCGAAATCTGAGCTTTAGCTCTTGGAATTTGTGAAGGAATCTGGCTAATGAAGCTTCTAAAAGAGCTAGGCATGGTTCAAAACGAGAAGTTTGAAGTGTTTTGTGATAACCAATCTACAATTCAGATTGCCAGAAATCCAATTCAACATGACAGGACCAAGCATGTTGAGATCGACAGACACTTTATTGCGCGAAAAGCTTACAAGTGGAGTAGCTTTTTAACCTATGTTCCAACAGAAGAACAAGTGGCGGACATCCTTACGAAAGCCCCGCCAAAAAGCTCTTTGATAAGTTCTTATTCAAGCTGGGACTATACAATGTATATTCTCCAGCTTGAGGGGGAGTGTGAGTTATCCGAGAGAAATTTTAGTGTTTGTAAATAATGTAGTAATTATCCTACTTAAAGTTTATCTCCCTAATAGATTAGATTTTATCCTTAGTAGGACTCCTTATTGTAGTTAGAGTCTATCAACTTAGTAGATTAGAACTAGAAGTTATCTTAAGAAGGTCTTCTTAATGTACTAAAAGACCTAGAGCCTATATAAGTGTGTATCGAGAGATGTAAATTATTTTTTATTGAGCAATAGCAGAAAAATTCTGCATTCTTTTCTGCATTCTGTTTTTTCCTTTTAAGCAGAAACTTCAATTCTGTTTTTCTGCATTCATCAACAAATATTACCTTCTAATGTAGGACCACCTTAGTTTATCATTAAGTAGGAATAGAAGAAACTGTAGATCCTCTATCTAAAAGCATTGAAAGTAGTTATAGAGAATATCTAATCAATATTACTTGTACCAAGGATGATTACAAAATTTGTACATCCTACCATATTGATATTGAAAGTTAATCATCTGATAAAACTTATAAAAAGAAAATTCTGATTTAATTCATTCTTTTAAAGGAACCGCAAGTGGAAAATACAAAAAAACAAAACATTTATTTGATATCCAATAGCAAGTTAGCAACCACAAAATTTCATAGCTTTCCCTTTTTCCCTTGTATTGTTAAGATTCCATCAGATAAAGTTTTTTTTTTTATCGAAGTGCAACCTTTATGCAAATTATACAAGAAGCATTACAGCAGAAATTGATAGTTTTGAATCAAAACTGTATTATACTTGTGCATCAACTAGGTTTCTATCAAAGTTGAACCCTCAATGCTCCAGCAACATTTCAGTTCAAAACCAATCTTTAACCGTTTGAGAGTTTAGATTTGAAAGATAACGCAGAAGAAATTCATATAACTAGGATGACTGGCTTGAAAGTTTAACATTACCAAGATAGACTTGACGACCAACAACCCGAATAATATATAACTTGAATCCAACCAACCACAAAAACTAAAAAGAATTGAAACCTGAACTAACTGAAAGCCAACCCAGTTACCTACTTCTAGCAGTGTGAAATTGATAAAAGCTAACCAGAATAGCCAACTCAACTAGCCTGAAAGCCTACATAATTGACACTAAAAGTCCAAGAACCAAATCTAATAAACGCAAAACAACTATAAATGAAGCCAAAATGACTCACTTCATTGTCTCCTCTGTCAGTTGTTTGCAATTTACAAATTATAAAAGGCACCATGCAAAATCCTAACTTCACCTAAATCTGTCAATACTTCAAATCAATTTTTTTTTTTTTTTGCGTATGGAGAAGTACTTGAAATCCTAAATACAAAAGTAAAAGAAATATAAGAATACAAACTAATTCACCAAAATCCCATTCCCAACAACCACGTAGTAACTAAACTTATGAAGATTTGTTATTCACTAAAATCCCCTTTAAATAAGACCAAACCCTAAATAAGAAGTAAGAGATATAATAATAAAGTTCATATCTCAAGGTTGAAATCTTTGACAAGTAAAAGAAACTTGAACAATGTGAGTTTAGAATCAATTCAGCCAATGAAATAATGAATTTGGACATAGAATCATCAAAATATTTGATAAGTAAAAGAAACTTGAACAAATTCTAGTAAAGGTGAAATCCCCATGTCACAACAAGATAAGTATAACAGAAGCAATTCAAATTTCAATGCCACATACAATTTTTACAACAGTGAACAAATACAAAGACATGAGATACCCTTGATAGCTAATATCAAGTCACCTTTAACTCTTTAAGCAACAAAAATAACATTTCAGAGTCTATAAAATTTACTAATAATTCAATGGTTCCAAGCAATCAGAAAACTGAAATTGCAAAATAGGCTAAATTCAAAGGGCATACAAAGCACAATCTAAACTCACATTGAGCTCTAGAAACTTTACTCAGATTAGCCCTCTTTTTTCTTAGGTCGGCTAATCACTATATCTTAAGGCATTAAATAAATTAGTTCACTTTCACTAAAAACTACAAATTTAAAGACCCAATTGACCAAAAGTGTTACCTTGGAGAAATTTGGTTCTAACTCTTTCACATTCCGCGATGCCCGGGAGATATAAGGCTCATTTGTTTCGATTAATTTTCACAAAAAAGGCACGAACTCTTTCCCGTCGCTTACCGCCGCCTTTTAAATTAATTGGTAGGTTAAGAAACCCTAGAACAAGTAACAACGTTGAGAATCGGAGAGGGAAAATACGATTAAAAAAGGACTTGTTTTGCTTCGTGTTTGGATGATTGGAAAACGAAGGAAAACAAGGTAGCGAAGTATACGTGTACCTTGTGTTAAATAATTGGCAGTTATGAGAGAGAAACATTTTTGAGTAAATATCACAATGGGTCCCCAAACTTTCAGCATATATCATATTAGTATTAAATTTTAGGAAAAACTACATATTTAGTACCCCAACTATGCCCGCATTACTGTTTTGGTACTCTAACTATTAATTTTGGCAAAATGGTACCTAACGTTGCATTTTTGTTCTATTTTGGTACCTCGGCCGTTAAAAACTAACAAAGATGATGACGTGATTTGATATAATCATAGTTTTAATCAAAAACGCTTATATATATTATCAATTTAGTCCAAAATCTATCAATTTAAAACATCATCTTAATTTTGATAGAATTTTGTCTCATCTCTTTCCCACCCCTCGTACTCTCGTCGATATCTCGATCGTGAAGTTTGGGTCCTCCAATGGACCGCTGATTAGTCCCTCATTGATCCTCAAATCTTAAAGTTTTGATTGTCCCTAGCATGTCTTTTAAACTCTAAAATCCAAAAAAGTGATCGACTGGAAGAATAAGAAGAAAAATGAGGAATTTATAATTTTAATCCAAAAATTAAAATAATGTTTAAATTGATAGAATTTTAGACTAAATTTATAGATTATATAATTTTTTGACTAAAATTGTTATTAACGCAGGCCGTGTTGCCATTTCTGTTAATTTTAAATGACGGAGGTACCAAAACAGAACAAAAACATAATATTAGGTATCATTTTTCCAAAAATAATAGTTAAGTACTAAAATAGTAACGCGGGTATAGTTAGAGTACTAAATATGTAGTTAAAAGGCTAAAATGTTAAAAAAAATCCATCAAGGTTACCACTTCACGTAAACAAGTCCCATGATAATAGCACTTTTTACTTAAAGAGTAGATTTTTTATATTTAGGAAGATGAGTGATTAAGGGATTATTTAGGGATATAGAGTAAAATTTACAATAAATGTAAAATCGTTGAAATGTGACGACGACTTTGCTTGAGAATCTTCCAAAGTCATCATACATGGGACAAAGTCGTTGACAGAGGGCGACTTTCTCTCAGTATGACAGCTTTAGTTGGTCGTAGGGTGTTGTAAGAAGGATGAAAAAATTAGGAGTCAAAAGTGCAAAGAAGTAAAAATAGGGAGTTGGAAATGTGAAATAAAAAAGATATAACTTTTGTCTAAAAAAATGTCGAAGATACGCGTGAGCACAAGCATCCTATGACCGATCGGAGTTGGTCGGACCAGGGATGATTTGAAGAATTTCTTGATAAAGTTGCCCTCGTGTACCGACGGCTTTACTTTTACGTAAATAATCTTGAAACAATCTTATTTTTCTAAATAAAAAATAACCATTTTTTTTCCTCATTAAGCCATTTTTTGTTTTGTTTCAAAAATAATCTTAGAGATTTTGGTGGCTTAAAAATGTTTTCCAAGGTTTTTCAAACTAGTGATCTCTAACAAAATCATTTGAGGATTAATTTGTATAAAATTACGTTAATCATCTTAAAATGTTATATCAAGTATACAAAGAGGTGTTATGTAAAACCCTACTTTTTCTCTCAAAATAACCAAAACAGTCACCCGTAATTTTTTTTATTTTTGAGTTAACCGGCGATTGGCAATCATTTAGATGTTGGTTGTCGATTGTCAGTGTTCATTATTTTTCTTATTTTTATTTGTTATATTTTTTATTTTAACAAGAATTTTTGCTCTTGTGGCATGTTTTTTTCTATGCCTTTGTGGCACGTTTTCTTTGTTTGTGTGATTTCGTTTCATCTGTCGTTATGCCATGATTTCAGCATACATTAGTGGTCGTTTGACGCTCGTACAAAGATCTTCATGATGCTAATTTCTTATTATGATTCTGTCGGTGGTCATAGAAAGATAGATCCTCACTCGGTTGATGGTTGTTTGTCGATGTAATTAGTCATTGGTAGCAGAGTAATCTGTCTAATAGTTTGGCTCGCTCACCACTCCTTTTTCATCCCTTAATGCGTCTCTTTTGGATAAAAACAAAGAGATTCGAGAAAGTTTTTGGATTTTAACGATATGCTAATCTCTATAGAAATATTTACTTTCCTTTACACTTTTGAATTTTTTTATAAAATTTTGGTAGACACTCCTATAATTATTCTTTTTGAATACGATGTATTTATAATATTTTTTATAATTTTTTAATAAAATTAAGTTGTCATTGTAAAAAAGAAATATTATATCAAAAGTACAAAACTATTATTAACCTCCTATGAAAATATACACTCAAAAGATAAATTATTTGTTCTGTGGATATGAAAATGATTATTTTTTGATATATTAGCGGTGAAGTTTTTTTTTACTCCTTTGATTGATACCAATTGAGGGGTAATGGTGGAAGATGACGACCGGAGAGGGTTGACTGGATGTTTTCAGCTGTAGCAGATATGCTATTCCAAGGGCTCTCTTCTCACGAGCAAAGGGGAACTGCCTTTTAGCTTTAGCTTAGCTTACCAGTCTTTAGGCTCAATATCTAGGAACATCATCACTCACTATTTCCACACAATAGATGTCTGTGGGTCTAAGTATTCATGGTTTCTGATGCAAACAGGATCCACCAAATGTGGCAAGTTGCAGAGCATACGCCAGGAAAACTCACGAGAGATCTATCCCACTCTACTCATTTTGATCCAGAAAGAAGAACAGAGAGTTTAGCTTCTCATCTTTTGAAATATACTCTTATTTCTTAGATTGGCAAAAGGTTGCCTTACAACTTAGTTTCCTTCTCCTTTTATAGACTAAGGAGTCGGATACAAACAAACAACTTTAAGATAATATCTAGCTGTAAGGATAAGAATTCTGAGCCCGGGTACACATTGGGTCCCATCGACAACTCAGAGATTCCTTCTTTATCAGCCTTTAACTAAGATAGTGACAGACCACTATCTTTACATAAGCATTATATTATACAATTCATAGTCAAGATGGTATAGTTCTCTAGACAACTGAGAATATCTTCTACAGAATCTTAGACTTCTGTTCCAGTCTTCTGTAGTCATCTGTTCCTGGTCTCTCAGAATCTTTAATGCTCTGAGATAAAGCTTCTGGAGATCTCTTCTTCTCTTAATTTCTACTCGTAGCTCCCTGCATCTTCTTATCCATATGATAGAACAAACCATCTTGTAATTATTTTACACACTAAGGACTTATTTATACTAGTAATATAGGAGTAAGACAAACTAGTTTCTATTTGAGAAAGGTAATTGAGCACTGTCAGTGGATGTGCTGTCCTCTCCATCTTCTATTTCCATGTGATCATTATTGTCCTCTTTTGGCATCTTGCTAGCACTGCTTTCATACCACGGGTAGTCCTGACCATTCGAGGGGTCAGGAATATTATCTTTATACTGCTTTTGTGCCTCCATTATTGCTTTGTGATATGGTGTCAATAAAGTCGGATTTTCTGGCCAAGTGTCCCATGGTGCTTGTTCTTTAGGTGGTGGCCAGATTTCTTTTGGAATCTGTCTGTTGACTTGACACATATGCTTTTGCAGAGTCCTGTATCTTTCTTCTTCTTTTCGTACATCTTCCCACTGGATACTATGGATATGCGCTGAAGGAAAAGATCCTAGTTGTTTCGCATTTCCATGGTGCATAAAGTATTGTGGCTTGTAGAAGAAGATGATGATGAAATAACCTTGGTTTTTCGTTCTTTGCTTGCTCTATGATTTCCTTCAATGTGATAACGGAAGAACCATTTAAGTATAACAAAAAGATTTACGGTTATAGCAGCTCTGTTCCTTGAATAGCTTCATCAATGAAGTATTGAAGGTCTGGTAGAACAAACTGGACGGCTATCTGGTGTATATGAGTGAGATACCATAGCAGCCATTTAACCTCATCTGGAACTTCTGTGACTTCAAAATGTATTGGATGAATGAAAGGATAATCTGGATGAAGTCCAAATGGGTTTAGTATTAATCCCCCATAATTCCTGAAAATATCCAGCTGGTACTCGAAAACCATATCTCTTGCTTTGGAATGGAACTTGTTTTCTAAAACCAAATCTGTAGACTTCGGAGGAAATTCGGATTTAAGTTAGGAGGGATATTGAAAGCTGTTTCGGGTTCTTCTTCTCGCTTTTTCCTTTTCTGTTTCCTTGGAAGGAGCTCATACATCATGATCTTGGGTCTAGTGAGTAGATCAGCAAGAACATTGGTTTTCCCTTTGATATGTTTGCAATCGAAATGAACTTGAAAACCATTCTCGCCCACCTGAGCAATTGTGGGTGAGGGACTGTCTTCTGTTTGAACTTGAGCATCGTGGGAATGACGACATATCCATTTCTACAAGAAAGTGATGTCCAATCAAATGGAATTCGAACTTGGATATTGCCTTTTACAAATAAGATCTCTTTGAAAGTGGAGTGATAGTGGATTTCAAAGATCGAGAATCTTCCACTTTTATATGCACAGAGATGTCTCTTCTTGTCATTTTCTTCAAAGAGAATGGCCCCCAGATTTGTTTGTCACCGCATCGATCTGGAGGATTCTTTTCCCATCTGAAGGAATTTGCAAAGGTGGTAAATGCTGAAGTTTATCCTTTAGCGTTTTTACTGCCTTTGATTGCGCTGTAGACCACTGAGGAGGTTCTTTCTTTAACATCTTTCTCAAAGGATTAGTATACTTGGAGATTTTTGGAACAAAATCTCGAAGGTAGTTTACTATTCCCAAGAATCAGAAATTTGCTTCTTTGAAAGATCCTTATCTGGGAACTTGATCAGCTCTTTTGCAATGTGTGGTCCTGGATGATATTTTCCTTCTTTGAGATGCATTCCTAGGAATTCGATCTCCCGTTGATTGATCTTCATCTTTCTTTCAGATAGCATAACCCCATATTGGGCTATCAACTGACAGAATCGCTTAAGTAACTTTAAATGGGCCTCTTCATCTGGACTGTACAATAAAATATCGTCGATATAGATTAGGGCCTGGTCCATGATGGGCTGGAAGATCTTTATCATTGCCTTCTGGAATAATGATGGTGCTGTCTTAAGACCGAAAGGCATAACTCTCCATTGGAAATGATGATTTGGGATACAAAATCCTGTTTTGGGCCTATCTGCAGGATCAATACCCAATTGCCAGAATCCCGCTTTGAGATCAAACTTTGAAAAGATATGGGCTTTGGCAAGACTGGAAAAGAGAGCATTCCTGTTGGGTAGAGGGAACTTGTCATCTAGTAAGAAATGATTAAGGGGCTGGTAATTGATTACCAGTCTTAATTTTCCTCGGGCCTGTTCTGATCTTTTGTTGACGTAAAAGGCTTCACAAGCCCACTGAGAATCTGAGGGCTCGATTAATCCTTGTTGAAGCAGTTCATTACATTCTGCTTCTGCAAGCCTCTGGTGCTCTGGATTCATTCCTGTGTGGCTCGCCTTTGTTGGATTCACATCTTCGTTTTTCTTGAAAGGCAGCTTGACATGGAATTCTGAGTTTCTCCATAATGGATGTTCACATTTAGATAAAAAATCCTCATGTGATTCTGCACATGATTTGGCCTTAAGCTCTTCTAAGAGTGACTTGATCTCTTCTGTTGGTTGCACCAGGAATAATCTTGAAATATCCACAAACGGTTTGAACATCTGTCTGTATCTGAGACCATCTGGGATGATTCTTAAGAACTTTGCCTGTCTGTATATATCAAAACCTACTACTAGGTCTTTACCAGGCAATTTTGATCCAAGTACTGTAGTCCGCACCGAGCATCCTGGGAAGAACTGGATAGTGATTGGCTTGCTAATTAAATGTGTAATAAATTCATCACTGGATGCTGTTGAGAATATTCTGGTGTGAGGCTTCCACCATTCTGCTGGGAGAACATCAGGGTTCATGATTGTTTTGGCAGCTCCAGTGTCTATGAAGGCAATAACGTCTGTAGCTTTGTCGTATTTGCCTAAGTAGATTGATACTGGAACATGAGGGGCTGGAGCGACGGATGTTATCGCTGATGAAGAACTAATCTGGTTTTGGAGCATGTATAACTCTGCTGAGCTCAATTCTGAATCTGACTCCTTTTTGCTTTCTTCAAGACTTTGAATAGCAAATAGTGAATTATCATTGGGCTCATCATCAATGGAGAAGATAGATTCTACATCATCTTCTTCATGAATCTGGATTCCTGTGTTTTGTTGGATCTTTTGGATCATCTTTGCTCCTTGCTTGTTCTTAGGACATCTTTTAGCAAAATGCCCCTGTTTACCACATATATAGCATCTGGAGGATTTTTGTCCTTGTGGTTGTTTCTTTCTTAGATATCTCCATTTCCTTTTCCTTCTCAGACTTCTAGGATAAGCTGGTGTCCTGAAAGGGCGTTGATCGCTTCTTCTTTGAAACCGCTTTTTTCTGCAATGGCAATCTCCCTTTTCTTTACATTTGATTTGTAGCTTGGTGTCTTTGCATGCTCTGGCAATCTCCTTACTTCGTGTAAGATAGCTTTTGATGATCTTCTTTCTGTCACAAATTTCTTCAAGCGCCATGTAAGTCTCTTGTTGGATTTCTCCAATAGTGAGATTTTCAACTCTTTTTCCTGTACTCTGGAGCTGTCTTGAAACTGCATTCTGTAATATTTCCGGGATTGACGCAAGGATGGTATGTTTGAGATTAGGATCTGCTCCAAGGAAGTAGAACAACTTCGTCATGATAGTAAAGTGTTTCTGCAGATCTTTCTTTTCTGGAGAGCAGCATTTTCTTTTGAAGAACTCTTTCTTTTTTAATGTCTTGAGATCTTCTTGGTTACCCAAAAAGAACGTATGTAGTATTTGCAGAACTTCAGGAAAGCTTTGTCTGGTCAGAACACAACTTGATCTGATTCACTTAGTGTATTCCACCAGTCTCTGAGAATTCCAGTGAATCTTGAAACAAACTCAGATAGAATTTCATAGTTACTATCTCTAGTAAGTTTCTGAGTTTCCATCCACGCTTGAAATTCTTGAAGCCTTTGAAACCATTTTGTGGAAGGGATATCATCAAGAGTGAATACGTGTTTTCCACTATTGATCTGGAAAGGCTGAGGTGCTGATGTTGACGGTGAGGCATCAGTATCCATCGGGTCAACTTCTTCGGTTTTTACTCCTTGAGTAGCCATGTGTATCTCATCACCAGAGGAGGATTGGGTTTCACTTGACTGAGAGTCATCAGAGCTTTCTGATTCTGATGATTGTTCTGTCTCTTCTGTGTTTAATGCAGCTATTCTTGGAATAATTGCCTCTTTATATCCTTTTAAGAACAACGATAAAGGATTTTGTTGTTGCTCATCGCTAATCATCAAGGCTCTGGAAACTTTTGGTGCTGGCTCCTCTTCTTCTTGGATCTCCTGGCTTTTCCCTTTTCTTTCTCTTTCTTCTCTTTCTCTCTTTTGCTCAGCTTCTTGATTTCGAATAAGATTTCTGAGCTCATAAGGTGCTAGTCTCCTTGGTTACAGTAAATTGTGACGGTGAAACACGTTTAGTGGAGAAGGAGGTGTCCTTCTTTCGAGAGGAGAGAATATTGAGGAGGGAGCTGTACTGTCTGAGGACAGCTTTTCTCCTGGTTGAGCATAGGGAGGAAGACCATGTTCTTGTAAATGTTTGATATGGTCTTTTAGCCTTTGAATCTCTTGATTCTTCTGCTCAACATAATAAAAAGGGTCTTGGCCTGGGTCAGCAGGTCTTCTTTCAGCTTCTTTGAGCATCCTATGGAGATTGACTATCAATTCGTTAGCAATCCTGGTGTTGCTGTCCACCTTTGTTTCTACCATTGTGATCTTGGTATCTATCTGGGCAACTCTGGTATCAATCCGTTGTAGAGTAGCATTCTGTGCCAATGCATTCTCTGTCTGCCAGTTGAGAGTGGCCTCTGCTGCACTGATCTTTTCCCCATGAAGTTGTGTAGGAATTTTTGGAATATGCCTAAACTCCTTTTCAGTAAATTCTTCAAGTGGTGGAAAATCTTTGTTGTATGATGAACCAGCAGAGGAGTAAACATGCATATATTCTCTATCCAGGGGCGGTTTTGTTTGAGTTGTTGGATTTTTCTTTAACCACTTCGGATCTTCTTATAGCAAGGCATCTTGGCTGAATCGGTTTTTTTTTTTCTGTAGGAAGGTGGTTCGGAGGATCTGGTGGTGAATGTCTTGGTGGCATTAGATCTGGAACCAACTTTTCTTCTTTCCTTTTTGGACCATAGTCAACTAGGAAGACAAATTTGCCATTATCTTCTCTAGAGGACCAACAGTAGGATCTCCATTCTTCCATCTTTGATAAAGTTGGGAGTGGATGGAGTTCTTCTTTTTGTTTTTCTTCTTTTTGTGGGGACTCAGAACTAGTATGATATCCACCTTCGATTTCTGGACAAAGTCTTCTTCAACACATTGTTCACGAGAAATGTCCATATCCCATGGACAATGACCTATTATCGGATCTTTGAAGAAGAAGATAGGTTTTCCATCTGCATCAAAAGATTCAATCATCTTTGATTCTGCACACCAACAAAGGATGGCATAGTTCACATCATCATTTGTGTTGGATCTTCTTCGTCATGTGTTTGTGTAAGATCTCCCATCACCTTTTGAGATGGGTCATCATCATTTGTGTTGGAAACACCCATCTTTACAGGAGTTCGGAGAATCCTTGAGTGGTGTATTTACTGTAATGTCGAACCTTATCTCTTCGATGTTCCTAAAAGCATTTGATAAATACTATATCAATGAAGGATCTCGATGGAAGAACAATTTGTCACCCTTGAAATTCCTTTAAGAGCATCTAGTTTCCAAAAAGATGGATCAAATAGATACCATCAGATATTCTCACATCCATTTTGGAGCCATCAAGACTTGCTTTAAAATTATCATGGAGTTGATGGAAAGCCCATCAACTCCATAGCAAGGATAGCACTTTGATGCCCGCGATCGACACCGATATCTAAAGTACCAAGATGCTTGTATTGGTACTGTGGAGACAACTATGAACAATGGGCTTGTGATGGTAACGCTGTTCCCAAACTTTATCATGGCCCTTGAAGATCCAAATCTGATAGATGCTCTTAAAGTACGGATCCATATAGTTGGAGCCCAGCAAGTGTAATCTTCCATCATTGCTACCCTTCATTACCGTTGTCTACCGAGTCCAGGATCATGCTTTTAGGCTTGGTGGAAGTGGATCTAATGATTCCCTCCTCATTACAATAAATACACAAGAGCAGCCTCATTGCGTACATATCCCCGCACAAATTGAAGGGATGAACTAATCCGATTACTCCCGAGAAAGATGGGTCACAAGTTACGACCAGATCCATGCAAAGAAACAACCTATCGATCTACCAACACCAAGATCATCTCAAAAGGTGATGGAACATCGAGAGATAAGGTTCGACCACAGCCACCAAGGATTCTCCGACTCCTCCCGTGTTTCCAACACAAATGATGATGACCCCTCGAGGAGATCTTACACAAACACATGACGAAGAAGATCCGCATTGGTGTGAACTATGCCATCCTCGAAATGAATCAAAGATGATTGAATCTTTTGATGCGGATGGAAAACCTATCTTCTTCTTCAAAGATCCGATAATGTCATTGTCCATGGGATATGGACTGCTCTCGTGAACAATGTGTTGAAGAAGACTTTGTCCAGAAATCAAGGTGGATATCATACTAGTTACAGTCCCCACAAAAAGAAGAAAAACAAAAGAAGAACTCCATCCACTCCCAACTTTATCAAAGATGGAAGAATGGAGATCCTACTGTTGGTCCTCTAGGAGAAGATAATGGCAAATTTGTCTTCCTAGTTGACTATGGTCCAAAAAGGAAAGAAGAAAAGTTGGTTCCAGATCTAATGCCACCAAGACATTCACCACCGATCCTCCAGAACCACCTTCCTACAGAAAAGAAAAACCAGTTCAGCCAGTACAACCTTGCTATAAGAAGATCCGAAGTGGTTAAAGAAAAATCCAACAACTCAAACAAAACCGCCCCGGATAGAGAATATATGCATGTTTACTCCTCTGGTTCATCATACAACAAAGATTTTCCACCACTTGAAGAATTTACTGAAAAGGAGTTTAGGCATATTCCAAAAATTCCTACACAACTTCATGGGGAAAAGATCAGTGCAGCAGAGGCCACTCTCAACTAGCAGACAGAGAATGCATTGGCACAGAATGCTACTCTACAACGGATTGATACCAGAGTTGCCCAGATAGATACCAAGATCACAATGGTAGAAACAAAGGTGGACAAAGAACACCGGGATTGCTAACGAATTGATAGTCAATCTCCATAGGATGCTCAAAGAAGCTGAAAGAAGACCTGTGACCCAGGCCAAGACCCTTTTTATTATGTTGAGCGGAAGAATCAAGATATTCAAAGGCTAAAAGACCATATCAAACATTTACAAGAACATGGTCTTCCTCCCTATGCTCAACCAGGAGAAAAGCTGTCCTCAAGACAGTACAGCTCCTCCTCAATATTCTCTCCTCTCGAAAGAAGGACACCTCCTTCTCCACTAAACGTGTTTCACCGTCACCCTACGTAACCAAGGAGACTAGCACCTTATGAGCTCGAAATCTTATTCAAATCAAGAAGCTGAGCAAAAGAGAGAAAGAAAAGAAAAGAAAAGGAAAAGCCGAGATCCAAGAAGAAGAGGAGCCAGCACCAAAAGTTTCCAGAGCCTTGATGATTAGCGATGAGCAACAACAAAATCCTTTATCGTTGTTCTTAAAAGGATATAAAGAGGCAATTATTCCAAGAATAGCTGCATTAAACACGTAAGAGAGACAGAACAATCATCAAATCGAAAGCTCGATGACTCTCGATCAAGTGAAACCCAATCCTCCTCCGGTGATGAGATACACATGGCTACTCAAGGAGTAAAAACCGAAGAAGTTGACCCGATGGATACGATGCCTCACCGTCAACATCAGCACCTCACCTTTCCCGGATCAATAGTGGAAAACACGTATTCACTCTTGATGATATCCCTTCCACAAAATGGTTTCAAAGGCTTCAAGAATTTCAAGCGTGGATGGAAACTCAGAAACTTACTAGAGATAGTAACTATGAAATTCTATCTGAGTTTGTTTCAAGATTCACCGAAATTCGTGAGACCGGTGGAATACACTAAGTGAATCAGATCAAGTTGTGTTCCTGACCAGACAAAGCTTTCCTGAAGTTCTGCAAATACTACATACGTTCTTTTTGGGTAACCAAGAAGATCTCAAGACATTAAAAAAGAAAGAGTTCTTCAAAAGAAAATGCTGCTCTCCAGAAAAGAAAGATCTGCAGAAACACTTTACTATCATGACGGTTGTTCTACTTCCTTGGAGCAGATCCTAATCTCAAACATACCATCCTTGCGTCAATCCCGGAAATATTACAGAATGCAGTTTCAAGACAGCTCCAGAGTACAGGAAAAAGAGTTGAAAATCTCACTATTGGAGAAATCCAACAAGAGACTTACATGGCGCTTGAAGAAATTTGTGACAGAAAGAAGATCATCAAAAGCTATCTTACACGAAGTAAGGAGATTGCCAGAGCATGCAAAGACACCAAGCTACAAATCAAATGTAAAGAAAAGGGAGATTGCCATTGCAGACAAAAGAAGCGGTTTCAAAGAAGAAGCGATCAACGCCCTTTCAGGACACCAGCTTATCCTAGAAGTCTGAGAAGGAAAAGGAAATGGAGATATCTAAGAAAGAAACAACCACAAGGACAAAAATCCTCCAGATGCTATATATGTGTAAAACAGGGCATTTTGCTAAAAGATGTCCTAAGAACAAGCAAGGAGCAAAGATGATCCAAAAGATCCAACAAAACACAGGAATCCAGATTCATGAAGAAGATGATGTAGAATCTATCTTCTCCATTGATGATGAGCCCAATGATAATTCACTATTTGCTATTCAAAGTCTTGAAGAAAGCAAAAAGGAGTCAGATTCAGAATTGAGCTCAGCAGAGTTATACATGCTCCAAAACCAGATTAGTTCTTCATCAGCGATAACATCCGTCGCTCCAGCCCCTCATGTTCCAGTATCAATCTACTTAGGCAAATACGACAAAGCTACAGACGTTATTGCCTTCATAGACACTGGAGCTGCCAAAACAATCATGAACCCTGATGTTCTCCCAAAGAGAATGGTGGAAGCCTCACACCAGAATATTCTCAACAGCATCCAGTGATGAATTTATTACACATTTAATTAGCAAGCCAATCACTATCCAGTTCTTCCCAGGATGCTCGGTGCGGACTACAGTACTTGGATCAAAATTGCCTGGTAAAGACCTAGTAGTAGGTTTTGATATATACAGACAGGCAAAGTTCTTAAGAATCATCCCAGATGGTCTCAGATACAGACAGATGTTCAAACCGTTTGTGGATATTTCAAGATTATTCCTGGTACAACCAACAGAAGAGATCAAGTCACTCTTAGAAGAGCTTAAGGCCAAATCATGTGCAGAATCACATGAGGATTTTTTATCTAAATGTGAACATCCATTATGGAGAAACTCAGAATTCCATGTCAAGCTGCCTTTCAAGAAAAACGAAGATGTGAATCCAACAAAGGCGAGCCACACAGGAATGAATCCAGAGCACCAGAGGCTTGCAGAAGCAGAATGTAATGAACTGCTTCAACAAGGATTAATCGAGCCCTCAGATTCTCAGTGGGCTTGTGAAGCCTTTTACGTCAACAAAAGATCAGAACAGGCCCGAGGAAAATTAAGACTGGTAATCAATTACCAGCCCCTTAATCATTTCTTACTAGATGACAAGTTCCCTCTACCCAACAGGAATGCTCTCTTTTCGAGTCTTGCCAAAGCCCATATCTTTTCAAAGTTTGATCTCAAAGCGGGATTCTGGCAATTGGGTATTGATCCTGCAGATAGGCCCAAAACAGATTTTGTATCCCAAATCATCATTTCAATGGAGAGTTATGCCTTTCGGTCTTAAGACAGCACCATCATTATTCCAGAAGGCAATGATAAAGATCTTCCAGCCCATCATGGACCAGGCCCTAATCTATATCGACGATATTTTATTGTACAGTCCAGATGAAGAGGCCCATTTAAAGTTACTTAAGCGATTCTGTCAGTTGATAGCCCAATATGGGGTTATGCTATCTGAAAGAAAGATGAAGATCAATCAACGGGAGATCGAATTCCTAGGAATGCATCTCAAAGAAGGAAAATATCATCCAGGACCACACATTGCAAAAGAGCTGATCAAGTTCCCAGATAAGGATCTTTCAAAGAAGCAAATTTTACAGTTCTTGGGAATAGTAAACTACCTTCGAGATTTTGTTCCAAAAATCTCCAAGTATACTAATCCTTTGAGAAAGATGTTAAAGAAAGAACCTCCTCGCTGGTCTACAAATAATCATCAAAGGCAGTAAAAACGCTAAAGGATAAACTTCAGCATTTACCACCTTTGCAAATTCCTTCAGATGGGAAAAGAATCCTCCAGACTGATGCCAGTGACAAATACTGGGGGGCCATTCTCTTTGAAGAAAAGGACAAGAAGAGACATCTCTGTGCATATAAAAGTGGAAGATTCTCTGATGCTGAAATCCACTATCACTCCACTTTCAAAGAGATCTTAGCTGTAAAAAAGGCAATATCCAAGTTCGAATTCCATTTGATTGGACATCACTTTCTTGTAGAAATGGATATGTCGTCATTCCCACAGATGCTCAAGTTCAAACAGAAGACAGTCCCTCACCCACAATTGCTCAGGTGGGCAGAATGGTTTTCCAAGTTCTGTTTCGATTGCAAACATATCAAAGGGAAAACCAATGTTCTTGCTGATCTACTCACTAGACCCAAGATCATGATGTACAGAGCTCCTTCCAAGGAAACAGGAAAGGGAAAGAAGCAGAAGAAGAACCCAGAAACAGCTTTCAATATCCCTCCTAACTTAAATCCAGAATTTCCTCCAGAAGTCTACAGACTGGTTTTAGAAAACAAGTTCCATTCCAAAGCAAGAGATATGGTTTTCGAGTACCAGCTGGATATTTTCAGGAATTATGGGGGATTAATACTAAACCCATTTGGACTTCATCCAGATTATCCTTTCATTCATCCAATACATTTTGAAGTCACAGAAGTTCCAGATGAGGTTAAATGGCTGCTATGGTATCTCACTCATATACACCAGATAGCCGTCCAGTTTGTTCTACCAGACCTTCAATACTTCATTGATGAAGCTATTCAAGGAACAGAGCCTGCTATAACCAGAAATCTTGCTGTTATACTTAAATGGTTCTTCCCGTTATCACATTGGAAGGAAATCATAGAGCAAGCAGCAACGAAAAACCAAGGTTATTTCATCATCATCTTCTTCTACAAGCCACAATACTTTATGCACCATGGAAATGCGAAAACAACTAGGATCTTTTTCCTTCAAAGCATATCCATAGTATCCATGGGAAGATGTACGAAAAGAAGAAGAAAGATACAGGACTCTGCAAAAGCATATGTGTCAAGTCAACAGACAGATTCCAAAAGAAATCTGGCCACCACCTAAAGAACAAGCACCATGGGACACTTGGCCAGAAAATCCGGCTTTATTGACACCATATCACAAAGCAATAATGGAGGCACAAAAGCGAAGATAAAGATAATATTCCCGACCCTCTCGAATGGTCACAGGACTACCCGTGGTATGAAAGCGAGCTAGCAAGATGCCAAAAGAGGACAATAATGATCACATGGAAATAGAAGATGGAGAGGACAAAGACATCCACCGACAGTGCTCAATTACCTTTCTCAAATAGAAACTAGTTTGTCTTACTCCTATATTACTAGTATAAATAAGTCCTTAGTGTGTAAAATAATTACAAGATGGTTTGTTCTATCATATGGATAAGAAGATGCAGGGAGCTACGAGTAGAAATTAAGAGAAGAAGAGATCTCCAGAAGCTTTATCTCAGAGCATTAAAGATTCTGAGAGACCAGAAAAGATGACTACAGAAAGACCGGAATGTAAGTCTAAGATTCTCAGTAGAAGATATTCTCAGTTGTCTAGAGAACTATACCATCTTGACTATGAATTGTATAATATAATGCTTATGTAAAGATAGTGGTCTGTCACTATCTTAGTTAAAGGCTGATAAAGAAGGAATCTCTGAGTTGTCGATGGGACCCAATGTGTACCCGGGCTCAGAATTCTTATCCTTACAGCTAGATATTATCTTAAAGTTGTTTGTTTGTATCCGACTCCTTAGTCTATAAAAGGAGAAGGAAACTAAGTTGTAAGGCAACCTTTTGCCAATCTAAGAAATAAGAGTATATTTCAAAAGATGAGAAGCTAAACTCTCTGTTCTTCTTTCTGGATCAAAATGAGTAGAGTGGGATAGATCTCTCGTGAGTTTTCCTGGCGTATGCTCTGCAACTTGCCACATTTGGTGGATCCTGTTTGCATCAGAAACCATGAATACTTAGACCCACAGACATCTATTGTGTGGAAATAGTGAGTGATGATGTTCCTGGATATTGAGCCTAAAGACTGGTAAGCTAAGCTAAAGCTAAAAGGCAGTTCCCCTTTGCTCGTGAGAAGAGAGCCCTTGGAATAGCATATCTGCTTTCTGGTGAAAACATCCAAATCAACCTCTCCCTATTGTCATCTTCCACCATTACCCCTCAATTGGTATCAAAACAGGATTTTGTATCCCAAATCATCATTTCCAATGGAGAGTTATGCCTTTCGGTCTTAAGACAGCACCATCATTATTCCAGAAGGCAATGATAAAGATCTTCCAGCCCATGATGGACCAGGCCCTAATCTATATCGACGATATTTTATTGTACAGTCCAGATGAAGAGGCCCATTTAAAGTTACTTAAGCGATTCTGTCAGTTGATAGCCCAATATGGGGTTATGCTATCTGAAAGAAAGATGAAGATCAATCAACGGGAGATCGAATTCCTAGGAATGCATCTCAAAGAAGGAAAATATCATCCAGGACCACACATTGCAAAAGAGCTGATCAAGTTCCCAGATAAGGATCTTTCAAAGAAGCAAATTTTACAGTTCTTGGGAATAGTAAACTACCTTCGAGATTTTGTTCCAAAAATCTCCAAGTATACTAATCCTTTGAGAAAGATGTTAAAGAAAGAACCTCCTCAGTGGTCTACAAACAATCAATCAAAGGCAATAAAAACTAAAGGATAAACTTCAGCATTTACCACCTTTGCAAATTCCTTCAGATGGGAAAAGAATCCTCCAGGTCGATGCCAAAGTGACAAATCTTTGGGGCCATTCTCTTTGAAGAAAAGGACAAGAAGAGACATCTCTGCATATAAAAGTGGAAGATTCTCGATCTTTGAAATCCACTATCACTCCACTTTCAAAGAGATCTTAGTCAGTAAAAAGGCAATATCCAAGTTCGAATTCCATTTGATTGGACATCACTTTCTTGTAGAAATGGATATGTCGTCATTCCCACGATGCTCAAGTTCAAACAAAGACATCCCTCACCCCACAATTGCTCAGGTGGGCGAATGGTTTTCAAGTTACTGCTTTCGATTGCAAACATATCAAAGGGAAAACCAATGTTCTTGCTGATCTACTCACTAGACCCAAGATCATGATGTACAGAGCTCCTTCCAAGGAAACAGAAAGTGAAAAGAAGCGAGAAGAAGAACCCGAAAACAGACTTTCAATATCCCTCCTAACTTAAATCCGAATTTCCTCCGTAAGTCTACAGACTGGTTTTAGAAAACAAGTTTCATTCCAAAGCAAGAGATATGGTTTTCGAGTACCAAATTGGATATTTTCAGAATTATGGGGATTAATACTAAACCCATTTGGACTTCATCCAGATTATCCTTTCATTCATCCAATACATTTTGAAGTCACGAAGTTCGGATGAGGTTAAATGGCTGCTATGGTATCTCACTCATATACACCCGATAGCCATCCGATTTGTTCCTACTGCACCTTCAATACTTCATTGATGAAGCTATTCAAGGAACAGAGCCTGCTATAACCAGAAATCTTGTTGTTATACTTAAATGGTTCTTCCGTTATCATCACATTGGAAGGAAATCATAGAGCAAGCGAAGAACGAAAAACCAAGGTTATTTCATCATCATCTTCTTCTACAAGCCACAATACTTTATGCACCATGGAAATGCGAAACAACTAGGATCTTTTCCTTCAAACATATATCCATAGTATCCAAAGTGGGAAGATGTACGAAAAGAAGAAGAAAGATACAGGACTCTGCAAAAGCATATGTGTCAAGTCAATGACAGATTCCAAAGAAAATCGGCCACCACCTAAAGAACAAGCACCATGGGACACTTGGCGAAAAATCCGGCTTTATTGACACCATATCACAAAGCAATAATGGAGGCACAAAAGCAAGATAAAGATAATATTCCCCCCTCTCGAATGGTCACAGGACTACCCGTGGTATGAAAGCGATTATAGCAAGATGCCAAAAGAGGACAATAATGATCACATGGAAATAGAAGATGGAGAGGACAAAGACATCCACCGACAAAGGCTCAATTACCTTTCTCAAATAGAAACTAGTTTGTCTTACTCCTATATTACTAGTATAAATAAGTCCTTAGTGTGTAAAATAATTACAAGATGGTTTGTTCTATCATATGGATAAGAAGATGCATGGAGCTACGAGTAGAAATTAAGAGAAGAAGAGATCTCCGAAGCTTTATCTCGAGCATTAAAGATTACGAGAGACCAGAAAAGATGACTACAGAAGACCGGAAATGTAAGTCTAAGATTCTCAGAAGATATTCTCGATTGTCTAGAGAACTATACCATCTTGACTATGAATTGTATAATATAATGCTTATGTAAAGATAGTGGTCTGTCACTATCTTAGTTAAAGGCTGATAAAGAAGGAATCTCTGATGTCGATGGGACCCAATGTGTACCCTGCTCTGTAATTCTTATCCTTACAGCTAGATATTATCTTAAAGTTGTTTGTTTGTATCCGACTCCTTAGTCTATAAAAGGAGAAGGAAACTAAGTTGTAAGGCAACCTTTTGCCAATCTAAGAAATAAGAGTATATTTCAAAAGATGAGAAGCTAAACTCTCTGTTCTTCTTTCAGGATCAAAATGAGTAGAGTGGGATAGATCTCTCGTGAGTTTTCCTGGCGTATGCTCTGCAACTTGCCACATTTGGTGGATCCTGTTTGCATCAGAAACCATGAATACTTAGACCCACAGACATCTATTGTGTGGAAATAGTGAGTGATGATGTTCCTGGATATTGAGCCTAAAGACTGGTAAGTATTTCTCGTTCTTCTTCCAGTCGTTCCCTAGTCTCTATGGAAGTTAATTCTAAGCTGAAAAGTCAAACATCCAAAAAGATTTCATCCCTTTATGAGGTGGAATATTCAGAAGATGATAAAATTCAGCCTACTCAACTTCCTATTGTAAATCCCTATTTAGCCTATCAAAAGCCTCAAACTTCGCTCTACCGCAGTATTAAATCCTTAATCCATTCCCCCTAAATCTGTGAAAAGAATATGTACAAATATCCCAGTTTGATAAATACTATATCACCGGATCTCGCCATAACAATTTGTCACCCTTGAAATTCCTACTGAGTTTCCAAAAAGATGGATCGAAGCAGGATATTCTCACATCCATTTTGGAGCCATCAGACTTGCTTTAAATTATCATGGAGTTGATGGAAAGCCAGTAGTAGCAAGGATAGCACTGCTCGACACGGATATCTAAAGTACCAAGATGCTTGTATTGGTACCGTGGAGGCAACTATGAACAATGGGCTTGTGATGGTAACGCTGTTCCCAAACTTTATCATGGCCCTTGAAGATCCAAATCGATAGATGCTCTTAAAGTTGGTATAGTTGGAGCCCAAAGAAGTGGAATCTTCCATCATTGCTACCCTTCATTACAGATTGTCTACCGAGTCCAGGATCATGCTTTTAGGCTTGGTGGAAGTGGATCTAATGATTCCTCCTCATTACAAATAAATACACAAGAGCAGCCTCATTGCGTACATATCCCCGCACAAATTGAAAGGATGAACTAATCCAGATTACTCCCGAAAAGATGGGTCACAAGTTACGACCAGATCCATGCAAAGAAACAACCTATCGATCTACCAACACCAAGATCATCTCAAAAGGTGATGGAACATCGAGATAAGGTTCGACCACAGCCACGAAGGATTCTCCGACTCTCCTCCCGTGTTTCCAACACAAATGATGATGACCCCTCGAGGAGATCTTACACAAACACATGACGAAGAAGATCCAGATCACAGGTGTGAACTATGCCATCCTCGGAACAGAATCAAAGATGATTGAATCTTTTGATGCGGATGGAAAACCTATCTTCTTCTTCAAAGATCCGATAACAGTCATTGTCCATGGGATATGGACTGCTCTCGTGAACAATGTGTTGAAGAAGACTTTGTCCAGAAATCGAAGGTGGATATCATACTAGTTACAGTCCCCACAAAAAAAGAAGAAAAAAAAAAAAGAACTCCATCCACTCCCAACTTTATCAAAGATGGAAGAATGGAGATCCTACTTTTTGAGTCCTCTAGGAGAAGATAATGGCAAATTTGTCTTCCTAGTTGACTATGGTCCAAAAAGGAAAGAAGAAAAGTTGGTTCCAGATCTAATGCCACCAAGACATTCACCACCAGATCCTCCAGAACCACCTTCCTACTGAAAAAGAAAAACCATTTCAGCCAAGATGACAGCCTTGCTATAAGAAGATCCGTAAGTGGTTAAAGAAAAATCCAACAACTCAAACAAAACCGCCTGATAGAGAATATATGCATGTTTACTCCTGCTGGTTCATCATACAACAAAGATTTTCCACCACTTGAAGAATTTACTGAAAAGGAGTTTAGGCATATTCCAAAAATTCCTACACAACTTCATGGGGAAAAGATCGGTCAGCAGAGAGGCCACTCTCAACGGGCGAGACGAGAATGCATTGGCACGTAATGCTACTCTACAACGGATTGATACCAGAGTTGCCCGGATAGATACCAAGATCACAATGGTAGAAACAAAGGTGGACAAAGAACACCGGGATTGCTAACGAATTGATAGTCAATCTCCATAGGATGCTCAAAGAAGCTGAAAGAAGACCTGTGACCCGTGGCCAAGACCTTTTTATTATGTTGAGCGGAAGAATCAAGAGATTCAAAGGCTAAAAGACCATATCAAACATTTACAAGAACATGGTCTTCCTCCCTATGCTCAACCAGAGAAAAGCTGTCCTCGAGACAAGATGACTCCCTCCTCAATATTCTCTCCTCTCGAAAGAAGGACACCTCCTTCTCCACTAAACGTGTTTCACCGTCACCCTACAAACCAAGGAGACTAGCACCTTATGAGCTCAAAATCTTATTCAAATCAAGAAGCTGAGCAAAAGAGAGAAAGAGAAAAAGAAAAGGGAAAAAGCCGGAGATCCAAGAAGAAGAGGAGCCAAAGACCAAAAGTTTCCAGAGCCTTGATGATTAGCGATGAGCAACAACAAAATCCTTTATCGTTGTTCTTAAAAGGATATAAAGAGGCAATTATTCCAAGAATAGCTGCATTAAACACGTAAGAGACAGAACAATCATCGAATCGAAAAGCTCGATGACTCTCGATCAAGTGAAACCCAATCCTCCTCTCGGTGATGAGATACACATGGCTACTCAAGGAGTAAAAACCGAAGAAGTTGACCCGATGGATACTGATGCCTCACCGTCAACATCAGCACCTCACCTTTCCCGGATCAATAGTGGAAAACACGTATTCACTCTTGATGATATCCCTTCCACAAAATGGTTTCAAAGGCTTCAAGAATTTCAAGCGTGGATGGAAACTCGAAAACTTACTAGAGATAGTAACTATGAAATTCTATCCGAGTTTGTTTCAAGATTCACCGAATTCTCGTAGACTGTGGAATACACTAAGTGAATCGATCAAGTTGTGTTCCCGACCGGACAAAGCTTTCTGAAGTTCTGCAAATACTACATACATTCTTTTTGGGTAACCAAGAAGATCTCAAGACATTAAAAAGAAAGAGTTCTTCAAAAGAAAATGCTGCTCTCCGAAAAAGAAAGATCTGCAAAACACTTTACTATCATGACGGTTGTTCTACTTCCTTGGAGCAGATCCTAATCTCAAACATACCATCCTTGCGTCAATCCCGGAAATATTACGAATGCGGTTTCAAGACAGCTCAGTCAGTACAGAAAAAGAGTTGAAAATCTCACTATTGGAGAAATCCAACAAGAGACTTACATGGCGCTTGAAGAAATTTGTGACAGAAAGAAGATCATCAAAAGCTATCTTACACGAAGTAAGGAGATTGCCAGAGCATGCAAAGACACCAAGCTACAAATCAAATGTAAAGAAAAGGGAGATTGCCATTGCGGACAAAAAAAAAGAAGCGGTTTCAAAGAAGAAGCGATCAACGCCTTTCAGACACACCAAACATCCTAGAAGTCCGAGAAGGAAAAGGACATGGAGATATCTAAGAAAGAAACAACCACAAGGACAAAAATCCTCCAGATGCTATATATGTGGTAAACAGGGGCATTTTGCTAAAAGATGTCCTAAGAACAAGCAAGGAGCAAAGATGATCCAAAAGATCCAACAAAACACAGGAATCCAGATTCATGAAGAAGATGATGTAGAATCTATCTTCTCCATTGATGATGAGCCCAATGATAATTCACTATTTGCTATTCAAAGTCTTGAAGAAAGCAAAAAGGAGTCAGATTCAGAATTGAGCTCAGCAGAGTTATACATGCTCCAAAACCAGATTAGTTCTTCATCAGCGATAACATCCGTCGCTCCAGCCCCTCATGTTCCAGTATCAATCTACTTAGGCAAATACGACAAAGCTACAGATGTTATTGCCTTCATAGACACCGAGCTGCCAAAACAATCATGAACCCCGATGTTCTCCCAAAGAGAATGGTGGAAGCCTCACACCGTAATATTCTCAACAAAGATCCAAAGATGAATTTATTACACATTTAATTAGCAAGCCAATCACTATCCAGTTCTTCCCGGGATGCTCGGTGCGGACTACAATGATTGGATCAAAATTGCCTGTAAAGACCTAGTAGTAGGTTTTGATATATACAGATGACAAAAGTTCTTAAGAATCATCCCGATGGTCTCGAATACGCATGATGTTCAAACCGTTTGTGGATATTTCAAGATTATTCCCGTGCAACCAACAAAGAGATCAAGTCACTCTTAGAAGAGCTTAAGGCCAAATCATGTGCGAGAATCACATGAGGATTTTTTTATCTAAATGTGAACATCCATTATGGAGAAACTCGAAATTCCATGTCAAGCGCCTTTCAAGAAAAACGAAGATGTGAATCCAACAAAGGCGAGCCACACAGGAATGAATCCAGAGCACCAGAGGCTTGCAGAAGCAGAATGTAATGAACTGCTTCAACAAGGATTAATCGAGCTCTCAGATTCTCAGTGGGCTTGTGAAGCCTTTTACGTCAACAAAAGATCGTAATGTGGCCGAGGAAAATTAAGACTGGTAATCAATTACCAGCCCCTTAATCATTTCTTACTAGATGACAAGTTCCATCTACCCAACAGGAATGCTCTCTTTTCCAGTCTTGCCAAAGCCCATATCTTTTCAAAGTTTGATCTTAATAAGTAGTCATATGTTTTTTTTTTGAAAAACAAATACTAATTAAAAAATTTAATAAGTGATAAGAGAAATTTACCGACAATAAATGGTTGAATTCCATACACATACAGTGTAGAAAAATAATTGTAATTATTTCATACACATACATTCTAAATAAAAAGTTTTCACAAACGCTTCAGTTTTAAGGTTTAGAGACTTTATTTAAGGTTTAATGTTTAGGGTTCAAGAGTATGAATTTTGAATTTATGGTATGTGGTTAAAATTTAAGAGTTAAAATCTAATTCTATAATCTCTAAGAACTAAATTCTAACCATGAACCATAAATTATAAACCCGTACACTCAAATCTCTAAATCCTAAATCAGATCCATAAACTCTAAAACTAAAACAGCTTGTAAAAACTTTTTTTTTACCGCCAGTACATGAGATATTTTCCTAATAAATAATTATAGTAAAGTATAATATTTTTAAGATCAAATAATTGACTGAGTGATTAAAATTTTTTATATTAACCCATTTTATATGAGATTGAATATCTCTCACAAGGCAATAATTTGAAAATTAAATGAAATTTGTAAAACAAGAACATAATTAACTTAAAAATTATCTAATTTATCCTAAAATCATTTCTTTTCAACTACATACCAAAATTTATCTTCACTTTTTTAGAAATTTGATGAACAGAAATATAAATGGAAAACGAAAATATTCACATAAAACACTAATATGTTAAGAAATAAAATACAGACCTTCTCCAGAAATCTAATCTTTTTCAACACGATCATAATTCAACCTCAAGTTCCAATTTTCAAAGGAGACTCACTTTTGCTGGCTGCCACCCTCTCTTAATAATTCGTCAAATTGTATTCTTTTTCTCTAAACCTTATCAGTATTCGGCAAAAACAAAGACAAAATCTATTTCCTCCCCAAAATCCAGGCTTCTCAATAGTTGAAGGGAGCGATCATCGTTAATGGGCTTTTGTTTTAATCACTTTGCTTCTTTGCATCTTCTTCTTCATGCTTTTCCATGGTTCCATATCTCTGCTTTCCTCTGATTCTACATAGATTACCCATCACCGGCATTCATCTCCTCCTTATTTTCCTCCATTCTCTCTTATAACTCTTCCTTCTCACCGGTTTTTCCCGGTTTCAAGAAAAAAAAACACTGATTTTTCTTTCACTTTGAAGGTGAATTAAGGGGTGGGGGGACAGATCTTTGATTAAAAAAGGCACCTTTTTGACGTTTTTATCTTGTAGAACTGAACTTGTACAAGTTTTTATAGGAAATTCAGTATTTTTCTAGTGAACAGTTTTCTTCTTGCTGTTGTGATTCTACTGTTTAGTTGGCTAGTGGAACTGGCTAAGTGATTAAATGAAATCGGTAATTGAAAATTAAAGCACCCTTTAATTCAGATCTTAATGATGTTTTTTCATTGTTTTTTTCACTTTTCTCAGTAAGCAAACAGAAAATTGAAGGAATGGCATCTGTGCTTTTGTACCATGTGGTGGGGGATCTGACGGCGGGGAAGCCAGAGTTGGTTGAATTCTCCGAAACAGAGACGGTGGAAGCAGCTATAAGAGCAATAGGAGAACCGACAGAGTCTGGTATACCAGTTTGGAAGAGGATACCTCATGCGGGAATGATTGAAAAGAATGAAATGAGACAACAGAGGTTTGTTGGTATTTTAACTTCACTTGACATTGTCTCCTTTTTAGCTAAAATTCAGTGTTGGGAAGATCAGGATAAAGCTATGAAAACACAAGTTTCTGATGTTGTTGTCCCTAATAAGGCTCTCTTGAAGATTGTTGATCCTGCCACCAGGTTAGCTCATCGCTACTTATGTTTAATCACCTGCTTCTTTATTTATTCATTTCAGCTTAGAATGTTGGAAAAAAAAGTGCACTTTTTCAGAGGATTAACCTCGCCAGAATCTTCATGACTTGAACTTTATGTTAGAGTGATTTTTGCTTTTCTCATTGCCCTCGTACATGTAGGAGAGATTCACTACCATGCGAAGTATTCGAGCCTTGTGTGGTGCCTTGTTCTTGATAATAATAGTATAAAACATGCCCCCTTTTTTAACTTTTTTAATCTAGATTCCATTATTTTTAAGTCTTTTCCAGAATATAGCTTATGTTTTCTTTTTACTTTTTCAAAAAGTGTTGTCTCTTGAAAAGCAACTTTACTACTTGTGCTTGGACCATTCCCTGTAGACACCCTAAGATAACCCAAATGTAGACTCATGTCAACATTGGAACTACTGTTCTAGAATGATTGTGTTTTCTTGTGTATCTTCATGTTTTTATAAACTAATCTTGTTGTAAACAACAGTTGTTCAATTTGTCATTATTATTATGCCATTACTGAATGGATGACAGCAGTAGCGTGCATTATCGTTATCTTTTTCTTCTTCATCTTCTGCTTCCTTTTAATTAATTATTATTGTATACTTACGTTTATGTTCGTGTTGAATGATTCCCTTCAATCATTCATCAACAGATACTTTATTTTCATTATTAATCAAGGAATTAAGCAGTTGGGAAATTAAATGTCTGGGTGGGTTATTCTTGTTTACTGATCATAGAAAATCAGTTGTTATGTTCCTCTTCTTAAGCAGTTGTACTGAATACATGCATATCTGTTTCGACACTGGAATATATTTTGACTAGGAGGAAGCCTCTTGTGTTTGGAGTCGTTCATGCATCATTTGTGTCGGTTTTTAGCTTACTCTCTATAGCCATGTATGCTAGATTTTGCCAGGAAGCTGTTTCATGTCTGATTTTGCTAACTTGAACCACAATCACCAATTAAATTTATATTTTGATCCCATCTAAGGAGTAAGCTATTAAACAGACTATGTTATTCATGAGAGAGTTCTATTTTTATTTTGTTCTAATTATCTGGTTTAATATCTAATTTCTGAGATTTTTATTTGGTTAGTAATGTGAAACCTGCTTAAGTTTGAGGGGCTTTACCACATTCAATGTGGTTCATTTGAGGAAAAGAGGCGGATTTTATTCTTATTTGTGATTTTATTTTATGTTGGTACAAAGGACATAGTGGCATTTTTATTGCACGAAATTTGTGAACAAAAGAAATTACTTTTGGCTCTGCCTTTGATGTTCTCTATTAGCGTTGTTAATTCTTTGTTGTTTGACTAGATTGATAGATGCACTTGAGATGATGAAGCAAGGTGTGAGGCGACTTCTTGTTCCAAAGAGCAAGGTATGGAGAGGCATGAGCAAGCGATTCTCGATTCTTTATAACGGGAGGTGGCTCAAGAACAATGAAAATGCTAGCAGCAGCAACCTCATTGCTAATGCCAACACCCCTTCCTCTTCATCCACCTCCACCTACATGCGTGACAAGTTTTGCTGTCTCTCTCGAGAGGACATCATCCGTTTTCTCATCGGTTGTCTTGGTGCTCTAGCTCCTCTTCCCCTCTCTTCTATTTCCTCGCTCAGGGCAATTAATCTAGATTATAGCTACATTGAAGCCTCGCTCCCAGCTTTAGAAGCAACTCAAAAACATCCAGGTGATCCCAGTGCAGTTGCCGTTGTGGAGATCACACCAGATGGTTACCATAAGATTCTAGGAGAAATCTCGGCCTCTAAACTATGGAAATGTGACTACTTAGCTGCTGCTTGGGCTTTAGCGAACCTTTCAGCTGGACAATTTGTTATGGGAGTTGAGGATAATGTGAGTTCAAGATTACTTCCCGATTTTTCCGTTAATTCACCAGTTCAAGATAATAAAACAGCCAATGGTGGTGGGTCACCAAGGCTAAGGAAATTCAGTAGTAGAAGCATCGGGTTTAATCCAGTGAGCCCGAGTTTCGGTGTTGGCAGGAGCATGTGTAGGGGAAGAAGTGCACCCTTGACATGCAAAACTTGGAGTTCCTTAGCCGCAGTCATGGCTCAAATGCTGTCTCATAGGCTACCCATGTGTGGGTGACTGAGGATGATAACGGCGACGTTTTAGTCGGGGTGGTCGGCTATTCCGACATTTTGGTCGCAGTGACCAAACAACCTGCTGCACTGATTCCCTCAACTCGATCGACCACAGAGCTTGCCTCGGAAATTCAAAGTTGAGTTCCCCTCGTGCCTTTTTTTACCTTTGTGTATGTTTCCAAAGTTTAAACTGAAATGGTATCGGATAATAATTTAGATATTAAAGTAAAGATTAGCAATTAAGAGTTTGATTAAGTACTAAACCTTTCTCTTGTTATTAAAAAGGCATGCTTTTTAATGCATTAAAATTTCAGAGAGAGAGTCCAATCAATGCAAAATTCTAACTTAGAAAATAATGCAAAAGTGCTTACAAGGACCGGATCAAATTAATGTATTTATTGTAGCGTTTGATACAAATAGTACATCTAATATATTTTTTTAATATGAATACGTTAGTTTTATTAAAAGTAGAACAATTTAAAAATATAATAAAAATTTATAACTCAAATAAATAAACTTGATCCAAACATATTTGTATAAAGTAACGTCTATAGATTATAAACATGGCCCCATAAATAGTACATCTACTAATAGATTAATTTAATTCTATAATAATAAAAGTTAAATAAGATCATATTTTAATATATTTAACGTCTATTAATTTTAAAAAATATTAATTACTATCTAACTTTATTACATGGTACAAATGAGGATGTTGATGTTGTAGTTCCTTGGGTTGCCTAGTCCGCTCGTCGCCTGCAGGCATCTTGTTTGTTTCTCTCTAATAAAAAAAGGTAAATTAGCGTAAATTATTAATAAATTTTACTCGTAAATCTATTTTGGTCATTAAAATTTTAAAACGTTCACTTTACACAACGTTTAGACATTGAACATTTTTTATCATTAAAGTTTATACATTAAACATTTTTCGTCACTCTTAAACCCTGAAAGGTAGTAAATAGTGGTCATTTGATCCCAAATTTTATCAGTTACTTCGTTTTGTCCCCCTAAGTCTGTATTTGACCTCCATTTTGCCGAAAAGTACTTCAAATTTCACAAATTGACCAAAAATCTTCTATTTTCTCTTTCGTCGGTTTTCTTCATCCGTTGTCGGATGGAGCCTATTTCTCAATATGTTACTTCTCTCGTGTCGATAAAGTCTTTTCACCATTTGAATCTTGGAGAAGTACCTTTATTCGTCGGTAAATAAACTTCGTCAAAAAGTTAACGGAAGAGTGACAAAAAAGTTCAATGTCTAAACTCCAGTGAATAAATTGAATGTTTTGAAACTTCAGTGATTAAAATAAGTTTGAGAGTAAAATTTAATGATAATTTGTGTAATTTACCCATAAAAAATGTTGCCAAAGAAAATTAATAAGTTTAATATATTTATCGTTCTATTAGTGATATCTTTTATTTTGGAGTTGAATTGTTATGAATGAAAAATGATAATGTTAATGTGATGGTTTCCAATTTCGCACTTGGAATTTTTTCAAAGTATAGTACATGTCAGATTATTTTTTAATCTACGACATTTGTTACAATAAAAATGAAGTCAAATTTCTTTCAACCCGACTTCATTGTTTATTTTTTTAATAAAAAAATAGAAAACGGATTATTTACTGCCGACTTTAAATAGTGCTCGGATAAAAAATGAAGACGCCTTCACTTTTACTATTCAAAAGTTGAATTCCTTTCCATCTGATTCTGATTTTTTACTAAAAAAAAAAAAAACAGCAGTTGCTTGGGATCGTTCCGGAAATACGTTCTCCCTCTGCAATGCATAAACACCTACAGGAACAGAACCAGAGAGAAAAGGATGCTTGGGATCCTGCAATTGCTGATTCATTCTGGCGTGAGGTTTAGTATATTTGGTGATTTACATTCGTCTTCTGCAGGTCCTCTGAAGAATCAGTTGACCCTGGAGAAATAAAAAGAAATAGATTGGTAGCACTTGTCTCCTAGTTTTCTTTTTCTTTTCTTGGATATATAATGGTATGGTAGTACATCTCAAAGATCACTTACTAGTAAACGTGAAACTCGAATTACATTATCAAATGCTCCACAACTCTAACATTACTAGAAGACATTATTTCTTCAATGAAAACACATACATGGACAGGTATCAAAAACCTACTAATAATTCATTTAAAGACGTTAACTTTTCGGCCTGAATGGTACACAATAACAATCATACATGGACAGGTACCATATACTTGATATTCATTTCAGCAAGCTAAGCTAATAATTCTAGGATAATAGCTGGATTTGGATTATTACCTTTCCGCAATTGCAGTGGATCAAAACAGTATGATTCTCACATCTGTGAAGAAACAAGTTTATATTTAAAGTCCGCAAAAGTAAACACCCTGGTAAGGTAAAAAGATGAAACAAAAGAGTCGATTACAAAAACTTATGAATGACATACCGATTAAGATCTTGAGAGCTCCCCTGATGGCATCTTTGGGAGTAGCAAATGAAAGGGCTCCGGAGAAGTAAAAAAGAAAAAGAAAAGCAATAAGCCGTTGACTGACAACTGAGTCGACTTCAAGTATTTAAAGATGAAAAATACTTAAATTCAATAAGTATTGTAACCCCTAAACCTGGCCGTCAACTTTGACCGAATCTCGAAGGTTACAACGGCTATTAACGATAACAGATTGTCAAAAATGCGTTTATTCACCGTCATTAAAGCTTATTAATAAATATTTAACAAAAATAGAAAAATAATTAAAATCTCTATAAAAAAGTAACCCATGCCACTTCCAAATATTGAATTTAAAAATAACCGTGAATTAAATTAGCGAAACCAGAAACCCAGACTGATGCTCCAATACCAAATTGATCTTATAAACCTGAGAAGTCTGAGAAGGAAAAAGATGGGGTGAGCCATAGGGCTCAATGTGTCCTCAAAGTGCAAAACGAAAACATCAACGTCATAAAATAACATGAAGTAATTTTTCCTAAACTACCCCTCCATGTCAGAACCTGAACTAAAGGTGGCCTTACCATCCGAATTACGGATGAACCATAGTATAACAGAAAAGGTGACGTTACCATCCAAAACGGATGAACCATATCAGGAACAGAATGTGGCCTTACCATCCGAAGATGAACTATAGCTGAATAAAGGCAAGTCAGAAAACTCTACCCCAAAACCCGATTAAATAGGTAGAATTATTATATGATAACCAAGCAGAACACATACATTATCAACAGAGTTGTTGCAGTGGATCAGGAATAACAAAAATTTCAATACAACTCATAACATAACATGCTTTCAAAATCACAGAATAGTACAACCAAAAATCACGGCATAATAACCAGTACACGAGAATCAAAATATAGCACCAAGAGAGGAACACACCTATTTTTGATACGACAAAGCTCGCGAAGTGCAAAATAAATATCCTTACTCTAACATAGTTGTGTCAAGCTTCAAACTGTCTGAACCTACATTAATAAAAGACAAGACTATCAAGAAAGTTCTAATAAATACATCTAATTTAATCTACAAGATTAACCGGTATTAGAAGACTCATCTGATTTGAGAAGATGGTCACCAGACCATTCAGAGGAAAAGTTGGATCAAACGGTATAATCTCTAGAGTTTACCAAACATAGGTCAATGAGTCAGTCAGAGTTCTAGTCGGTCAAACGGTTAAATATGGTTTAGACGATTCAGACAGGTAAAGAAACAAATACAGATTGGATGAACCAAAATTAAATCGGGTCAATAGGTCAGGTTAGAGATAGGTCCGCCAAAACAGTTTGATTCGGGCCATCCAGAAAAATTGAGTGTGGTTCGACGGTTCTGGCAAATTGATTGATTATAGGAATGTCTTATAAGCCGACCTAAACCTCTACAGAAAACTCATCCTAACCACATAAATTCACCACATATATGTACATACCTAATATTCATTTTATCAAGCAAAACTAGTATCTATACAGTAATAACTGAATTTGGATTATTACCTTCCCACGTTTGCAATGGATCAAAACAATCGAAACTGGCGCAAGAGGAGCAGCAAAAGTTTCAGACCGAGCTGGACTCTAACAGCGCCTAATTTGACGAGGTCATGGGCATGTGTCATCATGGCATCATATATCAATACCAAAAACAGTTCGATAAAGCGACACTTGCTTTACAGACAAGACGATGCAAACACACCCCAAATAGCTTAAGTTAAAAGGATCCTACACTACACACATTGATTAAAATGCTATTAGTTTTGAATTTTTCAAAACCGAACTGTTATAAACATAGTATAGAGTGAAGTACATTCGTACAGGAAAAAAAGACCAATTTCTTCATTGATCTTTCCTTGAACAAGCTTGCAATAGAAAAAAAAAACTACAGAAGGTACTTACACAAAATGTTCTATAAGCAGTATAAACAGCCTATTGTTAAAACATCTCTAACAATAGACAGTCTGCCAAATGTATGGTAAAAATCAGTATCCATTTAAACCGAAGCTACTTGGGGTGTGTGTATTTCATTCTCTCTATACAGAAATTGTCTCTCTCCCGTACCGTATCCTTGGTACAGATATATGATGCTATGAAGAGACTGCCTCAGGCAGGTCGCATCAAATGATTCAATGAAGTTCATATTGGTGGCACAGGATTTGACGCCAGAAAAGCAATTGTACTCCTCAAAGATAGATAACAAGCACCAATTCTGTAATTTCCTTAAGCAACCAACAAGGCTACCCGTCCGATGCTGCATGAAGGATAAAAATGTCAGAAGCTACCACAGTTTTCATTAAAGAAAAATGTTATCGGCCCCTTTGATAAAAAGGTCAGAGCTGAAATAGTTCTTTCCATACGGCTTTCGTTCAATTCAACTTACAGTCATATATATATATATAAACAAATGGATCAAATATCAGTAAGGCTCTCTAGTCTCTACCAAGACAGCAGTAAGGCACAGTAACTAAGAATGAAATTAGGAAGTTAATTTGGATGATAACCTTGTAACCTATGTTACATGGACTTTGGTATGGGTTCTGGTTTAAATTTGATCCAAGGTTGACTCCTTTCCTCCAAAATTTCAGACTAGTAGTGTAGGCTATGAAGAGTCTGAATATCCATGGATACCATATAATAGACAACAGAAAAATACAAAATTGAAATTTCAAAACTAATAAAAATTCAAATTTATAAACTAGATTTCGGTTTCATGACTATCATTTTAAACAGTTCAGAAAAATAAATCTGGATTTTGCATTTTATAAAAAGAATAAAGAACTAAAATTATAGCAGTAATATATATTTAAGCAGTTTAATCTATACTACTGTAATATTCTAAATGTGTAAAACTAATCCCAATGCGACGAAAAGATAAAAAGAGTTATCAATGCATCAAGAAAGAGAAAGAAGAAAGCGTTGCATGATGGAACGGAGGATTAGGGTTTCTAAGAAGGCGAAATTGGATGGTCCGGGGCAACCCGATCTGTAAATACCGTCATCCACCATAGAAAAATTGCTTGGCGGCTCCATTGTGAAGTTGTCTCCATCATCTTTAAACACGTTGTACCACGTTTTTTCCAGATTAAGCCTCTGCTGCGTTCAAAATAGTAGATGGAAAAGGAAAATGGAAGGAAAGTAAATTTTGTTAGTTGCTTGGTAAAGAGGAAACTTGAAGGGTTTCCAGCGTAGTATATAAATACTTATCCGTCTAAAATTGGGCGGGAAATATTAGGGCAATTAATCTGATTGTAAATATTAAGTTACCAAATTACCCTTCATTAATTAAAAAAAATCCCTTTTACTTTGTCAAAATTTTACCCCCAAGTCCATTTGCATTGTACATGTTGAAACCCCTGGTTTCCTCACTCTCAAAGTCAACGTTGTACTGATTTAAAATCATGGTAAGCCTTTTTTTTTTCCAGTTTTCTATTGAATTTTCAAATACCTAATTTTTTTATTTTAAATCCTAGATTAAAATTGGCTTAAATAAAAAATAAATGCCCAAAGTATACATCTTTTGAATTTTAGGTGCTTAAAGTATTTTTTTGTAAAAATAGGTGTTTAAAGTTTTAAAAGTTATAATTTTAGGTACTCGATCGTTAAAAAAATTGTTATCTATTTAAAGCGCGACATATGACATGAATATTAATATTTTTGGAAAAAATTTTAAAATTTATTTTTTTTAAAAAATCCCAAAATTTTAAAAAAATGTTTAAATCAGTCCTTAAACCCTAAAAATAACAAAACACCAAATCTCTAAATCTTCATCGTTGCCGCTGCCAGTCATCATAGCTGACCCCACCTGTTCGGTCGCCGACCTAACTGACCATTTCTCCCAACTTGCCGTCACCGAAAATTGGCGAACAGTGTGCCAATCGAACGGTTATTTCACATTCAACGTTCAATGTTCAGCTGGCACATGACATTTAACGAAAACGCAACCAAATCCGATAATAGTGGCCAGATTTAGAGAGTTAGGGATTTGGGGACTATTTTGGGATTATTTTAAAATTTTAGGATAATTTTGAGTTTTTTCAGATGTATTAATTTTATTTATTTTTAAATATAATTTTAAAATTTTAAAAAGTTGACACATGACACTTAATGAAAATTGACGGTAAAAATAACGACAGATCACCCATTTGAGTAACGTTAGACATTAAAATAGACAAAAAAAAGTTAGGCACGAAACTAAAAAATTGACTATAAGTTGAACACCTTTCCAAATTTTATACTAATTGTTTAAATAAAATTAAAATTTAATAGAATACGGGGGCAACTCGATTCCAATAGCTAAGCGGCTAAGCTTATTATGTGTATATAATATATCTTTGCCCCCTTAGCCGTAAAGCCAATACCTAGCAAAGAGGGAAAAAAACAGCAAGTTCTTTGATCGTCAACGCATAAGGTTTTCTGTATTTGTTTTTCAATCGATCATGACAGGCAAAGCCAAGCCCAAGAAGCACACAGCCAAGGAAATCGAAGCCAAAGTCGATGCCGCCACAACCAACCGAGGCGGTGGCAAGACCGGATTAGCCAACCGTTCCGGGGTGGAGAAGGGTGGACATGCCAAGTTCGAGTGTCCCCATTGCAAAATAACAGCCCCAGATGTGAAGACGATGCAGATTCATCATGATTCCAAGCATCCTAAGATTCCCTTTGAGGAGTCAAAGATTGCGAACCTTCATGCTACTCATGTTGCTGATTCCTCCAAGCCTCGTCCTGGTGTTAGGGGTAGCTTGAAAAAGTGAAATTTATTGGTAAAATTAGCCGTTTCTTCAAGATTTGGTGCTTTTGAGTTGTTTTGGAATCTGGGTCTGGTTTCTTTAGTAGTTGGTTTGGGTAAAAAAGGTTGGATTTGATGTATATTAACCCATCTTGAATTTGATGGTGATGAAGACTATGTTATAGCTCCTTTATTTAATTCTAATCAAGTGTTTGTGGATATGGGTGCATGAACTTATTTCTTAGAAACCTTAGCAACTAGGTTTAGTTTCTTTATTTCCTAAGATTTGTTCATTTTAATACAAATGGAATCATAGTTATGCTATTGCGTAAGTTAGGATAGAATTAGTAATTGAGTGTGATGCTATTGCTTTTGAACCTAATTTTGTGTTATATTTGAATGTGAGATCAGTCTTGTTTTGTATCGAATGTTATCTTAGGATAGAATTAGTAATGGAAAGTCTCGAGAGGCGATGTGTTTTCTTGTTATTCAAGTTTCTGCTGGGTAGACGAAAGCTTCAATTCATTAAGCTTACACTGTTCTACATTCCTTGTAGACTGAATGTGCTATAACTGTGTCATGATCTTCTTGTCCTGCAAATTTTATGTTGCGAGGAAATCTTATCCCGGATATTCACATGAATATGAGACAGTTTGCGAGCAGTGGGGTAAAAATCAATTTTTTTCCCATATAGATCTTATGAGCCAACCTAAACCTCTACGGAAAACTCATGCCAACCACTTAAATGCACCACATATATATACACACACACACACCTAATATTCATTTTATCAAGCAAAGCTAGCATCTATACAGTAATAACTGAATGTGGATTATTACCTTCCCACGGCAAAAGTTTCGGACTGTGCAGGACTGTAAGAACGCCTAATTTGACGAGGTCACTTGCATGAATCATCATGGCATTATTTATCAGTACCAAAAACAGTTCGAGGAAGTGACACTTGCTTTACAGACAAGGCGATGTTAACACACACCAAATAACTTAAGTTACAAGGATCCTACACTACACATATTGATTTAAATGCTATTAGTTTTGAATTTTTCAAAACCGAACTGTTATGACCCCAAAACATAGTGTAGAGTGAAGCACATTCATACAAAAAAAAGGACCAATTTCTTCATTGATCTTTACTTGAACAAACTTGCAATAGAAAAAAAAAACTACAAAAGGTACTTACACAAAATGTTGTATAAGCATTATAAACAACTGGAAAACTGTGTGTACGGTCCATTTAAACCGAAGCTACTTGGCGTGTGTCAAGCTTCGCACTGTCTGAACCTACATTAATAAAAGACAATACTATCAACAAAGTTCTAATAAATACGTCTAATTTAATCTACAGGATTAACCGGTATTAGAAGATTCATCTGATTTGAGAAGCTAGTAACCAGACCATTCAGAGGAAAAGTTGGATCAAACGGTATAATCTCTGGAGTTTACCAAACATAGGTCAACGAGTCAGTCAGAGTTCTAGTCGGTCAAACGGTTTGATATGGTTTAGACGATTCAGACAGGTAAAGACTCAAATACAGATTGGACGAACCAAAATTAAATCGGGTCAATAGGTCAGGTTAGAGATAGGTCCGCCAAAACAGTTTAATTCGGACCATCCAGAAAAATTGAGTGTGGTTCGACCGTTCTGGCAAGTTGATTGATTATAGGAATGTCTTATAAGCCAACCTAAACCTCTACGGAAAACTCATCCTAACCACATAAATGCACCACGTATATGTACATACCTCATATTCATTTTATCAAGCAAAACTAATATCTATACAGCAATAACTGAATTTGGATTATTACCTTACCACGTCTGCAATGGATCAAAACAATCGAACCTGGCGCAAGAGGAGCAGCAAAAGTTTCAGGCTTGAGCTGGACTCTAACAGCGCCTAATTTGACAAGGTAACGGGCATGTGTCATCATGGCATCATTTAACAGTACCAACAACAGTTCGAGAAATCGACGCTTGCTTTACAGACAAGACGATGTAAACACACCCCAAATAGCTTAAGTTAAAAGGATCCTACACTACACACATTGATTAAAATGCTATTAGTTTTGAATTTTTCAAAACCGAACTGTTATAAACATAGTATAGAGTGAAGTACATTCGTACAGGAAAAAAAGACCAATTTCTTCATTGATCTTTCCTAACAAACTTGCAATAGAAAAAAAAAAACTACAGAAGGTACTTACACAAAATGTTCTATAAGCAGTATAAACAGCCTATTGTTAAAACATCTCTAACAATCGACAGTCTACCAAATGTATGGTAAAAATTAGTCTGTTTAAATCCATTTAAACCTACTTGGGGTGTGTGTATTTCATTCTCTCTATACAGCAATTGTCTCTTTCCCATACCGTATCCTTGGTACAGATATATGATGCTATGAAGAGACTGCCTCAGGCAGGTCGCATCAAATGATTCAATGAAGTTCATATCGGTGGCTCAGGATTTGACGCCAGAAAAGCAATTGTACTCCTCAAAGATAGATAAAAGCATCAATTCTGTAATTTCCTTAAGCAACCAACAAGGCTACCCGTCCGATGCTGCATGAAGGATAAAAATGTCAGAAGCTACCACAGTTTTCATTAAAGAAAAATGTTATCGGCCCCTTTGATAAAAAGGTCAGAGCTGAAATAGTTCTTTCCATACGGCTTTCGTTCAATTCAACTTACAGTCATATATATATATATAAACAAATGGATCAAATATCAGTAAGGCTCTCTAGTCTCTACCAAGACAGCAGTAAGGCACAGTAACTAAGAATGAAATTAGGAAGTTAATTTGGATGATAACCTTGTAACCTATGTTACATGGACTTTGGTATGGGTTCTGGTTTAAATTTGATCCAAGGTTGACTCCTTTCCTCCAAAATTTCAGACTAGTAGTGTAGGCTATGAAGAGTCTGAATATCCATGGATACCATATAATAGACAACAGAAAAATACAAAATTGAAATTTCAAAACTAATAAAAATTCAAATTTATAAACTAGATTTCGGTTTCATGACTATCATTTTAAACAGTTCAGAAAAATAAATCTGGATTTTGTATTTTATAAAAAGAATAAAGAACTAAAATTATAGCAGTAATATATATTTAAGCAGTTTAATCTATGCTATTGTAATATTCTAAATGTGTAGAACTAATCCCAATGCGACGAAAAGATAAAAAGAGTTATCAATGCATCAAGAAAGAGAAAGAAGAAAGCGTTGCATGATGGAACGGAGGATTAGGGTTTCTAAGAAGGCGAAATTGGATGGTCAGGGGCAACCCGATCTGTAAATGCCGTCATCCACCATAGAAAAATTGCATGGCGGCTCCATTGCGATGTTGTCTCCATCATCTTTAAACACGTTGTACCACATTTTTTCCAGATTAAGCCTCTGCTGCGTTCAGAATAGTAGACGGAAAAGGAAAGTAAATTTTTTTAGTTGTTTGGTAAAGAGGAAACTTGAAAGGGTTTCCATTGTACTATATATATGGCGGGAAGTATTAGGGCAATTAATCTGATCGTAAATATTAAGTTACCAAATTACCCTTCATTAATTTAAAAAAAAAAATCCCTTTTTACTTTGTCAAAATTTTACGCCCAAATCCATTTGCATTGTACATGTTGAAACCCCTGGTTTCCTCTCTCTCAAAGTCAACGTTGTACTGATTTAAAATCATGGTAAGCCTTTTTTTTTTCCAGTTTTCTATTGAATTTTCAAATACCTAATTTTTTTATTTTAAATCCTAGATTAAAATTGGCTTAAATAAAAAATAAATGCCCAAAGTATACATCTTTTGAATTTTAGGTGCTTAAAGTATTTTTTTGTAAAAATAGGTGTTTAAAGTTTTAAAAGTTATAATTTTAGGTACTCGATCGTTAAAAAAATTGTTATCTATTTAAAGCGCGACATATGACATGAATATTAATATTTTTGGAAAAAATTTTAAAATTTATTTTTTTTAAAAAATCCCAAAATTTTAAAAAAATGTTTAAATCAGTCCTTAAACCCTAAAAATAACAAAACACCAAATCTCTAAATCTTCATCGTTGCCGCTGCCAGTCATCATAGCTGACCCCACCTGTTCGGTCGCCGACCTAACTGACCATTTCTCCCAACTTGCCGTCACCGAAAATTGGCGAACAGTGTGCCAATCGAACGGTTATTTCACATTCAACGTTCAATGTTCAAATGGCACATGACATTTAACGCAAAACGCAACCAAATCCGATAATAGTGGCCAGATTTAGAGAGTTAGGGATTTGGGGACTATTTTGGGATTATTTTAAAATTTTAGGATAATTTTGAGTTTTTTGAGATGTATTAATTTTATTTATTTTTAAATATAATTTTAAAATTTTAAAAAGTTGACACATGACACTTAATGAAAATTGACGGTAAAAATAACGACAGATCACCCATTTGAGTAACGTTAGACATTAAAATAGACAAAAAAAAGTTAGGCACGAAACTAAAAAATTGACTATAAGTTGAACACCTTTCCAAATTTTATACTAATTGTTTAAATAAAATTAAAATTTAATAGAATACGGGGGCAACTCGATTCCAATAGCTAAGCGGCTAAGCTTATTATGTGTATATAATATATCTTTGCCCCCTTAGCCGTAAAGCCAATACCTAGCAAAGAGGGAAAAAAACAGCAAGTTCTTTGATCGTCAACGCATAAGGTTTTCTGTATTTGTTTTTCAATCGATCATGACAGGCAAAGCCAAGCCCAAGAAGCACACAGCCAAGGAAATCGAAGCCAAAGTCGATGCCGCCACAACCAACCGAGGCGGTGGCAAGACCGGATTAGCCAACCGTTCCGGGGTGGAGAAGGGTGGACATGCCAAGTTCGAGTGTCCCCATTGCAAAATAACAGCCCCAGATGTGAAGACGATGCAGATTCATCATGATTCCAAGCATCCTAAGATTCCCTTTGAGGAGTCAAAGATTGCGAACCTTCATGCTACTCATGTTGCTGATTCCTCCAAGCCTCGTCCTGGTGTTAGGGGGTAGCTTGAAAAAGTGAAATTTATTGGTAAAATTAGCCGTTTCTTCAAGATTTGGTGCTTTTGAGTTGTTTTGGAATCTGGGTCTGGTTTCTTTAGTAGTTGGTTTGGGTAAAAAAAGGTTGGATTTGATGTATATTAACCCATCTTGAATTTGATGGTGATGAAGACTATGTTATAGCTCCTTTATTTAATTCTAATCAAGTGTTTGTGGATATGGGTGCATGAACTTATTTCTTAGAAACCTTAGCAACTAGGTTTAGTTTCTTTATTTCCTAAGATTTGTTCATTTTAATACAAATGGAATCATAGTTATGCTATTGCGTAAGTTAGGATAGAATTAGTAATTGAGTGTGATGCTATTGCTTTTGAACCTAATTTTGTGTTATATTTGAATGTGAGATCAGTCTTGTTTTGTATCGAATGTTATCTTAGGATAGAATTAGTAATGGAAAGTCTCGAGAGGCGATGTGTTTTCTTGTTATTCAAGTTTCTGCTGGGTAGACGAAAGCTTCAATTCATTAAGCTTACACTGTTCTACATTCCTTGTAGACTGAATGTGCTATAACTGTGTCATGATCTTCTTGTCCTGCAAATTTTATGTTGCGAGGAAATCTTATCCCGGATATTCACATGAATATGAGACAGTTTAAAGCAGTGGGGTAAAAATCAATTTTTTTCCCATATAGATCTTATGAGCCAACCTAAACCTCTACGGAAAACTCATGCCAACCACTTAAATGCACCACATATATATACACACACACACACCTAATATTCATTTTATCAAGCAAAGCTAGCATCTATACAGTAATAACTGAATGTGGATTATTACCTTCCCACGGCAAAAGTTTCGGACTGTGCAGGACTGTAAGAACGCCTAATTTGACGAGGTCACTTGCATGAATCATCATGGCATTATTTATCAGTACCAAAAACAGTTCGAGGAAGTGACACTTGCTTTACAGACAAGGCGATGTTAACACACACCAAATAACTTAAGTTACAAGGATCCTACACTACACATATTGATTTAAATGCTATTAGTTTTGAATTTTTCAAAACCGAACTGTTATGACCCCAAAACATAGTGTAGAGTGAAGCACATTCATACAAAAAAAAGGACCAATTTCTTCATTGATCTTTACTTGAACAAACTTGCAATAGAAAAAAAAAACTACAAAAGGTACTTACACAAAATGTTGTATAAGCATTATAAACAACTGGAAAACTGTGTGTACGGTCCATTTAAACCGAAGCTACTTGGCGTGTGTCAAGCTTCGCACTGTCTGAACCTACATTAATAAAAGACAATACTATCAACAAAGTTCTAATAAATACATCTAATTTAATCTACAGGATTAACCGGTATTAGAAGACTCATCTGATTTGAGAAGCTAGTCACCAGACCATGCAGAGGAAAAGTTCGATCAAACGGTATAATCTCTGGAGTTTACCAAACATAGGTCAATGAGTCGGTCAGAGTTCTAGTCGGTCAAACGGTTAAATATGGTTTAGACGATTCAGACAGGTAAAGACTCAAATACAGATTGGATGAACCAAAATTAAATCGGGTCAATAGGTCAGGTTAGAGATAGGTCCGCCAAAACAGTTTGATTCGGCATCCAGAAAAATTGAGTGTGGTTCGACGGTTCTGGCAAATTGATTGATTATAGGAATGTCTTATAAGGCAACCTAAACCTCTGCGCAAAACTCATCCAACCACATAAATGCACCACATATATGTACATACATAATATTCATTTTATCAAGCAAAACTAGTATCTATACAGTAATAACTGAATTTGGATTATTACCTTCCCACGTTTGCAAAGGATCAAAACAATCGAAACTGGCGCAAGAGGAGCAGCAAAAGTTTCAGACTGAGCTGGACTCTAACAGCGCCTAATTTGACGAGGTCACGGGCATGTGTCATCATGGCATCATATATCAGTACCAAAAACAGTTCGATAAAGCGACACATGCTTTACAGACAAAACGATGCAAACACACCCCAAATAGCTTAAGTTAAAAGGATCCTACACTACACACATTGATTAAAATGCTATTAGTTTTGAATTTTTCAAAACCGAACTGTTATAAACATAGTATAGAGTGAAGTACATTCGTACAGGAAAAAAAGACCAATTTCTTCATTGATCTTTCCTAACAAACTTGCAATAGAAAAAAAAATACAGAAGGTACTTACACAAAATGTTCTATAAGCAGTATAAACAGCCTATTGTTAAAACATCTCTAACAATCGACAGTCTACCAAATGTATGGTAAAAATTAGTCTGTGTACAATCCATTTAAACCGAAGCTACTTGGGGTGTGTGTATTTCATTCTCTCTATACAGCAATTGTCTCTTTCCCATACCGTATCCTTGGTACAGATATATGATGCTATGAAGAGACTGCCTCAGGCAGGTCGCATCAAATGATTCAATGAAGTTCATATCGGTGGCTCAGGATTTGACGCCAGAAAAGCAATTGTACTCCTCAAAGATAGATAAAAAGCATCAATTCTGTAATTTCCTTAAGCAACCAACAAGGCTACCCGCCCGATGCTGCATGAAGGATAAAAATGTCAGAAGCTACCACAGTTTTCGTTAAAGAAAAATGTTATCGGCCCCTTTGATAAAAAGGTCAGAGCTGAAATAGTTCTTTCCATACGGCTTTCGTTCAATTCAACTTACAGTCATATATATATATATATATAAACAAATGGATCAAATATCAGTAAGGCTCTCTAGTCTCTACCAAGACAGCAGTAAGGCAAAGTAACTAAGAATGAAATTAGGAAGTTAATTTGGATGATAACCTTGTAACCTATGTTACATGGACTTTGGTATGGGTTCTGGTTTAAATTTGATCCAAGGTTGACTCCTTTCCTCCAAAATTTCAGACTAGTAGTGTAGGCTATGAAGAGTCTGAATATCCACGGATACCATATAATAGACAACAGAAAAATACAAAATTGAAATTTCAAAACTAATAAAAATTCAAATTTATAAACTAGATTTCGGTTTCATGACTATCATTTTAAACAGTTCAGAAAAATAAATCTGGATTTTGTATTTTATAAAAAGAATAAAGAACTAAAATTATAGCAGTAATATATATTTAAGCAGTTTAATCTATACTATTGTAATATTCTAAATGTGTAAAACTAATCCCCAATGCGACGAAAAGATAAAAAGAGTTATCAATGCATCAAGAAAGAGAAAGAAGAAAGCGTTGCATGATGGAACGGAGGATTAGGGTTTCTAAGAAGGCGAAATTGGATGGTCAGGGGCAACCCGATCTGTAAATACCGTCATCCACCATAGAAAAATTGCTTGGCGGCTCCATTGTGATGTTGTCTCCATCATCTTTAAACACGTTGTACCACGTTTTTTCCAGATTAAGCCTCTGCTGCGTTCAAAATAGTAGATGGAAAAGGAAAATGGAAGAAAAGTAAATTTTGTTAGTTGCTTGGTAAAGAGGAAACTTGAAGGGTTTCCAGCGTACTATAAATAGTTATCCGTCAAAAATTGGGCGGGAAAGATTAGGGCAAGATAAAGATTAGTTACTCTGATTTTAAACATTAAGTTTAGGGATGTAAAAGCAGGTAATCAGATGAGTTTCAGGTTGGGTCAATCTGATACAGGTCATTTTCAGGTCGATTTGATGTTTCGAATCGATTCGGGTCGAGTGCGGGTTAGTTTCTGGTCGGTTTCATTTCGAGTTAGGTTCATTTCAGGTCGGGTCAAAACGTTTCGGGTCTGAATCAGTTAATTGACGGGTTAATTCGGGCTCGGGTAGACTTCATATCAGGTTCATTTCAGGTCGGGTAGACTTCAGATCGGGTTCATTTCAGGTCGGGTTCATTTCAAGTCGGGTTTATTTCAGGTCGGGTAATTTCAAGTCAGGTTTATTTCAGGTCGGGTTAATTCGGGTTTCGAATTCGTATTTAGTTTGAGTTTGGTACAAATAGTCGATAGACTTTGGGTTGGGTCATTTCAAGTGAATTATTTAACACCTTCCGCGAACACGAATCACATTAAAAATAAATATTAGGCACTAGAATGAACAAAAATATCATCGTTATTTAAAATATTAGAGTAAATTACAAAAATTAGAAATAAATAAGGGTCAATTTCGGTGAAAAATAAGATTTTAGGGACAACATTAACAAAAATATCATCATATTAAAAATATTGGACTAAATTACAAAAATATAAAATAAATATTGGACTAAAACTTAAAATTAAATATTATGACTAAAATACAACATTTAAAACACAGCAAGACTTAGGATAATTAATCTCTAACCTAAATAATAAGAGGCTTATTTTCTTCTAAAATTTTGTCCTTTCCTTTTTTTTTCAATTATATATTTCATTTTTTTAATTAAAATGAAAGATGGGACTTGGGAGAGAAAGAAGTCCCGCGTGGTTTTTTAGGTTAGGGGAAATTAGTTTTTTAGCGCTTTGGACTTTAGATATTTTTCATTTAAGTCCCAAATTTTTAATTTTAGGTTTTAATTTAATTCCATTGAGTTCAAATTTAGATCAATTTAATTGAAATTTCATATTTAGTTTTAGAATTCTTTTAATTATGTCTGTGATTTATGCTTCTAGGTTTTAATTTAGCTCAATTAGATCCTGAATTTAATAAGTTAATTCAATTCGGACATTATTATACTATATAAATTTTGATTTAATATAATTATACACAATGTTTTGATTTGGATGTAAACATGTAATTGTACACATGAAAGTTGAAATTTTAATTTAGTTTAATTGTATATATGAAGCTTTGATTTCAAATTCAAATGCGTAAACTAGCAAGTTAAATCGAAATTAATCTTGTAAATCAATAACCCTAAACTAAACCATAAACTGTTAATACTAAACCCAAAACCATAAACTTTAAGGAATCAAAATTAATTTCATAAACCAATAACCATAAGCTAAACCATAAACCATTGATACTAAACCCTAAACCTTAAGGAATACAAATTAATTTTAGGGGCTAGAAAATATTATTCGACTAAATTACCAAAAATAGAAATATCTATGGGTCAATTTCGGCTAAAAATAAATTTTTAGGGACCAATGTGAACAAAAATAAACCCCAAATCCCTAAACTAATCCCATAACCCCAGACATTCAACTTGAAACATTTACCCCTAAACCTCAAACCTCAAACCCTAAATCTTACAATCACTGATAATTAAAGTCCAAGTCGAATCCCTAATCCCTAAACTAGTCATATAACTATAAACACTCAACTTGAAACATATATTATACCCTTAAACCCCAAACCTCAACCCCTAAATCTTATAAACACTAATAATTAAAGTGCAATCCGAATCCCTGAATCCCCTAATCCCTAAACTAATATCATAACCCCAAACACTCCACTTGAAACATGTGTTAAACCCCTAAACCTCAACCCCTAAATCATAAATCACTAATAATTGCTACATGGAAGTCTAATCCCCTAATCCCTAAACTAATCCCATAACTCCAAACACTCAACTTGACACAGTTACCCCTAAACCCCAAACCTCAACCCCTAGATCTTACAAACACTAATAATTTTAATTAAATACATTATAATTAAAATTACAATAATTTGAATATTAAATTAAATATGGTAATAAATGAGTGTAAAAATAAATGAGTTTTATACCATATAACTGGATCCTATTCCTTAATTTAAATATATTAACTTTATATTTTTAATTAAATATTAATTTAAAGTTATAATTTAAATAAATTAAATATACACTAATAATTTTAATTAAATACATTATAATTAAATATTAATTTAAATATTACAACCACTAATAATTAAAGTGCAAGCCTAATCCTCGAATCCCTAAACTAATCCTATAACCCCAAACACTCAACTTGAAACATATATTATAGCCATAAACCCCAAACCTCAACCCCTAATTCTTACTTTTTAGGAAGGCATGTTTTTACTTTTTAGGGACTAGAATAAAATACAAAAAAATGAATATGGGTTAATTTGGAGTAAAAATTAAATTTTAGGGACTAGAATAAATTGGACTAAATTGTCAAAAATATAAATAAATATGAGGCAATTTTGACTAAAAATTAAATTGAAGGGACTAGAATAAACAAAAATATTATTAGACTAAATTACCAAAAATAGAAATTCCACTAATTCCCTCCAAAATTTTGGGTGGCTTATTCTCCTAATTCCCTTCAAAATTTTGGGCGGCTTTTATACCTCCAAATTTTTTATACTAAAAGTAAATTAATCTCAAACCTAAAAAATGGGTGGTTTATTTCCTTCCAAAATTTTGTCTTTTTCCCTTTTTTTTACCAATTGTCTTTTTCTTTTTCTACCAATTGTTTTAGTTTAATTCAATTGAGTCTCAACTTAGATTAATTTAATTGAAATTTCACATTTAGTTTTAGAATTCTTTTAATTATATCCATGATTTATGCTTCTAGATTTTAGTTTAGCTCAATTAGATTCTAAGTTTAATAAGTTAATTCAATTCAGACATTATTATTATTATTATTATTATTATTATCTTTGATTAAATATAATTATACACAAAATTTTGATATGGATGTAAACATTAATTGTACACATGATAACATCAACATGAAAGTTAAAACTTTAATTTAGTTAAAACTTACCAGTTCAAACTTGACAAATAATTTATATTGAATGAGTTACTAAGCATATTAAATTATTACCAGGCATTGAATTATTTAATAAATTTTCAAACTTAGTAGTGTCAAATGAATATCTAAATCCAATCTTTTTTTCTTTTTTTTTATGTTTTTAATTGATTATATATGTATATATAACAAAAAGATTATTTAACATTTTAAATTATTTAAAAAATTAATAGTTTACATTTACCAACATTTAATAGTTTACATTTATCAACACTTTAAACTCATCAAATCATAGGCTTCCTCAATTACATGTTAGGTAAATCAAGCCGGGTCAATATTAGTTCAGGTCAACAACAGGTCGAGTTCAAAACAAGTCTGGTCAATTAACATGTCGGGTTCAAAACAGGTCGGGTAAAATCGGATCTCGAGTCGATTCAGTCGGGTAATATTGGTTATCTGTCAGGTTAGTCTCGGGTTGGGGTTTGTTTCAGTCGGGTGCAGGTCGGGTTTCGGGTCCACAGTAACAGGTTCAATTCGGGTTCGGGTCATTCTCGGTCGGATGCAGGTCGGGTTCGGTTACTACAGTAGCATGTCCAACTCGGGTTCGGGTCAACAACAGTTGGTTACAGATCGGTTTCAGATCATTCCATCATCGGGTCAAATCAAGTTTTGACTCGAGCAGGTTTCAGTCGGGTTTTCAGGTCGGGTCAACTTTTTACCTCCCTAATTAATTTATCGAATTATCCTTAAATTAAAAAAAAACCCCTTTTTACTACTTTGTCGGGATTTTACGCCCAAATCCATTTGCATTGTACATGTTGAAACCCCTGGTTTTCTCTCTCAAATTCAACGTTGCTCTGGTTTAAAATCGTGGTAAGCCTTTTTTTTTTTGCAGTTTTCTATTGAATTTTCAAATCCTTTTTTTCTTTTAAATCCCTAGATTGAAATTGTGTTGAGAATTTTTTTAGCAGAAATCAATATATTTTATTAAAATTTGTGTTGCAGAATTTGATTAAGATGAACATAAACACGATATTTCTGTATATTATTAATTATTTTATATCTACATTTCACGTCTATGTTTCTCATTATTTGTAACCATGTAAAAATTGAATGCTAAATGCGATGGTTTTGATGAGTTCCTTCGAATTTCAGTTTAGAGGTTTTTTTTTGTACTTTTTAATTTCATATGAAATTATGGAGTTGGATTTACCAGCACATAATTGCTTAATTTTTTAGGCTTAATTGAGCGGTGGTACTTTATTTTTAGTTTAATCAAATTTGCTTCTAAAGTCAATTTTTTATATTGTTAAAATTTTGGGTTATTGAAATTGTAAGATTTGATTGAAATATATGATGTCTAATTTTAAGAAGAAATGGAGGAGAGAATGTACAGTTGTTTAACGAGACGTTATTTGATTCGTAGGATGGCCTGCTACAAATAATTGTATTTGACTCTGAATACATGTGTACATATTATTGAATGGTTCTTGCTAAATTCGTCTTGGATATTTTCAGGGTCTTGAGCGAAAACTCAAAATTAGGTCTTTGTAGAACAAAAACATATTTCATTACATTGAACAATTAATTTAATATTTCATTAACAAATCATTATTTTTATTGTTTTATTTAGAAAACGTCATGAATATAACTAAAACAGTAAGGAGTAATCATTCTTACAAGATTACTACTTGAGAAATTATTAGGGGTAAAACATAAATATTTGAAAGTGAGGTATAAATTCATAAATAAATCAATTTTTAAAAAATTATATAGGATGGCAAAGGTAAAAAAAATAAAAAAAAAGGTGTGAGACAATTTCCCCTCCCCACCCGCCTAAACGGTCCCTCATGGTATTACCCTATCTGAGACGACCTTAATTTTTCCTCTATACGAGTGTGCCGTAGTTGGTAGAAGTAAAGATTTAACCCTGAAAAATTTGGCCTAAATTTTCTTCTCTCTCAGTAGAATATGGGGAAAAAATAACAAAATGAATCAGAGTGTACATATTATCTGTCCAATCGTCTGTGTATTACGTTGGTTATCAATATATGAAAATTTTGTTAAAAAAAACAATATATGACAATGAACTCAAAATATTGTTGTTTGGTCGTGTAATTGCATATGTGTTAAACTATACCTCCACAATCCTAGATACTATTGGTGGTGTAATTGCATATATGATATACGATACCAATACATAATTTATTTTGTTTGCAGGAATTGTTTTCAAGTCTTACTTTGCCTACGAACTTAAGATTTGTAATTTGAGGTTCATACTACAATTAAAAATTCTATTCAACAACAGTGTCACAGTTCAGACAAAGCAACCCATTTTCCGGAGACATCAAACCAGATATAATCACATTAAATCAGTTGATCATGAATTCTAAGACACAGCAAAACAAGGGATCATGTGGACACATCGAAAATTGGCAACAGGCCAAAGTGGCCGGCAAAAAAAAAAAGCAAAAACATTCTTATATCTTAAACTAGTGAAATTCTCAACTTGTGACATAACTTATTTTTTTCATTGACATGGGAAAATGATAGGAAATAGAAACACGATTTCTCATTATTGAAACTGTACCTGATACGATTTTGGCAAGGATATGTACAAGAAATGTTGAATCTTATATTGGCAATATTCTAAAGACTCGCTATCATCTTCAAAAGCCTCCTGCAAGGACAAAGAGTATGTGAGATTCTGTGGGAGTGACTTACAGGTTCATTTTCAGCAAGCAATTTATGAGGTGAGATCTCCGGGAGCTCTGAAGACTTCGAGGAAATGATATGTCAACAATATAGGACTGTGCTTTTCCACTAGTTTATGCTTCTGCACCACAATTTTTAACATACAATCAAGAAGGAAAAATGTCTCAGTGCAAGAAAAAATAGTAAATATTACCTCAAGAAACAAGGCTGTTATTAGACCATAAAGATTCATCAGAAAACTAGCCAGATGCTTAAAAATTGTGGGAAAAGAAAAAAAAGGAAAAGAAAAAGCCTCCTACAACATAATGTGAAATAAACATAACACAAAAATCAGAAAGAAAAAAACGAGCTTCGGGACAGATGAACTGTTCACATATGGTTTTACCAAATGTTACATAATTTTCAGATTTATACAAATGCAGCATTATTATGAAAAAATCAGAAGATGCAACTGTTGACTGAATTCCATATTTTTCAGAGAACAGAATCAACTTGACAGGAACTTTGTACATCTCCAACAATGGAAAATGAATTTACAGATTACTCTTCCTCATCCACCAAAACTATTGTCAAATGTAATCAGCCCATATCTTGTTGCAGCTTTTATCCTTCCGTGTCAATATTATCATCACTGGGAGATAACTGTCTATTTTCAGACAGTGAAAGTCGCCTGGGCTTTGTAGATGCTGTTTCAACAAGCCCCTCTGATGACAGGTTTAACCCAGTAGATCCTGATGATGACCCCAGGAAATTGCGAACTGGGGCATCAGATGGAGATGATGCTGAGTAATCATATGTGAAAATTCCCATAGGATGGTTAAACTTGCAACTTGGACCAAACTTGCAAATTCCATATCGAGAATAAAATATGCATAGAGGTTCACCCTGTTATAATGCAGAAGTAGCAATGTCAATATTGTTAAAAGTATCAAGCAACAAAAGAATAAAACGAAACCAAAGAATAAACATGCAACAGTGCATGTTTCAACATAGTTTTCTTGCAAATCAAGCAAAAGCACCATAAAACCAATGGTAATGTTGCATAGAAGACAAAATGGTGAGAAGAAAAGCCACCCTCAAACCAGATAAGCAAAACATTCAAAGCTTGTTAAGTAAAAACGAAAATAAGAAAATTCAAAATATTAGCATTCTACAATTGAAGATAAATCTGAACAGCATTAAAGCTTCCAAACAAGACGCCACGATAAGGCTCTCTAGTCTCTACCATAACAGAACATAGGCACAGTAATTAAGAATGAAATTAGGAAGTTAATTTGGATGATAACCTTGTAACCTATGTTACATGAACTTTGGTATGGGTTCTGGTTTAAATTTGATCCAAGGTTGACTCCTTTACTTCAAAATTTCAGACTAGTAGAGTAGGCTATGAAGAGTCCGAAAGCTGGACATGGATAGATAGATACCATATAATAGACAAAAGAAAAATACAAAATTGAAATTTCAAAACTAATAAAAATTCAAATTTAAGAAACTAGATTTTGGTTTCATGACTTTCATTTTAAACAGTTCAGAAAAATAAATCTGGATTTTGTATTTTATAAAAAGAATAAAGAACCAAAAAGTATAGCAGTAATTTTAATCTAATACTATTGTAATATTCTAAATGTTTTTTATAAGATAAATATGGATTTTGTATTCTAAATGTTGTTCTGTTCTGTCATAGCAATGAAGTTCATGTACAAGCTTTATGAGTATCCTCTGATAAAACTTACAGTTCAGCTTTTCTTTTTGGTGTACAGTTTACAATTTAAGCTAATGGCAATATTCTTGACATGATTACCCCAAAGTTATGAACTAGTTTTTGCCCTGCAGAGAGCTAAAAGTTGGACCTATTGAAAAGCCTCTTGAGGAATTTTCACATTGTTCAAATTATTAATCTGATGCTGGATGGAGGGACAGAAAGAGAGACAGATCGCAAAATGCTGAGCAAAAAAGAAAAAAAAAGAACATCCATTTTATGCCAATTGTTTCTAGTATAATTTAAAGTCTGCATGACAGTTGCAAAATGCCAATATCCAGCAGGTGTTCCAAAGCAACATCCATTTTTTAACATAAAAGAATTGTTAGCTTGGCTGCTGCAATTAAAACAATCAGGAAACCAAGTTTTTAAAAGAAAAAGTCATGTAAGATTATAGATGAGGGAATGTCATTTTTAGGTAGAATGAATACTAGGTTTTTAATAAACAGCTGTAATAATTTGAACAGATCAAGATTCAGAAATAAACTGAAAGACGGAATACCACTGAAAACATAACTCACCAGGCGTAAAGGAAGGCCTATAGGACTCAACACACAATCAGGGGCAGGAAGAACTCTCTCTCTTGGGTGATGAAACCTACAAACTGCACCAAACTTACAATCTCCGGTCTTCATGTAAAATTGGCACTCAGGCTGGCCAGGTCGTTCTGGAAATACATTCTCCCTCTGCAATGCATAAACACCTACAGGAACAGAACTAGAGCGTAATTGGGAAAAGGATGTTTGGGATACTGCAGTTGCTGATTCATTCTGGCGTGAGGTTCCATAGATTTGGTGATTTACATTTGTCTGCTGCAGGTTCTCTGAAGAAGAAGCTGATGTCAGTTGACCCTGGAGAAATAAAAAGAATTAGAATGGTAGGACCAAGAGAGAAATACTGTTATTCTCCAAACACAAATTATTAGCATACTGACAATTACAATTCTCATGAGTTGCCTCACTTGTCACCTCTAATGTTGTCCAAACACATGAAAACACTAAATGAGCAAACTTAATGAGCACAGCATTAGTAATAAGCTAAGGAAAAGCTTACACTATAAGCACTCCAGCCTGGAACTGATACCATCCCTTGGGGTAAAATCAAGGGTGCATAACTTGATGGACCTTGCCAACGGGGACTGGGAATGAAAGATGCTCTTGACCAATTTGTAATTCCTCCTGGATATGACTGCTGACCAGGAGTGGTTGGAGAAGGAACAGTTTGATAAATAGGAGAGCTACGCAATGAAACCATCATATTAGTTGGTTGAGGATGGTGAAATTTACACGTGCTCCCAAACTTGCATTGTCCAGTTCTTAGATAATAAGTACACTCAGTCTCGTTCTGTATTAAGGAAAAGAAAAAGAAAAGCAAGTTACACTAAGACTATGAAACACCAGTAACAACAACAACAAAATGTTAGAAACCTATCACTAAAGAAATACAGCTTGCCTTAACGTCCAAACTTATGCAACAACCAAACAAAAGTTCTAGGCTAAAAATGGTCCAAACTTCAGTAGTTTTTTTCTTCATGAATCCAAATTTAAAATTGAAACCAAATTCATAACTCAAAATGAAAAGAGCAAAGGTTCTCTTTGAGTCATAGCAAGTGATAAAAATTTTAATTTATCATCCTTGTCTATATATGTGCATTTTTCATATTGGATCTAATATGGATGCATTAATTTCCAGTTTTTCTCAATTAATCCAATTAAAAATTTGTGATTTTTCTTTTAAAATGACAAAAAAACTGAAACAAGAAGAACAAGAATATTGACAAAATTTTGTATCATTATAAAATTGTATTTTAAGGAGTAAATGGAAAAATTAAAATCCAAACCGGGCGAAGAGGGTAGCCCAAAATATTTAAGGAAACTCTCCCAGCTATCCCAGCTTTGTCTCTAGGATGGTGAAACTTGCATGTAGCTCCAAATTTGCAAGTTCCTGTTTTCAGGTAGTACTGCAGAGCAATTAAGAGCAAAATGTCAGTTGTTAGATCCGAACGTATATGAAAATGAGAAACATAAGAGTCCCATAATTGGACATGATGCAGTAAAACCAAAATGAGTAGCTTCAGTCGAGATTGCAGTTTAGCTTCCGATGCAGTAAAAGCAAGATTCGGTGTTATATAGGCTTTCCAGAATAGAAGTGTGGAAAAGAAGAAAACAAATACTAGAAGTCAGTCACTTGTCAAGTCGACAATTCAAACTAAGTTTTACAGATAAGTCAAACCACTAGAAGAGAAGTAAATCTTTTCTCAGTCCAATTTATTAGTGTCTTTCTTAGTTTCTTTATTTGGTTATTTTCTTATAGTAGGATCAAATCAGTGTTTGATCTGTCTTTATGGACTGCCTTTAACAACAAGAACCTTTTGAGGCAAAAGCAGAGACAAGGGAGGAAGAAACCACATGCAACCTTTATCATCAACAATCTATGTTGGTTATACTAATATCTTCGATAAATTTTACTTTAACCTAAAATGAGTCTCACTCTATTCAACATCCAGCATGATTTCTCCCTAAATATGAAGTTATCTTTGTTTCATTATGAAAAAAGTTAAAAGCAGCAGGAACACTCATTTAATTATAGTGCATCAACCAAACCATAGATTGTTAACAAATTCTACACTGTAACAGTGAATTGAATTCAAATAAACCCATGATTTCTGTAAAAGATTGTAACATTGTTAACAATACACTGTATATTGAAACCATATGAACAAATAACATTGCCTGAAACATTGCCTGACATTCAGGTTGTCCTACTCTTTCTGGAAACTCTCCTTTCATCCTTGCCGCAGCAATAGCCTGGAATTCAATTTAATCTAAATAAACATTTCAAATGACAATTGATATTTAAAAACTCAAATGAGTTGTACAAAGTTAAATGAAATCAGTAGCAGGTTAAGTATGATCCTCCTCCTTTTTTTAGCAGCAACCATAGTGTGTATGCATATACAAAACCATTCTAATCTTGAGTATCTAATACTTCTATAAATTTCCTACAATGACCTTTTTGTTTAAGAATGATTTAGTTGTAAAGATCCATGTGTAAAAGTTTCGCGTGTACAACTTCTTACCAATATTATGCCAATGACAATATTAAAAGGCCTCTAAAATTAAGCTCTTCGGCATTGTACCAAAAGATCTCACTCAAAAAGCAAGCATTAACTCTGAACAGGACTTGTTGAGCTAGTTAATATAAAGAGCCCTAAGAGGCGGCATCTAGTATATCTAGGATTCAAATATCAACACATGCAACTCGACTTTGTACTCCAAAAGAAGTTGACTCTGAAATCATAAGAATTGTCCATACAAACCACGGCTTTATACCAGTTCTCTGTTAGGAGGATGATTAAAATGACACGTTGCCCCAAATCTACAAAGGCCTGTCCTGATATAATAAGAACAATCAGGTTCTGTAGGACGCTCAGGATAGGGACTAGATTCCATTGATTCACTGGATCTCAAGTTCATTTGCCACATAGCATCTGAAATAACATTAAATAGTAGGTTCAGAAAATACATGGAAAAACAGTGGTAAAGAACTACACAAGGAATTGAAAATTTCCAATTCATAAAAAAATTTTACTGTAAAATTCAACAATAAATATCAATTTCTATTCACTTTAAGTACCATATATTTATCCCTCAAATTTAAAAGACTCACTCGATGTTCTAACAGTGGAAGTATCAAAGTGTAAATGATAGAGAATTTAAATGAAATAATTGGAATGGAGACTGGAGAGAACATCCCTTTAACAAACATTTGACAAGCAGCAGCAAGAAATCTCAATGTAACAATTGACCTTTGCAAGCCACTGAAGTGGCTAAAATTTTAGGAGGACAAGATTTCTATTTTTTTTTCAAAAAAATCAACAAAGAAATCATTAATATCATTTTTTTTTAATTCCAAAAGTTTGAAAACAAATAAATGTTCATATATCCTTTAAATCAGCACCCTTATTAAATCATGAAGACCAAATATATATTTGATTTTATTCTGTTTGAAAATTAAAAATAAATTAAAGAAATTTAATTAAAAATTCCTAAAATGAAAATTTGAAAACTGTTATAACATTTTTTTATTTATTTTCACACATAAAACGAATACTCATCGTTCAATAAAAAGAGCAAACGATATATTTTCTTCTCTTATATTCCTATAAGGGTGTAAACAAGACATCTGTAACTATTTGGTTCAACTAGAAAAGAATTTGAATTCAACTTGATCATTATAGCTTTAAGCTGTTACGTGTGCCAAGTCCTAAAATCCTAATGCCTAGCTTGAAGAACAAGTCCTAAAATCATTTTTTTTAATGTACTGAAAAGAATCTCATTTTGAACTTGACTTCAAATTCCAAAACAATGAGCTTGAGATTTCAAAAGAGTTCAAGTTGAGCTGAGCTAGAGCTCACCTTAGCTTTTTATCAATCAAAAACCAATCAAGCTCATTGGAGAATCAGGACTCCTTTTTCCTACACGGTGACTATAGTTTCATATTTAATATAGATTTTATTATTTTTAATTGGATCGTCAACTTCAACTCTTTTCATATAGAGAATAAAGATAAAGGTCTCCTGTTTACTCTTGAAACTTGAAAGGAAATTCAAAGAAATCATAAGAAGAAAAGTAGAAAATATGAAGTAATTTATTTTCTGGCAACCATGTAAGTGTACATCCTCTTATTCAAAGACAAGACTACAAGAATAGCTTTTCTTTTTTTAATTATGCTTCGATCAAATTAACCGGAATTGACAACCAAAATCAGATAAGCAGAAAAAGCATTAACCAAATGCACCTTAATCCTATCGATAAAAGAATAGAACTTAATATTTTCCTACAAGTAATAAAGCAATAAATTTAAAAATAAAATAGGGAAAAGATCATAAGAGGAAATTGTAAATCTCATTTTTAAGTCCTGGAACCTTGATTTTGACTAGAAAAATTAAGAACGTTCAATCTCTAATTCTTCAGGTCACCAAAACAAAACTTGCAACAATTTATTCAAAATCACCGCAGAATTAAATTGTTTTCTCAACAATTCAAATGCAATTAGATTAATCATTAGAATTCAAATTTTACATAATTTCTTAAATAAAACTTAACCAAAAAGGACTGATTTTAAACAATGATCAAACAAGAATTTGCCATAAAAATGAGCAAAAGGACGATTGAGGACAAAAAAAATAATCAACAAAAACACATGAATTGTATTTCACTTGCGTTTCGCATGATTAAAAAATTAAAATAATAACCAAAACAGAGTAAATAAATGAAGAAAGAGAGAGTCAGAGAGAGGCCTTGATTCAACGATGGTGAAAGCGAGGATCCTTCCGTCATAGTTACCGCCAGCGCTGCTGTTCGAGACATTGGAATTCCTGCATCGAAAGCGAATTCCATTCAGCGGTCATCTTCCTTCCATCACCATCACTCGGCTGTCACGTTAGCAGCACCTCAACGTAGGAATTATCATTCCCCGTTACAAAACCGAGCTGTCACCTAATCAAACACTCCTCCTCCTCCTCCTCGCTAACAGAAACCAGAGAAATAAAATCAAAGAAATACTAAAAAAACGAGACAGCTTTTCTTCGCGGAAAGTCTGTCTTTGTTTTCTAAAAAATATATTATTTTTCTTAATTTCTTTTTTATTATTTTTTGTGTTTATTTTTTTATAGAATCGAAAGGGCGTTGTTTTCTCTTCTCCACACAAAAAATAAAAGGAAAAATCGAAAAGGAAAAAAATCAACCATCCAAAACCCACCCACTTTCTTTTAAGTAAATTATACACATCATCACTTAATTATTTTATTTCTCTTATTTTAGTCATTTAATTTTAAAAATAATTAATTTTATAATTAAAATATTTTATCATTTTAAATTATTTTATTATTATTTTTTATAATATGATATTTTTAATATTATTAAATATAAAAATAATTTAAAATAAATAATAAAATCATATTTTATATTATTATATTAAAAATATTTAAAATAATTATTGTCGTTTGTCGACCATCGTTAGCCTTCAGAATCGACAGTTATTTTATCCCAAATTATATTGAGAGATTTATTTTAACATGCTGAATCTGAATATAGTAATTTTTCACCAATAAATATCTTGAAACTCACAAATTTTGACCAAACGATTGATTTTCTCATTTTGATCTCCTATTAGTGAATTTTGGAGCATTTATCAAAAAATAAGATCGATTCGAACTTAGAGGACTGAGACGAAACAACCAATAAAATTTGAGACCAAACAACCACCATCTACAATAGTTGGCGGTGTCATCCGAAGATAGCGAACAATGGACGATGAACAATTTGGTTTAATTTTTTATTTTAAATTATTTTTATATTAAATAGTAATAAAAATGTCATGTCATATAAAAAATAATAAAATAATTCAAGTGACCAAACACATGAACAATTTGAAAGTTCAATTATTAAATTAAAAATTTTAAAAATTGAGTGACTAAAATAGAAGTGAAAGATAGTTTGAGTAATAAATGATGTATTTTATCCACTTTCTTTTTTATTCATTTCTTTTGATTACGGAGCTTTGTTCTCACGCGCGCGAGTACGTCACCGTTTTCATATTCTCTGTTGTACTCCGCCACGTCATGGCTTTGTTAATTTGTAACTTTGACACGGGTCTTTTTCTATTGGCGTTTTAAATTTTGGTTGAACTGCTGTTATCAAATGAAAGCCAGTGAAGGATTTTTAGCGCCACTTTGAGTTGGAGGGAACTGCTGTTACTTTCTACAGGCATTTTCTTTTGTTTGGTAACTATTTTTTATTATAATTTTTTTATGTTTAAATAAAAAATAAGTGCCTAAAGTATATCGTTTTTAACTTTAAGTGTCTAGAGTATTTTTTATAAAAACAAATACTTAAAGTTTCAACCGTTAAAATTTTAGGTGCACTTTAAAATTTATTTTTTAAAATCTTCAATATTCTAAAAAATATTCAATTCATTCTCTAAATCCCTAAAAATAACAAATTTCCAAATCTTCACCGATGTCGTCGCCGACCCTACCCGTTTGTTCACCAGTCTCAGTCGTCCATTTCTTTTAACGTGCCGTCATCGAAAATTGGTGAATGGTGTGCCAATTGAACGGCTATTTCACATTCGACGTTTAATGTTTGGTTGGTACACCGTTCGCCTGTTTCCAACAAAGAGTTAGGGGAAATGATCGGCTGGATCCGACAACCGCACTGGTGAGGTCGGCAATAGCGGCTGACGGTGGCAGCGGTGAAGATTTGGGGTTTTAGGATTTAGAGAATTGGGAAGTTTTTAGAATTTTAAGATTTTTTTAAAAAAATTAAAATTATTAAAAAAAAAGTTAATTAAAAGAAATTATACATTAAAATATGATACATGTCTAATTTTTATTGGCTAACAATTTTTTTAATGGTAGTTAGCTACCAGACACCTAAAATTCTAACGGTTAAAACTTTAGGCACTTATTTTTACAAAAAAAAACTTTAGGCACCTAAAGTTTAAAAATGTATACTTTGGGCACTTATTTTTCATTTAAGCCTTTTTTATAATCACATATATCTAACATATTAATTAGCTAATTCGAATCGGATTTTGCAAAGCTTCATTATAAGAGCAAGCTTTGCAATCCAGGTTTTTTTTCTATTTACAACATCAAAATTTGAAACTCTAATATTGTTTAAGTAATATAATATCTCATATCGCTTGACCAACCGATTGTTGGTACAATCTCAAACTCGCTTAACCATTCATAATGTTACATATTGATTTAATAAGATGATATGTTAAATTATATTTAATATTTGAAATTTGACGATTTGAATTGGGTAAATTAGATTGTAATAGTTGTTTTCATAATGAAACTTTGTAAGATTAGTCAATTAATGAGTCGAACAACGATACTTATACAAATAAATAATGCTTTATGTAGCCCAAAACATAAACATTCCATAGGTTCAACAACGTTTTAGAAAATGGTTAGTAAAAAATAGTTAAATCGTTTGCATAGGAGCTCCAATTAAAATAAAGTAATTAAAAACATTCAACATGATTGAAATCCAAATAGAGTTACAGACATAAATCAAGGTCATATGAATACATCGACTGATAAGCCTAAGTATTGTACTCTAGAACACATCGATGAACTGAAATCCTACTCCGATGGGATTCCTTTGCATGCTACGCAACCACCTAAAAACCTGCGCAAGGAAACAACAATTCCAAACGTTGAACTCGTAAAGCTTAATGGATACTGCTCTACTCTACCATGCTTCAACAGATCATAAACATAGGCATATAACAAGTAAGATGACATGACAGTTAAATTGATATATGGAGCTACATTGGTCGCCTAAACACGTGCAATCCATATCACAACATCAAAGGGCACACAAGGCCCAACCACACTATACCATAACAACATAAGAGTGAGCCTGGGTCACGCAGCATCGAAACATACACCCCTACTCAGAATTCCCCTCGAGTACATACGAATGAGGCCCAAGTCACATAGCATCGATAACCTCCATTCGCCAAATCACTTACCATATTGTTGCAAAACATTTTGGGTATCCGAATCCCACAGAACAAGGTACTCATCCATACAATGCCCTTACATAGCATACAACAACTAACCGATTCACCAAGGATCCTTATTGAATCAATACAACCAAACCACTCAAGGTTTTATCAAGTTATTACTCATTATGTACGTATATGAGGTTAGATTCTCGATTTCTCAATTTTACTATTCATTTTACCCCATTAGAGACCCATAGGGCCTTAGTCATCGAATTATAAGTCCATTGAACTAAAAATAAAATTTTAGTCCAGATTGCCCAAAGAGTATCGATACCCACTTAAGGGTATCGATACACTTCAGTGGGTATCAATACTCACTTACTCGTATCGATACCTGTCTTGCCATCAGAAAGGGTTAACTCAAATCTTGTACTGATACACGGGGCTGTGTACCGATACCTTAGGTGTACTGATACGCTCCTGAGCATATCGATACCAATTTTAACTACTGGAATTTGATAGAACATGGATGGTACCGATACGCCCCACGCGTACAGATACCTCCCTTAAACTCGTGCTAAAATTGCTATGAAATTAATGGGGTACCGATATCGGTTCATGCCGTATTGATACTCGAGTCCAGAATTCAAATTCTTGAGCTTGAATTTTATCCCAACACTGTCTCGAACATTATAGAAAACCCCCCAAAATGAACTTACAGATTATTGAAGGTATTTTAAATGAGTTTCTACTATTTTCACACCATTTAAACACTAATTTTGAATTTTGCCATTAACACTCTTACTCAAACATTTCAAGCACCAAAACATCTAACAAGCATACGAGACCATACATTCATGATTTGCAAGAAACAAAGAGAGTTGGAAGTGTGCTAACCACCCTTCAAGCACTGAAAAAGAGCCTCCTTGCACCAGCCTCAAGTCTTCTCCCTGCCTTGAGCTTTTGAGTGCTCTTCAACCTCCTTAACTACAATCCAAAGTTGTAAAACAAGTTATAACCTTTCTAAAGGGTCAATAGACAAAAAAAAGAACTCTATAACAGTAAAATGGAGCTAAGCCCTCCATTTTTGTTTTTTTTCTTCTTCCCACACAAAAACCCATAATCTTCTTTCCTCCACCAAAACCTTTCATTTTTACCTCAATGGATAGATCACTTGATGTAGATAAGACTACATTCAACAACTAGTCCAAGATTAACACTTGATTTGATAAAGATCTTACCTTTAATCTTCAACTCCAAGGGGAAAAGAATGAGGAAAAAAATGATGAAGGTGAAAGGGGAACAAGAGTGACCTCACCCCTCTTACAAATCTGTAGCCCCATAAAGCCTTCCTACCATTCCTCTTTAAAAGTGGGTAAAATTACCCTTTTAATATCCCCCAAGCCCACATGGCAACCTAAAGTTCAAGCCCAATACATAAGAAATCCACATAGGTTCTCAAGGCTTCAACCCAAACACTCAAGCCCACATGCTCGGGTGAAACGATCCAAAGATTCCAAAATCTGGGTTGTTACACTTTTGTCCAAAATCAAAACTCTATCACCACTTCAGATTTATTTTAAATCGAAAAAAATATAATTTGATTTTTCTTTATTCTAATGGCCAACAGAAAACTATTTAAATCTACATATGTATTTAAGGTATCTTTATATATGTAATCCAATATGTTAATATTAGGGTTATATTTTGATACACAAGTTGTGTAAAAGAAATTTACACAGCCCTTTAAATTTAAACTATAAAATATAAGACCTAAATTCCTAATAACACCTTAAAACCTAAACCATAAATTCTACACCTTACAAATCTAAACCCCTAAACCCTAACCTAAATCCCTAAACCCTAATATTGAAAGGTTACACAAGCTTGTGTAAAACTAAAGTTTACACAAGCTTGTGTATCGAAGTATTTTTAATATTAAATTATTAATATATTTATCTTGTTCATGGTATGTTTTTCATACATTGTCAATATTTAATTATCAAATAATTCAAACACACTATTGATTTGATTATATCTACTAAGATATCTTTCTTCGTTGAGTTTTAAATATTAGAGTATTTTTATAATTTTATATAAAACAACAATAATAATAATATTGTGAATAAAATAAAGAAGAACAATAATAATAACAAAATATGAGAGAAAGGCGGAGATTTATATTCATTCTCAATATAGATTTGTGATTAATACCTTCATCAAATCATTTATTTATAGGCATAAGAAGTACGTAATGCATTGAACTCTAATTAATGAAGATAATATTCTTAGTGATAAAGTAAATCAAATCTCCAAGATAAAGTTCTTATCATGATAGACATCCACATAGATAAATATTCATAACACTCCCCCTTGGATGTCTATGAAGATAATGTGTCTCGTTAAAACCTTACTAAGATAAAAAAAACCCAGTGGGAAAAAAATTTTAGTGAAGGAAAAAGAGTACACACATCTTTACAAACCTTACCAAGAAACCCATTGGGACAAAACTTCGGTTAAGGGAAAAAGAGTGCAACGCGTATTTACTTTCCCTCATGAAAACATCACATAATATCTTTGAATCTTCATAATTTAATCTTGAATATTATTTTTCTAAAGATCGTGAGGGATAAAACTTTGGAGTAATATATTTCATTTTGTCATCTTTGATGTATCCACATTTCGATTGAGATATAAATTTTGCATTATCTCCACATAAGATAGCTTGTATCTTATCTTGCGAAAGTAAATCACATATCTTCTGAATATATTGGATCAGTTGTCTTAGCCAGACAAATTTTTGTCTTGCCTCTGCATAATAATTATTTCTATATGATTTGAAGAGACATTGAGTAATGTTTGAATATCTAAAGGTAATTATATTTGCAGCATTTAGATGGTATTTCTAGACCAACTAATATATGGTGCTACCAGACGAAAGATTCATTTATCTTTATTTCAAAGATAAATTTATTCACATCCAACAAACTTACAACCATTAGGGTAGTAAATAGATATTCTTTATCCATACTGAATATTATTTAGGATCCTTTCGGCTTATGTCCATTCATAGACAAAAATAAGTACTTAAGTACTCGATCTTTAGGTCGAGACAAAACCCTGTCTCAAGATTTTTTTCTCAAATACTTTCATTAAATGCTTTGAAAACTCTCACGAGTTTCCAATTTGAAGCTCTTTATGAGTTCTAATGATATTCAAATTATCATAATGAATCTTGATCCAAACTCCTTTATAAAATACATAAGGAAATTTGATCATTCTTATAGTATTTCCTCAATTAGTACTCACTAAGGAGATTATACCAAATGCGTCAAAATATAAATATTCAGTGGGTATATCTAAATAAATTTTCTCAGAAATTTCCAAATGCTTTTGCATTTTAAATCCTTCAAGGATAATTTTACTATACATGGATCCACAAAATAATTAGACGCATATAAAATATTTCATAACTGCCAAAGTAATTGCATCCACCATTAAGTAATTAAAATTCTTCATAAATCATAATTCAAGTCGTATTTATATCTCATGACTATTTATTTTTCCCCACTTGCATTACACCTTTAAGTGTTTGGACTACTAGTCCAAAAACTTCACTTTTGGAAGTTCAAAGCGTCTTTCTACATTGACCAATTCAATATCTATAATTGTAGATAGATATCTATATAAGATCCTCATTTTCTTTCTTTATCTATATAAGATCATCGTGTTCTTTTTTTACTTCTATATAAGTATTTTATGTAAAATTATTGTCGACAACTTTTTCTATTTCTTTTCCATTCTTTTCTCGCAGTGACATAACTTATCTAGATCTCTTTTCAATCTTTATTTCAAGCACCTGAAACTCTTCTAAAGTTTTATTATTAGTTATGTCTTAGGTCTCTTCAAGAGCACTCGTCTCTATTATATGACCATCTCATATTACTTTCTATCTACGAGAATTTTGATCATTGGAACCAGTTTCAGCTAGCTATCATGTTTCAGGCATGATTTACATCCATTCGCTCTAACGTATAATTCAAATTTAGAGAATTTTAGCTGGTATATAAGACTTGATTACTCTCATTAGGTCAGTAAATATGTCTGGCAGCTGACATATAATAACATGAATTATCTTATGAACTTTTGGTTCATATACGAAGATCTAGATAATGATAATTCATTTTCCTTCTTTATCCAGCTGATTATTCTCTTCCCCTGATGTTGAGAAAAATCATCTCATAAATGATTCTCCAATTAATGTTTAAGAATTTAAACATAAAAGGAGACTCATACTCAATATATATTCTCAACCCTTTTTATTTACCCATTTTATGCGTTGTGGTGGAGCAATTCAACTATATATCGCACATTCAAAAATTATAAAATGGGAAATGCATGTTTCTGACCAAAAACCAATCATAACGGAGTACTTTATTATAACTCGTTTGCTTGATGCGCGTATAAGTGCTGCTATATGTGAAATACCATATAGATAATAAATATTTTGTTATCATAGTTTAGCTATTAAATAGGAGGCATTCAATTAAAATTTTGCTAAACTATTTTTTTCATAATCAGTGGGCTTTAAAACAGTTATTTCAACTGATATAGCCTAAAATATAAAACCACTAGCTTTAGCAAGACGAATGGTCTAATTGTATAATCTGAATCTTTTTCTAATCAATCTCACAAACTTCTGGTTGTAAGTTGATAAAAATAATATAGATGCATCTACTAAAATCATTTAAAATTTTTCACATTTGCGGATAAATGGGCTCATATTTCATTCAGATATGCGGTCTCAACTTTAGTATAAAAAATTCAAGTTCTTTTGGTAAGTGGGATCTTAATTAATTCTTTCGAGAACAAGCAGCACAAGAACCTCAAGTTCTTTTAGTAAATGGAATTTAATCAATTCCTTTGAGAATAAGCACCACAAAAACTCCTAGTTCTTTTAATATATGTACATGTAAATGTCAATAATTTCCGCATAATTATTGATCATGATGGTCTAACCGATCATGCCAACTATATATATATGTGCGTATATATTTCTGAATTTATAAACTTATAGTTTACTATAACTTGTTATTCAATCTCACTCGTACATGTCTAGTACGAATTTTGAAATACAAGTTTCTTTGAAACTTGATAATACATTGTCCACTAAAATTGTTCTTTTGAATAGGAATATATTTAGTTCTTTCAGAGCTTTCAGTGAAAATTATTCTTTTTGGTAGTAATATACAGCTCTTCTAGAGCTTTCAATGATTTTTTCTCTCCCATAACTTATATCCACACTGGCTTATTTCATATGTCAATTGATAACATATGTTATCTATAATTCTTGAAGAATTATTTTGAGAACTTTTATTGTTCTCTTAAAATTTTCACTTTTTGCGGTGACGATATTATTACCTTTAGTGGTAAGTATTGCAATATTTACAATTATGCACCTTTCGTAATGTACTTTCTCTTAAGAGCTTATTGCTCTTCCGGAGCATTAGTATTTTTAGTACTTTGAGATACAATACTCATATTTTTTCTTTGCATTTAAATGGGAAAATATTTCTTATGCTTCTGTTAAGCATAAATCATCACCATAGATTGTATTTGATAAGTAATCATGTTAAATAAAATAAAAATATAAAACTTAAATAATTATACTGCAAAATAAATAACGTAAAATAAAATAAAAGGTCTTCAAGGTTATTGGAATAATTAAAAGACAATTTATTCCCTTCATGAGTTATAAGAAAATCAATAATATCCAAATGAGTTGGACAATATCATCTTTGTCATTTTCGCAAACAAATTTGCTTCTATTTTCTTTTCTTTATCATTCAACGATTGTTGATGTTTTCAGCGTACTACAAGTACAAGACTAATGGTTTATAACATCGCATTGGTAATAAAAAGGATTTCACTTCCTTAGAATGATCTTTATTACTCTTGTCATCCTTATAACTCCACTTTTGATGGGTGTATAAACATTCTTAAAATAACCATATTGTCCATGTCTATATTCATGACTTTAATTGCGACCACAACGACTGATGTAACCTTTATTCTTTCCATTATATAATATCGCATTCACTTCAGATAATGGAGTAGAGCCAATGGGCCTTTAAAACCTTTTTTCACGATATTATTTCAGAGGACAACATTATTTGCGTAAAAAGTGGAATATGTTTTTATTAACATATCCTCACCATTGATACTCTGACCACATAACTTTAGTTGTGAAGTGATCTGGATCATATCAGAGTTATATCTCTAACTGAATAGTGATTTACCATGTTTGCATTCACTTCAGGGAATGAAACAGATCCAATAATCTCATGAAATAAACATGATGCTTGCATTCACTTCAGGGAATGCCTCTCATAAAAATTAAATTTTTGCAACCTGAACTTTGGGAGAAGTCTATAGTCAAGTTTTTTGACGTAAAAGAATTATTGCTTTCGAGCAAATATAGACTTTATAACAGTCTTCTTGTAGATTCAAAATCACCATGATTTATCACATTTTAAAATCATAGTTTAAAGAATAAAAATATAGAATTTACTGTAATAACTCATTTTTGTCCGGGTTGTATAATATTATGTATTAATTATAATTAATATTATATGCCGTTAACATCATCAAATAAATATGCATATATTATTATTGTCCTTAATATGTTCAATATTTATCAAATGAGTGTATGCTTATTATATGTATGTATATGTGTACGTAAGTGTGTATTTATTGTATGTGTATGTATGTATGTATTTGTATGTATTTTGTACATATATTGCATGTATATTAATATTATATGTATTAATTAATTATTGTTATTATTATATTGTTGTTGTTTTTGATATGTAAAATGAGTTAGAATATAAAACACATCCAATTTAAATATAAAACCCATTATATTATTAAATTGTCCAGAGTCCATTACAAACCCATAACTAATTACAAGCCCAATCGGCCCAGACTTTAATAGCCTAAAAATCTGATAACTAAAAACCTAATATAATATCATCTTTTTTTTTGCAGTGACCAAATGAGAGCCGTTGGATCAAATCCAGATCCAACGACCATGATCAAACCAAAGAAACCCTTCGGTTGCAGCGTATGATGCACGCGCGGGCTGTCCGTCTCCCCACGAGCAACACCATCCGCCTTCTCTACGACACGTGTCTCCATCCAATGCCGTCACATCATCGCCCATACCTCATCTCAGCCATCTATTTTCACATGATCTCGGTCGTTGGATCGAGTTGAATCCAATGACCTATAACATATTTGGCTGAAAGAGATCATCTTCTTCTGCTACGTGGCTTTGTCTCCGAAAAACACGTTGTCGTCGCATGATCTCCTCACCGGTTCCTCAATCAAAATACAGAACAAATAATTAAAATATAGGGATATCAGTCAAGCAATAAAATCCACAATAAACACAAATAATTTTTGCTTGTAAACAAAATGAGATCAGAGACCAATAAGCATATATATGATGTAAAGTATTCATTGTAGAGGAGTTTTCGGGATGAAATATAAAAAAAAAACAAGAATTTCATAGGTATATACCTTCTTTATTACTTTGCATAAAAAATAATAACAAAAAAATGAAAAGGAAAGGTTAGGGTTTACCCTTGCCGTCGTGATGCTCCTTTACCAGCGACAAGCCCTCGCCTTTGGCCGAGTAGGGTGAACCGGTGAAGGCTCAAACATTCGCCTTAATAATATTCATATGCATATGTACGTATCTTAAATATTTATATTTTAAAAAAATTAATTCAAATATATAATAATCAATCTTAAATTACTTTTTTAACTTGCGAGAATTTCAAAAACGAAAAAAGAATTATTATTTTAAATAAAATAAATTAAAGTCTAACTACAAACAAATTATATGTCTTGGAATTTTTTATTCAAATAAAAATTTGAATCATTTAGTATAGAATAGAAAATTTAATAATTTTAATTTTTGTTATTTTAGTTTATACATTAAAAATAGGATTCCTTTTTTGCCCTCCAGTGCTGGTCAAATTGTTTATTTTAATATAAAGATAAAATAAAAGAAAGGAAAAGAAAAGAAAGAAGGGGGAAAATAGAAACTATAAATAGCAGTCGAATTCAATTCCCCTCCCAGAACTCAATCCCTTTCTTTTCCGAAGCCGTGTTCATCGTTTATAAAGAAGCTTAAACCCAAACCCTTTGTTTTCCACTCTTCTTCATATTCTTCTTCGTTCTTTTATTCAATCCGGAATATAATGGGGTGCATTATCGAAGATGATAACGGAGACAACGCCGTCATGGAACCGCCGTACAAATTTTCTGTGGTGGAAGAAGAAGGCATTTACAGATGCGGTTTCCCTCGGTCCTCCAATTTTGCCTTCTTGGAAACCCTACACCTCCGTTCCATCATGTAACGCTTTCTTCTTTAGTCGCATTGGTTATTAGTTTTACTTCTTTTTTCAAGCTTTTTTCGAGGTTTAATTTTCTTTCGTAGTGACGTCGTATTTCTTAGTGATTAGTATCTTTTTCTAGAAAAGAATTTCAATCTTTCGTTTTCTTTCTGACTGTTTGATTTCTTAGAAAATTAAGAGGAAAAAAGGGACGGATTGAAAGGATTGAATAGTTAGTTTCAACATACGTGCTATATTGTGTGTTCTGAAAATAGAAAAAAGAATTCACAGGTGACTACTAAACGTGTCTATGCCTATGGCTTTCTCTACTTGGAAAATTAACTCTCTTCTTGGTTTCCTTCCAAATTTGCAGATATTTATGCCCGGAGCCTTATCCTGAGGAGAATATGGAGTTTCTTGGATCACGTAATATCAAGCTTTTCCAGTTCGGGATTGAAGGGAAAACGGTATTTTCCCCTATGCTTGTATGGAAATTATACTTATTGAATTCAAGTATTTTTCATCTTTAAATACCTGAAGTCAACTCTGTTTCCAGTCGATGGCTTATTGCTTTCTTTTTCTATTTCTCAGGATCCTTCAGTTGCTGCTCCCAAAGATGCCATCAGGGGAGCTCTCAAGATCTTAATTGGTAAGTCATCCATAAATTTTGGAATCCACTCTTTTGTTTCATATTTTTACCTTACAAGGGTGTTTTGCCTTTGCGAACATTAAAGATAAACTCGTTTCTTCACAGATGTGAGAAATCATCCAGTTTTAGTCCACTGCAATCACGGAAAGGTAATAGTCCGAATCCAGTTATTATCCTAGAATTATCAGCTTAGCTTGATGAAATGAATATCAAGTATATGGTACATTTGTTTATATGAAATGAATATCCACTCCTTCATGCAGCATTGGACGGGTAGGCTTGTTGGTTGCTTTAGAAAATTGCAGAACTGGTGCCTCTTTTCTGTCATCGGCGAGTACAAACGTTTTTCTGGCGTCAAATCCCGTGCCACCGATATGAAGTTTATCGAAACATTTGATGCGACCTGCCTGAGGCAGTCTCTTCTTAGCATCATCTATCTGTATCAAGGATACGGTACGGGAAAGAGGTGGTTGCTGTATAGAGAGAATCAAGTACACCCTCCCCAAGTAGCTGCGGTTTAAATGGATCGCACACAGAGTCACAGACGGATTTTTACCCTACAGCTGGCAGACATTGTTAGAAATGTTTTAACAATAGGATGTTTCTTAAAAATCAGTTTTCCAGTTGCTGTTTATACTGCTTATAGAACATTTTGTCCAAGTATCTTCTATAGTTTTTTTTCCTATAGCAAGTTGTTCCAATTTGTATGTTTATAGATTTTTTCAATTTTTTTATTTAAATGAGTCATTAATTTTATGTTAAAAATGCAAAAAAAAGCTTAAAATTTGAATAATTGGATAAAATATACTTATCATTATTTGGAATTAAACTGTCAATAAATCAATGTGTAGTGTAGGATCCTTTTAACTTAAGTTATTTGGGGAGGGTGTACTTCATCTTGTCTGTAAAGCAAGTGTCTCTTTTTCGAACTATTTTTGGTACTGATAAATGATGTCGTGATGTTACTGTAGAGATAGTTATTTGGTGCTAGTTCCCTTCTCTATTTTTCTACATATTTTATTGATAAAGATAGTGCCTATTTTTATTTTACAGAAGAGGCCTAAACTAGAAAAATAGTAATTACACAAAATTACAGCAAAGAAACATTACAACCCTTCTTCTCTAAATATCTGTTTATTGTTGGGGGCTGAATAAAATGCATTTGAAGGTTATAATTGTTCAATTTCAACCAATAACCTTTTTTCTCTTGAAACAAAAAAAACTCCCTTTGAAGAAGGATCTTGTTCTTAGCTTGGCTAGGGTTGCATGATGCTAGTATTTTAGGAGCTTTATGTGATGGAGCTAATACAAGAGGCCCTGAAAACAGTAGATTTGTGATGCTTGTCATTAACATGAAATTAGTAGTATTTTGGTAGCATTAAGGAAATCTAGAACTAAATCTGATGGAAGTTGGATGAAGCCGTGGAGATCTCAAGTAGGTAGTTAGGGTGCTTTACCAGTGGCTGTGGAGTTTTGCTTTTGTAGTCGGACACACTTGAGGCTAGTCAATAATGCGCCAGGACAAGTACGGCTTGCTGCATATATGGTTGTTATTGTGACGTGACGTTCTATTCTTACCATGCTTATTAGAAGGTTTTATGGTTTAGAATAAAAAAAACAGCATACAAACCCTGGGTAACATCTACCGACTTGTGACGTGATGTTCTATTCTTACCATGCTTACCAGGGTGTTTTACCTTTGCGGACTTTAAATATAAACTTGTTTCTTCACAGATGTGAGAAATCATCCTGTTTGATTTATTGCAATCGCGGAAAGGTAATAGTCCAAATCCAGCTATTATCCTAGAGGTGAAACATTTTTGTTGTGGATTAGGGTTTAGGGTGTTTTACCGACGTAGCAATGAGCTGTTGACACTGTTAAGAAGTCAGTGAATCAGAGGTGGAACATTTTTGTTGTGGATTACTTGTGCAAGATAAATCAGCAACAACATTGATGCGAGTTGTAGGCTGCCTGCCTCGAGAATGATATCCAGGAGGACATCCATGCAGCTTATAACACTTTTCCTTGGTATGTCCTAGTAATCCACATTGGCTACATCGAGGACGCGACTTCTTGGAAATAATATTGATTTTGACAACAAACGCAACCTCAGTAATTGGATTATTCAGTTTGATAACTCGTTGCCTTTCTTCTTGTGAAACCAAGGAAAAAACCTTGGTGAAAGATGGTAAAGGATCCATTAGTAGGATTTGGCCACGAATATGAGCATATGAATCATTTAACCCCATTAAAAGCTGCATAGTTTGTTTTAACGATCGAGCACCTAAAATTGTAACTTTTAAAATTTTAAACACCTATTTTTACAAAAAAAATATATTAAGCACCTAAAATTCAAAAGATGTATACTTTGGGCATTTATTTTTTATTTAAGCCAATTTTAATCTAGGGATTTAAAAGAAAAAAATTAGGTATTTGAAAATTCAATAGCAACGTTGAATTTGAGAGAGAGGAAACCAGGGATTTCAACATGTACAATGCAAATGGATTTGGGCGTAAAATTTTGACAAAGTAAAAGGGATTTTTTTTTTAATTTAATGAAGGGTAATTTGGTAACTTAATATTTACAATCAGATTAATTGCCCTAATATTTCCCGCCTAATTTTAGACGGATAAGTATGGTGGAGCATTTTCCATTTGTATGGGTAACCACTTATGGCCTTTCTCATTTAGTTTTGAATTAATGTATTTTCCATGAATTTCCTTCATCCTCAAAAGATTAAAATGTAATAAAATTGCAATTACACATTATTTTACAGAATGACAGCACCCTGTTCTAAATGTTTTAGGAAAGTATTTTAGTTCAGTTATTATAGTTGCTATGCATCAATATGGAGATCGGGATATCGAGCATATTTAAATGCACAGTTATGTGTCGTAATTGTAAGATCTTATCTCATATTCATGTGAATATCCGGGATAAGATGTGTCGTAATTGTAAGATCTTATCTCATATTCATGTGAATATCCAGGATAAGATCTCCTCGCAACATAAAATTTGCAGGACAAGAATATCAATCACATTCTAACATGACACAGTATAGCACATTCAGTCTACAAGGAATGTAGAACAGTGTAAGCTTAATGAATTGAAGCTTTCATCTACCCAGCAGAAACTTGAATAACAAGGCAACACATCGCCTCTCGAGACTTTCCATTACTAATTCTATCCTAAGATAACATTCGATACAAAACAAGACCGATCTCACATTCAAATATAACACAAAATTATAATGAACTGGTTCAAAAGCAATAGCATCACACTCGATTACTAATTCTATCCTAACTTACGCAATAGCATAACTATGATTCCATTTGTATTAAAATGAACAAATCTTGGAAATAAAGAAACTAAACCTAGTTGCTAAGGTTTCTAAGAAATAAGTTCATGCACCCATATCCACAAACACTTGATTAGAATTAAATAAAGGAGCTATAACATGGTCTTCATCACCATCAAATTCAAGATGGGTTAATATACATCAAATCCAACCTTTTTTACCCAAACCAACTACTAAAGAAACCAGACCCAGATTCCAAAACAACTCAAAAGCACCAAATCTTGAAGAAACGGCTAATTTTACCAATAAATTTCACTTTTTCAAGCTACCCCTAACACCAGGACGAGGCTTGGAGGAATCAGCAACATGAGTAGCATGAAGGTTCGCAAGCTTTGACTCCTCAAAGGGAATCTTAGGATGCTTGGAATCATGATGAATCTGCATCGTCTTCACATCTGGGGCTGTTATTTTGCAATGGGGACACTCGAACTTGGCATGTCCACCCTTCTCCACCCCGGAACGGTCGGCTAATCCGGCCTTGCCACCGCCTCGGTTGGTTGTGGCGGCATCGACTTTGGCTTCGATTTCCTTGGCTGTGTGCTTCTTGGGCTTGGCTTTGCCTGTCATGATCGTTTGAAAAACAAATACAGAAAGCCTTATGCGTTGACGATCAAAGAACTTGCTGTTTTTTTCCCTCTTTGCTAGGTATTGGCTTTATGGCTAAGGGGCAAAGATATATTATATACACATAATAAGCTTAGCCGCTTAGCTATTGGAATCGAGTTGCCCCCGTATTCTATTAAATTTTAAATTTATTTAAACAATTAGTATAAAATTTGGAAAGGTGTTCAACTTATAGTCGTTTTTTTAGTTTCGTGCTTAACATTTTTTTGTTTGTTTTAATGTCTAACGTTACTTAAATAGGTGTTCTGTCGTTATTTTTATCGTCAATTTTCGTTAAGTGTCATGTGTCAACTTTTTAAAATTTAAAAATTATATTTAAAAATAAATAAAATTAATACATCTGAAAAAATTTAAAATTATCCTAAAATTTTAAAATAATCCCAAAATAGTCCACAAATCCCTAACTCTCCAAATCTGGCCACAATTATCAGATTTGGTTGCGTTTTCGTTAAATGTCATGTGCCAGCTGAACATTGAACGTTGAATGTGAAATAACCGTTCGATTGGCACACTGTTCGCCAATTTTCGGTGACGGCAAATTGGGAGAAATGGTCAGTTAGGTCGGCGACCGAACAGGTGGGGTCGGCGATGACCTGTTGGCAGCGGCAACGATGAAGATTTAGGGATTTGGTGTTTTGTTATTTTTATGGATTTAAGGACTGATTTAAACATTTTTTAAAATTTTGGGATTTTTTAAGAAAAATAAATTTTAAAGTTTTTTCAAAAATATTAATATTCCTGTCATATGTCGCGCTTTAAATAGATAACAAATTTTTTAACGATCGAGTACCTAAAATTATAACTTTTAAAACTTTAAACACCTATTTTTACAAAAAATACTTTAAGCACCTAAAATTCAAAAGATGTATACTTTGGGCATTTATTTTTTATTTAAGCCAATTTTAATCTAGGATTTAAAATAAAAAAATTAGGTATTTGAAAATTCAATAGAAAACTGGAAAAAAAAAAAGGCTTACCATGATTTTAAATCAGTACAACGTTGACTTTGAGAGTGAGGAAACCAGGGGTTTCAACATGTACAATGCAAATGGACTTGGGCGTAAAATTTTGACAAAGTAAAAGGGATTTTTTTAATTTAATGAAGGGTAATTTGGTAACTTAATATTTACAATCAGATTAATTGCCCTAATATTTCCCGCCCAATTTTAGACGGATAAGTATTTATATACTACGCTGGAAACCCTTCAAGTTTCCTCTTTACCAAGCAACTAACAAAATTTACTTTCCTTCCATTTTCCTTTTCCATCTACTATTTTGAACGCAGCAGAGGCTTAATCTGGAAAAAACGTGGTACAACGTGTTTAAAGATGATGGAGACAACTTCACAATGGAGCCGCCAAGCAATTTTTCTATGGTGGATGACGGTATTTACAGATCGGGTTGCCCCTGACCATCCAATTTCGCCTTCTTAGAAACCCTAATCCTCCGTTCCATCATGCAACGCTTTCTTCTTTCTCTTTCTTGATGCATTGATAACTCTTTTTATCTTTTCGTCGCATTGGGGATTAGTTTTACACATTTAGAATATTACAATAGTATAGATTAAACTGCTTAAATATATATTACTGCTATAATTTTAGTTCTTTATTCTTTTTATAAAATACAAAATCCAGATTTATTTTTCTGAACTGTTTAAAATGATAGTCATGAAACCGAAATCTAGTTTATAAATTTGAATTTTTATTAGTTTTGAAATTTCAATTTTGTATTTTTCTGTTGTCTATTATATGGTATCCATGGATATTCAGACTCTTCATAGCCTACACTACTAGTCTGAAATTTTGGAGGAAAGGAGTCAACCTTGGATCAAATTTAAACCAGAACCCATACCAAAGTCCATGTAACATAGGTTACAAGGTTATCATCCAAATTAACTTCCTAATTTCATTCTTAGTTACTGTGCCTTACTGCTGTCTTAGTAGAGACTAGAGAGCCTTACTGATATTTGATCCATTTGTTTATATATATATATATATATGACTGTAAGTTGAATTGAACGAAAGCCGTATGGAAAGAACTATGTCAGCTCTGACCTTTTTATCAAAGGGGCCGATAACATTTTTCTTTAATGAAAACTGTGGTAGCTTCTGACATTTTTATCCTTCATGCAGCATCGGGCGGGTAGCCTTGTTGGTTGCTTAAGGAAATTACAGAATTGATGCTTGTTATCTATCTTTGAGGAGTACAATTGCTTTTTTGGCGTCAAATCCTGAGCCACCGATATGAACTTCATTGAATCATTTGATGCGATCTGCCTGAGGCAGTCTCTTCATAGCATCATATATCTGTACCAAGGATACGGTACGGGAGAGAGACAATTTCTGTATAGAGAGAATGAAATACACACACCCCAAGTAGCTTCGGTTTAAATGGATCATACACAGACTGATTTTTACCATACATTTGGCAGACTGTCGATTGTTAGAGATGTTTTAACAATAGGCTGTTTATACTGCTTATAGAACATTTTGTGTAAGTACCTTCTGTAGTTTTTTTGTCTATTGCAAGTTTGTTCAAGGAAAGATCAATGAAGAAATTGGTCTTTTTTTCCTGTACAAATGTACTTCACTCTATACTATGTTTATAACAGTTCGGTTTTGAAAAATTCAAAACTAATAATATTTTAATCAATGTTTGTAGTGTAGGATCCTTTTAACTTAAGCTATTTGGGGTGTGTTTGCATAAAGCAAGTGTCGCTTTATCGAACTGTTTTTGGTACTGATATATGATGCCATGATGACACATGCCCGTGACCTCGTCAAATTAGGCGCTGTTAGAGTCCAGCTCAGTCTGAAACTTTTGCTGCTCCTCTTGTGCCAGTTTCGATTGTTTTGATCCTTTGCAAACGTGGGAAGGTAATAATCCAAATTCAGTTATTACTGTATAGATACTAGTTTTGCTTGATAAAATGAATATTATGTATGTACATATATGTGGTGCATTTATGTGGTTAGGATGAGTTTTGCGTAGAGGTTTAGGTTGCCTTATAAGACATTCCTATAATCAATCAATTTGCCAGAACCGTCGAAGCACACTCAATTTTTCTGGATGCCGAATCAAACTGTTTTGGCGGACCTATCTCTAACCTGACCTATTGACCCGATTTAATTTTGGTTCATCCAATTTGTATTTGAGTCTTTACCTGTCTGAATCGTCTAAACCATATTTAACCGTTTGACCGACTAGAACTCTGACTGACTCATTGACCTATGTTTGGTAAACTCCAGAGATTATACCGTTTGATCCAACTTTTCCTCTGCATGGTCTGGTGACTAGCTTCTCAAATCAGATGAGTCTTCTAATACCGGTTAATCCTGTAGATTAAATTAGATGTATTTATTAGAACTTTCTTGATAGTCTTGTCTTTTATTAATGTAGGTTCAGACAGTGCGAAGCTTGACACACGCCAAATAGCTTCTGTTTAAATGGATCGTACACACAGTTTTCCAGTTGTTTATAATGCTTATACAACATTTTGTGTAAGTACCTTTTGTAGTTTTTTTTTTCTATTGCAAGTTTGTTCAAGTAAAGATCAATGAAGAAATTGGTCTTTTTTTTTGTATGAATGTGCTTCACTCTACACAATGTTTTGGGGTCATAACAGTTCGGTTTTGAAAAATTCAAAACTAATAGCATTTTAATCAATGTGTAGTGTAGGATCCTCGTAACTTAAGTTATTTGGTACTGGTAAATAATGCCATGATGATACATGCCAGTGACCTCGTCAAATTAGGCGTTCTTACAGTCCTCCACAGTCCGAAACTTTTGCCATGGGAAGGTAATAATCCACATTCAGTTATTACTGTATAGATGCTAGCTTTGCTTGATAAAATGAATATTAGGTGTGTGTGTGTATATATATGTGGTGCATTTAAGTGGTTGGCATGAGTTTTCCGTAGAGGTTTAGGTTGGCTGTAAGACCTATATGGGAAAAAAAATATTGATTTTTACCCCACTGCTCGCAAACTGTCTTGCATGGTGTAGCATTTTCCATTTGTATGGGTAACCACTTATGGCCTTTCTCATTTAGTTTTGAATTAATGTATTTTCTATGAATTTCCTTCATCCTCAAAAGATTAAAATGTAATAAAATTGCAATTACACATTATTTTACAGAATGACAGCACCCTGTTCTAAATGTTTTAGGAAAGTATTTTAGTATAGTTGCTATGCATCAATATGGATATCGAGCATATTTAAATGCACAGCTATGTGTCGTAATTGTGAGATCTTATCTCATATTCATGTGAATATCCGGGATAAGATGTGTCGTAATTGTAAGATCTTATCTCATATTCATGTGAATATCCGGGATAAGATCTCCTCGCAACATAAAATTTGCAGGACAAGAATATCAATCACATTCTAACATGACACAGTTATAGCACATTCAGTCTACAAGGAATGTAGAACAGTGTAAGCTTAATGAATTGAAGCTTTCATCTACCCAGCAGAAACTTGAATAACAAGGCAACACATCGCCTCTCGAGACTTTCCATTACTAATTCTATCCTAAGATAACATTCGATACAAAACAAGACCGATCTCACATTCAAATATAACACAAAATTAGGTTCAAAAGCAATAGCATCACACTCAATTACTAATTCTATCCTAACTTACGCAATAGCATAACTATGATTCCATTTGTATTAAAATGAACAAATCTTGGAAATAAAGAAACTAAACCTAGTTGCTAAGGTTTCTAAGAAATAAGTTCATGCACCCATATCCACAAACACTTGATTAGAATTAAATAAAGGAGCTATAACATAGTCTTCATCACCATCAAATTCAAGATGGGTTAATATACATCAAATCCAACCTTTTTTACCCAAACCAACTACTAAAGAAACCAGACCCAGATTCCAAAACAACTCAAAAGCACCAAATCTTGAAGAAACGGCTAATTTTACCAATAAATTTCACTTTTTCAAGCTACCCCTAACACCAGGACGAGGCTTGGAGGAATCAGCAACATGAGTAGCATGAAGGTTCGCAAGCTTTGACTCCTCAAAGGGAATCTTAGGATGCTTGGAATCATGATGAATCTGCATCGTCTTCACATCTGGGGCTGTTATTTTGCAATGGGGACACTCGAACTTGGCATGTCCACCCTTCTCCACCCCGGAACGATCGGCTAATCCGGCCTTGCCACCGCCTCGGTTGGTTGTGGCGGCATCGACTTTGGCTTCGATTTCCTTGGCTGTGTGCTTCTTGGGCTTGGCTTTGCCTGTCATGATCGATTGAAAAACAAATACAGAAAACCTTCTGCGTTGACAATCAAAGAACTTGCTGTTTTTTTTCCCTCTTTGCTAGGTATTGGCTTTATGGCTAAGGGGGCAAAGATATATTATATACACATAATACGCTTAGCCGCTTAGCTATTGGATTCGGGTTTCACCCGTATTCTATTAAATTTTAATTTTATTTAAACAATTAGTATAAAATTTGGAAAGGTGATCAACTTATACTCGTTTTTTTAGTTTGGTGCTTAACGTTTTTTTTATTTATTTTAGTGTCTAACGTTACTCAAATAGGTGTCCCGTCGTTACTTTCATTGTCAATTTTCGTTAAGTGTCATGTGTTAACTTTTTAAAATTTTAAAATTATATTTATAAATAAATAAAATTAATACATCTGAAAAAACTCAAAATTATCCTAAAATTTTAAAATAATCCCAAAATAGTTCTCAAATCCCTAACTCTCCAAAACCGGCAACTATTACCGGATTTGGTTGCGTTTTCGGCGACAGAATGAAGCGCCCTCCTCTCGCCGAACGACCCACAAATCGTTCATCATCTGTTATGCTGTCGTTCGTCGTGAATTATTCGAATGAACCATTCGATGATTTCGACGTTTCATACGACGTCGATCGATTTTCGGCGACAAGATAATAAGATAAATAGTCGTGATGGTCCGACGAAGGATGTGATGACCTACGGCGTGATAATCGGCGGCAAAATCATCCCAAATCAAGATTTGGGTTTTGGGTGTTAGGTATTTTAATTATTAGGGCTATTTTGTGATAATTTTGGGTTTTTTAGTTATTAATTTTTTTAATTTATTTTTAAATATAATTTTGGAATTTTAAGAAACTGACACGTGACACTTAACGAAAGTTAATGGTGAAAATTAACGGACAGTAACTGCGGGGCACCTATTTGAGTAATGTTAGAAACGTTAGACACCAAAGTGGATAAAAAAAACGTTAAGCACCAAACTAAAAAAAATAATATAAGTTGAGCACCTTTATGACTATTAAGCTTATAAAATTTAGTCTAATCCAAGGAATCATCATTATCTTTTTTATAAATCAAATAACAATATTTTAAGGGTTCCCTTAAAAAATATTTTAAGCGTATCTTTATTTTTTTAATTTTTATAATAAATATATTTTTTAAAAAAACTTAACCATTCCTTTTTAAAACATATTTTATTTTAAAAATTATTTTTATCCCCCTAATCGAAAGTAGTTATGTTTGATACATTCATACTTATAACTTGTAAAAATATCAATCGAACTAATACACAATCAATAAAAAATTAATTAGATATTATAATTCAATTTTAGGGCATTCTTGAAAGTTTTTATTTCATTAAATATAATAATTTTAATAATTTAATATTTTATACATATTTAATAATCTAAAATTTAGTCTATTTGTTAAAAAATTTCAATTAAAAACCTTTTTGAATAGTTTTTTCAATGAAAAATTTTAATAGATAAAGGCCTGATTATCACATAATCACCGATATTTTCAATTTTTTGTTTTATTTTTATTTGTTTTAACTATGTTATTTCTAAATTTTATATTTATCAAAAAATCTAATTATATTTTAATTTTAAACAAAATACCAAATAAATATATAATTTAAATTCAACACTTAATTTTTTTTCTTATTTAACTTTTCAGTTTATCAAAGATTTTTAATTAATAAATGATAGGGAAAGACCTAATTATTTTTAACAAAAGATGAGATATTAAAATTACTCTTTTTAATTTTTATTCAAAATTACCAAGCATGTTATAAAATGTTATTACCTTAATAGAGTTAAAATTTTGAAATGAATAATTTATTTAATGATGGGTTTGAGCCCTAATACAAAGTTTTTGAAAATCTCATTCTTGTCATTAAACCAAAAATTCAATGACAACTTCAATGTTTACAGATATTAAATAATTTATTTACAATTTTGGGGCCATAAAAAATAGATAATAAAACAAAAGACAATTTCAACAATCATGCACAAAGCACTAGAGAGAACCAATTTCCTGTAATATTTAATTTCTATGTATAAAATTGAATATAGATGTAAGATTTGTATAAGAAACATAGGAAGAGCAAGAATCTTTGATTCTGGACAAACTCGAGTAGAATCCAACAACTTACCAGGCTTGTGTAAGAAGCGAATTGTGATCTAGGATGGAAAATTTCCAGCGGCCGGCTGATAGATTGATGATGATGATGATGATGATAATGTTGTACTTTCATGGTCAACAATGGGAAGGCAAGGATCATAATGGTTATCATCCTTTAGCTCCTGTTTGATCCCATGGAACCCATTAGCATTATCTTTGAACTGTTGCCCTGGAAGGAAAGAGTGAATTAGACCAGTTGGTTTTCCAACATTATTAATATCAAAATCAGCCAAAGATAGATTTGCAGATCTCGGGAGATTCAACGGCATCGGAATTGGAAAATTTGGAACTGATGACGCAATTGAGCCAGATGAATGAGTTGTGATGCAGTTTGGGTTCAGTCCAAAGGAGCCATAAGATGTAGCTTTCCGTAAGGAAGGAAAGTTCATTGGGTAAACGGAAGCCAGAGATGTCCCAAGTTTCAACTCATTGCTGAATTCCCCAAGAAAACTAGGCCTCATATATTCAGTTTTAAATTCAGACTTTTGACTAAAAGGAGGCGCGATATCTTGGATTGCTGTAGCTTTAGTGTTGGACATGGTTGGGGCTAAATTACAACCACTTGAGTTAACATGACTGCTGCTTCTGGCTGCTGGAACTCCATGGTTGTGTTTTCCATCGTATGTTGTGAGCACGTATTTTAGATCATGGGAAGCTCTTTCCACATGCTTTCTCACAGGACATCCGGGACTTGTGCATTTGTAGTAGCTCCTATAAGACAACAAAAAAAATTTACAATAGGATGGTTCATTTTGAATTTACCGTGTCTTTTGGATGGTTTCATTAAGTTTCACATACAAAAGAAATGAGATGGAGCAAGAAAGAGAGACATCTGACAAGTTTTGATACCTAGGATTAGGGTTTCCTTTGACAACCTTCTGTCCATACTTCCTCCAACGATATCCATCATCGAGTAATTCCACATCACTTTCTATCTGCACAACAACTCTTGGTTCACGGAGAGCCTCAGATGCTACATTCATCTCTGTCTTCCTGCAACCGGAAGCGGATGACAATGCAAAGTATATGTTAGTAAAAGCTACTAGAATTGGCCAAGGATACATTCATTAACATGTGATATACCTTCTTTTTGACTCGGACTTATCATCTTTAGCTACATCACCACCACATAGTGATATACTTCCCGGGGTAGCCCTATCATCATTATCGTCGCCGTAACTAGCAAGTGTTGATGAAAACTCTGGAGTATCAGCAGATTCGAATAGACCAACAGATTTCCCTTGGGCGGTTGATAGTGGGTCAGAATGATAAGTTACAACAGACGTTGAGGATGTTCTTTCCAGACCATCGGCTCTCAAATCAGATGCAAGCTTAATATCCTTCTGTACTTTGACACAAGTTCCGCTGCCTTCTGTACTCTCTGACATTTCATTAGATGATAAAGAGGACCCAAGTGATGGGCGACAAGGCTGAGGCTTTGAGTGATTATGTGCGCCTTTGTAGACGATTTCAGTAATTTGGCCGTCGAGTGAACGCTCTACCTTCTTCTTCACCTGACAATTTGGATGGGTACATTTGTAGTAGCTTCTCAGATACTCACTGCCCTTTACCTGTTTCTGTCCATACTTCCTCCAGTTATATCCATCTTCTGATGTTCTTGTTGTTCCTGTTGCAGTGTTTGTCCCCTTCTGATCACCTTCTGAAGGATTTGTGCCGACATCTTGTCCCTTGAAAGAAACTTTCTGCATAGACATTTGAGCACCAGTCAATTCAGAACGATGGAATCCCAAATTAACATTATCGTTCACAATGTTATTTAAAACTTCTGCTGCAAAACTTGTTGAGACAGCTTCTTTGGAAAATTCTGCGGGAAATTCAAAATCCAAAGGTGTTGCCAAATGGAGAAGAGGTTGATAACTAGCCTCAGCCTTCTGAACCACATCAAAAGAGGAAGAAACCTACACAAAATAAATTGATCACCTAACAGAAACAGTGTTTTATATGATTTATGAACGCCTAAATATGCATGTGATGGGTGAAAAGGACTGGCTACCAGGATGAAGCCACTCCCCTTTAGAATTGCCAATAATGATGTGATCAAACACATCAACCATAACAAAGATCACATGTGATGGATGCTAGACATCAATTACTATATAATCAACTGCAGGTTTACAATATTATCTAACTGAAATAGCTTTCCTCCTAATGATAAAGAATGGAAGTCAGGTTAATGGGAACAGAAAAATCCGATCCAGAAGGGAACGGAATACTGATGTGATTAACTATTCTGGATCAGAATACTGATGTGGTTAACTAGGCCAGTCAACTAACAACCACAGTGCCAAAAATAACATTCTGAACTATCTTCCTTCCTACCTAGACCAAGGCTAATAGAATTACAAATAATTTGGATTCCACTTCAACCAAGCTTCTGAAAGAAGGATATTGTTTTACCAGCAAAAATATGACCTTGAAATCCTACTTTAACAACCGTAAGTGTTTTGCATCTGAGGAAGCTGAAGACTGACTATTACTAACTCCTAAACCCAAAATAAACAAAAACTGACAATCGCAGGGAAATTTCTTCAAATATAAAAGCAATTGTCAGCAGTTTTATAGCAGAATGAGCATGGTCTTGATCCCTAAAATTGATCTGCTTAACTGGTCTTTCATAAAGAAATAAGAAAATATGTCAAAGCAAACAGGAGAACAAAATAGTGCAGAAAGAAGAATATCATATAGAAACATAGGTAAATGAAGTTGAAGTAACAAATGAAGGTTGAACAAAAAAGACATAGAAGCCATGATTATAAAGTTTAGCCTATTCAGTTTGCAAATCTCGAACCATCGGCAGGGATTAAACTTTATGACTAAGTATTACTAGAACAGACGAAAATCACCTGATCTTCTACACTAGAAAAGCTTGGCTGGGAATCCATAATCTGGGGTTTAAATGTGAAGGAAGGAGCTACATTGCTGCCTCTGTCTCTGTTGCTTACACTTAGTACTTGACCATCCTGATTGAGAAGGGGTAGCGGAAAAGTTCCAGTGGTGGGAGATGCCTATGTAAGAAACAAATGTGATCAAGGACCATGTTAGTGGAAAAATCTAGAGCTAAACAGGAAACAAAAACTTTGAGATATTAATTTGACAGATAAAACACAAGGCAGACAAATATGATCCAAATTATAGAGAACATAATAATCATTAAAGCTTTCTAACATGCTTTGCTTAATTTAACTGAGCTTAATTATTGCCGAAAAAACAAAAACTTCCTTAAATATACTTGAATAAGTTGTTCAAAGTCAAATGATACAAATCAAGTAAGACAATTATCAACAAAAACAAAGCTCAAGAACCCTTTATTAAAATTCCAGTGAGGGGGTATCACCAAACAACCAAAGTATTTCCTTTTGGATGCTTGATTTAGAGGCTGTCAACGACAAGGAAAAAAAACTGAAATAATTAATGCTGAAGCAAACCTCAAAGAGTTCATTCCTATGAATGCATAACAAACGCCAGATTTGTAAACACTTATACACCATGATTTTTTATGTTAAAAAAAAATTACACCATGATTTTCAAAATTACTTGTACATTGAGGGGGACTTTTAAAAAAAAGAATGTACAATTTCAGGTTTATTGATTTCTTTGTTTTCTTTATTTACTTTCTGTTTCTTACAGATGTGCTAATAACAAGTAAAACCAAACAGTTCAACGATCACATTCCATTAGAACTAAACTAAAGAAATTATCCTCTTGCCCAAGTGGAGATTTGAATTCCTGAAAGGATTAGATTTAAGAAATAAAACATTTAGCGATCTTTTAATCCGATTGGATAGCTAAGATAGAGAGAGAAGTAACACTTCTAACATGATTATGCTCTACGTTAGAGTAAAATCATGTATTAAGTTCGCAAAATAATTAGTAAAATTCAATTTTCAATTCTAGGAACATATTACAAGTTTAGTTCATAACCTAATCAAATCTGTTGACTATTTAAGTGAAAAAAAAGGCAACAACAAGCAAACACAGCTTAAAATATGACCTTTGCCACTAAAAACCAAACATAATTCTGTGACAATCATTAAAAAATAATCCATTTTCTTCGTTAAATTTGTTTTCACAGCATTCAAAGCTTAAACTACATTAAAATTATTGATTAATAAAAAACAATACATAGCCAGTGAAAAAGAAATTAAAAAAAAAAAAACTGGTACCTGAGCATTGGGCAACATAATAGGAGAATCCAACAACGCCGAGGGGCTAATCCCTGGAGGTATAGTAAGGTAAGGTGACCGGACCGATGGGGAGGCTAATGGGCTAGTGGAGGCCCGAAATCTCGCCGTACTTATCTTTTCCGCCTTGAATCCGCACGTTGCCGCCCTCCTCTCCGCAATGCTGACGTCTTCCCGACCACCGTCACCTTCACCTCTGTATCCATGATCGACTGTTACATTGTGGTCCATGGAAGAGATGAAAAAGCGAGATTGAGAGCTGAAAAGCAATCAGCAGCGATTTAAGAATTAGGATTTTACAACGATTAAAATGAAAAATTAGGGGGGGAAATGTGGAAAAAATCTGAGTTGGTGTGATTCAGCTGTGTGGAGCTGATATGTTGGAGAATGTTCAGAATTGAGAAAGAAAAAATTGAAAGAAAAAAATAATTTTTAAATTTCTTTTGGACTGGTTTGCCGGTTTATTCAAGTTTGTCTTACTTACCATAAAAAGATTTATTATTATATTGCCTTTTATTAAAATTTGGAATACTGCCATAATTTTTTAGATAAAATTATTACCGTACTTAAAAATCTTATTTAATTTATTTACAATATTAATATTTAAATCTCTGATATTTAGGTAATTAACATTTTACTGTACTAACAGATAATTAATAAAATTTTAATAATTTTAAAAGAAGTTTGATATTTTAAAATTTTACAAGAATTTTTATTTTATATTGATTGTAGTTTTTTCAATTAGATATATTTTTATAAATTTTGATGAATTATTAATAGTTATCATTTTTCCAAGTTTCTTTCTAATAATATGTTCCTGCCAAGAGATATGGACTCAAATATTATTATTTTTCTATTAAAAATATTATTATTCTTAAATTTGTTATAAAAACCATTTTATTTTCTTTATTAGGTAACATTGTGCACTTTTTTGTTTTTTAATCTATATCACAACTTTAAATTTATTTTAGTTTCTCCTTTTTAAGAAGAAAAAAGAAAAAGAAAAATTATTTATTATATATATTGAGTTAACTTCAACATTATTTCTTAGCTTAGGAATTAGGAGGGTAAAAAGTCTTTGAACCTTTAGGGGAAAACATTAATTAAGCTCCTGATTTTTTTTTCGCTCAATTAAGCTCTTAAATCTAGAAATTAAATCAATTAAATCCTTGAACTAATTAAGTTTTTTGACAAATTTTGACCATTAAATCTTAATATATATTTTTAGATTCGTTGGTGCAATATATCGTGTCACAGTCTTTCCATTTGACATTTTCAGAATTTTTTATTTTATTTCAAGAAATCTTTAAATAGTCTAAAAAACTTAGAAAAATTTTAAAAATATATTTTTTTGAAAAATATGTAAATGCAACACGATAGAACTGTAGTGTATCATGTTCCAGTAATATCTAAAGAAAAACTATCAAGATTTAATGGTCAAAATTGGTCAAAGAACTTAATTGATTCAATTTCTTGGTTCAATGGCTTAACTGAGTGTTAAAATTTTTGTGGCTAAATTATTTTTTTTAAGTTCAAAAGCTTCTTACATCTTTAAGCCTTATTTTTTTTTATATATCAAATCAATTTAATCAAAATTTGATATAAATTTTTTAATAGGAATCTTATATAAAATTTAAAATCAAATATTTGGTAAACCTATAATAGATTGAAAGAAAACTAAAATCATAATTTTATATTAAATATGATATTTATTGGAAAATAAAATTATGGAATAAATTGTTAACGGATGTTTTAGACTCCGCATCGTGCAGTGGCGGAACCATTGAAGGCCCCCACAAAATTTTGGTAAATTTGAATTTTGCCTTTAAATTTTTTGAAAAATTTAATTTGGCCTCTTCAAGATTTTTAAAAAGTCATATTAAATTTTAAAATTTTGAATATTTTTAATTAAGTTTCCTCTCAAAATTTTAATTTTTTTTAAATCTCTCGAAATTATTAAAAAATTTAGTTAAACCCTCAATTTTTTTTGAATTTTCGTTTAAATCTCCAAATTTTTTAAAAATTTAAGTTGACCCCCTCAAACTTTTACTCCAAGTTCCGCCACTGCATACGTGGATAAAAGGTGATATATATCTCTAAATTATATAAAAAAAATGTGTAAACAAATATGTTTCGGTGAGTTTCTTTTTAATTCATTTGTGAAGTTAAAAATTCATAACTAATATACTAAAATTGACTTCTAAATTTAAACATATCTTGTTAGTATATCTATTACTCGTTTAACATCGACACTATCATTTGATATTATTTTTTTAATCACATCAAATGATATAACAAAATCGAACCAAATAAACATATAACTAGATATATTTATATATGCAGTGGCGGAGCCACACGTAGTTTAGGGGGTCAATTGACCCCACTTGATTTGTTGTGGTGTGAGATTTTTAAAGAGTTAGTGAGTTTTTTAAGGAGTTAATGTATTATTTTTCATAGAAATACTAGAATTAACCTCACTTAATTTGTTTGAATATGGGGTCAACAATATTTATATTATAGTGGTATAGGAATCCTCGTACCCAAAGTCTATTCTGACCTCACTATATGATAATCCTGACTCCGTCACTGTATATATATTTATATATTTCGACCTTAAAAAGGTTTAAATATAATTCCTAGAAAAACCTTGATGTCGTTTCCATCAGCATGAAAGTTGCATGTGAAACCTATTTTGTTCATCTTCATATTGTGATTGTCGTATGAGTGCAATTTGCGATTCATTATTCTTTTGAGATTTTATTCGCCTCGATCTCTCGGACTCCATGCAGCCCTTTGTGGAGAGCACTCTCGAACCATTGGGATGCCTTGCGATCGAACATGGCTTGGTCCTTGGGAAATGGTGACGATGTCTGAATCCCGGCGCTTGGCCCGCTACGCGACCATACTCAGGTTCCTCTTAGTGATCTACGGTCTCTATCTTTCCAAACTCTCCTGGACAGTGATGGTCTATGGGATGTTGCAAAGCATGTTTTAAATATTAAGCCTCTGGATCCTCACGATACTCAAGACTTTTGCATATAGCGGTGGACCGCTAACCATGATTTTGATCTCAAATCCGAATATACCACACAGGTAGCCTCGACATGGGATGTTGTTGATCCCTTTTGAAAGCACATTTGACTGTTACAAGTTCCACAGCGTATCAGATTTTTCCTTTGGCTCGCCTGTCGGCAAAAACTCATGGCGAATCTTGAAAGGTGCAAGAGATATCCCTCGTTCGATCCTAGCTGTCTTCTCTGTCACCTTGCTGATGAATCAACTCTTCACATTCTTAGCGACTGTAACACCCATAACGTATACTCGTAATACGAATATACATTACAGATGCTACTAAAGCATGTACTGAAAACTGGCTTAATTTTTTTATCGGTAAATAGCACTTTTCAAAATTTTCATCTGAAAACATTTCTAGACAATCGTAGCTAGTTTTAACCCTGAATTGGTTTATAAAGTATAAAATTAAGTTATTTGAAAGAAAATTTATTCAGGACGAAAACGTCGCTTACTGCCTAGATCCTTTATTGTTTATAAAAATTGTACGTGATAAGGTTTAAACATTGAGTCAGACCATTTTACTTTCATCGTACCAATAACATTATTTCATTTTTACACTTCATAATTTCTTATGCTTTCATATTTGTAAATTTTATACTTTTAAAGCTTACCAAACAGTTCTTTGAAAATATAATTACATGCCCACTAGTACTTGACTATTTTAAAGATATATGTACTTTCACTTACCGATAACTTGACTTCCAAATGAGTGTCTCCTCCTTGCTAATTCTGATCTGAAGAACCTACGTGTGAAATAAAACGCACGCTAAGTACGAACTTAGTGAGACAATAAACTTATGTATATAATATGAAATAATAAAATACAGTATGTCATAAAGTGCATTTCATTTCTTTGTAACATGGCAAGAATTTCACAATGAACTTATATCATGTATCTTTTTTTATACTCATTATGTAACATACTTCACGATCATGTAACTCACTTTCATAACATCATATATCATAACATGGTCATTGCTTTTATCATGTAAACATTTGCATGATATGTATTCTATAATGAACATACATTTATTATGCAGTCATTTGCATATACTTTATCACGATCATACTTTGTCATGCAATCATTTGCATATCATGTATTCTTTCATATACTTCATGTTTCATGTATCGTATAGATCATGTGTCATCACTATCATGTGATTCATGTATCATCATGCAGTCATTTGCATGCTCGTGATTTATCATATAACCTTTTTGTATTATTATTAACGTGTCTGGCTAGAGGCTCATGGAAACCCCGTAGCCTATATGCACCGTAGTGCTTTGTAGAGTACGTACTCGAGAGAACGCTCTTTGCTCCTCATATAAGGACGCTCTTTGCTCCTTATATTAAACACCTCGTTAGTACATTTTGCACTATGGGCTTGGATCCGTAGGGTGTATCTTGTTTCATTTAAATCTTGTCATTATCCATATTTCATGTATGCATAATGCATCATCATTTATGCAAACAATAATTCGTACCTGGTATTCCATCAAGCTTGCCATGTTGAGCATTGTATCATATCATGTATTATAGAAAAATGCAATGCTATTTTCAATGTAATACAAACATTTAGAAATGCACTCACCTGGGCCATTTATTAACTTGCTTCACTAAGCTCTATTCGATCTTTTCCTTTATAGGACCTCAAATCTTCTTTTTGTTTTGAATCCAACTTCATTTATCACATGCATGTAAATAAACATTTGTTAAACTCACTTCTAACAATATTTTAATTAAGCTATCTAAGTATTCAACATAAAAATTTCCATAAATTCCTTCCTTATACTGTCAAATACCTCATTTTGGTCCTTAATAACCATTTCGAACTTTAAATAATTCTTCCAAACTTACTAACTAATTTTAGATAGAGAATATCTAAATTTTCATTTCTGGCAGCTTTGTACTACCTTCAAAGATTTAGTTCTATAAAATAATCTAAAACTCGAAATTCGATTCTGTTTGTTCTGAAAGAAACTAGATTCAATAAGCTTTTCACCCATATAAATTAATAGCCCATATTCAACTTGTACGATTTATAGCGAATTTTCAAAGTCAATTTCCAGTGCTAATTTTGGAACAGACTGGTGCTATATTTTCTGACCTTTCGTCACTTAAAAATTCATATCTTTTTACTCAAAACTCAAAATCAGTTTCCGTTTGTTGGACACAAAATTAGACGAACAAATATTTACATCGGTATAAAATTCACCATCTAACCCTTTTCATAGAATTTATGGTGAATTTTCAAACTCACTGCCAAGATCCAGTTGTACACAATTTCCATACATAGCTTCAACTTTTATACTAACTTCTCCCTACTTCTCTACTTATTTTTACGAAATGTTCATTATGGTCCTTAATGACCATTTTGAACATAAAACAATTGTTCAAGCTCAATTTGAACAATTTCCAATACTACCTCTTCATTTTGGACTAATATCCTTTTAGTCCTTAAACTTTGTAAGAATGACATTTTAGTCACTACTTTTATATTTGTACATTTAATTCATGTACAAACCAAATATTTAATCATTTTATTATTTCTAGAAATTTTCCACTAATTTCCAATCTTTATCAATTCAACCTTCACAAAAATTCTTATTTTCAAAAAGGTCCCTAAACTTTCCTTCCTTGTCATTTCAATCCTTTTAACTTCCTTTCACTCTTGAATCATCAAATATATCAAGTATTCATAAATTTAAGACTAATCCTATAACTTTCTTGAATTTCTGAAAAGATCCCTAGATTTTCAAGAATTGCCAAATGGTCCTCTAATTTCCAAAAATTTCCATTTTGATCCCTAATAACCAAATCAAGCTAATTTGTTCATATTATCAAGAATCACTCTTCAAAACAATAATTTCCACAAGTACCCCTTTATTTCTTTAAATTGCCGAATAAATCCTCAGACTTTTAAAAATGTTCAATTTGGTCCTAAATTGTCAATTCAAGCTTGAAATAACATTTTCTATTCATTTCCTTCATCAAATAAATTTTGAAAATTTACTCCCTAATATTCCATAAAAATTCGAATCGGACCCTAATAGAAATTTAATCTTCAAACATCAAAAATTAAGTTCTAACATCAACATAAAGCTTCAAACAACTTAAATCCTTTAATATCATCATCAACTCTCAAACCCCTAACAAATCCCTAAATTTCAAGATTAGGGTTTACAACTTCCAACATGAAATTAACTTGATTTCAAGCTTGTTTTCATCAAAACAAATCTTAATTCACTATCTACTACAACAATTCTAATAAGATTTCATGAAACCCTATTTTCTCTCTCTTCAAACCCTAACTCAAAATTCATAATTCAATGAAATTTTACTATTAAAATATAGAGAATGAAGAGTAGATCACTTTACCTTAAACAACCTTGCTTGAATTCTTGATCAAAAGCTTTGAAAATGGACTAGGAAAATTTTGGTATTTTCCCCCTTTCTTTCTTGGCTATTCGAACAGCCCAAGGATGAAAAAAATAATGTTTTGTTCATCTTTTAAACAATCTACATGTTTAAAGATTAAAATGAATTTTTAATTCATTTTAAATAGTGAAATTACTAATTTGCCCTTTTATTATAATGGCCGATATTCAATCTCATCAACATCAATGGCCATGATTAAATCCATGTGTTTTTCACCTTTCATAATTGCCCTCAAAGTTCTAAAATATTTCAAAAATGCCATCCATGACAAATGATCAATTTGCCCTCTAACTAGACTTTATTTACGACAAGTCTTGAAAATTGCCATTCCATTAAAATTGAACCAAATTGGTTCAAATCCAACCAGCCATGTCCCAAAATATCTTAGATTTTTATTTATGGCATTTATTTGATCCAAATATTCGAATTTCACTCAATACAATTTTCAAATTTTCTTCCTACGAACTTTAAAGCTTTATGCCACTAATATAGGCCTCGTACGAAAAATCCGAGTAACATGAAAGTGTCACTCTTGGGGGTGAACTATTCATTTACGGGGTTAAAATACATAACTTTTTAAAATTGCGCTTTGATCCCTAAACTTCTCTAAAGTTTATACTTTGACCACCAAACTTTCAAAATTTCCATTTTAGTCACTGAACTTCAATTTTCCTCAAACTTTTACCAACTTTGAAAGTACCCAATTTAACTCACTATCTATCACATGATAGTTTTAAACCTTAAAAATTTCCTTTTATAAAGACTTAGACTGAATTTTCTTAACTCAGTCTATTATTCCGATAGTTATTGAAAATCTCCATAAAATAAAATTTATCTTAGAAATTTTTTATCGACAATCCATTTGAATATTCTTTACTTTTACTATGTCCAAAATATCAATTAGAAACACTTTTATGAGACATTCCCGGAGGTCACCCATCCTAACATTTCCATGGTCTGAGCACGCTTAACAATTTTATTTAATCCAAATTCAATACATTCTACTGTATCTTAATTCTCAAAACTGATATCAAGGTTCTTATTTCGATCAGATTCACCCTTATACTGAATAAAATCACTTGTTTGGGGAAATTTACACTTTAGTCCCCAAACTTTTTCTAATTTCACACTTTAACCCCCTAAACTTTCAAAAATTACAATTTGGTCACTAGTCCAAAAATTGGAATATTACAGGGACTGTGAGGGTATTAAACACATATGGCAGTCAATTGCTGCTGTCTGTTGGTTTACGACGCGATCACGATGAAAACTGGATCTTTGATTTCTCGAAATCTATTGGTCACTCTGACAGTCTACATGCTGAACTTTGGGCTATTTATATAGGTCTTCAACTAGCTTGGAACCAGGGTGTTCAAACTCTTCAGCTCCAGTCGGATTGTAAGCAGGCCCTCCAGCTTATTAAAGATTCTCGCGCTGCCTCTAGTCCTTTATCACTCGTTCGTGGCATCTGCAAACTCCGTGATAAAAACTGGATAACAGATCTCATATGGACGTCAAGGGATGGCAATATGCCTGCTGACAAACTTGCCAAATTAGCCGATCACTCCTATTTTGATACATCTTTTTTAGAAAAATCACCAGCTGCGCCTTGACCTTTACTTAACACGGACTCTCTAGCTTTTTTGAATTGTAAACTCCCTTTGGAGTGTTTTCCTTTTAATTCAAAAATAAATTATTATATTCTGAAAATTTTAAATGTTAAGGTTTTTATTTTATTTGTAAAATTTAAATTTTTGATAAAAATAATCTTCTGTTCAAAAGTCTTCATAAGCATGTGGGTTAAAAATTGGCAAAGCAACATTTGGTAAAGGAGTTTTTCACTACTCTAACTGACACGTGGTAATAATTTGTTTCCCGCATGTGAAAATGAAATTTATCCCAACCTAAATTCCACGTGTTAAATTAATTAGAACTGCATGAACTCATGATCCTATATTTTGGGATTTTATATCATTCTGATCCTAAATTTTGATACTCATCATTTGAAGTATCCTAACAATTTGATCTTTCTAATATGTGGTCGGTTAGTGCCCTGCGATTACGATATACGTTGATTTATAAACACGTGTACAATTAGAGATAGACCTAGAGGGTTAGAGGGATATGATTTAGAAAAATTTTAAAAATATTCTATGTATTTTTTATTGAAAATCTATTTTCGCCCCCTAAAATTTTATAAGTTCGTCCCCTTAGAATTTATAAGTTCACCCCTCATAACATAAAATCATGTGTTCATTACAGTGTACAATTAAATATGATTCAGAAAATTTTAAAAATGTTATATGTATTTTCTATTAAAAAACTATTTTTACCCCTTGAAATTTTATAAATTCATCCTTTTATCGTTCCTAACATAAATTCATGTGTTCGTCCCTGTGTACAATTAAATAATGAATTTACAAATCAAAGTGCAGCCATGGTGGCAGGTATTTTAACTGTGCCGAAGAGATATGTGGTCTAGTGGTCCTCACATTTGTATTCCGACGATAGAAAAATTATTAGATGGATCTGATTTACTGCGTCATATATGATTTTAGTCAATAAAATTCATTAATTCTAAAGTAATTTTTGAAAGTAACTACTCACTCTATATTTACATGTATGGCCTTAAAAAATATAAGATAGATGAATTTTATTGACTGAAATTACGGATAACGTGATAAACCAAATCTATTTAATAATTTTTCGTTAATGGTTCTCTTACATTCTTACTCTAATAATATTAATAAAACGCAATTTTGCTGAGAAAAAAAATGTTATGTCAAATTAAATAATGATTTTGTCCTCTAAGCTTTCTGTTGTTTAATTTCAATCAGAATTGGAAACCAACCACCCTGAGATTATGACACCTAATCTTAATCACCTTTATTTCCCCTATACATCTCAAGATTGATGATTATGATTTGAGCTTCGACCTAACTGCCGTGATTTTTTTAATTATAACTTTAACCGCAATTTACCATATTTTCATCTACTTTGGTTTTTATATTTTTATTTGTATATATAAAATACATAATAAATATAGATATTAATTAAAAAAATAATTGAACGTTGGCATTGAGGGTGCTTCGGTCGGATGCCATGGTTCGGGGATCTTCCTTGTTGGTCGCTAGGGGTGTTTAACGAATTGAGCAGCTCGAACTCGACTCGGTCAAAACTCGATAAACGCTCGAATCGAGTTGACTCGATTCAAACTCGAACTCGACTCGAGACCTTAATGAGTTGAGTCGAGCAAAGTCTAACTCGACTCGATAAGTTCGCGAACAGCTCGTTAATTTTTTAAAATATTTTTTTAATAATTACTTTAAAATTATTTCATTCAAAAAATAAATCTAAATAATAACTATTAATTTGTTAATAAATAATAAAAATAATAAATGAACTAATCTATTAATTTTCTAATAAATAATAAAATATTATTAATTAATAATATTATTTTACTACAAACAAAAAAGGATAAAGGTGACCACTTTGAACCTATAAGTTGGTGGAAGGATCAATCTTTGAAGTTTCATATTTTGCCAAGGATGACTATTGATGTTTTAGCAATTCCAATAACAACTGTAGCTTCTGAGGCTACATTTAGTGCTCGGAGCCGCGTGATTGATTCTTATAGAGCTTCACTATCTCCGGATACAGTGCAAATGTTGATTTGTAGTAGAGATCGGTGTCGATCTCTCCATGGAGTGAAGAGAAAGAATAAAGTAAGACTATTTAAGATTAAATATATTAATTGATTTAGTTCTATATTATTCATGATAAAGTAAGAAAATTTATTTTAATTTCTTATTATAAGATATTATAACTATTTTTTATTGACAAGATAACTATGTTGATCAAGCAAAGGAAATTATTCTCCCAAGTTTGTAGTTTGGTGATTGTAAGCAACAATGAATGAAGTGAAGATATGTTGATTTCCTTATTTTCAAGATTGGTTATGGATCGTTGAATTTTTTTTTCAAGAATGCTTTTAATATGTTAGTTTGATGTATTTGTGGATTGTTACTTTAGTTTTAATATGCTAGTTTGGTGTATTTGTGGATTGTTAGTTTAAAATTTAGACTTTGAAAGTGTTTTATACACTCTTTTGATATGTTTTGGTTAAATTTGTTAATTTATGTTAATATTAAGCCCTATATAGTATTATTAAATTTTACTTTTTGTTAAAAATAAGGTAATTTTTTTAATGAGCTTAACGAGCAACGAGTTGAGCTTAACGAATCGAGTTGAGCAACAAATTTTTTTAACGAGCATGAGTTGAGCACAATTTTAACGAGCTTAACAAGCAACGAGTCGAGTCGAGCAATAAAATTTTTTAACGAACATAAGTCGAGCGCTGCCTAACTCGCGATCGACTCGCTCGATAAGCATCCATGTTGGCAGCTCATCTTGATGCGTTGAGGAGTAGGGAATCGGCGGTCCGAATTCAGCATGTGATGCGGAGCGATAATGAAATTGTGGATGGACTTTCTAAAGTTGTTTTATCAGTGTATTTTTATTATACTAAATTATGTTCACCTCCGGTAGAGGTATTACCTATACTTAATGAGGATGCCATAATTATTTTATTGTATTTATTATTATGTGTACTTTTTTATTAAATTTAGGAAATTTTTAACGATACACATGGTAATATTTTATTTTTATTTAAAAGAATTAAATTTAAAACAAAACAAATGTCAAACCAGTTTTATACAAACCTCAATTATTTTAACAAAAGTTGAGAAAAATGAATTACAAACTTTACCCAAAAATTTCAATAAAAGAAATTACTAAAAATATAAAAGAAAAAAAAGTAAACACGTGACATAATTTCATGCAAGGGAAACATGCTGAGATAGGGGTTAACAAAATTCGATTCAACTCAAAATCAAAATCTTCAATTCGACGAGACACATAAAATTTATCTCGAATCATAATTTCATAAGCTCGACATAAAAAAATTCAAATAAAGTTTGCATTATAAAATGAAACTTCGAATAACTTGAAATTTTTTGTAATTAGTGGATTAATTTTTAAGTTCGAGTCGAGTCTCTCAACTATGCCTTATATATATCGCATATAGAAAAAATGAATATATATATATATAGGGATATGATCCACTTACACTGAATGTAAAACTCTTATTTTTACTCTTAGTTTGAGGTGTCATAAATTAAATTTTTTATCAATGAATTTTTTAAGTAGGTGAGAATAAACAATGAGGGTCAATATTCATTTAAAGTTGTATTAGTTTTATTTTTAACACTATTTCATATTAAATTTATAAAGAATTTTTTTCTCTAAAATTTTTAGGTGTCAAGTGACACCAACATCCAGTGGGTAGCTCTGTCCATGTGTATATTATATATGGTTATGAAAAGTCATTTAAATTGAAACAAATTAATACTCTAACATTATAAAATGTTTGTGCTTAAATTTGATTTGAAATTTGAACAATTCAATTTAACTCAAAAAATTTAAATAAAATTTAAATTATAAAATAAAATTTATTAACTCGATTTTTTTTAACTCGACTAGATTTCTTTCGAGTATTCACCCTAGGCTGAGGCCAAGGATTTGCCTTGAGCAGCAAGACTTGCATACCCTGTTATTCTTATTTGTTTCATAAGATGAAATGTCGTGTAAAACTATCTCTCTTACCGCCGACAATTATTTAGATAATGGCTATTTATTTAATTCTTTTTTTTAATTGATTGCGTTGGCCCATCATATTAGTCAAAGATATACTATGTTATTGTATTTTCCTTGTCGCTTCCGTTTTAAAGTTTCTATAGTATTACTGACCGGGATTATATATTAGATCTTTTAAGTGCGTTTAGATGTTTAAATTGTGGCGTTGATGGAATAATTGGGTTGAGACTATCATCCCCATAGTAGGTCTCTGTAGTACCCGATCCAGATTAATTAATCAATGAATTGGATATCGGTGATTAAATTTTTTTTCACAAGATAGACTAAAACATTTTCACTCTCAATGTGAAGTGGGTTTGATACCAATTTGGTTACCATTTTGATTCTTCATTCTTAATTCTTAATTTCGTGTTATTTTGAAGAAAACCAAAAGTTGGTCAATAAACAGGTAAGCAATTACGCCATTGTTGTGCATGAAAACAAGCATAAATAGCCAAGCTTCATTCACTCAATGCACTAAAATCACACAAACAAGACAAGACATCGATGAAGTTTGGAACCACAAATCGCCTTTGCTTCCCTCCGATCCGTATCGACGATCACAATCCTTGTTCTGGATTGATTATATTGATAAAAAGGTGAGCGTATCCATACCTTTTTTATTTAATTTGACGAGTTAATATTCGATACACTTTTTTCGGGTTAATTTAATGTAGTTGAATGTGGGAATGTGATTAGATATATGGCATTGGGAGGAGAATATGGATGGGAAAAGAAGACAAAGAGGGAGCAAAGGAAGAGTTGATGCAATGCTTGAAGACCCTTGAGGGGGAGTTGGGGGACAAGCCCTACTTTGGGGGAGACAGCATTGGGCTGGTGGACGTGGGGCTTGTACCTTTCACCACGTGGTTTTACAGTTACGAGAGATGTGGGGATTTCAGCATAGAGGCAGAGTGCCCCAAGCTTGTTGCATGGGCCAAAAGGTGCAAAGAGAATTATCAAAGTGTGTCGAATGCACTCCCCCATCCTCACCAGATTTATGATTATATGTTGCAGCTCAAGAAGAGGCTTGGATTGGCATAAACCAACATTATATATATATATATATATATATATTTGTCTGTGTCGTCTACGGTGTAATTCTAGTTTTTTGTTGTATTGTTGTCTTATTTTATCTCCGAATACTCTTATGTTATTTCGGACTTGTCTTATTACCCTTTTTGGTTGAGCTTAACGAATCTGTCTTATTACCCTTTTTCTCACGATGCAAAATCCCCCGCCAAATCTGTCTCAGCCTTCTCCCAGTTGATACGTACCGGTTTAAGACCCGACAGTTATTCTGCCGTTGCTACCTTGTCAGCTCGAGGTAAAAGCAAAGATTTGGTTAATGGAAATGGAATGTTAATCCATGGACTTGTTTTAAAATATAACTTGGAATGCTCTAATTGATAAGTATAGCAGAAATGGTGAAATTATAGTGTTTGATAAAATGCCGGAGAGAAATGAAGTTCAGGCACCCCTCCAATCCTTACTATTGAATATTGTTTTTCAAGGATTATTTAAAATATGTGCGACGCCTGAGAGATTCGAACTCTCGCGGGGAAACCCCATGTACTTAGCAGGCACACGCCTTAACCACTCGGCCAAAGCGTCGTTTGTTGCTCGGTTTACAGTTGATACTTACTAGATGTTTTATTTTATTAACTTGCAACATCGTTAGCTTTCCATTGTGGCCGACTTTGATTACTTATGGAATGTCCTTAAAAAAACATTAACTAATATTTGTTTATATTTCTAATGCAATGGATTGAAAAATTATTATTTATAGTGTAATCTTAATTAATTTAAAAAATGAGTCTATCACGCTCGACGAACACTGCTGAACACCACTAACACTGAGCATCGTTAAATACCATTAAATTGATTAATAAAGATTAAAAATCTTAAGGACTCAACATATAATTATAAATTATTTAAAATAAAATTTCAATTAAATTATTTTCTATATATAATATTTTTTAATTTTTTTAAATAATTGGATCGAACATCAATCTTAGTTAATTTAAAAAATAAAAAACTCTAAACTCGAAACTCTAAAATCTAAACCAATGTTTGAATTTAGGGTTTTAGGTTTTGGGTTTTGGATTTCAAGTTTATGATTTTGTGTTTAGGGTTTTGTTTTGTTTTTTATTTTTTAAATTGAACAAGATTGATATTTGATCCAATTATTTAAAAAAATTAAAAATATATAATATTTATAAAAAATAATTTAATTGAAAATTTATTTTAAATAATTTATAATTACATAATAAATCATAGAGACTTTTTATTTTTTATTAATTAATTTAATAATATTTAATGATGTTCAACGTTAATGATATTCAACTGTGTTCGTCGAATAAGGTGAAATTTTCCAATTTAAAAACAGTTAATGGAAGGGTGGTATCAGTTCATGCAAGCAAAAAATGTTCCTCCCTTATAGGACAATTGACATTGATTTCCCCAAAATACCAACAACCCCTTGTAATTATCACTATAAATAATATATCCACAAATAAAGATGAAATGAAATTGAAAATAACAAAAATAATAAGTGTCAGTCAAGTCTGAGACACCAAAGCTCTATTCTCTGCCCTTCGTATATTCATGGTTTGTTTCATCTCATTTAAGATTTAATCTCTTATTTTGAATTCATAGATTTGAAAATTAGATGAATAAATATCTGCGTTAAAAATCCCAAGACAAATTTAGTTGTACGCTTAAATTTTAGCGGATTGAATCTGATTCCGAACCGCATTCGCACACCTATATTTGGGGAACATCCTTGTTTTTCTCTGACTTATACCTAGATTGTTTCCTCATAGATTGTTTGAATGAATAATGGGGAATCTTCTTTTTCTTTTCTGTTTTCCAGATTCCCCCAAATCCCTTGTCTGAGGTCAATCATCGCATGATTCCTGGTGAGTTTACTTCAACCTCTCTCTCAAAATGTCTGGAAAAGCGCTTTTAATGAAGTTCTCTGGAAAATTGTATGGCCATTGTCGATTGAATGGACCGGTTTTTGGTTAAATAATGTTTTGAATTATTCTGGATTTTTTTTTCTGTTCATATGTTTATGGTGTTTACTCTGGATTATATAGATACAATAAACAGATGACTTGCGGCGTTGGACGAACCCCTCTGCATAATCGGAAAGTGTCGGAAGTAGGAAAGGTTAATAGGTCCAACAATTCTTTGCAGCTAAATGGTTTTAGAAGATCATCGCAGGTTACATTACTTTCTTTAATTTCCGATTAAATACTTCAATTCATACTCTTTTACTTTTTCATTAAATAGCTTAAGAATTTTTTTTTTCTATTAAATTCAGGATTCAAGAATTTCTTCTTTCAATTTGAGGAACATTGATCAGAGGTAGGTAATCCGATGTACCTGCATGTTCTACATCTTCAAATTTAAAGTGATTCAATGAAATTTGCTTTAGTTTGATTTTACAACTTGAGTTTGATTTCGAATCAAACTGGGTAATAAATTTGAAATGTAACTAGTGTTTAGAATTTAGATGATGTTTAACCGGTTCTGTACTTTAGACAATAAATATCATTTTTTTTGGGGGGAAATAATTGTCAAAATTATTTATATTGCATCTTTCTTTTATTTTTTAAAACTAAGGATTTTTTTTATAACTCCTTCCCCTTGTCAAAATAAATAAATAAAAGATGGGAAATTTTTAAATAGACTGTTCTCAATTCTCATCACATAAGCTATATTCTAAACTAGTCAAATTAATATAGGTCAGATTTGTTTTTTTTTTCATTTCATACTTGCATGTAAATATGAATCTCCATGTTTTCTTCTTAAAAGAATTTGGAAAAAAAAATATTCATGTCATGCATTTAATTTTATTGGTTGGGACAATAACTTAAGAGGGGAAGAATCTCTAATATATATATATATATATATATTCTAAAAAAATATCAAACTTTAGATACTCCATTAATGAGAATTGTAAGGTAATTTTTATGTAAGTTGTAATCCTTAAATTTCATGTTATTATATCTGAACCTTATTAACAAATTAGATCATTTATGTAAACTTTGTTAAATAATTTTAATGCAAAAATCATTTTAGCATGCATATCTGACTTATTTTCTAAACAAAAGTCAATTTTGAGGTTGTGTATTAAGTCATGTATGCATTTTGAGTCAATTTTCCTTTGCGAACTAGATAAAATGTTAATAAAGGCTTCTTTGGTTGCAATTGACATTGATAATCTTGTGCTCTTCCATAACTATGATGTAACACTTGTGATCTCATAAATGCATATAATCCTTGTGTGACTGGGTTTATCGCTTGTTAACCTTTTAGGTGTGCCATATTGACTTTCCCAACACTCGAGTGTGATGGACAGTGGAGAATTGTTGCACTACCCTTGCAATATTTTGAACACACAAACCGTTTCGGAACTGGAACTCAGGTCAATATGAATAGCCTGCATTTGGTCTCCTCTCCCTCCGTTAACTCATTTAAGGTTGATGGACGGGAGACACAGAAAGAGCCTCAACCTGATCAGATTACTTATTCTGCCAAGCCTTTTAGAACAAGAAGCTTGTCTGTCTCCAATGTGCAACAACAATTCTGCAACCGGACCATTGCACATAAGATGACTAAATCGAATGAAATGTCATACAGTTTTCCTCGTCATAGTTCCATCACTTGCAACGATTCCTCTGGTGTCATGTCAAAAGGATCCAATGATAATATGTTCATCGATTGCTCTGAGGAAGACAAGTCGACGAATAAGAATGCACGAAAGAAGGCAAGAAGGAAGGGGAAGCATAAAAAGAAACATTTGTGTGACTTTGGCTCCACAGAATCAGAGGCTTGTGCGGAGTATACATGTGGAAGTTCAGCATCTGAAATCTGTGGTAACTAACTATGACATTAATTCAGGGTCACATTCAGCTTCACTGCAAGTTTCACCATTTGATGTTTTGCTTAATATAATTGATCATCTTGCAGAGAGCAGCAATGGTGTTGTTACAAGTTCTCAATCACAAAATACAAGCACATGTGACATTGATGAAGCGGATACATCAAAATCTATTTTACCTTCTCAAGCTCAGAAGTATGGGGAGATTACAGATAGCTCTGAAATCGGTAGCAAGGACCAGCAACTTTCTAGGTGTCAAGGGGGTATAGAGAGGAGGCGTCCTTTACATACAGGCTCTCTTGTGGGTAGACATCAGAAGGATTTCTCAGACATGCATGATTCTCTAGTGTCAGATTCAGTTTCTGTTGGTTCAAGCAGTGAGGAAGGGATGAATTCAAGTGGTGGTCATATTGTTAATCCATTTAACGAAAACAGACACAAAATCAGTCAGTCAGAGCTGCCAGATTCGGGTAGCAAGGAGGGGTCCTTGTATCATGAAAACTCGTTATGTAGCATTTCAAAAACCTGCGATTATAGCGAGGGAACAAATCATGGTCCTGCTCGTAGTAGCTTTGATGGCCGAAAGGCTGCATCAGGCAAGCGGGATAAGCAGTTTAAATCTGTTTCTGGGAAACCTGGAAGTTTGGGGAACGTGCACGGTCGAATGGGAATAGAGAACGGTCATTCTATTTGGCAAAGGGTTCAAAAGAGTGATGCGGAGAAATGCAACGCTGAGATGAAGAAATCAAGTTCCATCGCCTCACAGGTTGATGCTATTTTAAAGGATTCTCCATTGCAGAAAAGAAATTGTAATGCTGCCAGTCTAGCAACCTTACCTAGTACTGAAGACAAAAGGAAGTTGAAAAATAAGGTTCCTAGGAAGTTGAAAAGAAAAGTTAGTTCTCCTAAACAAGAAAGCGGCATTTATTCGTGGAAGGAGTCTCTTCCCAGCAAGGTAAATTTAAATGCTCATGCAAAGACCAGCATGCCAAAAAGTGGAATATTGGATGACTTAACTTCTCTGCATGACAATGGTGTACGTAAAAATCATTCAAGGTCTTCTTCTCAGCTTGGTTATGCAAGGGTTGAGACCCTGAAATCTGAATCTGTTAGTGACTTTGAAGTTGTTCCAACCTGCTTGGAACCATGTGAAAGTGTCTGTGATGCTGCATCTGGTTTGAATAATCAAGACAGCTTAGGGGAAAATATATGTGTCCCTTCACACCGGTCAAATTTGCTTGAAATGGAAACTCCTGTTTACCCCCCTCATCTGATGGTGAACGGTGTTGCTCGAACAGAAAAAAATTTGGTTGCTGGAAATGGTAAGCAAAGTCATAATTTGGGGTCTGTTCTGCAGAAATGGATACCTATCGGGATAAAGGAATGCGGATTTACATATTCTAAACCTGCCAATTTGTCATTGGAACATTGTAATGGACCAGATGCAGAAGATGGGACTCGTAAAAGTACCTTTGAAGATAAATTTGCTCTCTCTTCTAGGAGTCTTGAAAATGGGAACCATATTCCAAAAGTGAGGAATGCGAATTCTACCATAAATGGAAAAGAAAACAATCCAAACGGGGCTAATTTGTCAGCAGGTGCAACTGATTTAAACAAGATAGCAAAGGCATTGAATGATGGCTATAGGGCACAAATGGCATCTGAAGCTGTTCAGGCAGCCACTGGTGTCCCCATTGCGGAGTTCGAAAGGCTTCTTCACTTTTGTTCTCCAGTCATTTGTCATTCATACAGTTCAGTAGGCTGTGAAAATTGCTTGCTGGATCAGGTTCCTAGTGCTCTATTGTGCAGACATGAGACACCAAACATGCCATTGGGATGTTTGTGGCAGTGGTATGAGAAACATGGCAGCTACGGATTAGAGATAAGAGCAGAAGATTATGGAAATACAAAGCGATTGGGCATTGATCAAGTTGAGTTTCGTGCATACTTTGTGCCGTTCTTGTCAGCAATTCAACTCTTTAAGAACAGTACAACTCATTCCACCCCTGGAATTTCAGAGGCTTGTGATATTGATGCTACTTCAACAAACTCTACTAATGTCAGTCAACTTCCTATATTTTCGGCTCTTGTCCCACAGACACACTCGATAGAACCGAGTAGTCAGTCTCAAGTAAATGGTATTAGATCTGCAGTTTCTCCTAAAGAAGTCAAATCTGTTGACATGGATCTAGTTTTTGAGTACTTCGAATCTGAGAAGCCTCATCAAAGACGAGGATTGTATGAAAAGTAAGTACTAATTTCACGTCTTTGATACTCATCAAATTTGATGTATAAGCAACAATTTCATTTCAAAATCCTTCACCCCGGATGTGTTTGTTCCAGGATACAAGAACTGGTTAATGATGATGTATCTCCCAAGAGCAAAATGTATGGTGATCCAGCTCATCTCAACTCCATAAATATGCATGATCTGCATCCTCAATCTTGGTTAGTGATAGAATATGTTTCACTTAACAAAAAAGTTTAAAAATTGTTCTGGTTTTATATGAAATCTCTGTATTACTTGGTTATACCAACAGTCGTTTTAATATACCGTTGCTTCTATATTTCAGGTATTCTGTCGCGTGGTATCCTATATATAAAATTCCAGATGGAAATTTTCGTGCAGCATTTTTGACTTACCATTCACTTGGCCACTTTGTTCGTAGAAGTTCCAAGACAGATTACCCTAGTGTGGATCCATGTGTAGTCTCTCCTGTTGTGGGTCTTAAGAGTTACAATGCTCAGGTACCAAAACTAAATTACTCGCTTACTCAATTCGTATACTAGTTTTACCTTAATTGCTTATTTATATGCAACTTTGTGCTAATGTCTTGTCCATTTATCAAAATTTGTAAACTATCATGAAATTATTGATTAGATGTAATGTATTAGTTATCAAATTGTGTTTTGCTGCCAATGATTTCTGTAGTGCATGCATTTTAAAAGACGGTGTGGATTGTTTGATGGTAAATGCACATAGCATGAACAGGGTGAATGCTGGTTCCGGCCGAGACACTCTCCGGCGAATATTACCCATGAAAACCAGGGCGTAAGTCCTTCTAGAATACTGGACGAGCGATTAAGGACTCTGGAGGAGACTGCATCGCTTATGGCAAGGGCTGTTGTCAACAAGGGAAACCAGCCATCGGTAAACAGACACCCCGATTACGAGTTCTTCGTCTCTAGGCAACGATAGGTAACTCGTGTGCAACTACTCACCAAGTAACCTCTTTCGGCTTGTCAAATAGTTTAGCTTATATTCCGGTAGAAGCTAACCTTGATAGGGACTTCATTTCATAGTGTTGGCTGGCCTGTATTTCTGTTCAGTTGTTTGTATGACTCAGTTCTTTTGTATTTGTTTTCAAAGAATATCTACATTTTTTTTTAATTTTGGAGTAAATTTAGTATCATACTTTAATTTTACTAATTTTCGTCTTATTTATTATAAAATTATTTATTTGAAAAAATTATATTTAGTACATCGTCACTGTACATTTTAAATTTTTTCAATAAAAGGTTAAAAATGTTTTCTATTGATTTTTAAAGGTTTTTATGAAATGTCATTGTACAATTCACTGTTTGTGTATAGATTCATATATTGATGATGTATTGAAAATTGGGTAAAACTTTGATATACATGCTGTGTAAAATTAATTTTACACAAGCTTGTATATTTACACTATAAAAATCTAAATCCTAAATTCCTAACCTTAACCCTAAACCTTAAACACTAAACACTAAATTCTAAACACTAACATTAAATTCTAAACCTTATAACCTAAACCCATAAACTTTAAACCCTAAACTAAAACCCTAACTCCTAAAACTAAAAGGCACGTGTAAACTAAAGTTTACACAGTATGTGTATCAAAAATTTTTCCTTAAAAATTATATATATTGACTTTTAAAATTATTTTATTTTTAGATGAGTTCTCTGAGCTTATCCTACTGTAACAAATTCTAATCCTTAGATTTATTTACAACACTTATCTTTTGAAGCTTCATTAACTACTTCATTCTTTTTTTAATCTCAAATTTTTCATTGTGTGTGGATATTATTGGATCTTAACTTAGATAATCAACTATGGATATCGTATTAAAAGTAGGAAGGTTTAGACCCATTAAATGGTTCCAGTGATAAAAAAATAACGTAGTCCGTATGTGTAGAGGTTTTTGTCACATCAATTTTTTGTCTAATGATAATTTTAGTTTCTAATAGTTTGAATATTTGTTACATTAAATAGTCTCTTTTAAATTTTGAATTAAATATTTATTAAGTCCTATTAATTTTAAAATTAAACACTTTATTCTTCTAATATGTGGCCTATTGATTAATTAATCTGGATAGAGCCGAAATATAGGGGTTTTTCAAGCATGATCCTTGTCAATTTTTTTCTGGTGATAATATAATAGTTTTTTTAAAATAAAATTAATTATATAATCCCCTCAATCTTTTTTAAATCTTATTATGACACTCTTATTTTTTAATTTTATTATGATCTTCTTTATAATTTTCTAGTTTCGCCCTTAAATATGGATTGGATATTGTAAAGGCACATAATAAAAGTGACGTTTCTAACTTAGTTTAGACTATTTATAATATTAAATTTTAAAATTTTAATCTTATTTAAAAAATTTAACGTTTTATTTATTAAATCAACTCATTATTGGTTTTGGCTATGTAACACCCTAATAAAATGGTATTAAAAATAAAGAAGAAAAGGTTTTTTTTAAAAAAGAGTTCGTTCATCAAGGGGACTCAAACCTGTATCCTTGGTATACTGGGTTGAAGCTTTAACCATTGGGACTAGGGTCACTTCTAGTTAAAACCTACAGCAACTTAATTTTAAGCAATGTTTAAATAGTCCGAACCAATTTTAAATGTATCTCGACAACCCCTGGTTAATTGAGTACTCGTGTATCAGATCTAAAGAAAATATGTAGAATTTTTTCAGACTTTTCAACTTCCCCAAGTTTCGTTCGGCCCTGATCTCTGACACCGTTCAACTGTGGTCGTCATCGCCGTCGACGTTGGGAGCATCATCGTACCCCGATCACAATCCCGCCAACCACTCATAGAGATACGTCACCGTTCGCCGTGAAAAACCTCTGTAAGGTTCGGCGGAAACCTAAACATTCTTCGTTGTTTTTTATTGATTCCGGCCGCCTCCGTCGTCAGTGTGAGACACCGCCACCAGTATCGGACTCTCCGTACCAGGGCGATCAAAACCCCTTCCTTCGATCACCGTATCATCGTCATTAGAGTGCTCGTCGAAAGCTGTCGAAACCCTTTGGTTTCTTTCTATTCCACCGTGTTTTTCACCGTGGTAAGCCTCGGTAAGCTTCTACAACCTTTTATTTAAGATCTTCGCATCGTTTTCTGCTGTTCAGTTGTGTTTTCTGGCTGTTTTGGGCCACGCGTGGCAATCATGCGCCATCGGAGTTAACCAACTTTTGGGCCAGACTGTTAGGCCTAATCTAGAAACTGACCTGTTAGATTCGAGCCCAAGCATGAGCTCAACCCATATGTTCGACCCGATTTAAACCCGATAACTGGTCTGACCCGTTTGCCTGACCTGTCAACCCGATTTAGATTCGAACCTGAGTCTAACCAGCCTGACCTGAATCGTATTTGACCTGACCTGTTTTTGTCCGACCCTGACTGAGTCAACCTGATGATTAAGTTAACTCAGTGAGTTAACTCATCTAAGTCAACTCGACCGAGTCAATTCGGTTGACTGTTGATCCGTTGATCGCTGACCCGTTAACCCATTGACCGCTGACGTCAATGTTGACCGATGATGTCAACGTTGACTACTAACGCCAGCGTTTATTTTGACCCTAAAAGTTAAATTTTCTGAAAACGCCTATTTTATGTTTTTCGACGTTTTGAGTTCGTTTCGCAAAAAAGCCTATGAATCTGACCTTGAACCCGAGAATGCATGTGTTTAGTTTTTCAATTTAAGAGTTATGTTATCAAGCTAAGAATTGATTATGGATTATGTTTAGTTGAAGGTATTCACATATCTTCGTATCTAAGATATTGAGGACGTCGAATTCGGGTTCGAGAGTGTTCGAATATCGTTTCAAGGATCGACTGTTATAGTAAGGATTCATGGTAATACATTACTACCCTTGTATGCTATATGAAACATATTGGTATTCGGTAAATACTTCTATGGTCTTGTTTAGACATATGGTTAATTCTGTTAATGACAAATCGATTACGAAAAAAAGATAGAAAACAATTAAGACTGAAAACGCTTGAGATCCAAGAATAATTGATAAGATTATTATACCTTAAATCTAGTTATGTCTGTTAATGATCTAACTTCTGAAATGCTAAGTTAAGAAATGAAAAAAAAAACCCCTTAAGGTATAAGAATGACTAAAATACCTCTGACAATGAAAGCGATTTAGAAATCTACACCAAATCTGGTAAAGCAACTAATTCATTTGAAAACCCCGAATTGCTTGGAAAGTTATGGTAATGAGACTTAAACCTTCGATATTGTAAAGTATTTGGGTTTGCTAGAATTCTGAATAAATCTCCGAAGATAAATTTACGGAAAAATATTTGTATATCTGAATTAATCAAAGTGGCATAAAATACTGAATTGACTGACATGATTAAAAGGATTGGAAATACTAATAAGGCTGAATTGATCAGAATGTCCGTAATTACCAAAAAGACTAAAGTAACATTGGACACTAAAATTTTTAAAGTTACTAGAATGATGGATATACCCTCGAGTTTTGAAATGAATGAATTGTTTGGAAATACCGAAAGTATCTGAATGAATGGAACTCTATCGAGTACTTAAATGATCGAAATACCTATATGAATTGAGATAAGTGGAAGTTTGAAAAATCCTAAAATTTATGATAGATAGCAAATGACTAATGCCCTATGTGGGTTTGAAGCCTGATTTATGTAAATCAGCCATTCTTGATACTGTTACAATAATGGAAGAATACTGGACAAATATATGTTCAGCCATTCAAAGCTCGTTCCAAGATAATTTGTGACGGTGACCTGTTCAACTACACCACTCAACTAAAACTAAATATTGAACACGTGTGAGGTGTACCTATTCGAATGCTTGGAAAGCAACGTATTGATGAGACGTGTTTAATGGAAAGGACTTGGAAGCCTGGCAAGCCATCAGTAATCTTCAGCACAACAAGTCACTGACTTACCCTATCGGGGTTAAACTATGAAATTGCCTCTGAGTGTTAAAATGACCAAAATGCCTTTGTTGGCCAAAATGGTCGGAACATTCATGATATATCTGATATCATGAATGATCCTAATGTATCAATTCCTAAATGTCTGGTTGGATACGGTTACTAAACCCCATTTTAATAGGGACCTTATTTCTGAAATCAGTTCAAAGTTGTTAGAAGTTTAGTGTTTCTCCTTTTCTTGTAAATATCAAGCATCTTCGAGAAATAAATGGATCCATCCAGTGTGTTTCAAGTGCACATGAATATTCTCTCCGTTTAAACCCAAGATTGTCTCTCTGATCTGAATCATGACTTCCATCTGTCTGAAATATACCTTTGTATCTGATCTGAAAAACATGCTCTTTGGTTACTGTTTCACCAAAAATAATTGTCTGCTTTATATCTACCGCTACCATTGCTTACTATTGATGACTGTTATTACTACCTAGACTGTTTTACCGAGGTACTTAGGATAGAATATAAAGTCACTGCAGGTTCGGCCCTGATTCGGCTGGTAATTTATTTTGTACCAGGTTCCTATGCTTCAACTATGGTAATTCCTACTGTTTCAGGTTCCTATGCTTCGGCTAGGGTGATTCCTATTGGACCTAAGGCATCCCCTTAGGATGGCACTTACGCTCAATGGGCCTTGGTTAATGCCCCCTTATTGATGCAGTTTTGGAGAACTGCATATTGGAGTTCAGTTGAAGGGTAGTTAGATTACAAATAAAATCTTCTTGCCTCTTTTAAATCTACCATACTGAATTAATTTACCTTCGTCTGAAACTCTTTATATGGCTCCTATCTGCACTCGATGAAACACACTAAACTTTCGAGATCAACTTCTGTAAACTACCTATCTTCTGATTCTTTAGACTATAGGTTTCTCGCATGATACTTGAGTGTTCGAAGAAAGAACAACTCTGTTACTTCAGATAAACCGTTTTATTGGAATATCGAATCAAAATCAGACCCTATTATTGCCAGAACACCATGACAGCTTTATGCTTTGTCATATACTTGCTTGTGCCTTGAGCATCTATTGGTAGTTCTGTATTACTGAGTTTCTCCAAGCTCATTCTGTTATTATCCATCGCAGGTTAAAAGATTGATCATGGTGCTATTTTTTACATCAACATAGGAGTTTCTTCGGTACTGCTTGCGGAGTACGATATTTGTGTAATTATGGGGCATGTATGTCACGTTTTGATTTATATTTGATTTTGTAATTCATTTTATAACGTGTATATATGAACGTTATTTTGTTAAACGAGTAATTTCTGAACTTGTAATTTAAATTAAGAATTTGTTTTAATATTTTTAATTGGTTTAAAAATTTGTTTATCTGAAATTTTTATTATGGGTCGCTCTGATGACTCTAATGTGACCTCCTAGAATTAAGTGTAACGCATAAGTGAGTTTAGAAGGTTATAGGCTATGATTATATTTAATTATATATGTTTTGACTTTTAAATTATTATTATTTTAGACAAGTGGGATGACAACGAAAGGTGGGAAAAGTCGTGCCAATATAAAATCACAATTGAAAATGCTTTTTTGCCTTTCTAAATACTGAACTTTATTAGTCAATCATAATAAACAATAATAATGTCAAATCAAATGCAACAGCTTTTGAGTTTTGAATATATATCATATATAGTTGTAATTAAGCACGTGGAATAATAAAAAAAAAAATACGCATCCCTTTTTTTTGTTGTGGACAGGAACAATATAGATGCCTTTTGATAACACGCAATGAATGTAAATATTGTAAGAATTTTATTGGGTGATGGAAGCCTTAGGTATATGTGTACGTGTATGTGTCTGTGTTGACAACTGTAGTTAATGTTAATGCAGATATTTAGCAACGGAGTTTATCACAGCATTGAGCACAGGGTTTCGGCCTCTAGAGAGAAAGAGAATGACAGTTACCTTCACCGTGCTTCCCAATTCCGAGGCGGACGTCGGGCCTTCGCCGAGCCTCGTAAATGAAGATAACCCTCCGTTGTTCAGAACGGTGGGAATGGAGCAATATTTCAATGATTTCTTTACCCGCAAGCTCTATGGGAAAACATACCTGGACCATATGAGGATTCAGAATAGACATCAACACAGCTCTACATGAACTTGAGATTTGATTGAATAATTGTAGTTTTGTAATAAAAGAAAACAATTGTGGAGGGGATAATGCTCTCAATAAAGTGACTTTTATCCTGAAGCTTATAGTGTTTTGTTGTAAATTGAGTTCTAAAATTATGAATGGAGCAAAGCTAACAAAGAATGTGTGTGGGGGGGGGGGGGGGGGCAGAAAGAAGTAGCTGATTTCATTACAGCTACAAAGCAGCACTCGCCGTCATCTAATGGTATAAATATACAGAGATCAATCTTGATCTTAAGAAAAAAAGAGCTTTATGAAAACGGATTTGTACCAGGAAAGGCTTTTGATTTATATGTGCCATAAAAAGGCAAACTACTACATCTAAGCATGTATGTATATATGTATGTAACTCCACTTTCTTTTACCTTGCTTACATCTTGAGATTCAATGAGATTGTATTAGGCGAATCTCTCTTGTAACCCATCTTTTCTTTTCATTTTTTTTTTTTAAGATTTTCCCCTTTTTTTCTTCCTCCTTTTTCTTTGCTTCCCTCTTCATAAACTGTCTTGTCGGATAAAGAAATTCTTTGAAAAATGTCTTGAATCAAGTATTCAGGTTGAAGATCTTCGCCCTTGCCTTTTGCTTTTCTTCTTAGATATTTTAAACGGACTCCAGCTCTTTCTGCGTTTAGAGGTTTCGCAAAAGAGGCCAGAAGCCAAGGCCTGCTGAAGCCATAACTCAAATTCTTCGTCTTCATCAATCATTTCAGCATCCAAATCCCAAGGAAATTTGCTCGAGTTGAATCTTTGTGTCTTGTCCAATCCAACCATGTTTACATGGAAGCTACGTCGATGGGTGTTTGGTCTACATGCCATTCCCTGAAAGATCCATTCAGGAGAAAAACATCCATAAAGTTTACTGGTAGAAAATGCATTGCTTTCAGCAGGCAATATTTCTCCCTCATATTCCATTGTAGATAATATCAAATTAACCAATAATGTCAGCACAGGCATCCACCAGACACACATGTACATGCATGTGTCTACAAAACATGAACTTACCTGACAAATAGCCCATTCTGAAACATCAAAGATCTTGCTCTCAGCACAAACAAAAGCACGTGGTATTTCCACCTAGAAACAAAGCCAAGGGAGAACTCCTGTTAAACGGCATACCACACAAAAGGAGATGAAAGATAGCCATCTAAAGCTTACATTGTTAAAAAGGTATTTTAGCCTCATACACAAGTCCCAGAGCCATATCCTCCTTATTAATCTTCAAATATAATCTCTGTTATGTTTCCCCATACTTTGTTATTAAACAATTGTAATATATTCTTCTTAACATTTTTCCATCCAAAGTTTCAAATACCTAAATGCCCTTAATGCTTAGGTCAGGAGCTGCTTAAGGAAGGTGAAGTTGCGGGAAAAAAGTCCTTCTCAGGACATGCATGCGAGTTGTGGTGGACTCAAATGCTAGAATTAAAAAGCTGTTATAAACCTATAATCTAAATAATCCTATAGCCTCATTGAAAGCATCTTCCTTATTCCAAAATAAAATGTTAGTAATGAAAAACTCAAATCTGTTAACTTGTTCCAGCTCCAATCTTAAATTTTAGTATCAGATAAGCCAATTTGCTGCTTTTAACTTAAAACACCAGATCAAGAATGGTATTTTGGTAAAGCAAAGAAAATTGCAAATTTGATAATAAAAACTGTAGACAGAAAACACTCACAACTTCATGTCATACGAAATTCAGGTGAAACAATCAATGTTGTACATCAAATTGAATACGATTTTTGTAAGAAGGAACCTACCTTTTGCGGCCTATCAAACACCAAGGAACCTTTGTACTCAACCCACCCATCTCCATCCTTGGCTTGATGATACTGACAGCAATCCTGAATGCAGATGTAATCTAAAAATATTATGAAATAAACTAAGGAAAACAAAGATTATTAATTTGAGTGTGCAATGTGTATCCATGCATGTTTTTGTGCGTGTACTTACACTGGCGTGCATTTGCTTGTAAGTTTTGTGCCTACATGAATGAAGGTGCGATGTGTTGTGTGCAAGAGAAAAAAACTTCACTGGTGCTCTAAAAAGAGCAAGTGAATCATTCCCCCGCAGTGCTATCCATATATGAGGTGCTATAAAATCACCTAATGGAACAACTTGGAAAATTTTCTCTTTTGATTGTTTCCTTTAACATTTTGAATATTCTAGAGTTGTTTGCAGCAATTGTTACTTTTAGTTTGACGAGTACCTTTTGCTTTTTTAAGCTCCAAGGCATTGGATTGAGGCACCATTTTTGTTTGAACTTTTATGTTTTTGTTTTCAACTTTTTATGTCTAAATTTAAAACCTTTTGGTTAAACCGTACTCCATAACCTGTAAAATGCTACACTTTTGAAACAGTGGATTGGAAAAGGAACGATTTCTGACCTGACACCATCTAGCCTTGGCCTTGTTCCTATTTGTGCACACCCATATATGTGAATTACCGCACTTAGTGCACTGAATACGCCTTGACTCTTCAGACCAATGATCTGGGCTAGGCTGCTGAAATAAGATAATGGTTGAAAAGTATAAATTTTACACTATCATACAACATAAATTACCGACTCAGAATCATATGAATCAGCAATAAGAAACATGCTTTTGCACACAGCCAGAAGCCAGTGACCAATAAGAGCATAAAAGACCGAATGTTGATTATGTTACCACCATGTTGAACAACGCTTAATTAGCCAATTGAGACACCAGGAAATTTCATCACTGTGAATCATGAATAGGTTTTTGCTCAAGAGGACAAAGTTACAATAGAGTAGTCAGACAATCTTTTCCCATTAGCCAAAAAAATTAGAGCTGAATATCAATATATAAGAAACTCATAGACAGAGCAAACATAGAGATAAGAACCCCAAAGCTAGATTCTTGAATTCTAAGGTAGAGTTTCATATTATCTCCCTTATGCTAAGTATTTTTGCATTTCAACCCCTCTAGGCTATAAATTTCATTGAAAAAAGAACCACAAGAAAATAAACAGAAGCAACAGAAAGGGAAACGGGCATGAGAAATCAAAACTACCTGCCATGAAGAGCTATGGGACTTTTGACAGACACTCCTAGTCCTGGATTCTTCCTTTCTTAACTGCTCATCATAGTCCCTCTTTTTCATGGAATCAGAAAGAACCTACAAAATAGATGTCAATTGCTGCTTAAAGCCAGAAGCCAACAATTTCCAGAGCTGATGACATTGCTCAGTCTTCATTCTATATGTACATAAAATATGAAATCAAAATAAGAAATTAAATTAAGAGTAAATAAAAATAACAACAATAACATTGTTGCTCACCTCAAAAGCACATTGAAGTTTCTTAAAGGATTCACTTGCTAAAGGACTCCCCATATTTTTATCAGGATGTACAAGCATTGCCTGTTGAAAATAGAATTGAGGGAAAATAAATCAAGAAGACAAGTAGGGGTGCCCAAAAAATCAATGGAAAAAAAAATAAGGCTTAAAGGAACCCAATGAGAAGCAAAACAAAAAGAAAGATTTCTCCCCTCTCAACCTAAAGCACTCCCTCCTCACCAAGTTTCTCCTTGATTTTAACCCATTAAGTTACTTTACACAAATCCAAAAATTCTTTCCGTTTTCTTAATAATGAATTACAAATAACCTATAAGAAACCAAGTCTAAACATAGTCCAATATCACTTGCACAGAAAAGGAGAAACCTAGCTCAAGTCTGACCAACTTTTTGTTGAATTAAGTACTGGATGATTAGATTACATATTTAGATAATTGGTATTTGTATGCCCCTTTTCTAAGATAGAATCTACCTTCTTTCTATATTCCTTTTTCAAGACTGCAATGTCCATTTTTGTGTGACGAGGAATCCCCAATGCTTGATAATGATCTGTGCAATTCAATATTCTTGTCATTTCATCAGCTGAACTCGTTTCTTCCTTGACAATCTTTTGAGCAGAAAACTCTTTTTGGTTAATAACTGATGTAGTAGCAGATTTGCTGGATGACTTGCATGGCTGCATCTTCTCAGATCCATTGGTAGGCATAGAATATTCACATTCTCCAGACAGATCATCTTTCATAACTGGTTTGGATTCCTTTGGCTCTTCATATCGCATGTTCTCACTCACATTATCAAAACGTTGGAGAAAATAATTCAATACATCATTCGAGAGAAATGCAAGGTTTATTGATAGAAAAACACCAAGCCAACCAACTCGAACTTTGACAAAATAAATAGAGTACGGATTTGCTATTAAGACTATCAACCGTGCATAACTTAAGGAGAATATATAACCTGCACAGAGAGATGAGAATTTCAGAGATCTCAGATCAACAGCAATAAAAGAGAGAAAATGCAAATATTATGTTTACCAAACAAGTTTCAGATTCAAAAATCTTCATCTAGAATTAGAGATAATTGTTTCTCATGAGAATAATTCAACCATGTTTAAGATGATGTATAGGAATTTTGTGAACACTCTTTTACATACAGCACAGGCTGGATAAGAGCTTAAAAGGATAATCATGGATATTCCTCAAAATCATCTACTATTGAACTTCATGTTTCAGAAGGTTAATTGTTGGCAGTATTAATGGCAAGAAATGGTAATTCAAGGAATGAGAAAACTTGATAACAACTAAGAGCAATTCAATTAATCAATAATGGTTACAATACTGACTGCACACACTCAGTTCAGAGTTCAGACAAAGGATGTGATAGTGAGCATGCATACATAAACACTGGTATTGAGGAAAATTACAATAGATAGATTGAACTCAAGTACTCAAAATAAATATATGCTAATAATTTGACCAAAACAGCAGAGATGTGAATTTGAAGAAATCAATAACATAAAAACACTGTCAAAGGATCTACAATTTATACTTTTGGACTTAGTTATTCAATTAATCACCAAAGACTAATAGATAGATTAAATCAACCTAAGAAATCGTAATAAAAGTAAATAACTCTAAAATAAGTACCGGCAAAGGATCCTACAATCTTTTACTTCTGGACTTGATAACATCAAGTGTGAACTGCACGCACTCGATTTGGATAAAGCATTCGAAAAGGCAGTGAGCAAAGAATACTAAGACAAGCACTGGTATTGAGGGAAATAATTATAGATAGATTGACCTTGACCTAAAGATATGCAAATAATTTAACCAAAATTCAGAACTTTTGAATTGGGGATAGTTTATAACATTGAAACAACTGTCAAAGATTTTTTTTTTTTTACTTTTGGACTTGATAACATCAAAGAGCAATTCAGTCAGTCACGAAGGTGTTAGCATACTGATTGCATGCATTCGACAAAAGTATTTGATAGGACAGTTAGCACATTTAGACAAAGCACATGTATTGAGGAAATTACCACAGATAGACAAAACTCAACCTAAACTAAACATATGCATAATTTAACCAAAATTAGCTCACTTTCAATTTGACATGGTAAATAACATAATTAATGTCAAATGATCCCGCAAGATTTTACTTTTGCGATTTAGGCACTTATGCTCCTCATCATAAATCTTATCAGTTCTGATAAAACTAATCTCACAACTGTCTACACTTGCTAGACATGCAAATTCTCTACAGTTTAAGAAGAGAGAAAAGAGATCCTAAGATGGTAAATGCTTAGCTTATAACTTATATTTAGTCTCACTCTGAGAGTATGAGGCAAAGCTCCTTTTCATTATTTCTTGGCCTTGAGCCTGCTTTTCAATTATTTTGAGGCCTTGCCTTAGTGATACTTGTCACAAAAAAAAAAAAAAAAAAAACACCTCCCCTTCAGTTTCCTTTGGCAGTGTCCGATGACCAGCCTTACTTCAAAGACAACCAGATCAATTTGTAAAAGAACTGACAAAGTTATCTGTGCTTCTCCTTAAATACTCCTATAAGTTTTCTAGTTTTATTAGCTTTCCATACACAAAAACCTGCATGTAGGAATGTGTATCTACAAACTGGAAAAACAAGACATAACTCATTTTGAAACAGAATAAGAAATATCTGTTTGAAAACACTCTCATACTTGATGTTTGTAACTATTTCTCAAACAGAAGATGTATCATAGGATATGTCATTAACAACATTGATAGAGCTATATCATGTATATATGAATGAAATAAGTGAAAACATCCTAAGACAAGAAAAATTCATAGTCGGGGGGGATGGGAAACAAGCCATACCTCCAACTATAAACAATGTACCCGTTATCCAAAAGTTAGCATACATCCATAATATCAAAGTTCCAAACAACCCTACAATAAAGACTCCGGGAGTGTAACCTAATTGCTGAACTGCACCTCCAGCAACTATCTGAAACATATGAGACAAAATTCTTAGTATCATTCTCAAGTTTCTGATAGCCATTTAAATAAGATTGATGCCACTCACTAAAAGTGAGTAGTAATTGACCCTTGCATTTTTTTAATAAAGTGAAAATCCGCCACAAGTGCCAGTAAAACCAAGTCATCATTTAATAAAAAAAATCCACCATCAGCGTCTCTTAGCAACTTTTGGTCCTCTGATTTCATGTCCAAAGGAACCAGTAGAAACAGAATGCTATCAGACAGAATAACACACAGTTGTAACGTGTAGGGTGGGGTTGGGGGATTGAACCTTTGAAGTCGCATTTTTTAGGGAACAAGTACTTTGGCTCATTCAAGATTAAGTGTTCAAATAAAGTTCAAAAGAACTAATACACACATTTGTATGCAGACGGTTTTACTTGAAATAGTGTGGGGAAAAAAAACACAAAGGCCAGCACTTCATAACAGCCTAAGGATGATGCTCAATGAACTTTCAATCAATAAATTAAAACCAAAAGCATTTTGAAATCTCTCACAAGAATTTCAGGAAATGATTTCCAATTAACAGTTCAGCAATCAGCACAACCAGAATATTTCTGGAAAAAAAACAACTTTTAAGCAAAATCCAAGCAATCTTGCCAAGTGTCTAGCCTCTAATAAATTGATCGAGAAACAAACTTTTTTAAACTTCCTTTTCATTTTTTACTATTCAACAGCAAGCAATCAGGCTTCAGGCCAATAAATTTTACCAAAGAAAACTATATCCTTTATTTTTCCTATCAAGCAAATTTCAAAGTTATAACAAGGTTGACAAAAAATAAAATCGAAGAAATCAATCATCCCAACTTAGTTTTAGCTCCTTCCAATCAATTAACAAGTACATCTAACTAATAGATGCAACATAAAATCTGCTATCAGCTTCAAAAGTGTTCAACAACTCGGATAACCAAAAATAGAGAACAGCACATTTTAACAAAATCATGAAACAAGACACACCATACTCAGAAGCACATAGAGCAAGCAAGACATGGAAGTCAAGCTGAGGAAACAACTCCACATTATAACAAGCAATGAAGCTGAACCCAATCTGCTACATGACTGAAACCCTCTCGCCACACAATCTTTCCAATAAACCAAAAGCAACTTCGAAAACTTCCAGAAATTATCAAACGCACTACAAACCATAGGCCAATGCCTATCTGTTAACAACACCATTTTATCTCCACAAGGAGCAGCAGCTGTTTTCGCCTTGGAGTAAACATGTTTCTGCGATTGCAACCATTTCCACCCTTGCTTAAACAGCCAATATCCTCCATCGCCCCTTTTACTCTTCGATCCACCTCACGAAGCAGATGAAACTTTTGCTAATAAAACGGACAGAAGAACAGTAAAAGGGAAGAAAAATGTATTAAGAACTGAAACTTAAACGAAATAACACATAATTATTGTTCATTTATTCGAAAATTTTTGAAACAAAATAGTATACCCATTTGAGGAATTGCAGTTAAGAGAGTAAATTCGATCACACTGGGTTCATTCAACACTAAAAGTTTGCTTCACTTGTAAGCTTCCAAAAAAGTTAATTTAATAAGGGGGAAAAGCGAAGAGATGGAAGCAAATTATTGCACTTTTTGACTCTGTAAATCTGAAAATAAATCCAAAGACTCAGATAAGATTGAGGTAAAGCAGATGATATAGTGAGTTAAGCTGAGTTGAGTGGAGTGTCAGCAAAATTACATAAGATGGGTTAAATGTAAGATTTTGAATTTCCCCCTTGTTATGGTTACAAAACCCTAATTAAACCGATACATGTCGGATTGCTCTATCAAATGGAAGCCTTTGAATCGTGAAGACTATATTATTAAAACAAAATTTTATGAGAAAAGAATATAATAAAATTAAGTTAAATAAAAATGACTGGAAATCAAATCGAATCATACGGTGAAAATTGGTTGGTAAAATAACTCGAATTCGTCGGATCCCGACCTGACCCGACCCGATAGAGACGGTTTTAAAAAAAGTTCGGTCGAATCGAGTCGAGTTATTGAAAAAATAAAGTCGGGTTGGGTTCGGGTTTAGGCTAAAAATTCTCCGACCCGGTATATTTATATATATTTATTATATTTTTATATATTACATTTAATATTTTTATTAACTTTTCCGGGTCGAGTCGGGTTTAGCCGGGTTTTTTATTAAAATATCGGGGTCAGGTTATATTTTTATTATGTCGGGTTGGGATAGAATAAATTAGAGTCATGTCGAGTCGGGTGGTTTAAATTTCAGGTAATGATAGGGGCGGTCAAAAACCCGCCCGTATCCCTAAAATTTGTTTTCTTTTTTCTCAGCTCTGGTTCAATGGTTAAATTTGGTCCATTTGTAAATAAAAGTCGGCTTAAAAACAGCAAATCCTAGAGATCCACTAATTGGTCTAGTGGTTAAAGATATTTATATTGTCTTGTTTTGTATGAGTTCGAATCCCGATATGAGAATGTAATATCTCTATTTAATAAAAAAATTAAATTTGATAATTTTAGTTGAATTGACTCATGAATTTTTCCATTAAAATGGCTCCAAAATTTATCAGGTTTGGTCAAATTGATCTTTGAACCTTTTTCAGTCAAATTATTCCCAAAACTTTTAGAATGTAAAACAATATTCTTCAGGATTTATAGTTTTAATTTTTAGATATTGTATTAACTTGAACACTAAAGAAGAAGGCTTTAAACTCATTGTCAAAAACAGGAAAACATATGCCAAAGTTTAAGTGATTATTGTACGTTTAAGCCATAAAATTCTATAATTCTATATTTGCCTTTATTGAATCAAATCAACTTTGAAACAAAGCACCCAAGAGGTGGGTCTCATACTTTTAGATGTTAAGAAAAGAGACGTCCAATTTACTTTACACAAGGTACATGGCATGGGACCCCAAGTGTTTTCTATGGATGACAAAATTACACATATTCGAATCGATTCGATGTGTCTCGTCCCGTCCATTCAAAAAAAATTGAATTTTGGATTTAGGGCCGAGCCAGATCGGACATGTTTTTGGAAAGAAATAAGTCGGGAGGTCAAGTTCAGGTTTAGGATAGAGATTCTCCGCCTCAACTCGATATATATATTGTATTTTTTCAGGACGTGTCGGATTTAATCATATTTATTTGTTAAAATTTCGAGGGCATCTCGAGGTCGGATTATATTTTTATTATATCATATTAGGTCGGATATAAAATATATTAAACTCAAAGTCATGTTAAAATTGTTTTATTGTGCATTCATCTATGCTCAAGTCTAGATTGGTGCATTCATCATGTTCCTCGAGAGAATAATGTGGTGGCTAAAAATTTGGCAAAAAAAGAATTGCTCGAGCAAATGATCTTGTTTTTGTTTCGCCATTGTAGTTAGCATTGAGTTTTGTTCTGCATGTTCCTCAAGTGTTATTCCTTTTGGCTCGGTTTGGAACGGTGTATTCTTCCTTGTTTTTTCAGATGGTCTAGTGGGCCTGTTGCCCTTGGTGAGATCTGAAATGCTTTGGTGTGTTTACGTTTAGCTGCTATTGTGGAGTAGTGAGGAATGATTCTGTGGTTTTGGTAATGCCTAGTTGGTCTTGTAATGTGTCAACTCTCCCTTGGTTGTATTGTTGGATTCGGTTAGAACTCGGTATTGATATGTTGCACTCTTTTTTCTTCATTTAAGTTTTAGGGAGGTTTTTTAACGAGACACGTATCTTTGCTCGTATCTGTACAATTTCCCTACATTAATCATACAAGTATCTTTTCAAAAAAAAAAATCTGAATTTTAGCCACTGGTGTATTGATTTAGCATGCTGAATTCTTATAAATTTTGAGATATTAAGTTTAAGTATCATACCATGTAAATCAAGTGTTGAATTTTCTTTGAACTATATTATGGTTTAAACAGTATTGAAACTTCTACGATACTACTTAGATATAATCAATTAAAATAATATCATACCCTCAAAAATAGTAAATATCAAACAAATTCATGTACGTCAATACAACTTGGAGCAAATGATTAAAGACTTCTGTTGACATTCAATCTCTTTCCTTAGGTCAAGAATTATAATCTTAGTATGAGCAATTCTCCTTTCCCCTTCCCTCTACATAAAAAATGTTAAAAAACTAAATTCATATACAAATATGAGCGTGATTGGGATGTTTCCTTGAAGACTGTTGTAAGACTTCCAGATGTAACACCCTCAAAATTAAATTGGAAACCTAAACCCTAATTTTTAAATTTGGGAATTTCCAGGCTTAATTCAGAATTTAGTGACCTATTTATGAAAAATCAAAGATTTGTGGACTCTTTTGGGAAGCGGGAAGAGCGGAGACTCCTTCCCTGTAATTCACCCATTTCCTATGGGTATTTAATTATCTTTTATAACCCTAAAACCCTTGAGTTCCCATTCATTATGTTCCAACAGCCGCACATCACCCTTATTCTCTCTCAACTTTCGGTTCCAAAATCCTCATTCTCCCTTTGCGTTTTCGGTGTACCTCCGCTGTGGGTGCCATCGCCGTCCGTGGTCTTCCCCGCATCACTCGTCGTTCCACCCACGTTCTCTCGAACCCAACCCCCGTTTTGGCCTTTGTTGCCTTTGCTTGAAACCAGTCCAAAACCCCTCGGTTTTTCCCTTGCGCCACCTTCATCTGCCGCCTGCTCCGCCACCTTTTTTTTCTTCCCGTCGTGTGTGTATTGGGTAAGCTTTCGATTCACTTTTTGGTTTAATCGGTGGTGCCGAAAATTATGAATTATTGATCCGTCTTCCTTTTGGTTTGGCCAGAAATGACCATTGGGTCGTTATTGCTCGTTGCCGTCCGTTTTTGCAGCCGTCATCGTCCTCTTCGTGGTTTGCCGCCGCCGTTCTGAGTGCTAGAAACCCTAGTAGCTAAGTGGAGACCCTGGTGGTTTGGTTGTGAGTGTGGGGTGTGGGCTGTGAGTGTGAGGGGTGGGCTGTAGCTTGGCTGGATGGTGAGGCCCAAGCGTGTGTGAGGCCGAAGGGAGCCCAAACCTTGAGAGTTAATTAGACTGGACCTATGAATCGGTTTGAACAGACATGTGCAACCTGAACCGTATCAAACCATGCAGTGAACCGAACCAGTGAAGGAACCTGTGTTGACTTTGACCAGTCAATGTTGACCGTTGACCATTAATTTTTTCAAACAACTTTAACTTGACTTTTTTCAACATTATGAGTTCGAATTTGGAGTTTGTTTCGTCTAATTCGAACCTAAAATGTCAGTTTTGCTAATTGTAATTTATTTTGTACTTAAAAAATTCTAAAAATTTGAGTTTGAGATCTGATGTGGTTTAATTATGTGTTTCAGACGACGTCGATTCTGAGGACGACGTTTTACCTCATCTTCCTTTTAAGTTAGCTCATGCACCTTCTGTGAGAAATACACGTGAGTTATCTAGCATAGTTTAAATTAGGTGACAGTGTTATTTTTATTATAATGTGAATTAATTTAGAACTGTACTTCGTAGGTTATAACTCAGCTAGACCTAGAGCTAGTTCAGACTGTGGGAGGTGTAAACATTGACGTTAGAGCTTTTGGCCGCTAGAGGTGTGTTCTCTTTTTGTACTATATATTCTGTGAAATATTTTACAACTTGCATGACTACTTTTTTGTGTTGCGATTTCACTAAGATTTAAGATGCCATGCATACTGTGTTAAATTGTATTTTTATGAGATTATCAGAATTTTAGAACTGTGTTCCTTGTATTTAGTACGATACAACTGTGACGATAATGAGTTTTACCAATAACACGGAGGAAGAAGTGGTTTGACCACATTGTGAATGGAGAAATAAGGGTGAGGAGTTTAGGGGAACTACCTCCACTGTGATCGGTTGGCTTTGCCACCACTGTGATTAGAGTTAGTAGCTGGGTAGTGTGATTTATTCTAGTAACATCTCATGCACTGTTTTAATATGACTTATTTTCTTTGAGATATTTTTATAAAACTGGGGTGATTGCCTGCACTTTAGAGACATATTGGGCTTAATAGCTCACTCCTCTATAGTTTGTCTTTCAGATACTTGGCTCTAGGCGACTTGGTACTCGGAGGACCTCTTGCGTTTCAGATTTATTGTTTCTTCAGTATGAACTTGTTTATTTTCAAATATTTATTATTATTACTTTTTATCGAGTTTGAATGTAATTGAGACTAGAGACTATTTTGGGATTTGGGGATATTTTTAGCATGCATGCATTTATTTTTAATTTGGATATTTGTTATATTAGTGGTATTCAACACTTTGATGGATTTTAAAAACATTTGGAATATCTTTTTATAGAAGAGTTTTTATAATTATAATCAATGGTTGGTTTCTTGAGGGGAAAGTTACGAATGTGATTTCCTAAATTGGGTTTTTTCTTTTAGGCCAGGTTTAGGGGGTGACATTTAGTGGTATCAGAACCATGTTCAACCCTCGGACTGTGAGGCTTACAATAGTTTTTTTCATAATTTTTCAAAATTTTCATGCATGAATTAAATATTTTGGGCACATGGGATATTTCTAACGGCTATTATTAAACATTATTTTCTATACTTTTGAATCTGAGGCTCCAGTACCAATTATAATCTCTAGATTATTATTCTTGTAGATAGTAATTATGCCTCCTCGTATGAGTGTTAGACTTACTTCGAATAGAGGTCGAGGCGGAGGTAGTGCAGTTGCTGTCGCTGGTGAACCTTCATCTATTGTTGATCAAGAGGATATACGGAATTTGGGAGAAACCCAGCCACCTGAGGGGTAACAGACTGTGAGTCAACAGTCTAAAGATAGAGATACTCATGAACAGTAACTACGTGGTGATGACTTGCTAGATTCAGATGATAGTGAGATTGTGGAGCTGGATAGTTCTGCTATTAATCGAAAGCTATTGCGTTATTTTCGTGACCAGTCAGAGAACTCGATGAAGCCTATCTCTACAGTATTTTTGAGTGTCGAGATAAGGATATTTGTGGGTGTATTTGATGAAGACCCATCCGATACTGAGTTATGGATGGAGGATCTTGAGAGGCTCTTTGAGGAGATGGAATATACTGCTAACAAGAAGTTGAAAGCTGTTGTTTCACTACTGCATGGTGAAGCACAACATTGGTGGAAGGTTGAACAGAGATTGATGCCAGCTGATCAGATGTCATGGGAAACCTTTCGACAGACATTCCATAACCGTTATGTGGGTCAACAGTACTTAGCAGATCATCGTTAAGCAATCATATACCTTAAGTAGGAGGGCATGACAATATCTTCTTATTAGATTCAGTTCATGGAGTGGTCTCGGTATGCGCCTGGGTTGGTGGACACTGAAAAGGATAGATATCGAGAGTTTCTCAAAGACCTGCACTTTTCAATTCGTGAGAATGTGGCTTCGTTTAAAGACAAGTTGTTCAATGATTTGGTTGACCGAGCCAAGACAGTAGAAAAATATAAACACTCTTGAATAATTAGGCAACTCAAGAAAGAGATCGAGGCAAGAAACAACCGGTTTTAATTGTTCAACAAGGTTCAGTTAGCCTTACCGGTAAGAGAACTAGTGAGGAATCTGATCATCAGGGTAGCCAGAGAGTGGGGCCAACTGTTTGGTAGTTCTAACAAGTAGTGTGGGTGGATCGATAGGTCCTTATTTTGTGCCCCAGTGTACTTATTGTAAGAAATGGCATGGTGGGGAGTGTAGAAAGAAGAATGGAGCTTGTTTCGGATGTGGTTCTCTTGATCATTTCCTTAATGATTGTCCACTATCACGTACTGGTTTAGCCGTGCTGAGTCAAACACATACGTCAGTTTGGGCATCTTCTAGAGGTAGAGAGCAGAGTAGGTCGCTTCTGGTACTACTAGTAGAGGTATACCTTCTCAAGGTGATAGATCAGCTAAATCTGAGGTTAGATGACCTGGTTTGGTTTATGCAATCGGAGCTCACGGTAATTATGATGATGAGTTTGAGGACATAGCAGGTACCATTATGATATTTTCAGTTCTTATTTTAATCTTAATAGTTGAAGAATTTAAAATGAAGAAGTATGTGCACCTGTTAAATTTTAGGAATTTATCGCTAAGTGTGAAATTTTGAGGACGTAATTTTTTTTAAGGGTGGGAGAGTTGTAACACCCTCAAAATTAAATTGAAAACCCTAACCCTAATTAAGAAATTCTCAATTCAAAACCCTAGATTTATGAATTAGAAACCTAAACCCTAATTTTTAAATTTGGGAACTCCGAGCTTAATTCAGAATTTAGTCACCTATTTGTGAAAAAACAAAGAATTGTGGACTCTTTTGGGAAGCAGAAAGAGTGGAAACCCCTTCCCTGCAATTTACCCATTTTCTATGGGTATTTAACTACCCTAAAACCCTTAAATTCCCATTCATTTTGTTCCAACAGCCGTACATCACCCTTCTTCTCTCTCAGCTTTCGATTTCAAAATCTTCATTCTCCCTTTGCGTTTTTAGCGAACCTCTATTGTGGGTGTCATCGCAGTCTGTGGTATTCCCCGCATCACTCATTGTTCCCCCCATGTTCTCTCAAACCCAACCCCCGTTTTGGCCTTCGTTGCCGTTGCTCAAAACTAGTCTAAAACTCATTGGTTTATCCATTGCTCCACCTTCATCCGCTGCGTGCTCCGCCACTTTTTTTCTTCCTGTCGTGTGTGTGTGTTGTGTAACCCCCTTAACCCGGCCTAGATGCCCAACTGAATCAAGATGGCGACATTAGGTTTGCCGTAGCAAACCAAAGAGATTCAGCCAACCCGGTCATTTTTTTCTTTTTATCTTATCTAGATGCCAATTATTAATTCTACATGTTCATACAGATAACAAATGTAATCCCAACTCAATCGGGTATACGATTATTGTTATTATAAGCAAACTCCACCAACGGGCGTACGACATTTTCTGCCATACAATGCCTCATAGGGTGCCATTTGCATGTTAGCATGATAATTGTTACTATAAGTGAACTCCACCAACGACAGTTGCTTCTCCCACGTTCCCTGGTACTCGATAACACAACACCTTAGCATATCCTTAAGAACCTGAATTACGCGCTCCGACTGGCCATCCGTCTAAGGATAATACGAGGTACTAAAACTCAACCGGGTCCCCAGGGTACGATGCAAACTCACCCAAAACCTTGCAGTAAACCGCAGATCCCTATCCGAAACTATAGATTTGGGCACTCCGTGCAAAGGCACAATCTCAGAAATGTACAGCTCGGCCAACCTATCCAAGGTATACCTAGTATGCACTGGCACGAAATGCGCACACTTCGTAAATCGATCCACAATCACCCAAATGGAATCCTTTTTGATCAGCGTCAAAGGCAGCCCAGACACAAAATCCATGGTTATTATTTCCCACTTTCATTCAGGTATCCTCAACGGTTGCAATAACCCAGAAGAAAACTGATGCTCAGTCTTCACCCGCTGACAAACCATGCACCGAGCCACGAAATCAGCCACATCTCTCTTTAGCCCAATCCAGTAATACTCTTCTTTCAACCCTCGATACATCTTAGTGCTACCAGGATGCATAACAAAATAATTAGCATGTGCCTCAGTCAAAATAGTACGCCTCAACCCTTCATCTCCAAGCACCACTATTCGACCTTTGAAACATATCCTATCATCGTTGAAATGAAAATCCGTAAGATTTCCATCTCTGATATCTTCCACGTGAGATACCAAACTCTCATCATACGATTTTTTCTTCTTGATCATCAGCGACAATGACGGCTTCACTTGCAACTGAGCCAACAAACCCCCGTCATTCGTCTCGCTCAACTGAGAGAACATAACTCTCAACTCCACAGTCGCTTTTCTACTCAAAGTATCCACTACAGCATTGGATTTTCCCGGATAATACTTAATGGACAGATTATAATCCTTAAGCAACTCCAATCATCTATGTTGCCTAAGATTTAGCTCTTTCTGCGACATCAAATATTTCAAGCTCTTATGATCCGTATAAACCACACATTTCTCACCATAGAGATAATGCCTCAAGATCTTCAAGGCAAACACGGTGCGAACATCCTGCACCCTCAACTCCTTTGATCCAGGATTCATAACATAGGCCAAATAAGCCTGACATCCTGAATCCAACATCCGACTCCCTTCCAAAGCAGAAACAACATTGGACAGAAACTTGGCATTTTCACCAACCACCACCACCACTACCTCATAATCATCTGCCAACCTCAAGCGTATCTGCTTAGTCTCAAAATCCACTACAACCCGATGTTCAGTCAACCAATCCATACCCAAAATCACATCAAATCCATGGAATGGCAACTTCATCAAGTCTACAGCAAACACATGTCCCTGAACCATCAGCGGACACCATCAAATAGTTTAGCTTATATTCCGGTAGAAGCTAACCTTGATAGGGACTTCATTTCATAGTGTTGGCTGGCCTGTATTTCTGTTCAGTTGTTTGTATGACTCAGTTCTTTTGTATTTGTTTTCAAAGAATATCTACATTTTTTTAATTTTGGAGTAAATTTAGTATCATACTTTAATTTTACTAATTTTCGTCTTATTTATTATAAAATTATTTATTTGAAAAAATTATATTTAGTACATCGTCACTGTACATTTTAAAAATTTTCAATAAAAGGTTAAAAATGTTTTCTATTGATTTTTAAAGGTTTTTATGAAATGTCATTGTACAATTCACTGTTTGTGTATAGATTCATATATTGATGATGTATTGAAAATTGGGTAAAACTTTGATACACAGGCCGTGTAAAATTAATTTTACACAAGCTTGTGTATTTACACTATAAAAACCCAAATCCTAAATTCCTAACCTTAACCCTAAACCTTAAACCCTATACACTAAATTCTAAACACTAACATTAAATTTTAAACCTTACAACCTAAACCCATAAACTTTAAACCCTAACCCCTAAAACTAAAAGGTACGTGTAAACTAAAATTTACACAGCATGTGTATCAAAAATTTTTCCTTAAAAATTATATATATTGACTTTTAAAATTATTATTTTTTAGATGAGTTCTCTGAGCTTATCCTACTTTAACAAATTATAATCCGTCGATTTATTTACAACACTTATCTTTTGAAGCTTCATTAACTACTTCATTCTTTTTTTAATCTCAAAATTTTCATTGTGTGTGGATATTGTTGGATCTTAACTTAGATAATCAACTATGGATATCGTATTAAAAGTAGGAAGGTTTAGACCCATTAAATGGTTCCAGTGATAAAAAATAACGTAGTCCGTATGTGTAGAGGTTTTTGTCACATCAATTTTTTGTCTAATGATAATTTTAGTTTCTAATAGTTTGAATGTTTGTTATATTAAATAGTCTCTTTTAAATTTTGAATTAAATATTTATTAAGTCCTATTAATTTTAAAATTAAACACTTTATTCTTCTAATATGTGGCCTATTGATTAATTAATCTGGATAGAGCCAGAATATAGGGGGTTTTTCAAGCATGGTCCTTGTCAAATTTTTTTCTGGTGATAATATAATAGTTTTTTTAAAATAAAATTAATTATATAACCCCCTCAATTGTTTTAAAATCTTATTATGGCACCCTTATTTTTTAATTTTATTATGATCCTCTTTATAATTGTCTAGTTCCACCCTTAAATATGGATTGGATATTGTAAAGGCACATAATAAAAGTGACATTTCTAACTTAATTTAGACTATTTACAATATTAAATTTTAAAATTTTAATCTTATTTAAATAATTTAACGTCTTATTTATTAAATCAACTCATTATTGGTTTTGGCTATGAACACCCTAATAAAATGGTATTAAAAACTATTTACAATATTAAATTTTAAAATCAACTCATTATTGGTTTTGGCTATGTAACACCCTAATAAAATGGTATTAAAAATAAAGAAGATTTTTTTTTAAAAAAAGAGAGTTTGTTATCAAGGGGGCTCAAACCTGTATTCCTTGGTATAATGGGTTGAAGCTTTAACCACTGGGACTAGGGTCACTTCTAGTTATACCTACACCAACTTAATTTTAAGCAATGTTTAAATAGTCCGAACCAATTTTAAATGTATCTCGACAACCCCTGGTTTATTGATTACTCGTGTATCAGATCTAAAGAAAATATCTAGAATTTTTTCAGACTTTTCAACTTCCCCAAGTTTCGTTCGGCCCTGATCTCTGACACTGTTCAACTGTGGCCGTCATCGCCGTCGACGTTGGGAGCATCATCGTACCCCGATCACAATACCGCCAACCACTCATAGAGATACGTCACCGTTCGCCGTGAAAAACCTCTGTAAGGTTCGGCGGAAACCTAAACATTCTTCGTTGTTTTTTATTGATTCCGGCTGCTTCCGTCGTCAGTGTGAGACACCGCCACCAGTATCGGACTCTCCGTACCAGGGCGATCAAAACCCCTTCCTTCGATCACCGTATCGTCGTCATTAGAGTGCTAGTCGAAAGCTATCGAAACCCTTTGGTTTCTTTCTATTCCACCGTGTTTTTCACCGTGGTAAGCCTCGGTAAGCTTCTACAACCTTTTATTTAAGATCTTCGCATCGTTTTCTGCTGTTCAGTTGTGTTTTCTGGCTGTTTTGGGCCACGCGTGGCAATCATGCGCCATCAGAGGCTATTTTTGGCCACCACGGTCGGTTCACCCATGAGCCAAACCGGTCTGAACCACTGAGCCAACCGGCCTTGAACCGATCTTGACAGACTTGGCTTGGTAAGTTAACCAACTTTTGGGCCAGACTGTTAGGCCTAATCTAGAAACTGACCTGTTAGATTCGAGCCCAAGCCTGAGCTCAACCCATATGTTCGACCCGATACCCGATAACTGGTCTGACCCGTTTGCCTGACCTGTCAACCCGGTTTAGACTCGAACCTGAGTCTGACTAGCCTGACCTGAATCGTATCGGACCTGACCTGTTTTTGTCCGACCCTGACTGAGTCAACCCGTTGACTAAGTTAACTCAGTGAGTTAACTCGTCTAAGTCAACCCGACTGAGTCAATTCGGTTGACTGTTGATCCGTTGATCGTTGACTCGTTAACCCATTGACCACTGACGTCAACGTTGACCGATGATGTCAACGTTGACTACTGACGCCAGCGTTTATTTTGACCCTAAAAGTCAAATTTTCAGAAAAAACCTATTTTATGTTTTTCGATGTTTTGAGTTCGTTTTGCAAAAAAACCTATGAATCTGAACTTGAACCCGAGAACGCATGTGTTTAGTTTTTCAATTTAAGAGTTATGTGATCAAGCTAAAAATTGATTATGGATTATGTTTAGTTGAAGGTATTCACATATCTTCGTATCTAAGATATTGAGGACGTCGAATTCGAGTTCGAGAGTGTTCGAATATCGTTTCAAGGATCGACTGTTATAGTAAGGATTCATGGTAATACATTACTAACCTTGTATGCTTTATGAAACATATTGGTAGTCGGTAAATACTTCTATGGTCTTGTTTAGACATATGGTTAATTCTGTTAATGACAAATCGATTACGAAAAAAAGATAGAAAACAGTTAAGACTGAAAACGCTTGAGATCCAAGAATAATTGATAAGATTATTATACCTTAAATCTAATTTTGTCTGTTAATGATCTAACTTCTGAAATGCTAAGTTAAGAAATGAAAAAAAAACCCTTAAGGTATAAGAATGACTAAAATACTTCTAACAATGAAAGCGATTTAGAAATCTACACTAAATCTGGTAAAGCAACTAATTCATTTGAAAACCCTGAATTGCTTGGAAAGTTATGGTAACGAGACTTAAACCTTCGAGATTGTAAAGTATTTGAGTTTGCTAGAATTCTGAATAAATCTCTGAATATAAATTTACGAAAAAATATTTGTATATCTGAATTAATCAAAGTGGCATAAAATACTGAACTGACTAACATGATTAAAAGGATTGGAAATACTAATAAGGCTGAATTGATCAGAATGTTCGTAATGACCAAAAAGACTGAAGTAACATTAGGCACTAAAATTTTTAAAGTTACTAGAATGATGGATATACCCTCGAGTTTTGAAATGAATGAATTGTTTGGAAATATGGAAAGTACCTGAATGAATGAAATTCTATCGAGTACTTAAATGATTGAAATACCTATATGAATTGAGATAAGTGGAAGTTTGAAAAATCCTAAAATTTATGATAGATAGCAAATGACTAATGCCCTATGTGGGTTTGAAGCTTGATTTATGTAAATCAGTCATTCTTGATACTGTTACAATAATGGAAGAATACTGCACAAATATATGTTCAGCCATTCAAAGCTCGTTCCAAGATAATTTGTGACGGTGACCTGTTCAACTACACCACTCAACTAAAACTAAATATTGAACACGTGTGAGGTATACCTATTCGAATGCTTGGAAAGCAACGCATTGATGAGACGTGTTTAATGGAAAGGACTTGGAAGCCTGGCAAGCCATCAGTAATCTTCAGCACAACAAGTCACTGACTTACCCTATCGGGGTTAAACTATGAAATTGCCTCTGAGTGTTAAAATGACCAAAATGCCTTTGTTGGCCAAAATGGTCAGAACATTCTTGATATATCTAATATCATAAATGATCCTAATGTATCAATTCCTAAATGCCTGGTTGGAGACGGTTACTAAACCCCATTTTAATAGGGACCTTTTTTTTGAAATCAGTGCAAAGTTGTTAGAAGTTTAGTGTTTCTCATTTTCTTGTAAATATCAAGCATCTTCGAGAAATAAATGGATCCATCCAGTGTTTTTCAAGTGCACATGAATATTCTCTCCGTTTAAACCCAAGATTGTCTCTCTGATCTGAATCATGACTTCCATCTGTCTGAAATATACCTTTGTATCTGATCTGAAAAACATGCTATTTGGTTACCGTTTCACCAAAAATAATTGTCTGCTTTATATCTACTGCTACCATTGCTTACTATTGATGACTGTTATTACTACCTAGACTGTTTTACCGAGGTACTTAGGATAGAATATAAAGTCACTGCAGGTTCAGCCCTGATTCGGCTGGTAATTCATTTTGTACCAGGTTCCTATGCTTCGACTAGGGTAATTCCTACTGTTTCAGGTTCTTATGCTTCGGCTAGGGTGATTCCTATTGGACCTAAGGCATCCCCTTATGATGGCACCTACGCTCAATGGGCCTTGGTTAATGCCCCCTTATTGATGCAGTTTTGGAGAACTGCATATTGGAGTTCAATTAAAGGGTAGTTAGGTTATAAATAAAATCTTCTTGCCTCTTTTAAATCTATCATACTGAATTAATTTACCTTCGTCTGAAACTCTTTATATGGCTCATATCTGCACTCGATGAAACACACTAAACTTTCGAGATCAACTTCTGTAAACTACCTATCTTCTGATTCTTTAGACTATAGGTTTCTCGCCTGATACTTGAGTATTCGAAGAAATAACAACTCTGTTACCTTCAGATAAACCGTTTTATTGGAATATCGAATCAAAATCAGACTCTATTGTTGCCAGAACACCATGACAGCTTTATGCTTTGTCATATACTTGCTTGTGACTTTAGCATCTATTGGTAGTTCTGTATTACTGAGTTTCTCCAAGCTCATTCTGTTATTATCCATCGCAGGTTAAAAGATTGATCATGGTGCTATTTTTTACATCAACATAGGAGTTTCTTCGGTACTGCTTGCGGAGTACGATATTTGTGTAATTATGGGGCATGTATGTCACGTTTTGATTTATATTTGATTCTGTAATTCATTTTATAACGTGTATATATGAACGTTATTTTGTTAAATGAGTAATTTCTGAACTTGTAATTTAAATTAAGAATTTGTTTTAATATTTTTAATTGGTTTAAAAATTTGTTTATCTGAAATTTTTATTATGGGTCGCTCTGATGACTCTAATGTGACCTCCTAGAATTAAGTGTAACGCATAAGTGAATTTAGAAGGTTATAGGCTATGATTATATTTAATTATATATGTTTTGACTTTTAAATTATTATTATTTTAGATAAGAGGGATGACAACGAAAGGTGGGAAAAGTCGTGCCAATATAAAATCACAATTGAAAACGCTTTTTTGCCTTTCTAAATACTGAACTTTATTAGTCAATCATAATAAACAATAATAATGTCAAATCAAATGCAACAGCTTTTGAGTTTTGAATATATATCATATATAGTTGTAATTAAGCACGTGGAATAATAAAAAAAAAATACGCATCCCTTTTTTTTGTTGTGGACAGGAACAATATAGATGCCTTTTGATAACACGCAATGAATGTAAATATTGTAAGAATTTTATTGGGTGATGGAAGCCTTAGGTATATGTGTACGTGTATGTGTCTGTGTTGACAACTGTAGTTAATGTTAATGCAGATATTTAGCAACGGAGTTTATCACAGCATTGAGCACAGGGTTTCGGCCTCTAGAGAGAAAGAGAATGACAGTTACCTTCACCGTGCTTCCCAATTCCGAGGCGGACGTCGGGCCTTCGCCGAGCCTCGTAAATGAAGATAACCCTCCGTTGTTCAGAACGGTGGGAATGGAGCAATATTTCAATGATTTCTTTACCCGCAAGCTCTATGGGAAAACATACCTGGACCATATGAGGATTCAGAATAGACATCAACACAGCTCTACATGAACTTGAGATTTGATTGAATAATTGTAGTTTTGTAATAAAAGAAAACAATTGTGGAGGGGATAATGCTCTCAATAAAGTGACTTTTATCCTGAAGCTTATAGTGTTTTGTTGTAAATTGAGTTCTAAAATTATGAATGGAGCAAAGCTAACAAAGAATGTGTGGGGGGGGGGAGGGGGGCAGAAAGAAGTAGCTGATTTCATTACAGCTACAAAGCAGCACTCGCCGTCATCTAATGGTATAAATATACAGAGATCAATCTTGATCTTAAGAAAAAAAGAGCTTTATGAAAACGGATTTGTACCAGGAAAGGCTTTTGATTTATATGTGCCATAAAAAGGCAAACTACTACATGTAAGCATGTATGTATATATGTATGTAACTCCACTTTCTTTTACCTTGCTTACATCTTGAGATTCAATGAGATTGTATTAGGCGAATCTCTCTTGTAACCCATCTTTTCTTTTCATTTTTTTTTTTAAGATTTTCCCCTTTTTTTCTTCCTCCTTTTTCTTTGCTTCCCTCTTCATAAACTGTCTTGTCGGATAAAGAAATTCTTTGAAAAATGTCTTGAATCAAGTATTCAGGTTGAAGATCTTCGCCCTTGCCTTTTGCTTTTCTTCTTAGGTATTTTAAACGGACTCCAGCTCTTTCTGCGTTTAGAGGTTTCGCAAAAGAGGCCAGAAGCCAAGGCCTGCTGAAGCCATAACTCAAATTCTTCGTCTTCATCAATCATTTCACATCCAAATCCCAAGGAAATTTGCTCGAGTTGAATCTTTGTGTCTTGTCCAATCCAACCATGTTTACATGGAAGCTAGGTCGATGGGTGTTTGGTCTACATGCCATTCCCTGAAAGATCCATTCAGGAGAAAAACATCTATAAAGTTTACCGGTAGAAAATGCATTGCTTTCAGCAGGCAATATTTCTCCCTCATATTCCATTGTAGATAATATCAAATTAACCAATAATGTCAGCACAGGCATCCACCAGACACACATGTACATGCATGTGTCTACAAAACATGAACTTACCTGACAAATAGCCCATTCTGAAACATCAAAGATCTTGCTCTCAGCACAAACAAAAGCAAGTGGTATTTCCACCTAGAAACAAAGCCAAGGGAGAACTCCTGTTAAACGGCATACCACACAAAAGGAGATGAAAGATAGCCATCTAAAGCTTACATTGTTAAAAAGGTATTTTAGCCTCATACACAAGTCCCAGAGCCATATCCTCCTTATTAATCTTCAAATATAATCTCTGTTATGTTTCCCCATATTTTGTTATTAAGCAATTGTAATATATTCTTCTTAACATTTTTCCATCCAAAGTTTCAAATACCTAAATGCCCTTAATGCTTAGGTCAGGAGCTGCTTAAGGAAGGTGAAGTTGCGGGAAAAAAGTCCTTCTCAGGACATGCATGCGAGTTGTGGTGGACTCAAATGCTGGAATTAAAAAGCTGTTATAAACCTGTAATCTAAATAATCCTATAGCCTCATTGAAAGCATCTTCCTTATTCCAAAATAAAATGTTAGTAATGAAAAACTCAAATCTGTTTAACTTGTTCCAGCTCCAATCTTAAATTTTAGTATCAGATAAGCCAATTTGCTGCTTTTAACTTAAAACACCAGATCAAGAATGGTATTTTGGTAAAGCAAAGCAAATTGCGAATTTGATAATAAAAAGTGTAGACAGAAAACACCCCCAACTTCATGTCATACGAAATTCAGGTGAAACAATCAATGTTGTACATCAAATTGAATACGATTTTTGTAAGAAGGAACCTACCTTTTGCGGCCTATCAAACACCAAGGAACCTTTGTACTCAACCCACCCATCTCCATCCTTGGCTTGATGATACTGACAGCAATCCTGAATGCAGATGTAATCTAAAAATATTATGAAATAAATTAAGGAAAACAAAGATTATTAATTTGAGTGTGCAATGTGTATCCATGCATGTTTTTGTGCGTGTACTTACACTGGCGTGCATTTGCTTGTAAGTTTTGTGCCTACATGAATGAAGGAAGGTGTGATGTGTTGCGTGCAAGAGAAAAAAACTTCACTGGTGCTCTAAAAAGAGCAAGTGAATCATTCCCCCGCAGTGCTATCCATATATGAGGTGCTATAAAATCACCTAATGGAACAACTTGGAAAATTTTCTCTTTTGATTGTTTCCTTTAACATTTTGAATATTCTAGAGTTGTTTGCAGCAATTGTTACTTTTAGTTTGACGAGCACGTTTTGCTTTTTTAAGCTCCAAGGCATTGGATTGAGGCACCATTTCTGTTTGAACTTTTATGTTTTTGTTTTCAACTTTTTATGTCTAAATTTAAAACCTTTTGGTTAAGCTGTACTCCATAACCTGTAAAATGCTACACTTTTGAAACGGTGGATTGGAAAAGGAACGATTTCTGACCTGACACCATCTAGCCTTGGCCTTGTTCCTATTTGTGCACACCCATATATGTGAATTACCGCACTTAGTGCAATGAATACGCCTTGACTCTTCAGAGCAATGATCTGGGCTAGGCTGCTGAAATAAGATAATGGTTGAAAAGTATAAATTTTACACTATCATACAACATAAATTACCGACTCAGAATCATATGAATCAGCAATAAGAAACAAGCTTTTGCACACTGCCAGAAGCCAGTGACCAATAAGAGCATAAAAGACCGAATGTTGATTATGTTACCACCATGTTGAACAACGCTTAATTAGCCAATTGAGACACCAGGAAATTTCATCACTGTGAATCATGAATAGGTTTTTGCTCAAGAGGACAAAGTTACAATAGAGTAGTCAGACAATCTTTTCCCATTAGCCAAAAAAATTAGAGCTGAATATCAATATATAAGAAACTCATAGACAGAGCAAACATAGAGATAAGAACCCCAAAGCTAGATTCTTGAATTCTAAGGTAGAGTTTCATATTATCTCCCTTATGCTAAGTATTTTTGCATTTCAATCCCTCTAGGCTATAAATTTCATTGAAAAAAGAACCACAAGAAAATAAACAGAAGCAACAGAAAGGGAAACGGGCATGAGAAATCAAAACTACCTGCCATGAAGAGCTATGGGACTTTTGACAGACACTCCTAGTCCTGGACTCCTCCTTTCTTAACTGCTCATCATAGTCCCTCTTTTTCATGGAATCAGAAAGAACCTACAAAATAGATGTCAATTGCTGCTTAAAGCCAGAAGCCAACAATTTCCAGAGCTGATGACATTGCTCAGTCTTCATTTTATATGTACATAAAATATGAAATCAAAATAAGAAATTAAATTAAGACTAAATAAAAATAACAACAATAACATTGTTGCTCACCTCAAAAGCACATTGAAGTTTCTTAAAGGATTCACTTGCTAAAGGACTCCCCATATTTTTATCAGGATGTACAAGCATTGCCTGTTGAAAATAGAATTGAGGGAAAATAAATCAAGAAGACAAGTAGGGGTGCCCAAAAAATCAATGGAAAAAAAAAATAAGGCTTAAAGGAACCCAATGAGAAGCAAAACAAAAAGAAAGATTTCTCCCCTCTAAACCTAAAGCATTCCCTCCTCACCAAGTTTCTCCTTGATTTTAACCCATTAAGTTACTTTACACAAATCCAAAAATTCTTTCCGTTTTCTTAATAATGAATTACAAATAACCTATAAGAAACCAAGTCTAAACATAGTCCAATATCAAAGGAGAAACCTAGCTCAAGTCTGACCAACTTTTTGTTGAATTAAGTACCGGATGATTAGATTACATATTTAGATAATTGGTATTTGTATGCCTCTTTTCTAAGATAGAGTCTACCTTCTTTCTATATTCCTTTTTCAAGACTGCAATGTCCATTTTTGTGTGACGAGGAATCCCCAATGCTTGATAATGATCTGTGCAATTCAATATTCTTGTCATTTCATCAGCTGAACTCGTTTCTTCCTTGACAATCTTTTTAGCAGAAAACTCTTTTTGGTTAATAACTGATGTAGTAGCAGATTTGCTGGATGACTTGCATGGCTGCGTCTTCTCAGATCCATTGGTAGGCATAGAATATTCACATTCTCCAGACAGATCATCTTTCATAACTGGTTTGGATTCCTTTGGCTCTTCATATCGCATGTTCTCACTCACATTATCAAAACGTTGGAGAAAATAATTCAATACATCATTCGAGAGAAATGCAAGGTTTATTGATAGAAAAACACCAAGCCAACCAACTCGAACTTTGACAAAATAAATGGAGTACGGATTTGCTATTAAGACTATCAACCGTGCATAACTTAAGGAGAACATATAACCTGCACAGAGGGATGAGAATTTCAGAGATCTCAGATCAACAGCAGTAAAAGAGAGAAAATGCAAATATTATGTTTACCAAAACAAGTTTCAGATTCAAGAATCTTCATCTAGAATTAGAGATAATTGTTTCTCATGAGAATAATTCAACCATGTTTAAGATGATGTATAGGAATTTTGTGAACACTCTTTTACATACAGCACAGGCTGGATAAGAGCTTAAAAGGATAATCATGGATATTCCTCAAAATCATCTACTATTGAACTTCATGTTTCAGAAGGTTAATTGTTGGCAGTATTAATGGCAAGAAATGGTAATTCAAGGAATGAGAAAACTTGATAACAACTAAGAGCAATTTAATTAACCAATAATGCTTACAATACTGACTGCACACACTCAGTTCAGAGTTCAGACAAAGGATGTGATAGTGAGCATGCATACATAAACACTGGTATTGAGGAAAATTACAATAGATAGATTGAACTCAAGTACTCAAAATAAATATATGCTAATAATTTGACCAAAACAGCAGAGATGTGAATTTGAAGAAATCAATAACATAAAAACACTGTCAAAGGATCTACAATTTATACTTTTGGACTTAGTTATTCAATTAATCACCAAAGACTAATAGATAGATTAAATCAACCTAAGAAATCATAATAAATTAACTAAAAATAGCCAACTTATCAATTTGAAATAGTAAATAACACTAAAATAAGTACCGGCAAAGGATCCTACAATCTTTTACTTCTGGACTTGATAACATCAAGTGTGAACTGCACGCACTCGATTTGTATAAAGCATTCGAAAAGGCAGTGAGCAAAGAATACTAAGACAAGCACTGGTATTGAGGGAAATAATTATAGATAGATTGACCTTGACCTAAAGATATGCAAATAATTTAACCAAAATTCAGAACTTTTGAATTGGAGATAGTTTATAACATTGAAACAACTGTCAAAGATTTTTTTTTTTTTTTTTACTTTTGGACTTGATAACATCAAAGAGCAATTCAGTCAGTCACGAAGGTGTTAGCATACTGATTGCATGCATTCGAAAAAAGTATTTGATAGGACAGTTAGCACATTTAGACAAAGCACATGTATTGAGGAAATTACCACAGATAGACAAAACTCAACCTAAACTAAACATATGCATAATTTAACCAAAATTAGCTCACTTTCAATAGTAAATAACATAATTAATGTCAAATGATCCCGCAAGATTTTACTTTTGGGATTTAGGCACTTATGCTCCTCATCATAAATCTTATCAGTTCTGATAAAACTAGTCTCACAACTGTCTACACTTGCTAGACATGCAAATTCTCTACAGTTTAAGAAGAGAGAAAAGAGATCCTAAGATGGTAAATGCTTAGCTTATAACTTATATTTAGTCTCACTCTGAGAGTATGAGGCAAAGCTCCTTTTCATTATTTCTTGGCCTTGAGCCTGCTTTTCAATTATTTTGAGGCCTTGCCTCCTCCCCTTCAGTTTCCTTTGGCAGTGTCTGATGACCAGCCTTACTTCAAAGACAACCAGATCAACTTGTAAAAGAACTGACAAAGTTATCTGTGCTTCTCCTTAAATACTCCTATAGGTTTTCTAGTTTTATTAGCTTTCCATACACAAAAACCTGCATGTAGGAATGTGTATCTACAAACTGGAAAAACAAGACATAAGTCATTTTGAAACAGAATAAGAAATATCTGTTTGAAAAACACTCTCATACTTGATGTCTGTAACTATTTCACAAACAGAAGATGTATCATAGGATATGTCATTAACAACATTGATAGAGCTATATCATGTATATATGAACGAAATAAGTGAAAACATCCTAAGACAAGAAAAATTCATAGTCGGGGGGGGGGGGGGTGGGGGAGGATGGGAAACAAGCCATACCTCCAACTATAAACAATGTACCCGTTATACAAAAGTTAGCATACATCCATAATATCAAAGTTCCAAACAACCCTACAATAAAGAGTCCGGGAGTGTAACCTAATTGCTGAACTGCACCTCCAGCAACTCCCTGAAACATATGAGACAAGATTCTTAGTATCATTCTCAAGTTTCAAGTTTCTGATAGCTATTTAAATAAGATTGATGCCACTCACTAAAAGTGAGTAGTAATTGACCCTTGTATTTGTTTAATAAAGTGAAAATCCGCCACAAGTGCCAGTAAAACCAAGTCATCGTTTAATAAAAAAATCCACCATCAGCGTCTCTTAGCAACTTTTGGTCCTCTGATTTCATGTCCAAAGGAACCAGTAGAAACAGAATGCTATCAGACAGAATAACACACAGTTGTAACGTGTAGGGTGGGGTTGGGGGATTGAACCTTTGAAGTCGCATTTTTTAGGGAACAAGTAATTTGGCTCATTCAAGATTAAGTGTTCAAATAAAGTTCAAAAGAACTAATACACACATTTGTATGCAGACGGTTTTACTTGAAATAGTGTGGGGAAAAAAACACAAAGGCCAGCACTTCATAACAGCCTAAGGATGATGCTCAATGAACTTTCAATCAATAAATTAAAACCAAAAGCATTTTGAAATCTCTCACAAGAATTTCAGGAAATGATTTCCAATTAACAGTTCAGCAATCAGCACAACCAGAATATTTCTGAAAAAAAAAAAACAACTTTTAAGCTAAATCCAAGCAATCTTGCCAAGTGTCTAGCCTCTAATAAATTGATCGAGAAACAAACTTTTTTAAACTTCCTTTTCATTTTTTACTATTCAACAGCAAGCAATCAGGCTTCAGGCCAATAAATTTTACCAAAGAAAACTATATCCTTTATTTTTCCTATCAAACAAATTTCAAAGTTATAACAAGGTTGACAAAAAAATAAAATCGAAGAAATCAATCATCCCAACTTAGTTTTAGCTCCTTCCAATCAATTAACAAGTACATCTAACTAATAGATGCAACATAAAATCTGCTATCAGCTTCAAAAGTGTTGAACAACTCGGATAACCAAAATTAGAGAACAGCACATTTTAACAAAATCATGAAACAAGACACACCATACTCAGAAGCACATAGAGCAAGCAAGACATGGAAGTCAAGCTGAGGAAACAACTCCACATTATAACAAGCAATGAAGCTGAACCCAATCTGCTACATGACTGAAACCCTCTCGCCACACAATCTTTCCAATAAACCAAAAGCAACTTCGAAAACTTCCAGAAATTATCAAACGCACTACAAACCATAGGCCAATGCCTATCTGTTAACAACACCATTTTATCTCCACAAGAAGCAGCAGCTGTTTTCGCCTTGGAGTAAACATGTTTCTGCGATTGCAACCATTTCCACCCTTGCTTAAACAGCCCAATATCCTCCATCGCCCCTTTTACTCTTCGATCCACCTCACGAAGCAGATGAAACTTTTGCTAATAAAACGGACAGAAGAACAGTAAAAGGGAAGAAAAATGTATTAAGAACTGAAACTTAAACGAAATAACACATAATTATTGTTCATTTATTCGAAAATTTTTGAAACAAAATAGTATACCCATTTGAGGAATTGCAGTTAAGAGAGTAAATTCGATCACACTGGGTTCATTCAACACTAAAAGTTTGCTGGAAGCAAATTATTGCTCTTTTTGACTCTGTAAATCTGAAAATAAATCCAAAGACTCAGATAAGATTGAGGTAAAGCAGATGATAAAGTGAGTTAAGCTGAGTTGAGTGGAGTGTCAGCAAAATTACATAAGATGGGTTAAATGTAAGATTTTGAATTTCCCCCTTGTTATGGTTACAAAACCCTAATTAAACCGATAAATGTCGGATTGCTCTATCAAATGGAAGCCTTTGAATCGTGAAGACTATATTATTAAAACAAAATTTTATGAGAAAAGAATATAATAAAATTAAGTTAAATAAAAATGACTGGAAATCAAATCGAATCATACGGTGAAAATTGGTTGGTAAAATAACTCGAATTCGTCGGATCCCGACCTGACCCGACCCGATAGAGACGATTTTAAAAAAGTTCGGTCGAGTCGAGTCGGGTTATTGAAAAAATAAAGTCAAGTTGGGTTTGGTTTTAGGCTAAAAATTTTCCGATCCGGTATATTTTTATATATTTATTATTTTTTTATATATTACATTTAATATTTTTATTAATTTTTTCGGGTCGAGTCGGGTTTAGCCGGGTTTTTTATTAAAATATCAGAGTCAGGTTATATTTTTATTATGTCGGGTTGGGATAGAATAAATTAGAGTCATGTCGAGTTGGGTGGTTTAAATTTCGTGTAAGGATAGGGGCGGTCAAAAACCCGCCCGTATCCCTAAAATTTGTTTTCTTTTTTCTCAGCTCTGGTTCAATGGTTAAATTTGGTCCATTTGTAAATAAAAGTCGGCTTAAAAACAGCAAATCCTAGAGATCCACTAATTGGTCTAGTGATTAAAGATATTTATATTGTCTTATTTTGTACGAATTCGAATCCCGGTATGAGAATATAATATCTCTATTTAATAAAAAAATTAAATTTGATAATTTTAGTTGAATTGACTCATGAATTTTTCCATTAAAATGGCTCCAAAATTTATCAGGTTTGGTCAAATTGATCTTTGAACCTTTTTCAGTCAAATTATTCCCAAAACTTTTAGAATGTAAAACAATATTCTTCAGGATTTATAGTTTTAATTTTTAGATATTGTATTAACTTGAACACTAAAGAAGAAGGCTTTAAACTCATTGTCAAAAACAGGAAAACATATGCCAAAGTTTAAGTGATTATTGTACGTTTAAGCCATAAAATTCTATAACTCTATATTTGCCTTTATCGAATCAAATCAACTTTGAAACAAAGCACCCAAGAGGTGGGTCTCATACTTTTAGATGTTAAGAAAAGAGACGTCCAATTTACTTTACACAAGGTACATGGCATGGGACCCCAAGTGTTTTCTATGGATGACAAAATTACACATATTCGAATCGATTCGATGTGTCTCGTCCCGTCCATTCAAAAAAATTTGAATTTTGGATTCAGGGCCGAGCCAGAATGGACATGTTTTTGGAAAGAAATAAGTCGGGAGGTCAAGTTCAGGTTTAGGATAGAGATTCTCCGCCTCAACTCGATATATATATTGTATTTTTTCAGGACGTGTTGGATTTAATCATATTTATTTGTTAAAATTTCGAGGGCATCTCGAGGTCGGATTATATTTTTATTATATCATATTAGGTCGGATATAAAATATATTAAACTCAAAGTCATGTTAAAATTGTTTTATTGTGCATTCATCTATGCTCAAGTCTAGATTGGTGCATTCATCATGTTCCTCGAGAGAATAATGTGGTGGCTAACAATTTGGCAAAAAAAGAATTGCTCGAGCAAACGATCTTGTTTTTGTTTCGCCATTGTAGTTAGCATTGACTTTTGTTCTGCATGTTCCTCAAGTGTTATTCCTTTTGGCTCGGTTTGGAACAGTGTATTCTTCCTTGTTTTTGCAGATGGTCTAGTGGGCTAGTTGCCCTTGGTGAGATCTGAAATGCTTTGGCGTGTTTACGTTTAGCTGCTATTGTGGAGTAGTGAGGAATGATTCTGTGGTTTTGGTAATGCCTAGTTGGTCTTGTAATGTGTCAACTCTCCCTTGGTTGTATTGTTGGATTCGGTTAGAACTCGGTATTGATATGTTGCACTCTTTTTCCTTCATTTAAGTTTTAGGGAGGTTTTTTAACGAGACACGTATCTTTGCTCGTATCTGTACAATTTCCCTACATTAATCATACAAGTATCTTTTCAAAAAAAAAAATTGAATTTTAGCCACTGGTGTATTGATTTAACAGGCTGAATTCTTATAAATTTTGAGATATTAAGTTTAAGTATCATACCATGTAAATCAAGTGTTGAATTTTCTTTGAACTATATTATGGTTGAAACAGTATTGAAACTTCTACGATAATACTTAGATATAATCAATTAAAATAATATCATACCCTCAAAAATAGTAAACATCAAACAAATTCATGTACGTCAATACAACTTGGAGCAAATGATTAAACACTTCTGTTGACATTCAATCTCTTTCCTTAGGTCAAGAATTATAATCTTAGTATGAGCAATTCTCCTTTTCCCTTCCCTCTGCATAAAAAATGTTAAAAAAATAAATTCATAAACAAATATGAGCGTGATTGGGATGTTTCCTTGAAGACTGTTGAAAGACTTCCAGATGTAACACCCTCAAAATTAAATTGGAAACCTAAACCCTAATTTTTAAATTTGGGAATTTCCAGGCTTAATTCAGAATTTAGTGACCTATTTGTGAAAAATAAAAGATTTGTGGACTCTTTTGGGAAGAGGGAAGAGCGGAGACCCCTTACCTGCAATTCACCCATTTCCTATGGGTATTTAACTATCTTTTATAACCGTAAAACCCTTGAGTTCCTATTCATTATGTTCCAACAGCCGCACATCACCCTTGTTCTCTCTCAACTTTCGGTTCCAAAATCCTCATTCTCCCTTTGCGTTTTCGGTGAACCTCCGCTGTGGGTGCCATCGCCGTCCGTGGTCTTCCCCGCATCACTCATCGTTCCCCCCACGTTCTCTCGAACCCAACCCCCGTTTTGGCCTTTGTTGCCTTTGCTTGAAACCAGTCCAAAACCCCTCGGTTTTTCCCTTGCGCCACCTTCATCTGCCGCCTGCTCCGCCACCTATTTTTTCTTCCCGTCGTGTGTGTATTGGGTAAGCTTTCGATTCACTTTTTGGTTTAATCGGTGGTGCCGAAAATTATGAATTATTGATCCGTCTTCCTTTTGGTTTGGCCAGAAATGACCATTGGGTCGTTATTGCTCGTTGCCGTCCGTTTTTGCAGCCGTCATCGTCCTCTTCGTGGTTTGCCGCCGCCGTTCTGAGTGCTAGAAACCCTAGTAGCTAAGTGGAGACCCTGGTGGTTTGGTTGTGAGTGTGGGGTGTGGGCTGTGAGTGTGAGGGGTGGGCTGTGGGTTGGCTGGATGGTGAGGCCCAAGCGTGTGTGAGACCGAAGGGAGCCCAAACCTTGAGAGTTAATTAGACTGGACCTATGAATCGGTTTGAACCGACATGTGCAACCTGAACCGGATCATACCATGCAGTGAACCGAACCAGTGAATGAACCTGTCAGTCAAACCCAATCGTCAAAATCTTTTGAGACCCTTTGACTGGCCTGATCTGTTAGACCAATGATGATGTGTGTTGACCAATAATGACGTTAGTGTTAACCAATGATGACATCAGCATTGGCTAGATTAATGATGTCAACGTTGATCGTTGACCATTAACATGTCAACGTTGATCGTTGACCATTAACTTTTTCAAACAACTTTAACATGACTTTTTTCAACATTATGAGTTTGAATTTGGAGTTTGTTTCGTCTAATTCGAACCTAAAATGTCAGTTTTGCTAATTGCAATTTATTTTGTACTTTAAAAATTCTAAAAATTTGAGTATGAGATATGATGTGGTTTAATTATGTGTTTCAGACGACCTCGATTCTGAGGACGACGTTTTACCTCATCTTCCTTTTCAGTCAGCTCATGCACCTTCTGTGAGAAATACACGTGAGTTATCTAGCATAGTTTAAATTAGGTGACATAGTGTTATTTTTATTATAATGTGAATTAATTTAGAACTGTACTTCGTAGGTTCTAACTCAGCTAGACCTAGAGCTAGTTCAGACTATGTGAGGCGTAAACATCGACGTTAGAGCTTTTGGCCGCTAGAGGTGTGTTCTCTTTCTGTACTATATATTCTGTGAAATATTTTACAACTTGCACGACTACTTTTTTGTGTTGCGATTTCACTGAGATTTGAGATGCCATGCATACTGTGTTAAATTGTATTTTTATGAGATTATCAGAATTTTAGAACCGTGTTCCTTGTATTTAGTATGATACAACTGTGGCGATAATGAGTTTTACCAATAACACGGAGGAAGAAGTGGTTTGACCATATTGTGAATGAAGAAATAAGGGTGAGGAGTTCAGGGGAACTACCTCCACTGTGATCGGTTGGCTTTGCCACCACTGTGATTAGAGTTAGTAGCTGGGTAGTGTGATTTATTCTAGTAACATCTCATGCACTGTTTTAATATGACTTATTTTCTTTGAGATATTTTTATAAAACTGAGGTGATTGCCTGCACTTTAGAGACATACTGGGCTTAATAGCTCACTCTTCTATAGTTTGTCTTTCAGATACTTGGCTCTAGGCGACTTGGTACTCGGAGGACCTATTGCGTTTCAGATTTATTGTTTCTTCAGTATGAACTTGTTTATTTTCAAATATTTATTATTATTACTTTTTATCGAGTTTGAATGTAATTGAGACTAGAGACTATTTTGGGATTTGAGGATATTTTTAGCATGCATGCATTTATTTTTAATTTGGATATTTGTTATATTAGTGGTATTCAACACTTTGATGGATTTTAAAAACATTTGGAATATCTTTTTATATAAGAGTTTTTATAATTATAATCAATGGTTGGTTTCTTGAGGGGAAAGTTACGAATGTGATTTCCTAAATTGGGTTTTTTCTTTTAGGCCAGGTTTAGGGGGTGACATTTAGTGGTATCAGAACCATGTTCAACCCTCGGACTGTGAGGCTCACAATAGTCTTTTTCATAATTTTTCAAAATTTTCATGCATGAATTAAATATTTTGGGCACATGGGATATTTCTAACGGCTATTATTAAACATTATTTTCTATACTTTTGAATCTGAGGCTCCAGTACCAATTATAATCTCTAGATTATTATTCTTATAGATAGTAATTATGCCTCCTCGTATGAGTGTTAGACTTACTTCGAATAGAGGTCGAGGCGGAGGTAGTGCAGCTACTGTCGCTGGTGAACCTCCATCTATTGTTGATCAAGAGGATATACGGAATTTGGGAGAAACCCAGCCACCTAAGGGGTAACAGACTGTGAGTCAACAGTCTGAAGATGGAGATACTCATGAACAGTAACTACGTGGTGATGACTTGCTAGATTCAGATGATAGTGAGATTGTGGAGCTGGATAGTTCTACTATTAATCGAAAGCTATTGCGTTATTTTCGTGACCAGTCAGAGAACTCGATGAAGCCTATCTCCACAGTATTTTTGAGTGTCGAGATAAGGATATTTGCGGGTGTATTTGATGAAGACCCATCTGATACTGAGTTATGGATGAAGGATCTTGAGAGGCTCTTTGAGGAGATGGAATATACTGCTAACAAGAAGTTGAAAGCTGTTGTTTCACTATTGCATGGTGAAGCACAACATTGGTGGAAGGTTGAACAGAGATTGATGCCAGCTGATCAGATGTCACGGGAGACCTTTCGACAGGCATTCCATAACCGTTATGTGGGTCAGCAGTACTTAGCAGATCATCGTTAAGCAATCATAGACCTTAAGTAGGAGGGCATGACAGTATCTTCTTGTTAGATTCAGTTCATGGAGTGGTCTCGGTATGGGCCTGGGTTGGTGGACACTGAAAAGGATAGATATCGAGAGTTTCTCAAAGACCTGCACTTTTCAATTCGTGAGAATATGGCTTCGTTTAAAGACAAGTTGTTCAATGATTTGGTTGACCGAGCCAAGACAGTAGACAAAAATATAAACACTCTTGAATAATTAGGCAACTCAAGAAAGAGATCGAGGCAAGAAACAACCGATTTTAATTGTTCAACAAGGTTCAGTTAGCTATACCGGTAAGAGAACTAGAGAGGAATCTGATCATCAGGGTAGCCGGAGAGTGGGGCCAACTGTTTGGTAGTTCTAACAAGTAGTGTGGGTGGATCGATAGGTCCTTATTTTGTGCCCCAGTGTACTTATTGTAAGAAATGGCGTGGTGGGGAGTGTAGAAAGAAGAATGGAGCTTGTTTCGGATGTGGTTCTCTTGATCATTTCCTTAATGATTGTCCACTATCACGTACTGGTTTAGCCGTGCTGAGTCAAACACATACGTCAGTTTGGGCATCTTCTAGAGGTAGAGAACAGAGTAGGTCGCTTCTGGTACTGCTAGTAGAGGTATACCTTCTCAAGGTGATAGATCAGCTAAATCTGAGGTTAGACGACCTGGTTTGGTTTATGCAATCGGAGCTCACGGTAATTATGATGATGAGTTTGAGGACATAGCAGGTACCATTATGATATTTTAAGTTCTTATTTTAATCTTAATAGTTGAAGAATTTAAAATGAAGAAGTATGTGCACCTGTTAAATTTTAGGAATTTATCGCTAAGTGTGAAATTTTGAGGACGTAATTTTTTTAAGAGTGGGAGAGTTGTAACACCCTCAAAATTAAATTGAAAACCCTAACCCTAATTAAGAAATTCTCAATTCAAAACCCTAGATTTATGAATTAGAAACCTAAACCCTAATTTTTAAATTTGGGAACTCCGAGCTTAATTCAGAATTTAGTCACCTATTTGTGAAAAAACAAAGCATTGTGGACTCTTTTGGGAAGCAGAAAGAGTGGAAACCCCTACCCTGCAATTTACCCATTTTCTATGGGTATTTAACTACCCTAAAACCCTTAAATTCCCATTCATTTTGTTCCAACAGCCGTACATCACCCTTCTTCTCTCTCAGCTTTCGATTTCAAAATCTTCATTCTCCCTTTGCGTTTTTAGCGAACCTCTATTGTGGGTGTCATCGCAGTCCGTGGTCTTCCCCGCATCACTCATTGTTCCCCCCATGTTCTCTCAAACCCAACCCCCGTTTTGGCCTTCGTTGCCGTTGCTCAAAACTAGTCTAAAACTCATTGGTTTATCCATTGCTCCACCTTCATCCGCCGCGTGCTCCGCCACTTTTTTTCTTCCTGTCGTGTGTGTGTTTTGTAACCCCCTTAACCCGGCCTAGACGCCCAACTGAATCAAGATGGCCACATTAGGTTTGCCGTAGCAAACCAAAGAGATTCAGCCAACCCAGTCATTTTTTTTCTTTTTATCTTATCTAGATGCCAATTATTAATTCTACATGTTCATACAGATAACAGATGTAATCCCAACTCAATCGGGTATACGATAATTGTTATTATAAGCAAACTCCACCAACGGGCGTACAACATTTTCTGCCATACAATGCCTCATAGGGTGCCATTTGCATGTTAGCACGATAACTGTTATTATAAGCGAACTCCACCAACGATAGTTTCTTCTCCCACGTTCCCTGGTACTCGATAACACAACACCTTAGCATATCCTTAAGAACCTGAATTACGCGCTCCGACTGGCCATCCGTCTAAGGATAATACGAGGTACTAAAACTCAACCAGGTCCTCAGGGTACGATGCAAACTCACCCAAAACCTTGCAGTGAACCGCGAATCCCTATCTAAAACTATAGATTTGGGCACTCCGTGCAAATGCACAATCTCATAAATGTACAGCTCGGCCAACCTATCCAAGGTATACCTAGTATGCACTGGCACGAAATGCGCACACTTCGTAAATCGATCCACAATCACCCAAATAGAATCCTTTTTGGTCAGCGTCAAAGGCAGCCCAGACACAAAATCCATGGTTATTATTTCCCACTTTCATTCAGGTATCCTCAATGGTTGCAACAACCCAGAAGGAAACTGATGCTCAGTCTTCACCCGCTGACAAACCATGCACCGAGCCACGAAATCAGCCATATCTCTCTTCAGCCCAATCCAGTAATACTCTTCTTTCAACCCTCGATACATCTTAGTGCTACCAGGATGCATAACAAAAGGATTAGCATGTGCCTCAGTCAAAATAGTACGCCTCAACCCTTCATCTCCAAGCACCACTATTCGACCTTTGAAACACATCTCATCATCGTTGAAATGAAAATCCGTAAGATTTCCATCCCTGATATCTTCCACATGAGATACCAAACTCTCATCGTACGATTTTTTCTCCTTGATCATCAGCGACAATGACGGCTTCACTTGCAACTGAGCCAACAAACCCCCGTCATTCGTCTCGCTCAATTGAGAGAACATAACTCTCAACTCCACAGCCGCTTTTATACTCAAAGTATCCACTACAACATTGGATTTTCCCGGATGATACTCAATGGACATATTATAATCCTTAAGCAACTCCAATCATCTATGTTGCCTAAGATTTAGCTCTTTCTGCGACATCAAATATTTCAAGCTCTTATGATCCGTATAACCCACACATTTCTTACCATAGAGATAATGCCTCAAGATCTTCAAGGCAAACACAATCGCTGCAAGCTCAAGATCATGGGTAGGGTAGTTACATTCATGCACCTTCAACTGCCTAGATGCATACGCTACTACCTTACCTTTCTGCATCAACACACAACCAAGCTCAACATACAATGCATCACTATAAACAACCAAGCTCAACATACGATGCATCAATATAAACACCCGGAAACTTGCACACGGTGCGAACATCCTACACCCTCAACTCCTTTGATCCAGGATTCATAACATAGGCCAAATAAGCCTGACATCCTGAATCCAACATCCGACTCCCTTCCAAAGCCGAAACAATATTGGACAGAAACTTGGCATTTTCACCAACCACCACCACCTCATAATCATCTTCCAACCTCAAGCATATCCGCTTAGTCTCAAAATCCACTACAGCCCGATGTTCAGTCAACCAATCCATACCCAAAATCACATCAAATCCATGGAATGGCAACTCCATCAAGTCTACAACAAACACATGTCCCTGAACCATCAGCGGACACCTACAATACAACCTCCTAACCACGACTGTCTCCCCAAGAGAACCAGTCACTCTAACACCCATATCAAGAATTTCCACAGATACATCAAGCAACTCAGCATGCTCACTCAAAATGTATGAATGAGTAGATCTGAAATCAACCAACAAATACAACGACAAAGAATGAAGGGTAAAAGTAACTACAATTACATTGGTGTCGTTGCGACCCTCACGGTGCGCATACACCCTAGCCGGTCCACCTACCTCAGGCTGGATAGCAACAGTGTGAGCCACAGTCCTCTATCCCACATCTCGACGCTGAAACGGTCCGCGACCATGACCATGATCCCGCTGTGAAGCAACAACAGGTGCAGCACTCTGCCCGCCTCGAGCCAACGATAGACAATCACGCCTCTAATGGACGTCTGACCCACAACTCCAACAAGCATTAGCCACAACAAGCACATGTGTCTGACCTTTTTTGGCCAACTGCGGGCAATCTCGCCTCAAATGATATCGAGATCCACAAACCCAATAGGTGCTAAACGGGGTTCTAACTTGGCAACTCTGTCCATGGGCTCCACGTCCCATAACACCTCCACCATGTCTCGGCTCTGGGCAAAACCTCATGTCATGGTGTCTCTTGGTCTAACCACCACTATAATCCGAATCAGTAGCTCTCTTCCCCGAGCTAAAACCTCGTGATCCAGAAGCCAAACCCAAATTCTGCTCCACATCCTTGGCTCGCAAAACCAACATATCAAAGTCGGTTTAATCAGCAACAAGCATGTATGTCTTAACATCCTACACAAGCCTATAACGAAAATGATCACATCGAGTACACTCGTCAGGAACAAACTCAGTTGCATACCGACTCAACCTTACGAATTGCACCTCATACTCCGCAACAGACATACTGCCCTGCACCAAAGCCATAAATGCACACTTATTCTCGTCCTGATATCAGACTCCCAAAAACTTCTTCCAGAAAACCTAACAGAAGAACTCCCAAGACACATCCTCGGTCGCCATACCAGATATTGTGCTAGTCCACCATGCATAAGCATCACCCTGCAACACATAAACAACACATCTCAACTTACGAGCATCGATATAACCCATCTGGCCCCGTATCCTCTCAGTACTGGCCAACCAACCCTCAGAAGCCTCAGAGAACAATCCTTGAAACTTGACTCCGTCTAAACTACGAAGACGCTCAAGCGGTAACCCTTTCCCCTTAACCGGTGATGCTGGCACACGAACATCCGCAACTGTTGCCTGAAACTCACCGGTCACAACCTGAATCAACAGTGTCATATCACACATCCTTGGACCAGCTGGCGCAGGTGGTACTTGCTCCATTCCCTCAGGTGGATTAGGTGAGGGCGGTGGCAACCCTTTAGGAGGTACAACTTCTTCTTCATCGTCTTACACAGCAGCAGCAGCAATCTCGCTGGATCGCAATTCTCTACTCGGTCCCATTATGCTAAAATATATCTAAGGCATGATAACCATTTCAAAACAAAACAATCAGGCCAGCCTCAAGCAAGGATCCAATACTTTCATTTCAAAAATCAAAACCTTTCATACTATAATAATAAGGTAATAGGTACCCCCAAAACATTCCCAACATAATATATAGCAATTAACATTCATATATCAATCACCGTGCATATCATCCAGTGTACATACAACAATCAACATTCATATATCAATAAGCTGGCTCTGATACCACCAAATGTAACCCCCTTAACTCGGCTTAGATGCCCAATCGAATTAAGATGGCCACATTAGGTTTGTCGTAGAAAACCGAAGAGACTTAGCCAACCCGATCCCCTTTTTTCTTTTTATCTTATCTAGACACCACTTATTAATCATTCATGTTTATATAGATAACATGTGTAATCCCAACTCAATCGGGCATCACTTTAACATCCAATTGATTCTATTTACCACTTAAGGACCAAATTGTAATTTGACGAAGTTACAAGTCAAAAACCCACTTTTAAATTACCAACCTTAGATTAGTCAGGTTCCATGCGTATGTCTCATATTCCAATTCAAATCAATCATTTTAACCATGTACTAATGCATTAACAAGATTCAGGAACTAAAATTCGAAGGAAGCAAAATTGTGAGCTGATGCAATAGAAAACAACCTTGAGTATCGGTACTGGTGTTACCATACCGATACGCATAATGATGCACCGTACCGGTACACCACATTCCGTACCGATATGCAATATTCAACTTACCTAACTTCTGATTTGTTTTAACATCCATACCGATACGCTTACGTGGGTATCGGTACACAGGTTTAGGTTTAGAAAGTGAGATTCTAGAGGCTAAAACGTGTACCGATACTCATTGCTCGTATCGGTACGCTAGGCCAAAATTACCTAGGCTAGGAAATGCCTAGCTGTACCGATATGGTTCCTCGCGTATCGGTTCGCCTGGAACTGTAATGCCACAAATTACTGATTTTTCAACCCAAAAACATTCTCAAACCATTCCAACATGCCAAACATACCATAAGCAACCTAGCAACACAAATCTCGCAGCACAACAAGGCTTCATGCATCAAATAGAAATCTATAGGCATGTTTCCTAAAGTTGAATCCATACTGTAGCGATGTTTTTTTTTCTCGCTAAAAATGAAAGTTTTTGTTTTTGTTTGGAAATGTTGTATTCCGTGGGATTTTTAGAAAACCCGTATTTTATTTAAAATTGGAGTCGCCACCGGCCACTCAAGGTAGACCGGACACCGTAGAAAACTAGAGATTTCAAAATATTGGGTTCGGGAGTCGGTTACGGATGGGGAAGGATTAGCACCCCCACACCGCCCAAAATTGGTACTTTAATAATTACCGCTTTATTAATATTAAACTTTCCGAATTAAAGTGACGATTAAATTAAAATTTAGTTATAAGTGCGAGTAAATTTTAAAGGCCCCGTTATTCGAGAGTAAACGTCCAACCACTATCACTACGCCTGATACTGGCCCCGTTTACACTCGAATAAAAGGGCACCGCATTGACAAAATATATGTTTGTTATGCAAACTTAAAAACACATGGCAAATATGAACAAATATAATGCGATAAAAATATAAACAAATAAGAGCATAATAAAATATTAATCTAACATAAATAAAATACTAATCTAAAACATACATACATACATAACTATTAATTTAACACATAAATAAAAACATATCTAACATAAATTAGATACTAGTCTAAAACATACATACATAAATATTAATCTAACTTATAAATAAAAACATATCTAACATAAATAAAATACTAATCTAAATATATACATACATAAATATTAATCTAACTTATAAATAAAAACATATCTAACATAAATAAAATACTAATCTAAAATATAAATTTAAAACATACTAATATAAAACATAGATAAACATACAAATTAAAAACGTAATTTTAAATTAACTACTTTGCTTCATTAAAATATAAAAATTACAACATAAATAAAAAAAAGAAAACATACCTAACTAGGAGTTCGAACGACAAACCCCGACTGAACCCCACCGAGATCTACCACGACCTCTCCAAAAATATTAACTTGATCGGACCTAAAATAGGACCCGATCGAACCAACTAGGACCGAGGACATCGCCCGATCTGGGCTGGCCGAGCCTAAGCTCCTTTATTCGGCTAGCCCTTATGCCGGTTCAAAATTGGCTTATCGCCAATTTCAATTGCAATTCCATTTCATTTGCTTCTTGCTACCTATTTATAGAGGGGAGGAGGGTGACGTGGAGCCTTGTGCTCCACTCCCCTCCCCCTTTTTTTATTATTAATTATTTTTTTTTTTGCTTTTTTTTATATTAATTTTATTATTATTATTATTTATATATATTATTACAATAATACTAAAAATACTAAAAACCCGTACAAAAATGAGTGATTACAGTTGCCCCTCTTTGCTTGTTCTTGTGAAACGAGAATAAAGCAAAGATCAAAAGCACTCATTTTTGTTTTATCTGGCTAAACTTCTCTCCTTTTGACGCGTGTCTTCTTTCTTCGGTAGATCTTCATTCTCTTCAGCGCATGTCTTCTTTCTTGTTTTGGTTGATCCACCTTGTCACTCTCGAGAATCAAAACCTTCAAAATGGGGGTTGTTTGTTGGGGAAGCCAAACCGAGTTCTACTTGATATATTATTGGTAATAAGCTAATACCTAAATAGATTTCGACCCAGCTGCAACACCGACGAAGAGACAGGGTCTACAAAATTTGATCCAGCTGCAACACTGACGAGGAGGCAAGATCGATAGGTAAAAGTTCTGATGTCTGATCCAGCTACAACTCTGACGAAGAGGCAAGATCAGAAAACTGACAACTGTTCTCTCTTTTTTTCTCTCTCTTTTTTTGTTTCTTCTTTTTTTTCTTTCTCTTTTTCTCTTTTTCTCTTTTTTCTCTTCTTTTTTTTTTAACTTGAAAGTTGGTGAATTTTGACCAAGCTACAACACCGACGAAGAGGCATGGTCTAGAGTTAGTAATGTTGATCCAACTACAACACCGACGAAGAGGCAGGATCAAGAGTTAGTGAATTTGGTCTAGCTACAACACCGACGAAGAGGCAAGACCGGGATTTAGTGAATTTGGTTCAGCTACAACACCGACGAAGAGGCAGAATCGAAAGTTAGATTTGACCCAGCTACAACACCGACGAAGAGGCAAGGTCCGAAGATTTGATCCAGCTACGACACCGACGAAGAGGCAGGATCGATAGTTGTTCTTTTTGTGATCAAGCTACGACTCACGTGAAGGCATGATCAGAATTTGGTTGAAAGCTCATTTTTCATTTTTTGATTTTTTTTCCTTTTTTTTTTTTTTCTTGATTTTTTTTTTTTTTTGAGATACAACATTGATACAACTAGAAAGTTAGTGAATTTTGACCAAGCTACAACACCGACGAGGAGGCATGGTCTAAAGTTAGTAATGTTGATCCAGCTACAACACCGACGAAGAGGCAGGATCAAGAGTTAGTGAATTTGGTCTAGCTACAACACCGACGAAGAGGCAAGACCGGAAGTTAGTAAATTTGGTTCAGCTACAACACCGACGAGGAGGCAGAACCGGCAGTTAAATTTGACCAAGCTACAACACCGACGAAGAGGCATGATCAGAGATTTGATCCAGCTACGACACCGACGAAGAGACAGGATCGGATAGTTGTTCTTTTTTGTGATCAAGCTACGACTCTGACGAAGAGGCATGATCAAAATTTGGTTGAAAGCTCATTTTTCATTTTTTGATTTTTTTCCTTCTTTTTTTTTCCTTCTTTCTTTTTTTTTCTTCTTTTTTCCTTCTTTTTTCTTCTTTTTTCCTTCTTTTTCTTTTTTCTTGATTTTTTTCCTTCTTTTTTTGATTTTTGATTTTTTTTTTTTTTTGGTTTTTCTTTTTCTTTTTTCTTTTACTACCATTAAGATAAAAGGTAAACTCCGAGTAAAATTTAGGTCTAGCTGCAACACTGTCGAAGAGGCAAGACCTGGATAGGATTTGATCTGCTACACCACTACCGGAGAAACTAGATCAGCAAAACGTGAGATCCATTACACCACCAACGGAGAGATAGGATCTGGATGGAAATTTTGATTTGCAACACCACCGACGGAGGCAAGATCTTCATTAAGTTGGCATACCACCTCTGACAGAGGCATGATTTGCAAGATGTTGGGTGATCATGCCCACCGACAAATGAGATAATTTTTTTGAAAAAATTGCCCACTTTTTCTATCGACTGAGGGCATGATCTAGAAAGAATTTTTGTTGGCATCCGTCACACCATTGTCGGAGGAATCAAATCCTACAAAAGAACAAACATTAGTCAGTAATTGTCAAAGATTTTGTCGCTGATACCTTTTATTTTGGGTGTTTCCATCTTCTTCGTGTTTGGCCTCCTCTAAGACTAAGGTTGGTCATCGTGTTGTTGCCCCCACTACTGAAGATGTTCGGTCTCTTTTTGAACCTGTTTATATGTACAAGAAAGATTTGCATGAATGTATCTAATTTTATGTCTAAATGCATGTGTCTACCCTAAATGTATGGTGATTTTGGTGTATGCACTTAATCTAAATGTATGACGTTTGCAACAATGGTTTAATGCAAGATGAATGCAATCTAAATGCATGAATGTGATATGATTTTTTTTTGCCCTCAAAGGGATGCCCGACTCCTCACTGGTCCCGTCAGGATCTTGATTTTTTGTATGTGACGGTGCCCCAACCTCAACTTGGGTTCGATCAGTCATCTGGGTGCATGCCCCAACATTTTATTTATCCCTATGCCATCGCATCAAATCGTTTTTCTTGAATTTGACACTTTGAGTGTGGATTCTGTTGCCCCCTAGGTTGGGTTTATAAATTGTGTTGATTCATGGTAGCTTATTATTTTTTGATTGGGTGCAATTTTACAGACTGTGGTCAATGATGCAAGAGTTTGACTCGACAATGAAGGTTGGACCTTGGCAAATAGTGCCCCGGATTGAGGACTTGTTATAGGCATAATGTTTGTAAAAGATGTGGGGGTGCTTTTGGACATGCCCCAAGACCAAACTTTTGTAAGAGGCTTTGTAAGGTGCTAGATCGATCATCTTCGTTGTATTTAATGTGGCAACCCGAGGATTAGTTTTATTATTCTGAAAATGAATGCATGCAAAATGTGTCCTAAATCGATGCAATGCAAAATTAAGATTGTGATGATGTTGTGCAATGATGCAGGAGCTCAAAGTCATGATGAGAATAAAATAAAACGAGTTAGTACCAAATAAAATGATTAAATAAAACAAATGATAAATATAACAAAAATAGAGTAATAAAAACTGTAGATAAACAAGAAATAAGGCACCAGAGCCTAAATAGGGTGACCACTAATCGGACAGAGTTTCACATGGCTCTAAAGGTTGGCTCATACGGCTTACTATATGCAGTTTTGGTGCTAAGAGGTACCCGAATTGTCCTAGCTGTCCTCTACTAAGAGTAGCAAGGCCCCCGATCATCACCCATTATAGGCTCCTTTCAACCGGGTTCAATTCAGGGGGACCCATTCGCTTATACCCATACGAAGGAACGATATCCTCACGAAAGTATAAGGTACTCGAGCCCCGAAGGTACTTGCTAGGCCCATACGGGAGAACGATATCTCCACGAAAGCATTAGCGTTTTCCCCCCACTTAAAAACGGGTTTATATGCCATATTTTAAATGCGTTAAAATAAACGCGCAATTATAACCGAATGTTACTTTAATAGTCACTTTAATCCGGAATTTTCAATATTAATAGAGCGGTAATTATTTGAAAAAGCTCGACTCTCATTTGTTTTTGAAAAACAAAAATGTCCCCAGCGGAGTCGCCATCTGTAGCGATGTTTTTTTTTCTCGCTAAAAATGAAAGTTTTTGTTTTTGTTTGGAAATGTTGTATTCCGTGGGATTTTTAGAAAACCCGTATTTTATTTAAAATTGGAGTCGCCACCGGCCACTCAAGGTAGACCGGACAATCGTAGAAAACCGTAGATTTCAAAATATTGGGTTCGAGAGTCGGTTACGGATGGGGAAGGATTAGCACCCCCACACCGCCCAAAATTGGTACTTTAATAATTACCGCTTTATTAATATTAAACTTTCCGAATTAAAGTGACGATTAAATTAAAATTTAGTTATAAGTGCGAGTAAATTTTAAAGGCCCCGTTATTCGAGAGTAAACGTCCAACCACTATCACTACGCTGATCGCGCCCCGCTTTACTCTCGAATAAAAAAGGGCACCGCATTGACAAAATATATGTTTGTTATGCAAACTTAAAAACACATGGCAAATATGAACAAATATAATGCGATAAAAATATAAACAAATAAGAGCATAATAAAATATTAATCTAACATAAATAAAATACTAATCTAAAACATACATACATACATAACTATTAATTTAACACATAAATAAAAACATATCTAACATAAATTAGATACTAGTCTAAAACATACATACATAAATATTAATCTAACTTATAAATAAAAACATATCTAACATAAATAAAATACTAATCTAAATATATACATACATAAATATTAATCTAACTTATAAATAAAAACATATCTAACATAAATAAAATACTAATCTAAAATATAAATTTAAAACATACTAATATAAAACATAGATAAACATACAAATTAAAAACGTAATTTTAAATTAACTACTGCTTCATTAAAATATAAAAATTACAACATAAATAAAAAAAAGAAAACATACCTAACTAGGAGTTCGAACGACAAACCCCGACTGAACCCCACCGAGATCTACCACGACCTCTCCAAAAATATTAACTTGATCGGACCTAAAATAGGACCCCGATCGAACCAACTAGGACCGAGGACATCGCCCGATCTCACTGGCCGGGAGCCTAAGCTCCCTTATTCGGCTAGCCCTTATGCCGGTTCAAATTGGCTTACTGCCAATTTCAATTGCAATTCCATTTCATTTGCTTCTTGCTACCTATTTATAGAGGGGAGGAGGGTGACGTGGAGCCTTGTGCTCCACTCCCCTCCCCCTTTTTTATTATTAATTAATTTTTTTTTGCTTTTTTTTATATTAATTTTATTATTATTATTATTTATATATATTATTACAATAATACTAAAAATACTAAAAACCCGTACAAAAATGAGTGATTACACATACAATATACCAAAAGACAAACCATCACCAAAATCAATCTTTAAAGGCCATTTACAAACCAAAAACAACCTAAGAAAATGCTCAAACAGGGAGTTCCCCAAAACATCTCCCAAATCATAACAAGTACCACATTGCCCTTATTCATCATAGTCTAGTCTCTAACATACTTTGGAACCAAGTCTTGCCAAGATCCCCTTGCTTCTTGCTGCCTTTCGGAACTTTAATTCTCTGCATTGATAGACAAAAAGAGCGTAAGCACACAAAGCTTAGTGAGGAAAGCTCATAACAAAACACCATCAATGCATTTAAAACCATTTCTCAACATCATCTTTTAAAACATCATGCCTCTTTTAAAACATGCATTTACAACATTAAAACCAGCATATCAAACCATATGCTACATATATCATTAACCAACAGCAAGTCACATTGCTAACCCTCTACTTAAGCCTTCTCATGCATTACTACCAAATACTTCAACAAGTCCATTAATAAAAGAGTCTATCGGATACACGGATTCAACAAGTGTTAACCCAATACTTTAAGCCATCTCAACCGAAATATCGATACAATCACAATCGTGGTACAATAACAACTGGGTACAAATCCAATCGGGTACACTCTCAACCCACATGAATACCAATCCCTCTCATCATTTAGATGCTTAACCCACTAACGGGAGTATTCGGTACTATTTAACCCCTCAACCATTAGGGTACTTGGATGGAGTATTCGGTACACCGTATAAACCCTTCAACATCCAATACGACTTATTTTACAGTGCACTCAATCCTATGGCCAGCCAACTATATCCGATAACAATTTTAAAACCACATCACTTGCCATATAATTAACCAAACAACTTTTACCTCACTGTTTTTAACAAGCATTAAACCATGCTCTTTCTAAAGCAATAACCATGCTTTAAAACACAAGTATAAACCATACTTACAAGGATCACTTACCATGTGCATCCTTCAGCAAAATATGCTTAAAAACAATACATCAAATACTTTAAATCATGCTTAAGCAGTAGGTACAATGTAAATCAAAACAAGTGCATAAAACCATTTCAAACTAGCACGACCGAGAGAGTAAAACCATTTTACTTACTTCTGAGCTTAGATAAGCGTTTCAAGCTCTACCTAAACTCCCAAAAACCATCTTTAAAACATTTCAACACTGGAATCCACGTTTTCACTCACCGTCACGCGAAACCTTGATTTACCGACGTAAAAATGAGTATTCGAAGCCTCCTACGCTTCTCCACTTACTTCCGGACCATCCTTCCCTGCTTTTACCACAAAACCACATAGGATTAATGCATCATAATGCATTCTAAAAACAACAACCACAATCCTTCTCGGATTCTCACAAAACTCTCATAATTAATCCTCCATAACAACCGAAAACATAACCAAAACACTTCGATTCATAACCCAGCCAACATCTATCAACCTAGCACCACTTTTATCATCAAAACACATCTAAAAGTAGAATCAAAACAACCTAACACCTCTAGCAACCAAACAACCACCACAACTCCACAAAAACACATGTCTAACAACCTAAACAAATAATGATTCAAGAGTTTCGGGATTCCATTAACAAAAATAACTTATCAACATTATTATACATCCATAATATGTTCAAAATCAATCTACATCACTGGAAAACAGATCCAATTCGAATTTTTCACTATTTCATCAATCTTACCCAATTAAATCAATTAATTCAATATAAAAAACACAAAATCAGATTATAAACCATAAATCAAAGATCAAATACTTGGAAATATTAATAAAGAACCATTCAATAGAGGAGATCACGAACCTTGCTCCTATTGTGTGGTTTCTCCCTCAATTGGCTTGTTTAAAACTAGGAAAACTCAAGATTTCGATAAGATATTGAAAATCAAAGTTAATTAATCAATTGCAGATCAAGATTTTGAGTAAAATTGATCTCTCACCTCTGGTTTTTGATGAAATTTGAGTGTTTGACAGAAAAGAAGTGGAGAGAAAAGTTACGTCAATTTTCATTAAAACCAAATAACTAACTTTAATATCTAAAATCCCTTTTAATTAACTTTTAAAACACATGTTAAAATAATTTAATTGAAGAGAGAAATCACTAGCAAAAACTTGGTAAAATATCTCCATAAGGATTCTAAGAATTTGACCCTTTTCATTTTAGTCACTTTAAAAATAGTTTTCAAAAGTTGCATTGTAGTCACTAGCCAAAATGCCACACCTCCCAAACTCATTTTCCAAAATTGATTCCACCAAAATTAATCATATATTAAAACATGATTTTTAACCATTTTCCATAATTTTTCCCACACCAAAAATATACGATCTCAAAACTGACTCGAACCTCTACTCCGGTCCACCGGACCGCCTAATAACCCACTAAACCGCTAAGCCCTAAAATCGGGGCGTTATATGTTGGGTAAGCTTTCAATTCACTTTTTGGTTTAATCGGTGGTGTCAAAAATTATGGATTGTTAATTCGTCTTCCTTTTAGTTTGGCCAAAAATGACCATTGGGTTATTATGGCTCGTTATCGTCTATTTTGTCGCCGTCATCGTCCTTCTCATGGTTCGCCACCACCGTTCTGAGTGCTAGAAACCCTAGTAGCTAATTGGAGACCCTGGTGGTTTGGTTGCGAGTGTAGGGTGTGGGTTGTGAGCGTGTGAGGGGGCTGTGAGTGTGAGGGGTGGGTTGTGGGTTGGCCGGATGGTAAGGCCCAAGCATGTGTGAGAGCGAAGGGAGCCAAAACCGTGAGAGTTAATCGGACTAAACTTGTGAACTAGTTTGAACCGGTATGTGTAACTTGAATCGGACTGAACCATGTAGTGAACTGAACCAGTGAATGAACCGGTCAGTCGAACCGAATCGGCAGAATCCTTTGAGACCTGTTGACCGAACCTGACCCGTTCATCGTACCCGACCAGTTGACCGACATGACCCGTTGACTGAACCGACTCGTTGACCGACCTGACCCGTTGAACATTGACCAATAATGACATCAGCATTGACCAAGGATAACATCAGTATTACCCAATGATGATGTCAGCATTGATTGGACCAATGACTTTAGCGTTGACTTTGATCGGTCAAAGTCAACATTGACTGTTGACTTTTTCAAACAACTTTGTCTTAACTTTTTTCGACGTCTTGAGTTTGAATTTGCAGTTTGTTTCACCTAATTTGAACCCGAAATGCCAATTTTGTAATTGCAATTTATTTTGTACTTAAAAAATTCTAAAAATTTGAGTATGAGATCTGATGTGGTTTAATTATGTATTTTAGACGACGTCGATTTTGAGGATGACGTTTTACCTCCTCCTGTTCAGCCAGCTCCAGTACCTTATACGAGAAATACACATGAGTTATCCAGCAAAGTTTCAGTTAGGTGGCATAGTGTAATTTTTATTAAAATGTGAATTAATTTAAAACTGTACTCCGTAGGTTCTAACTCATCTAGACCTAGAGCTAGTTCAGATCGTGGGAGGCGTCAGCATCGACGTTAGAGCTTTGGCCGCTAAAGGTGTGTTCTCTTTCTGTGCTATATATTCTGTGAAATATTTTACAACTTGTAGGACTACTTTCCTGTGTTGCGATTTTACTGAGATTTGAGATGCCATGCATACTGTGTTAAACTGTATTTTTATGAGATTATCAAAACTTCATAACTGTGTTCCTCGTATTTAGTACGATACAACTGTGATGAGAATGTGTTACCAATAATATATTTTTCATGCATATGATGGGTTTGTACGGAGGAAGAAATGGTTTGACCACAATGTGACTGGAGAAATAAGGGTGAAGAGTTTAGGGGAACTACCTCCACTGTGACCGGTTGGCTTTGCCACCACTGTGATTGGAGTTAGTAGTTGGGTAGTGTGATTTATTCTAGTAACATCTCATGCACTGTGTTTTAATATAACTTATTTTCCTTGAGATATTTTTGTGAAACTGAGGTTGTGATTGCCTGCACTTTAGAGACACACTGGGCTTAATAGCTCACTCCCTTATAGTTTGTCTTTTAGATACTTGGCTCTAGGCGACTTGGTACTCGGAGGACCTCTTGCGTTTCGGATTTATTGTTTCTTCATTATAGACTTGTTTATTTTCAAATATTTATTATTATTACTTTTTATCGAGTTTGAATGTAATTGAGACTAGAGACTGTTTTGGGATTTGAGGATATATTTTAGCATGCATGCATATATTTTTAATTTGGATATTTGTTATGTTAGTGGTACTCAACACTTTGATGGATTTTAAAAACATTTGGAATATTTTTTTATAGAAGGGTTTTTATAATTATAATCAATGATTGGTTTTTTTACGGAAAAGTTACAAATGTGATTCCTAAATTGGGCCTTTTCTCTTGGGCCGGGTTTAGGGGGTGACACAAGAAGTCCTCCTCTATAGTTTAGTTTTATTTTAGCCCTTTTCTAGCAAAAAAAATAGTCATATACAAATAATAATTTCAAAGTATTTAAAAACCTAACATAAACTCGCCTTAAAATAATGGCTTAATAGCCAAACAAATACCCAAACTATACATGTGACTCACTTTTAGTGCCTAAACTGATTTTCGTTTTAAATAGATGCTTAAAGTTTATTTTAACCGTTAGCCAATTAAAATGTGACACATGACATGTTTTAATTTTTAATTTTTTAATTAAATTTTCATTTTTTAAAAAATAGCCATTTTAAAGTTTTACAAAATAATCATGAATTTCTAACCCCAAATCTAAAATTTCTAAATTGTCGTCGCTCTCGTCGTTGACTACCTCGCCAAAGACCATCACTATTGCCAGCAGAACACCACGATCATTTCTTTCAACCACCCATCGTTGGTAACCGACGATAGGTGTGTTGACCAGCTTCTTTTTCAGGAGTTTGGCTTCGTTTGACGTTAGGTAGCCGATCGGCACACCTGCTGTGATTACCGGCAATGAGTGATTGGGAGAATGGTCGTGGTAGTCCGACGACAAATATGGTGGGCGGTGGAGAAATTGTTTTTTTAAATAACGGTAGTTAATGGTTAGACACTTAAAATGACTGAAATAAAATTTTAAGCACCTATTTAGAGCAAAAAATAATTTAAACAACAAAAGAAAGCCACGTGTTACATGTATAGGGGCACCTACTTGACCATTAAGGCTAAAAAATCCTATACATTCAAGCTTAAATTACTTATTTCATCTTTTATAAAAATAAATTATGGAGTAATAAAAATCTTATATGATGATCAATGTTACTCTTATCTTTCCTCTCAATTTATTTTCCTATTTAATATCCAACAAATATGCAATCTAGAATAAACTTGTAGAATACACCAAGTTAGTGAAAAATAAAATGTTATTCTTCGCTGATTTAGTTTTGAACAGTTTGTATGTACAATATGTGTACCTTATTAAAATATTAAGATAAAAAAATAAATATTATCATGTAATTAGTAAAGAAAATAAAAGAAGTTGTTTTATCACGCGGTTCTTCTAAATGCGTCTGAAAGAGTAAAATTAGCACGTATTGACAGCAACAGAACAAAATTGAGGCATGCGGGCGACACTGCCCCCAAAATTTTAAAAAATATAATTTAAACCCTTAAAATTTTTAAAAATATTAATTTGTCCCCCACAAAATTTTTAAAAATTTATATTAAACTTTAAAAATTTTGAACATTCTTAATCAAATCTCTTCCATAATTTTTTAAAGTTTTCATTAAATCTCTCTAAATTTCAAAATGTTAGTTAGACCCCAATTTTTTTTAAAAAAATGAACCCTTTGAAAATTTTAATTTAAACTTTTATTTTTTAATTTTAAATTGACCCAAACTCTATCCTAATTTCTGTCGCTACGTATTGAATCACTTATTCAGTAAGACCGATTGGTCCATTTATTATGTTCCTTTTCTTTTATCGAAATTCCACAAAGACGTGTGGGTCGTGACTTAAATGCAGTTGGATTAGCAATTATGGTTTCAACCATAGAACTAAATTTCGTGACAAACTTTTCCATTTCACACTCAAAATGTCATGCTTTTTATGGATGTATTTATGGGTCGATTACATATATTTCTAGGGTCAATATATTTTATGTCTAATCCTAGTTGTAAATGTGTTTAAATAGTAAAAAAATCAACATTTTAGTTTCCTAATCTCTCTGGCTGCCGATGTTTATTGATTAAGAAGGGCTTAAACGAAAAATCAACTCTTAAATTATATTTTTTTGTTAGTTTTTAGTCCTTAAATTATTCTTTGGTCAAAATAAGCCAAGCCCCTAAACTATCATTTATGGTCACTTTAAGTTCAATAGTTATTTAAGTCAAAAAAATTATTAATTTATTAATACCGAAAAAACAAGATTAATATTTTTAATGTCTTTTTGGTGATAAACTTTAATATATATATCCAAATATTCTAAAATTAACTTTTAATCACTATTTTTTGTGTTTGGATTATGTATTATAAACTTTTAAATTTTATGTGTTTAATATGTGATTTTTAAAATAAAAAAATAAAAAAATTATGAACTGGGTTCCCATTATCTGATTACCCGGGTACCCGAGTTTCGCAGGTACCCGACTTAAACGGGCCGGGACACGAGCTGACAAATAGGTATCCGAAACAACTAGGTAATCGGTTTTTCGGGTACCCGAAAATCGTGTACCCGGTAATAAACACCCCTAGTAAACATAATGAAAATGGTAATAATAAAAATAATCACAATAAATATAATAAAATAGATGGAAAATATATTATACAATAATTATAATTATAAAAGGCAAAATATTTCATACATGGGCAGTTAATTTTAGGGTTTATGGACTCAGTTTAGGCTTTAGGGGTTTAAGTGTAGGGATTTATGTTTTAACCAATAAACCCTAAATTTTAACCATAAACCCTCCCTAAATTCAAAACCCCTACCTAAACCCTTAAACGCTAAACCTTAAACAATGTCTACAAACCCTAAAATCGTGGTGCTTGTAGAAACAAAGTTTACACAAGTGCTTGTGCATTGAATAATTGCCCTTATAAAAAAGTACATTAACTACCGAAAAATAAAAAAACTAATAACAACAAGGAAAAATATTCTATGTATTCGCAGTAGAAAACTTGTTTTCTACAAATCACATAGCTTTTAGTTTTCTACAAATCACATAGCTTTTAGGGTTTAGAGATTAGAGTTTAAGGTTTAGTGTTTATGGTTAGGTTTTAAGGGTTGTAAATATATTTTATGGTTTAAAGTTTAGGGTTTAGAATTTAGTATTTATAATTTATGACCCCTAAAAGGATACATGGTAGTTTTAGAAGGATGTTTGTGGAAAAAAATTCACCACCAGTGCATCAAACAATTACCATAACAAAAAATATACAATGCAATAAAATAATACATAAATAATGAAAATAAAAATAAACATAATGAAGGATCAAATTAAAAGAAAATAAAACTTAAAATGGTCAAAATAATAAATAATTATATGAAATTATATTAAAATAAACTACGTTTAAAAATTGGATGACCAACAGATATACTAGTAGATACGCCCATGGTCGTAGGTAATTGCGTTGTAGGAGAGTTAACTTGTCGAACTGACTGTCTGATTAAATTCTATTTTCATGCATACCATGATATAAAATTAGATATAAAATTGATAAAATAAAATAAAATAAAATAGAAATCTAGAAACCTCGGAAATTCCACAAAATGTTTAGGTTGGGGATTGGATCAGCAATTGAATATTTGAACCATACAAACAATGGAAAAACTTTTCCATTTCAACCCTCTAAAGTCTTTAGTCTTTGATAACCATTATCACAAACTGAGAAACAAAATCCATGGAATTTTTTTTCATGACCTGCGTTGCGGTATGACTTAGTTGCCCAAAACTGACTTCTTCATTTTTTCTACAAATAAGAAAGAATCTGGAAATTGAATTAAATAAATGAAAATTTATTTGATATATAAGTTGCATAAAATTTAGATAGAACAATATTATTTATATCAATTTTAAATTCTAAACATTAAAACTTGAAAATTTTAAAATCTAAATAAGACAAATGAAATTGAAAATAAACAAAGATGTGGGGATGATCATGGATCGGGTTTTTGGTCGACCCGTACTTAGTCCAAGATTTTAATATCTCCACCGAATTTGATCCAACCCGAAATTTTTTGATACTCCACCAACCCGAATTTTAGAGAAAAACTCAAACCCGACCTGACATAAATAAATTTTTCTATTTTTATTCGATAAAATTGGAAGTTAATTGAAAAATACAATTAGAGAGGAGACATTATAATAATTATTCTATTTTTATTAGACAAAATGAAAAGATAATTGAAAATATATATAAAGAGATAAGCATTGTGAAAATTATACTTAAATATTTAGAATAAAATTAAACTATTATTTCAAACAGTGTCAAAATCCCTCAAATATGGGTCAAATGACCATCTCTAAATGTGTAGTCTAAATTTTACGTAACTTATTTGTGTATCAAATATTTTTTTAAATAAATCTGATCGGATGGCAAATAAACATATAAAGGATAATGAATAAATAAAAGAAAATGAATAAAAATGGGTCTAAATTAAAGACCAAGATTAGGATATTTGTGGAATATAATGAAAATGGTCTTGATGGACTTTGAAAAATATACGATAAGACTTTGTAATATTATGATTCGGCTAGGGTTGTAAATAAATAATAAAATAAAAATATGGAATTAAAGCGAATATGTGGGTTTCGTTGGATAAATAGGCTAACTTAAAATTAAAATTTAAAATATAGAGAATGTTGAAAGAATTTTAGGAATCTAGGCTATTTCTACAGTGTCAGGCGAGAACGCCACCTTTAATATTTTTTTGACAAAAAACGTCGCCTGGCGTTCTCCCCTAACATTGTAGAAAATGATCTAGAATCCTAAAATTCTCCTAACATTTCCTATATTTTAAATATTAAATTCAAGTTAGATTATTTACCAAATTTTCCGGAATATGTGCGGCTAATTTTAGATTATTTTATACCATGTTAAATAAATATAAGGGATAATATTTGGTTACATAATTCATGATGATTTTATTTTATACAAAACTATTGACCAGGGATGAGAAGAATATTTATTAGATGTGAGATATAAAAATAATACTTCCTCCATTTTATTAAAAAATTATTTATTAACTTTTATAATTAATTTTTAACTTTAATTTATTATTATTTAAATATTATTATTATTATAAAAATTCAAAAAATATATTTTTAAAATTATCAATCAAGTAAATTTAAGATCTAAATTTTACAAAAAAAATAATTATTTAAAATAATTATGATTGCAGTTAAAAAAATCATCATGACAAATTTAATACGACGAAAAAAAAATATTACACATATAAAGAAACATATTATTTGTAAAATTTTAATGACTTAGTTAATTTATTCTATTGTTAATATATGAAATGCACATTCCTACTACTACTGTAACACCCATAGATCGATACGGGTAACCCGATCCAATTCGAGGTGTCATATTCATGTCACACGAGCGACCCACATAAAATAAATTTAGATACAACAAATAGTCAAACCATTTAAAACCATAAAAAAAGTTACAACTTGAAACATAGTTCAAAAACGATTCATCAATAAAACAGAGTTCAGAATACATGTTATGCAAACGAGTTTCAGACTCAAATATAAAACAAAAATGTGACATACATCCCCCTAATTACATAGGTACCGTACTCCGCAAGCCAGCTGAAGGAACTCATATGCTGATGTCAATAACTGCAACATGATTAATCTTTTAACCTATGATGGTAAAGAACATCATGAGCTTGGAAAGGCTCGGTAATACAGAAGTACCAAGAGATGCTAAAGGCACAAGTAGGTATATGGCAAAGCGTAATGCTATCATGATGTTCTGGCAACAATAAGGTCCGATTTTGATTCGATATTTCAATAAAATGGTTTATCTGAAGGTAGCAGAGTTGTTCTTTATTTGGCCACCTAATTATCAGACGAGAAGCCTATAGACCAGAGAATCAGAAGAGTGATGCATAAGGAAGTTAAACTAGGTAGTTTAGTTTGTTCCGTTGAGTGCAAATTGGAAGCATACATAAAGTTTTATTTTAATTACCTAACTACCGTCCAACCGAACTCCAGTATGCAATTTCCCAAAACTGCATCTATAAAGGCGTTAACCCAGGCTCATTTGGCATAGGTGCCATCCTAAGGGGATGCCTTAGGTCCAGGAAGAATCATCCTAACCGAAGCATAGGAACCTAATACAGACGGAATTACCCTAACTGAAGCGTAGACCTAATACAGGTGGAATTACCTAGCAGAAATGTAAGAACCTAATACAGGCGAAATTACCAGCCGGATCATTGCTGAACCTACAGAGACTTCATATACTATCACAAGTATCCAGTAAAATAGTTTAAGCAGTAATAACAGTATCAGTAAAAAGTATTAGCAATAACATATATAAAGCAGACACTTATTTTCAGTGAAACAATAACTAGAGAGCCTATTTTTTAGATCAAACATAAATGTATATCTCAGACAGATAGAAGTCATGATTTAGATAAGAGAAACAGTCTTGGTTTCGAATCAATGATAATATTCATGTGCACGTGAAACACACTAGATAAAACAATTTATTTTTCGGAGGCACCTTGAAATCACAAGAAAAAGGACATTGATCATTGAGAATCCAGATATATCAGGAATGATCTAATCCTTTAAGCCTACAAGGGAATTATGGTCATTCTAAGCTTTATAGACAATTTGGTAGCTTAACCCAACAAGGTATAAATGGTGATTTGTAGAATCCAGGAATTTTAATTTCTCATCAGGTTTCCAAGTCCCTTTGAACTAATCATAACCCATCATTACGGTGCTTACCATTCAACCAGATATGTACACCTTACAAGTATTAATTTCTTAGAACTGACTATGTTGCATAACAAAATAGATTATCTTCACCAATCAGTTACTGAATGTGCTACGAGAATCGAACATGTATTCATGCAGTATCTTCCTTGTACTATATCAATATCAAGAGTGATCATCGTACATAAGTCATGCTTTATATCTCGTAGGGTATTACTGTAATTTAAGTCGTATCAGTGTTTTCCAGGATTATAAACTTATTCCATGTCATTGAAGTACTATAGATATTTCAGTACTCGAGGGTGTTACAGTCATTTAGATGCTTAATGATATTGTCAGGCATTTCAGAACCTAAGGATATTCTACTCATTTCAATCAATCCGATAACAAAGCGTACTTTTGGTAAATTGGTCTTCAGATATTTATTTAGAGTAGTTCCATGAAAAAAAGTTTTCAGACTTTTATTTAGAAATTAAGGAAATCTAGGCATTTCGCAGTCTCGAAGGTTAGAAACCTGATTTCAGAATTTTCCAAATAGATAAAAAATGTAACGGGTTGAATCAGAGATTCTATCAAGTCATATTTGAATTCGTAGATCATTTCCACTTCCAAAGGTATTTAGGTCATTTTTACACCTCAAGGGTATTTTCATCATTTCTCATCCAAATATTTCAAACATTAGATCTTATAACAAGAAATAATCATAATTATAGGTTTCAAGCTTAATTGTTTTATCAATTATTCACTGAGCTTGAATTTATTATCGGTCGTCAAATTCTTATTTGAATCATTTGGGTCTTAACAGTTTATTTTCCTTTATCGAAATCAATACAACTTTAACATTCAATGATAAACACGTGAAAATCATATTCATTTATGCATTAACCAATTTACCAACGAGTACCATAAAGCATGCAAGAGGTAGTAAAGTATTACCTCTACTCCGAACTACAACAGTCAACCTCTGAAACTCTCTTGGATCATTCTTGATCTTGAATTCAACGTCATTCAAAATCCCAGATACAAGGAAATATGAATACCTTCAATTAGACATAATCCAAAATCAGTCCTTAACTCAATTGTGTTGCTCTTAAACTGAATAATACAACACACGTGCATGTTTGAATTAAAGGTCAGATTCGAAGGCTTTCAGGTTAGAATTTTGGGAAAATGAAACTTCAAAATGAAACTCAAAGACGTCAAAAAACACAAAATATGAGTTTTTAGAAAAAAAAAGTTGACTTTTTGGTCAAAGTCAACTATCAACGATCGAGGGTCAAAGTTAATGGTCAACAGTCAACGAGTTGATTCAGTTGAGTTGACTCAAACGGGTTGACTTGGCTAGGTTGACTCGATCAATGGGTCGGACTCATGCGAGTTGACTCGATTAGGTTTACTCGGTCAACGAGTCAGGCTCAGTCGGGTCAATTCAGGTTAGATACGGGTCATATGGGTTAAGATTCGGTTCGGGTATTGGACTTGGTTTGGGTCAATTATTATGCCAAGCAGGCCGATTCAAAGTTAAGCCTAATAGGTTTGTTCAGTTCGGTAAACTTGGTTTGAGCCAATCATACTCGGTTCAAGGCCAAACTGATCCAAGGCTGGTCAGGCCAGTTCGGTCCAGGGGCAAGCCACGGTGGTGGTCAAAAATCACCTTCGGCGGCGCATGAAGGCCACACATGACCCTAACGATCAAAAAATACCTCAAAACAGCAGTATTTGACGTAGAAAGCCAAAATGGACAGGTTTTGGGCACTTATTGAGCTTAAAAACGTTAGAAATCACAACAATGATGGGGAAACCGAAAGGATTCTCAAACTTTCCGACGACTCATGATAAGCGAGTAAAACACTGAACGAAGGTTAGGGTTTTGATTGGCTTGGCACCACGAGCATGATGGTGAGGGCGGTGACTCTTGCCAACGTCTCACGGCTATAAAAATGACTAAAAATAGAACAACAAGGCTAGAGGTTTTCGACGAACTTTCAATCAAATCTCCACGACGAATGACTGCTCTATCGTACGAGTGAAGAACGAAGTCGAGATCGGGGTGTGATGGCACTCCTAAAGATTAAGGCGATGATGGCCACGGCCGAACGGTGGCGATGATCAGAGAGGCGGACGACGAGGGGGTTGAGGGTGACCTTTTGAACCTCTAGTGATCTGATATTTTTTCAGATCTAGAATGAACATTTTTTCGGGTATGTGAGGAGTCAGTCTTTTAATTATTATAGGTTCAGATTGTACATGCAAAGACTATAATTAACTCGGTATAGACTAAGACCAAAAAAGTCCTTTAGCTCATATGGTTAAGGCTTGTGTTTACCAAACATAAGCTAGGGGTGTTACAAGTACTCATGTAATCATATTTATAGGTTAAAATTTAAATCTCTAATCAAATTATACTAAATTTTAAACATAACCTCCAAACTCTAAATTTTAATCATAAATCTTAAATTCTAAACCCTAATCTTTTTAGTACCTATAAACACTTACCGCCTCGTGTTGAGATCAGGATGAATAAGACCGCAAACAATGCAATACAAGGGATGTTCGGCGATGAGTGTAACAATGCACGCGAACCATAATGCATAAGATCGCTCGCGAGCTACACGGTACCCTTCGCAATCTGTGACTAACAGACAAGATTGCGAAGCGGCATCATGTCTCATCCGACAACCATGTGGCTACCACGTGCCCACTACAGACGACGAAGCAAACCTAGGACGTTCCAATCAACGCGCAACGATAATCCAGTCATGACACATGTATGAGAAGTATAAAAAGGACATGCAATAAAGAGAGAGGCAAGGACTCCACTCCAGATACCATTGCCCAAAAATAGAAGCCATATATAAACTCCGACCCGAAATGGCCATCTCAACCACCGTCTCCGACCCCTGTCCATTTTGACCATCAACAATTGCTAGTACCTATAAACACTTACTGCCACGTGTCGAGATCAGGATGAATAAGACCTCGGACAGTGCAATACAAGGGACGTTCGATGATGAGCGTAACAACGCACGCGAACTACAATGCATAAGATCGCCCGCGAGCTACATGATACCCTTCGCAATCTGTGGCGAATAGACAAGATTGCGAAACAGCATCATGTCTCATCCGCGCGACCACGTGCACGCTACAGACGACGAAGCAAACCTAGGACGTCAAGTTATAGTTGGTCCAATCAACGCCCACGACAACCCAGTCAGGACACATGTTTGACTAGTATAAAAAGGACATGTCCATATACCATTGTCCAAAAACAGAAGCCATATACAAACTTCGACCGGAAACGACCATCTCAACCACAGCCTTTTTCCCCTGTCCATTTTGACCATCAACAAATCTTTAAACCCTAAATTTTAAAACCAAATCGCTTGTGGTAATTTTTTGTTTTCACTTGAATGTAAATTCATTATATATATGTGTATTATTTCCCTTTATTCTTGATTGTGAAAGGTCTCGCTTCTGTCCCAATTTCCAGGAAATACAATTCCCAGCCTTCTTGTTCCCTGGTTTTGATACCAATATCACCTTTTTTTTCTCGAGAAAACTAAAATAATTATGGAAGGAAAGTATGAAACTCTGAAGATTCTTCAAGAATCACCGACTTCTGGAGTTTTCAACTTAATCTTAAATCGACCATCTGTTAGTAATGCACTTTCACTCGACTTCTTTAGCGAATTCCCCAAAGCTCTTGATGCTCTCGACCAAAACCCTACTGTCGCTACCATCGTTCTATCCGGTGCCGGCAACCACTTCTGTGGAGGCCTTGATCTTAAAAGCGTCGCAGCTATCGCCAACAATAGCTTGGGAGATCACGGTCGCACCGGGGAGCGATTACGGAGACAAATCAAGTTCATGCAAGATGCGATCACCGCCATCGAGCGGTGCCGGAAGCCGGTATTCGCGGCGATACACGGCGAGTGTCGCGGCTTGGGGGTTGATATGGTGACGGCCTGTGACATTAGGTATTGTAGCAAGGATGCATTCTTTTCTGTCAAGGAAGTGGATATGGGTATCACAGCTGATCTCGGTACCCTCCAGAGATTACCTGGGATAGTAGGGTTTGGGAACGCCATGGAGTTGTCGTTGACGGCAAGGAGATTCTCCGGTGAGGAGGCCAAGAAACTGGGTCTTGTTTCTCGTGTTTTCGGGTCAAGGGAGGAGCTGAAAGAAGGTGTTCGCGCCATTGCAGAGGGTAAGATAAGCTTGTGACTTTCCATACATATCTTATTTCAATACTATTTTGTGCAGAGGATTCAATTCAGCATAAATGATGAAATGTGTTGTTTGAAATCGAATGGCAGGAATCGGCGGGAAGCCACCGCTTGCGGTGGTGGGGACGAAAGCAGTGTTGATAAGAAGTAGGGATCTGAACGTGGAGCAAGGATTAGATTATGTTGCAGCTTGGAACTCGTCTATGCTTCTGTCTGATGATCTAACCCGGACGATCTCTGCTTACAAACACAACAGGAAACCTACCTACGCTAAGCTTTGAATTTTGTGATGTTTTCTTTACCTTACTGCTGTTAAGACTGGATTTAGTATATTTCAGGCAAACTCTATGGCCAGTTAAAGTTAATGTAATAATTCTAGTCTGAAGCTTAATCCAGTTATATACCTATAAGTTTATAAGAGATTATGAACATATATTATCCTATAACTAAAAAGTTGTAAGAGATTAATAAAATAACCGCGGTAATCATATTAGAAAGGTAAAAGGTTAAAAGTAGTCCCAACATTTGACCTTTTGGTCACTTTAGCCCATATTCTTTTTTTGGTCCAAACAACCACCTAACATTTTATTTTTGTTCAAATTTCACCCTCGTTGGATGAAAAACGTTAGTCAACTAACGGTCAACACCTGAAGCTGACGTGACATGTCTACATGGCATAAGGAGATGACGTGACGATGCCAAGAGGCACTCTGCTGATGTGGCATTAAGATTTTTTTTAAAATAATTATTTATATATTAATTTCTAACTAATTAGATGATGCCACATGGCATTGTCATAAAGGATTATTATATGATTCGTGAATATTAGAGTTTTTTTAACTCCAAAAATAAATTTTAAAATTCTTCATCATTTTACTTTTATTCTTATATAAATAGAAACACAAAAATAAACATTTCATGACTAGTCTTGTTTAGTTATTTTCGGTTTAATTAAAGTCAAACCAATCAACTACTCGAAATTAGGATAAAAAACAAAACTTAAATTAAACAAATTGATTATAATCGTAGTCATAAAATATATAAGTTTCGGTTATAATTATTATTTATACATTAGTACTAATTTTTTGAATGTATTTATTCATTATTAATTATATTTGTATGAATATGTATAAGTGGCAGAATATAATAATTATAATAGTTAAACAAGTGAAGAACACTATAATTAGTCTTAAAATTCTACATAAACTTTGAAGAAATATACGATCTGATACATAAAATTTTAATTTGAATTCTAAATTTATACAGACTATATTAAAAATTCTCTTTTAAAATTATGATAAAAGTACAAGGGACAATGGCATAGTTAGACCAAAAGGAAATCCGATTAAGATAAGGTGCAGCTTTTCCCTGGCAATGGCATAGGCACAGCCGCAGGTAAAAGAGAAGGCCTAGCCCCAGCCCTCCGATCACCACTCAAAGAAGGGTCAATTCACACTCACACGACCCCAATTGATTAGCGTCACCGTACGTATACGACACCTAGTGAGACAAAATGCAAAACACTGTCGCCAAGGTTGCCGTGGCGGGAAGCGGAAGTATCAACTCTATCTACAATATCCCACTTTCTCATTCTCCCACAGCACAAAAAAAAAAGAAGAAAAACCCACTCTTCTCATGTCTATATTATTCAAAGTTCAAATTTTTATCGGGATTTTGTTAACATTGAAAACTTCAAATTGGCAGTTTCAGGCGCTGTTTGTGCTGCTACATTGGCAAGGAATGGAATTTCAGTCACCCTTTTTGAATCTGCTAGAGGCCCTGGTGGCCGCACGTCTCAAAGAAGGTTCCTTTTCTGTTTCTCTCCATTTCTTTTCATTAGAATTTCGTTTTCTTTGACGAATTTTGACTGTCCTTTCTTATTATTCTATCATTTGCTGGGGTTTTGGGAAACAGAGAGAAAATTTTGAATTGGGTAGTTTGATTAATTGTTGTTATCATTATATATATTTTTTTGTTTCCAACAATTGGGTAGTATGTAATGTTGGGAAACTTTGTCATTTTAGAGAGATTAGTGAAGATGGGAGAGAGCTGTTGTTCGATCATGGTGCTCCATATTTCACAGTGACAAATCCCGATGTGTTGAGTGTTGTTGCTGAGTGGGAATCAAGAGGCCTTGTTGCTGAATGGAAATCAAATTTTGCTTCTTTTGATTGTTCCACCAACAAATTTGTCAACACTGAACACCACAAACTGGTACTGGTATATGTTTGTTTGCATTATTTTATCTTTAATTGTATATTAACTTGCTCGTGAGTAGGGCAGTGAACGGTGATGTTTTCGAATTGTTTACGTTCTTGAATTATTGTTAAATGTTAATGATCCTAGCTATAGTTGCTTCTTAAGTGCTTGCCTGCTATATTGTCCTTTCTAATATTCATGTACTTTTCAACTTGATTCACTTGTGTTTGCCTCTGGGGTCGATCGTAGGCTTCTTTCAAGAAACCCTTCATCACTTTAGACTGTTACGATTGTATTATTCTTTCAAGTAACCCTTGTTTTGCATTAAGCATTCCTCAATATTTATTCCAAATTTCAAACCGATTGAAAAACTAAAATTGTGTTTCATTACATTTATCATGTTTATCCGTGAAATGAAATTGTAAACACCATTAAGCTTTCTTGTTAAATAAGTTTTCCTGAACTAATTCCTTTGTAGGAAAGAGAAACCAAGAAATATGTTGGTATGCCTGGAATGAATTCCATTTGCAAAGCTTTGATCCATGAGCCTGGTGCGTAGCAAGACTGCTTTGTATTTCAACTCCTTATCGAGGTTGGATGTACACCTAAATTTCCATGCTTCCACTTTATCTGTTCTTCAGGAGTAGAGAGTAAGTTTAATGTGGGTATCGGGAAGTTTGAATGGTTAGAACACGGGAATTTATGGTCGGTGATGGGTTTGGGCGGACAGCATCTTGGTCATTTTAAGGGAGTGGTTGCATCAGACAAAAACATTGCTTCGCCAAGGTTTACAGCAGTAACAGGACAACCACCCCCTCTTGGTATGAAAATTTATGTCTACATGTTTGGCAATCCCTTCTTGCAAATCCAACTGTTCATGTTACCTCTATGGCCTATATTACTGTATACCATGTGTCACTTTTTATGCAACCATGGACTATATTATGACAAAAAAAAAAACTTATACAAGAATTCAGGAATATCTCAAATTATCACAAAAGTCGACTCAGATTATCATAAATATAGTCTTTTATTTATTTGTTTGTTATTTTCAAGGAAAATATGCACAAAGATGAATGGAATAGGTTATCGATGAGTTATTGTCCTCAACTTCATCTGCTGTATTCCATACAGATTTGAGTTTGGCTCCGGAGTTGGCAAAACTGCAGAATATTCCTGTTCATCCTTGTTTCGCTCTAATGCTAGCGTTCAATGATCCTTTGTCCTCGGTGAGATATCAGCTTATCTGCAAAACTAACCAGTGTGCTTGAAGATATATATATATATATATATATATATATATATATATATATATATATATATATTTGCGATTAACCAATGTGGTGTTGACATCTTTTGAAGTTTTACGATTCAGGTACCTGCAAAGGAGTTGTCATTCAGCAATGCTAAGGTTTTAAGCAGGGCATTCTGTGAAAGCAATAAGCCAGGGCGCTCTTCCACAAGGCACAGTTTTCGTATTTTGCATAATGACCCAGTCTCTGAGTCGAGCAATTAAAGTTTCGTTTATTATTAGTTTTTGGCATATTCTTATGTGTCTAGCTTCTCGAATGTGCAGTGAACGATGGGTATTGCATTCAACAATGGAGTACACCGAGGATGTGATTGCACAATCCGGCCTAGTTAAACCTTCGAAAGAAACACTATCAAAAGTGGGCAACGAGATGCTCCAAGAATTTCTTGGCACAGGGCTCAGTATCCCACAGCCATTTTTCATGAAAGCTCATAGATGGTGAGTCTTACTGAAAAAACACGAAATTACATTGATATTGAATATCGGCATATTGTCAGGGGAAGTGCCTTCCCAGCAGCCAGCATAGCCGAGGTAGAGAAATGCGTGTGGAATGAGAAGAAGAAACTGGCAATCTGTGGAGATTTCTGTGTTAGTCCTAATGTTGAAGGTGCGATTTTAAGTGGCTTGGCCGCTGCTTCGAAGTTTAAAAACTTAGCTAGCAGCCTATAATATAATACAATCGAATAACCTTTGCTTTCCTTGTATTTTCTTTCCTTTGATGTTGGCTGCATGACATGTTTAAACATGATGAAGAAATGAGTAAGATTTTAATAAAAACCAGTCTTTTTCTGTTTACTTGTATTTTTTTTCCACAAGGTTCCCCAAGATTTTGTCCTAACTAATCTTGACCAACTCGCGTCACATACCTGATTTTAATGGGTGAGTCTCTTAACGAAGATTTTCTGCATATATAAAGCCTCGAACTTAAGATGTATTTAAACGATATTAAACTGTTTACCAATTAAATTAATCGGTTGATTTGTTGAGTTGTATTTTGATATATTAGAATGAAATCATTATTTTAATGATGTAAAACACACATTTTCCCTTTTATTAAACGAGTCCAGCTAAAATGTATTATCATAATTTATCAAGGTTGACATTATCTTCTGAATTTGACCCTATTTAACAAGGTTTGAACTCGTAACCTATAAAATGTTACAATAAAATTATATTAATTGAATTAAAATTTAATCGTAATTTTAAAAGTATTAAAAAATTTATTCAAAAAATATTAAAAATGAATGAGAAAACATAATGATAATAGTAAGTAATAACTTCCTGGCATACCAAGAACTAGAAATCAATAAATGGAACATAATGTTACCAAAAAACAAAACCAAGTCTAAACATTTCCCATACACATTCAAACGAAAGATAATCCAACCAACCAAAGGGTAAATAAATTAAATAAAATTTGAGCCCACCCCACCCTCCAAAAGGCAAAAGCTTCTACATTTTACTCATATAAATAATATATCCCCCCTACAAATTTAATGTAGTCTTCTCCCCTTTTTTAACAGGTTTTTTCACTTCTCCGAAACCCTAACAAAGCCAAAGCCCAAAAACAAAATCAAAGTTGGTTTGCAAGCAAATACCCTTTGCTTTAGATCTAAAGTCTTATGATCAAACATGGCTTCAGCTTGTGTTAACAACATGGGTGTTTCACCGGACAGTTTCCAACGACACGGTTGGTTGAGTCGTAGGATGTCGTTGAGCCGAGAAGATGAGCCGTCTAAGTCTAGACCCAAGGCTGGTCGGTCTAAACCTACAGATCTTGTTGAAGCAGAGATCCAAGAAACAGCACCAGCTGGTGACTTTGAGTTCAGGCTCGAAGATCCTGTCACCATGCTTCCAGCCGATGAGCTTTTCTCTAATGGTAAGCTCCTGCCTTTACATTTCTCGACACCCAAACAACAACAGCCTCCATTGTCTGAAACCAGGTTCCTCGAAACAGCCAAATCTTGTCCCACGACAGAAATGGATCCATACTTGTTGTCTCCCCGAGCTCCGAGGTGTTCCAGCAGGTGGAGGGAGCTTCTGGGTCTTAAAAAATCCTCCCAACAACACCCAAAACCAGAGTCCGAAACCCCAAAATCTCTCAAGCATTTTCTCCATAGAACCACAAAGTCTTCATCTTCATTGAATCTCCCGCTACTGAAAGACTCGGATTGCGAGTCGGTTTCCATATCTTCATCAAGGTTATCCCTTTCTTCTTCTTCATCCTCGGGCCACGACCACGAGGATCTCCCGAGGCTGTCGCTTGATTCCGACAAGCCCAGCCCCAACCCTTTCGCTCCTTGTAGAAACATAAACCCGAACCCACCAAGAACCGGACGGAGTCGGATCCGGAGGGATTCATGGACGAGCAGAGGATTCTCTGTGGATAGTCCGAGAATGAACTCGTTTGGGAAAATCGTGTTTCAGAGCTTGGAAAGAAGTTCAAGTAGTCCGAGTAGCTTCAATGGAGGTCCCAAGTTTAAACAGAGAGGAGTGGAAAGATCGTATTCTGCAAATGTAAGAATCACCCCAGTACTTAACGTCCCCGTTTGTTCATTGATCGGATCTTCAAAAACAGGCTCGGTTTTCGGATTGTTTTCATCTTCCCAGCAAAAGACTGCAAACGGAGGAAGCATCAGCAAAGGGCGACAATGTAATAGCAGCACCAGCATCAGAAGTTAGAACATATTTGCAACGTTTTCATGTGATGTTCCGTAGATTTTTTTTTTCTATATTTACTGTTAAATCCCACATTTTCTTGTTGCTTTTTCTTCTCTTTAGAGTAACAGAAAGTTGCAATTTCGATGTAAATAGTTTTTTCTCTTTTTACCCTTATTTATGGAGTTGGTTGACTTGAGATCTTTTAGGGTTAAGTGTAAGGTTAGTCAGTGTACTTTGGGGGGGTTGTTTTGAACGGGAGAAATGCGAGTTTGGTTCAGAGATTGAAATGAAAGGGGGGCCTTTTGGTTTTTGTTTTATCGATCTGATCTGAAAGATATGGAATCTCTGTTTTTCCCTGTTCATGAATTGACAAAAATAATTATAAAAATATTTTATTTTTTAAAAACAATATAAATAGTAAAAAAATAAACATTTTACACTCTTTTTATAATTTAAAATTTTCATTTATAGTGTGTAAATAGATTCTAAAAAAAATAAGGATAGAGTATAATAAAAAATATATTGTTCTCTCAATAAAAGAACTCAAACATGACCATAAAAAATGTATTATAAAAAAATTTTAAAATAAAAAGAAAATCATGATATATAATAATACGGTTAAATTTTTATTTTTCTTTCATTTTTTTGTTGAATTTGAGACATACTTGTTTTATTTTGTTTAAATATAAGTGGCAAATGGACCACATACCAATTAACATATATGCTGAGATGGCCAAACATGTGGGAGATCTTCAACTAATACTTAAATTATTAAAGATGCTAAGTTTGTTTCCATCTTAATGTCATGTTATTGTTTGTTCCGTTGGGCCCACATGTTTTTTTTTCCTTTCTTAATTTATCCACAGAAGAATAACAACCTTTTTAGCCCCCGCATTCCACGTCAGACAGGGTAATAGTTTAAGAACAAATTATGTAATAATTAGGGTAAATACAAAGAACAGGCTGTGGGATTTCCAAATTGCTAACCTTGAGCAGCTTTAAATATATATATATATAAGATTTGCAATGACAAAAACATTTTTATTGATATTAAATTTTACAATTTATGATTATTTTAATATAAAAATAAAATCTTCGTTTTCTACTACACTGAAAACAAGAAAAAGAAAAGGAGAGGTTTGCGAGAATAGTGGACAAAAATCACTGTATATATTATGTAGTGATTATAGCGTCGCAATGGTCGAATAAAAGGTAAAGGAAATTGGAAATGAGAAGAGCTGGCGCAGTTACTTTTGATTTGACACTAGGATTAGGTCGGTGATAGTATAGCCGTAATTACTGAGCACACCTTGCTCCTTTGGATTAATTATTACTGAGCTATTGTCTAATGTCTATTTGATTAGGGATTGATTCAATCGAGTCGAATTAAAATAAAAAAAATAAATTAGTTAATCTAATAAATTTTATTTTGTAATTTTATTTTTTAAATTTTTTATATAAATTTAAATTATATGAATTTTTATTTAAATTTAATTATAAATAGTAATAAAATTATGCTATTAATTAGTTTAAATTTAAATAATTTTTTATAATCATATACATATAATTTTTTATATGTAGTATATGATTATACATATATAGATTTTTTAAAAAGACTTAATTTAAATTAAAAATTTGATTTATTAATTATTAGTAAAAATTAAATAATTCAAATTGTCATGCTTTATTTGAATTAGAACTTTATTTTATTATTATTATTATTATTATTATTATTAAATGGCTGGGATAGAGAGGGGATTTTTGTATTTGATGAGGCATTGAATAGTGAAGACAGCGCACCTGGTCAACCTGCTTCTCTCGGTGGAACCAACCACCAAGTCCAACACCAACCTGAACCTCCTTGCTTGCCTGTCACATATCACAACTTCCCGCCTTTTTTTACCTTTTGCCGATTCAACTTGGTATTCGATTTTTATCTTAAATTATACTAGCAATAAATATGATTTACACATGGTTGAATTAGACTGGGCAAACTTAACCGACACCCGAACAAGATGATCCAATTCTTACTCAAAACTTGAAATAAATTAAGCTAGATCGAAATTGACTCAAATTTTAGTTGATTTGAAAATAAACTTAAACTGATTTTTAACCGAACCTAAAGTAATCCAAAATAAAAAATATTAAAATAAAGAAAGAAATATGAGATGTGAGCTGGCGCACAACTCACGAAAAAAATTAAATATACATGCTATATAAAGTGATATATAGGGTGTGAAAACCTAATGCAGCCTGAAAATTCGACTGAACTCGGGGATCTCCTATTCACCCAGTTTTGACCCAACCCAAAATGAATCGACCAGATACTAATCGAACCGAAAATCAATAAACCTGATCTGAAATCATCACAAACCATAACTAAAACTGAACGTCTAAACCAGACCCCACCTAAAATTAAACTGAATAGAATTAGACCCAAAATGACCCGAACCGAATGACCCAATTGCCACCTCTAGGTTGAATCGAAGATCTCCAAACTTTATGTAAGCTTAATTTTGTTATTCAGTCAAATTCTTAGTGGACAAGTTAAAACAATTTATTTTTAAATTCTTAATTAAAATTTTGTTTTTTATTTAAGTTTCAATTATCTTATATTTAAATTAAGATAATTTAAATTTTAAATTCCAGGAATATCTATAAACACTGTAAAGTGATTGTATGAAAATATAATTATTAATTGTACTCCAGTTGTTGTAAAGATTTCTAATTTCTTATGCATGTTTTGTTGGTAATGTACAGTTATACAAAATTTAGGTGATGTTTGGTACTTTCTCGTGTTAATATTCCAATAGATTGTGATTGTCGGGAAAGCAAATTTACAACGTTTGATAAACATGGTAAAATATTGCTAATCAACATCCTAGAAAATTATATTACTTCTTTTAGCTCACTAAACATTTTACCGGGACTATGATAATATTTCTCGAAATTATTCTGATCAAATAAGATACACTTATTAATTTTAATATATTTTAATGGATTTTATTCTTAATAAATGTCAATTCTTATTAAAAAACATATAATTTAATCTATTTATTTTTTATATTTTTAAAATACTATTTTACCTCAACAAACAATATATGATTAAATTTAAAATTTGTAATATGCATTTAAATATAAAGTAATATGAACAAATATTTTATAATTTTATAATTAAAAATCAAAAGATTTATAAAAAATGTGAAATGATAACAATGATATTTTGTCTCAAAGATTTAAGGAACCATATTCTCATATTTGAGGAGAGTTGTTCTTGAATGAAAGTTGATGTGTTTGAACTTTGAACATATCAAACATAAGGATTACTCTTCCACTGATAAATTTTTTTAAAAGTTGAACCCAACAAGTGTCCTATTGAAAAAACGGATATTATTCATCCGAGGATACACAGATTCAAATCGCATTGTCTACAAGGTGTATGTGCAATTGTCAAAGGTTATAAATATGTACGAACAGATACTACCTTATAATCAATTTTAGACTATTAAAAAAATAATGAAATAAAATTTTCTAAAAAAACGATTACTTAAATCATACCGGATGTATTTTTAATGAAATATTGAAAATGAATAAAAAATTTAAAAACATTTACGATTAAATTATGCATACAATTTCTTCAAGTTTCATCTCATTCCTTAGGAATTAAATAGTGTGGTTGAGGTATTCCAGCATTTCTGTTATTGGTTTTGGTTACTTTGATTTCCAATGCTTCTTCATGTCAACTCTCCAAGCTTGTCAAAGTGACAAGTCGTTTTGCCTTTGTTTTCTCCAGGTTTAGGTTTTGAGATGAATGTAAACATTTGGCAAGTATACGATGGTAAGGATGAATGTCATAGTCATATCCTAAAAAGGGTAATTATTCAACCGCATAAACAAAGCGCCTTAATCTTAAGGTTTAGGGTTAGACTTTATGGTCTAGAGGTTAGGGATTTAGGTTTAGTTGTTTGGAATTGAAGAGTTGTGGTTAGATTTAAGATTTAGGGTTAAAATTTAAAGTTTATAAGTTAAAACTTAAATCCTTAACCATATTACCCTAACCTTTAAACCCTAAATTTCAACCATAAACCATACATTCTAACCACAACACCTAAATTCTAAACTAATAGAATTAAACCTATAACCCTAAATAATAAATTCTAATATCAATATCTAAAACTAAAGCGTTCGTGAAAACTTTTTATTTCTACTTTGTGTATTGAATATAAATCCATTAAAAAATAGATGAAAATTGGATAAGTTTGGCGTTAGAGTAGGGGTTGGTAAAGGAGGAGAAAGAGGTGGCATGGGCCGGGCCCTAGGGAGGGAGGGAGAACATGTCCATTGTTTGGGTCAAGTGATTCGACTGGATTCAATATGGATTCATCAAAAAGTGTTTTTCCCCTCCAAAATGTTTTTATGTTGGGTGTTTTTAACGATTTGTATTTAATATTATTAAAAAATTTCACAAACATTTTAATTAAGGGTTTAACAATTTAATTTAGGGTGTTTAGGTTTAGAGTTTTAAAATCTGAAAGATGTGGTTAGAATTTAAGTTTAAAGGGTAGAATTTATGTTTTAGGTTAATATGATTGAGGTTTGAGGTTTAGTATTTATGATTCCGTAGTTCACAATTCATAGTTTTTAGAGTTTAGGATTTAAGATTTTAAAAACTAATCCAAACTAAAAATCATTTAATCTAATTAAATTTCTAATGGCATAGATCATTTGTTTTAAATAAAAGGTATAAAGTAAAAAAATACTCCCAATGTTTGACTGAATAGTCACTTTGGCCTTTATTTTTTTTAAGCAATTCTACCATCAACCTTTTATTTTAGGTCACAATGCCCCTCTGCGAGTCATTTCAAACTTTTCACCGTCAGTTTTATAACAATTTTCATCTGCAAATGAGCTATTTTAATTCAAAATAAAATATTAAAGGTTAAATTGCATAAAAATAAGAACCAAAATTACTATTCAATTAAACACCGATGTCTTCTTTTTTTTTTGGCTTTAGGGCTAAATTAAATAGGACTCCAACCGATGTGACAAACGGAATAGTAGCTATACTCTTCTTCGCGTACAGCGAGCATAACTATACGTATAGTATAGTATAATATACCCGATTTTTGACGTCACCAGTCTATCATAAAATTCATTAAGAAATAAAATTGAAGTGAATATCAGCGCTTTAGCAACACAACCATGTTGCTCAGCTCCAAAATATCACCACTCCCTTCTCTTCATTCTACAGCCCCTAATCTCCCTACCGTCTCCACCAAATCTTCACTGCCCTACTCTAGAACGCTAACTGCCACACGGAAAGGATCTCGGACACCGCACACCCTTATCAAGGTCTCATCGTCGTCGGAAAATCAGGCGGCGGAATTCGACGTCGCATCTAAACCACATGATCAGGATGCAGCGGAGTTTGTTAGGAGGTTCTACGCAGGAATCAACGGCCGTGATCTGGCGTCGGTGGAGCCCTTAATAGCGGAGAATTGTGTGTACGAGGACCTTATCTTCCCCCGTCCATTCGTTGGTCGCAAGGTAACTAAACATTTTAGGCTAAGTTAACTTCTCAATTTTCCATTCCATCCGAGCTCATATGCAAGTCTAGCGATTATTCTTTCCCCTTTTTTTCCGATAATTTCCATTAAGGAATTTGAAACTTGAAAATAAGTGCTGATGAAGAGTTGGCTCAATGGTAAAAAAATAATCTATGAGCTTTGAGATTCAAGATTTAAGTATTACCGTGTGAGATATTTTTTGTCCCTAAATTTGTTTTGATCATTTGTATGATAGTTCCTTCATTGTAACCCGGACGGATTCAGGATTTAGAGGCAAAAAAATAAGTTTTGAAAGGGAGAAATTCATAACTATACCATTTTTTTTTGAAAAAATATAAAGGATCAGAGAGTAAAAAAATTCCCCAGTCACGGCAGCAGGAGCTTAATAGCTCAGTCCCTATAACATCGATTATGTTTGTAATTATTCGTGCTGTTTTGACTGAACTTGAGTAAATATTAAATATAAGCATGTATGAGATGAGATATATTTAATTCTTTTCAAGGTTTTCAATTCAAAGATTATATTTTCATGCTCCTATTAAAAATATAAGTTGTGCATAAATACGAGAGACAAATTACTTCTAATATAAATGACACTTTAAATATAATCTATTGAATTGTTGTGAGCCGTGGTTTCTTTTTCTTTTTAATATTTCCTGGAAATGAAAGATTAAAGGAAATTGAAGGATGGTATAGGAAACTTTAGAGTTCTTCAAGAGTTTCATGGATTCAATAAGCAAGGACCTCCAATTTGCTATTGATGATATATCTGCCGAGGATTCAGCTGCTGTTGGAGTTGCATGGCATTTAGGTAAATCTACCATCTTTTACAATTCTTCTTCTTCTTCTTCTTCAAATAGTATCTTAGAAAATAGTTTGATTTCCATTTTCTCCCTTGATTAAATAGTTTATTTCATTCAATATTAAATTTAAACAGAAGGGAAAGGAAAGGCTTTTCCCTTCAGCAAAGGTTGCAGCTTTTATCTGCTAGAAATGGTGGATGGCAAAAGGCAAATAGTGTAAGTGATTTCTTTTGTGTTATACTCGACAACAATGTATCCTACTCATGTCTTTTTGTATAATATTTTTTTATATCTAACTTATTTAGTAAATTCCATTTCCTTTCCTTGTAAATGCAAATTTCCTGGCTAAGAATGTGGTTTCTGTTTTGTTCATCAAGTTTAACTGAAAGAAAATTCGAGACTAAACAATTTCTTTTGAACAGATATGGACGAGACGTTGTTGAGCCTGCAATCAAACCTGGGAAGACAGCTTTGGTATGAAAATCAGCCTTCATTGATAAACATTCTTTTGGGGTATACCCAAAACTTGTGTTTCTATCGACTATCGTATTCGAATAACAACTCGAGATATGTCCTTCAAATACACGAAAGAACTTGAAAAAACAAATCGAACATGTTTGTGTCGAACACATAATTGTATCAGACAATCAAGAACATTGGTTTGTACTTTGGGGTATACAGATACCCCAAAAGAAGTTAGAACACCATCTCCTAAACTAGTGTGTTATTATCTCCTTGTTATGATAATGATAATGAATTTGGATTACAGGGTGCCATCAGGGCTGTAACATGGGTGTTACAACAATTTCCTCAGCTGGCAGATCAGCTATGAATAAAGCTATCAATTGTATTACATAGGAAGGCTATGTCATGTCATCTTGCATCAAACTCAAGTTTGACCATACAACTGTAAAGAATTCTCGCCACCTCAATTAAACTCTTTACAAGTTTACTGTATTTGTATCTAGAAAAGTCAGCTTGTATTTCATCTCCAGTGGTGAGATATACATATTAAATTAAATTAAGAGTTGGATTATGAAACCAGCCACCTTTTTTAACTGTTTCGTGTATTTACAAGATAGTATCTAATGATTAATCTTATCTTTTTAATAATATACTGTGTAAACAAGTTGTTCGAACTTTAGTCATCCAAAAACAATGATATTTCTTTTTCTATTGGGACGACTTGATAATTTCAGAAAATCAGACATATTTTTACAAATAATGGTCGTGAATAAAAAAATATCCTAAAATTACAAGAACATTACAAAACAATAATAGAGTAATTGAGATATTTTTCTTAAAATTATTATAGTACACAAACTTGTCACTTAAAAATAGAATAGAGATAAAACCTTTTTAAGAAAAAAATTATATTCTTTAATAATTATATTAATTCTAATTAATTTAATTAATTCGCGATAATATGAGATAAGTAATAAAAAATGATTTCTGGTCAGAACATCTAACTGAAATACAAAATGAAAATTAATTCATTGTGTGTAACAATTCTTTTTGGTGTAGAATTAGAGAATTAGGTCAATTTTTAGGGATTTAATTTGTAATATTTAAAATTTAAGGTTTATGGTTTAAGTTTAGGTTTAAAAATTTTAATTTTAGGTTTGTGGTTTTTGTAAAAAACTACTCGTACAAAACATGACTATTTATGTAGTTGACTCTTCTGTTCCCGCAATTATCCAGAAGCTCTTAAAACTGCCCTTTTCCCCCTAGGCTGCTTAAAATATTTTCTTATTATAATTGTGATGAAAGGGAGCAATTGAACTATTACAAGTACAGCCAAGAAATCTTTTTTTTTTCTTTCCCAGAAAGCATTTTGTGAAAATTGGAATTATCAGCCATCAAATTGTAAATCTAAGAGAAAGAAAGTAATGAAATCATCGAAACGGAGAGCTGCAGGTAACAATAGAGGAAGCAATAATAGTAGCTGCGACCATTTACAAACCCTCCATCAACGTCTTAAACATGCTTTAAGTCTTGGTACCGCCAGGTAAGTTCGCCCCATTTTTTTAGTTTTAATAATTTATCCGTAAAATCAAATTTTTGGGTTTTTGATCAATTACTCAAATTGGATCGTTTATGGGCAGACCGAGTGATGATAAAGATAGGAAATGGAGGTGTACGGATTTAGAAATTCAGAAGCACGTGGTTCGTTCTCTTGCGGCTTTTCTTGATTCTTCTTCGGGACCTGCCTCCAGCCATCGCCTTCTCAAGTTGGTCTTTTTAAGGGATTATGATTTAATTCTATAATTTGAGTTTCTGTTTTTTTTAATCTTTGGGTTGTTTAGGTTATTGAGAATAACCAGTATGTTACTGCAAATTAATGGCTAGTTGTGATTTTTGCCATTCCGCATGATTAGAATATAAAAACATAATTTTTATTTTGAAGAACTAGAAATTTAAAAGTTTAGCCTTTTGCTCTCTATTTTCATTCAAATCTAAGTTTGCCTATTAATTATTTGTTTTTTTGGTTCATAGCAACTTTTGTGGATGAAAAAAGTAGCAAAAGGCAAATGGTAAAAGTAGAAAGTAGATTGATTACCTAGTTATGAAACAAAAACACTTTTGTGGAGATTGGTCTTGTTCATGTTTCGGTTTTGTTACATATTTGAAGTAGATGATTATATTGCCTTTATCTTTTCCCCTGATTTAAATTTTGTTACATAGTTGATAAATGTTAGTTCCGGGGTTATTTGTGTTCAACCATGCTGCTTTTAACAGTTTTCATGTTTTGGCTTCCATTTCCAGGATTCTCTTGCTGATATTGTTGAGGCATTGGTGTGGGTTCTGCAGTGTAAAAGTGAAGCCATAATAAGTATGACTGTAAATGTGGTGGTGAAGTTGGTCAGCAGTAACAGTTCAATGATGCAATTGTACTTGACAGATCTCATCAACCCTTTGTCATCATTATTATGTGCCACCAATTTAGAAGTTGGTACTTCCTCCGCCACAGCTTTGAATATGGTCCTTTCCAATATAAGTGTTATGAGGGAGAAACAAGTTTGGGAGATAGTCAAAGAAGCGAAGATTCTTATTCAAATTATTAGGATTATTAGAGAATTTCCTGGTGGCAACCGGTCGGATGGGAATTTTCAAGAGATGGCTTCCCTATTGTATAAAATATTGTGGCGGTGGCCTCAGTCTCGCTATTTTGTGTGGAATGATACTATTTTGATCAAAGTTTTAGAAGATTGTTTTACTAAATCTCATCTATATACAAAAATTGCAGTGTTGAAATTGTATTCTGCATTAGGTAATGAGTTATCTGTTAACTTACTAGTTTTTATTCCTCAATTTCTGGATTGAACAATTTCATATCTCTTTGTTCCAGCCCTATGCAATAAAGTAGCCAAGGAGCTTGTGGAAAATGGAGAAACAATTCTAACGATGATGGTTTCCTGCATGGATGGTTCAGAGCCTCTGGCACTTAGAATAGAGGGATTTCGACTTGCGCAGCATTTGGTGGTAATGGTTATAATTTGTTTTCTTTATCATATATCCTCAACAAATGTGTTTTATTGTTGTTTGTGTAATCTTTTACATTGGTTACTTAGGCAGATGAACAGCGATGTGTAAAAATGACAAGCTTATGTTCTGGGCCTCTAATTAAAGCCATTATTGGAGGAATGAGAGTATGGAGTTTGGGATCTGGAAAGGGTGCAAATGACCTCATGTCTTTGCTAGATGAGGCCTGTAGGTTGGCTCTAATTACTCGCTGGCCGGGAGAACATCACAATCACTTTTGGGAGCAAGGGATTGACAAAGTTCTTCTTGATCTACTTCTTGAAAATTTTGACAAACAAGCATTGAAGCATCCTTTGTCATCTCAGGAACAAATGTCAATTGCTCGGGAGGGCCTTGATACTAATTTTCTTCTTGCACTAAGGCCATACATCTGGGAGATTTTTGGATGGCTTGCTGTGCACTGTGGGAAAGATTTTAGACCAATAACGGATCAAAATGAGCTCTATATTGACATGCTTATCACTTGTTCATGGTGATTTTCCTCTTCATCAATAACTCATGTTTTGCCTACCCAGTTATGTGCATTTCATGTTTCTATTCTATATTGATATATTTTTATTTTAATTCTTCGTTATACTGCTGTGTTCATTTTTTTTTGGTTTTTAGCCACTCAGATATTCTCATTACCTACGTCGATATTTTTTGATAGCTTGTCTTTTGTAGAAGCAATTTGCAAAGGATGCCAAATTTGCGAAAATGATGATGCCTCTAGAAGTGAGTCATCAGCAAGAGCAGTTTTAGTGATGATGCATTCGAGCAGTACATATATTGTGTCAAAAGTAAGGCTCATCCTTTCTGGTGTTCTAGAGCTGAAGGGAAATAAGTGTCTGAAACGCTTGCTGCATTTTCTAGATTATGCTTCACCAGCAAACAACTTTGGGTCGGCAAACATTCCTAAAACTGTTTTTGAATTGATTGGTTTGATTTGTTATTCTGAATTGCCACAATATCAAAAAAATGTTATAAGAGGTGATGGGATGAAGACACTAGTGACTTTTATAAGAAGTTGTTTGAGCAATCAAGTGTGTGCTAAGCGGAGAAGCTTTGCCCATCATTTCTATAATAACGTGTTTTATGAGAGGACATGTTGCTGGATGACTGCTGAAGAGTGGGAAGGAAAAGATGCTCTTTTATTTTACAGTTTGTGGGGACTGGCTGTGTTGGTACAACATTCCTCTGATATAGATCATACTCGAATCAAATCACATTTAATAAAGACAGTACAAGAAGTCTTGGATAATGTATCTGCTGCTGGGCCAAGGTGGCTGGCTGCAAATATTCTTAGTTATTTTGGAGTTTATGGTTTTCCCGATAAACATGACAAAGGCTTTGGGAAAGCACTTCAAGACAAGGGGCATACTGATCTGGAACTCTTTTTCGCAAATGGTGAGTCTGTGAGTGTTCATAAAATTATTCTTGCAGTCCGTTGTCCATCATTGTTACCCCCTGAGCAATTTCCTCAGAGTGCAACAACAACTGATAATGTTTTAGTAAGAGATATTCCAAAGAAGCTCTGCTCAATGTTGCAGAAAGAAGTCCGTTTGTCTTCTCGTGTTGATCAAAGAAAGCCATCGGGTTGTTGGACTATGTTTACTTTGGTTATCTTGAAGCGGAGAGGAGCTTGCTAGGAAGTTGAAAACTCAAGCTAAATCTTGTAACATGCAACCTTTATTCCTAATGCTTTGCGAAAGATACCTAAGTGGGGTACTCAATTCCGAGCACCGATCTCAGTGTTGCTCTTGGCCCATTTGGGTTCCAATTCACGTGCGTCTCTCCCTCCCTCCCTCCCTCCCCTCCCCCTCCCCTCTTTGCTTAGTTATACCCTGATTCATTATGTCAGTATAATCATTTGCCTTTCTGTAGAAAAGCAATTTTCTAGCTTTAGGAAAAACTAATTAACGCATAAAAATAAAGCAGAATTTAAGTTTCTGCAAAAAAGAAGAAAACATAATTGATTTTCTGTTATTGAATATTTTTTTTTTCAAAAAATTACATCCCTTTACAGTGAATTTATAGACTCAAGTATTGGACTTTAGTTACAATTAGGAGTCCTAAGTACACAAGACATCTAACTCTATCTTTTAGGAAGTAAACTTTAATCTAAACTACTATTTACATGAAGACTCTAACTCTATCTTTAAACTTTAATTTAAACTACTATTTACATAACGACTCTAACTCTATCGGATAATCTAACACTCCCCCTCAAGTTGGAGAATATACATTGTATAATCCCAACTTGAATAGAAACTTGTCGAAAAGAAGCTTTTGGTAGTGCTTTTGTAAGTACATCCGCCACTTGTTCTTCTCAGAGGAACATAAGATAAAGAAGCTGTCCCACTAGTAATCTTTTCTGAGATAAAATGCCTGTCAATCTCCACATGTTTAGTCCTATCATGGTGGACTGGATTTCGAGCAATTTGTATGGTGGACTGATTATCACAAAAAATCTCAAACTTCTCATCTTGGTTCACATTTAGCTCCTTCAATAGCTTTAACAACCAAATTCCTTCACACATTCCCAATGCTAAAGCCCTATATTCTCGCTTCAAAGATCGCTTCTAGATACAATCTGTTTGCTTTACTCCTCCAGTCACTAGATTTCCCCAAACAAAGGAGCAAGAACCACTAGTTGATCTCCTTTCATCGATTCGTTTGCCCAACTTGAATCAAATAAATCTGAACAGTCCTTTCTTGAGTCTTTTTAAATAGCAATCCATGCCCCGTGTCCCTTTCAAGTATCTCAAAATTCTAATTGCAGCTTCCATGTGATCTTCCCTTGGATCAGTCATGTGTTGACCGATAATATTAACTGGAAAAGCAATGTCCGGTCAGTTAATGACAAATAAATCAATTTTCCCACTAACCTATGAAATTTACCCTTATCAGCTTTAGGGCTTGTGTCCTCTCTATTGAATTTTAAGCCTGCTTCCATGGGAGTATCAACTGGTTTGCATCCCAACATTCCTGCTTCATTAAGTAGATCAAGAACATATTTTCTCTGGTTTATCACTAGACCTTTGCTCGACCTAGCAACCTCCATGCCTAGAAAGTATCTGAGCTTTCCTAGGTCTTTTGTTTCAAACTGTGTATTTAACAACCCTTTCAAGTGACTTATCTCTTCATCATCATCACCTGTCAGAATAATGTCGTCCACATATACTATTAAAATAACCCTTTTATTGCTAGAGGTTACCTTAATGAAGAGTGTGATCTGCCAAGGATTGTTTGTATCCATTTTCTAAAATCACCTTGGTGAATCTGTCAAACCAGGCTCTAGGTGACTGCTTCAAACCATAGATGGATTTATTAAGTCTGCAAACTTTCTGATCTCCTTTTACTGACTTCAAGCCCGAAGGCACTCTCATGTACACTTCTTCTTCCAATTTTCCATTAAGAAAGGCATTCTTAATGTCAAGTTGATGAAGCTTCCAGTCCTTGTTTACAGCCAAGCTTAAGAGAACTCTAACTGTATTTAGTTTAGCTACAGGAACAAAGGTCTCATTATAATCAATTCCATAGGTTTGAGTAAAACCCTTGGCCACCAACCTTGCTTTATACCTCTCGATACTGCCATCGAGTTGTATTTTATGGCGAACACCCATTTGCATCCGACTGGTTTCTTGCCTTGTGGAAGATCTATAATGGTCCAAGTATCATTCTTTTCAAGTGCTTCAATCTCCTCTTTAACAGACCCTTCTCCACTTAGAATCTTTTAGAGCCTCCTCAATAGTGTTAGGTATCTGTTCTTTATCTAAGCAAGTCAGAAAAGCCTTAAATGATGGCACTAGATTGCCATAAGCAACATACCTCTGAATGGGGTGTTTTGTACATTGTCTTACCCCTTTCCTTTTAGCAATAGGCAAATAATCAAATTCAAGTAAATGACAGGGAATCTCGGCTAGAACATTACCTCCATCATTTTCATTGGCAAATCAATTCAAGTCTAATTCTCGGCAAGTGTCGATTGCAAAACAGTCTGGAATAGTTTTTTGTTTTCTGTATAAACTTTCAATTGCTTAGGAAGTTTGAGGGGGGCTTGTGAGGAAGGTTTGGGTGAATTCGAGTAGTAACAATAGGTGAAGGATGGGAAGTCTGTAGGTGTAATAATAGGTGAAGAAGTAGAAGGGTTTAAAGGAGTATGAGGTTCAAATAACAAAGGATTATTAGTAGGTAATAACTCAAGGTAAAGAAGGATAAACTTGATTGGTAGGAGGTCAAAACATCACAATTCTCCCCGATTTGCGAAATGCAGGGAAATAAGGTTCTGTTCAAAAAAGGTGAGATCCAAGGAAGTAAAAAATTTCTGAGAAGGAGGATGATAACATTTGTAGCCCTTCTTAAGTGAAGAATACCCGACCAAGACACACTTCAAGGATCTGGGGTCAAGTTTTGACCTAGAGGGAACATAATCTTTCACAAACACAGTGCAACCAAAAACTTTGAAAGGGAGAATAGAGGACAAAGGTTTAAAATTGGGGTAACTCTCCAAAAAAAACAGCTCTAGGTGTTCTCATTGCAAAACCTTCATCAAGCATTGATTAATGAGATAAGTTGCGCTTAACAAAGCCTCACCCCACAAATACTTAGGAATATTACTAGTGAACATCAAAGACCTAGTTACCTCCAACAAATGCCTATTTTTCCTTTCTGCAACCCCATTTTGTTGTGGTGTATCCACACAAGTGCTAAGTTGAACAATCCTTTTTTTGTTAAAAAATTCCCCCAAGGACTTGGTAAAATATTCACTCCCATTATCGATTTGAAGATCTGAATTTTACTTCCAAATTGGGTTTCAACCATATTGTAAAATTTCTCAAAAACAAAGACTACTTCAGATTTATCCCTTAACAAATATGCCAAAGTTGTTCTACTATGATCATCAATAAAAGTGACAAACCACCTACTACCAGTTACATTCTTCACTCGAGAAGGACCCCAAACATCACTATGAATTAATGAAAAAGGTTGGGAAGGTTTGTAGGAAGATGGTAAATAGGATGCTTTTGTCTGTTTAGCGAGAGGACATATATGGCATTTAAAAGAACTTGGTTTTCTATTAACAAATAATTCAGGGAATAATTTAGCAAGATAATGAAAATTAGGATGCCCTAACCTAAAATGCCATAACATTATATTATCAATTTGCCCTAAAGAAGTCAAAGAGCAAGAAGTATTTGGTAGGGTAGATGGTTGATTTCCGAGGACATAAAGACCATTTTGCAAGCTAGCGATGCCAAGCATCTTCCTCGAATTCATTGCCTCGCAAAAAACAACCAGATTGATGAAACTCAGAATGAACACTTCAAATTCTTGGAGAGTTTACTAACAGAGATGAGATTGCAAAGAGATTAGGCACAAACAAAACATCTTCAAGCAACAAATTATCGTTAATGAGGACTGAGCCACTTCCTTTGATAGGAGAGAAAGAGCCATCACTGTTTAATAGAACTTGTAGAAGATGAATCAAAAAACTAAGGAATAATTCCCTGTTACCACCATGTGATCGGATGCTCCAGTCGATGATCCATGCCGATGCACCTTTGGTAGAAAAATGTGCGAGGGAGAACAAGTATTCAGATGCTTGTATCCTCCACGAGGGCTAAATCGCTTCACAAAGTTCTTGTCGAACCTGAAATTTCGGAAAAAACTCAATCCAAAGAGCTGCTCTGCTATGGATAGCATCTCAAAGGTTGTCGAATGGGATCCCATTAAGAATTCTAACTAGGATCGATGTTAGACTGATACCATGTAGAAAAGCAATTTTCTAGCTTTAGGAAAAACTAATTAACGCATAAAAATAAAGCAGAATTTAAGTTTCTGCAAAAAAGAAGAAAACAGAATTGATTTTCTGTTATTGAATATTTTTTTTCTTCAAAAAATTACATCCCTTTACAGTGAATTTATAGACTCAAGTATTGGACTTTAGTTACAATTAGGAGTCCTAAGTACACAAGACATCTAACTCTATCTTTTAGGAAGTAAACTTTAATTTAAACTACTATTTACATGAGGACTCTAACTCTATCTTTAAACTTTAATTTAAACTACTATTTACATAACGACTCTAACTCTATCGGATAATCTAACACTTTCCGATCTCAATTTTTGCACCAGATTTAGCAGCTTCATTGCAGATAACATTTTGAAAGTACACTTGCAAAGGATACACTATTTAACTGTTAATTTGCTGCATGCTGTTCATTTATGTTTCTGTAGTGTGAATTAAAAGTTGTTATATTCTTGTTTCAGGGATATAATATTGGAAGCTAAAGAGACAACAAATGTCCTGGGCATGCAGTTTTTGCTCTCTATTGGTGCCACACATGCATGCTCACAAAATCATACTGCAGTTGAGGTGTAAATATCTACAAGCCTTGTTTCTATCTGGAATGCAGGAAAGGTGCGCAGAGAACATTTTTCTCTTCCTTTTTACATTTTGAAGTTCTAATTTTTTTGGCATACCTTAGCATGATAAGTTATGAAAGGTGTTTTTTGATATTAAGAATTGTCCATTAGCCTGGTAGCCTATATTGTTGCTGTGACAAATATCAGACGGGTTGAAAACCTTGAAATATTATGACATCTTTTTTTGTTGCGTGAGCTAAAATTATGCAAATCTCTATCTTCTATATTGGCCAATTAGTATTTTACTTTAGCTTTTATGTTATTATTTTACTCTTCCATTTTTTTGGGTAGCTAAATAGTTAAATTATTTTACTTGGACTGGTTTGAATGTATGCTGGCCTCTTCAACGTTAATTATGTGACAAATGGATTGACATCAAATGTCAAGGATATTGACTTATTATTATTATTATGGTATAAAAGAGGCCAGTGGTCCTGAAGAGGACAACTAAGCAATCTAAGGAACCAACACCCACTACATCTGTATGTTGGAAGAAGAGATTTCAAGCCAAAAGGACCTTGATGATGAATTTTTAATCCTGCTGCATCTGAAATACTTTCATTATGAAGTCAGTCGGCAATATAACTTATCTTGGAATGTGGGAAAGCTTTGAAGTCCTGGCGTTGAAGAGTTCTTTTATTGCCTGGATGATGGAAGAAGTGGGTGTTGAGGTGGGGTGTTCCGCTTGATTAAGAGCATAGAACTTAACGAATCATATTGAATCTCCACTCTTTCAACTTGCATATTCTTTGCAACTTCAGTTTCATGATAGATTGCCCAAAGTTTTGCCAAGGCAAGTGGACAATCATGTAAGAAGCCAGCAAATCCAACCATTCAGTTTTTCCATTATCCTCCGAATACACCTCTTCTTCGTGCCTTTTGTTCTCTTCGATTCCAGCTTCCATGAAAATTTTGCTCAAGTGATCTGTTTTGTCCCGATTTAGAAGAACTTCAGGTTTAGGGACTTTAGGAATCTTGCAATCAGAGAATGTAAGGCATTCTTTGACCACTTTAACAATGTTGTCCCATTTGACTAGGGTTGGGATTCTGAATTATCGTATTTGTGTAGTTCAAAGACATCAATTTCCTGCTAAATGACATTTCTCTATCTTGGGAGTTTCTAAGAAGCCAAGAACAGTATTGTACTGTCCTTTTATACCATATTTCTCTTCCACTCTTACAGTTTGTTATCTTAGCTTTTCAATTCTCGATCATCAGAATCGCCATGTAACTCTGGATGTTTCATCATTCATTTCTTGATTTCTTTGCATGATAGTGTATTGACGACTTCGGTGCTTCTTCTTTCTTATATTGTGTTTCAATGGTTTTTTTTCCTCCTAAACAGGAGATGATTAGTGTGCCTTCATTTTAGTTTTGGTACTTCGCATTTTCATTTTTGTCTCTGTTTTATGTTCACTGCAAAGGTTCAATTTGGTTGCAGCCATTCACAAAGCATAAAGGTTCCCGTGAGTTGGGAAGCTTTAATCAAGTTAGTTCGATTGATCTATAGTCATGAGCTGCCTGATCCTCCCTTTGGATGCATGTGGGACAATATGGACACCGAGGAAAGGCTATATGAGCTCAAACATTATGTAGAACTGTACTGGCTGGCTGAATTTTGGATTTTGGAAGATGTTCAAGAAGACTGCTTCACAACTATTATATCTTGCTTGGATTCTGATAGACATTTAGCTGTTGAAGTTATGAAACTTGCATATGGTTTCTCACTGTGGAAGCTAGCAGAGGTTGCAGCAGATTACGTGGCCCCCCTTTATCCTAAACTCCGAGACTCCGGTGCTCTTGAACAACTTGATGATCTGCTAATTGAGTTGGTTCGTGATGCTTCTGTGAGGCTCTCTCAAGAGGGCGATAATATTTCTCGATGAGATCATCATTCATCTCACCTAAAATATATGAAGGTGATTATTTAATCACTATTATTAGGGTAAGAAGCGTTGAAACTATTTCTCATACTTAAAAGTATCATCCAATGAGATATCAGAAACCAGATACCAACGCTCTCTCCATGTACAGTTCAAGTGTGAATTAGGTAGAAGTTTTAGCAATGATTGATATACATATGGTGAAATGAATGTGTAATTTAAGGATGTGTTTCGTTTTGTAGTGTCCTTGGCCCTTTAGCATTTGCTATACATTTCGTTGTTTAAGAGTCCCCTGTAAATGACTTGAAGATTTTAATTCAAATAGTAAAACTGCTTCAAGTTTTGAACAGAGTATACATCCCCCCAGAGTTTGTTTATTTGAATTGTATTTTTCCTTTTCAATAGTGAAGCTACTAGTGCATTTGGCTCAATTTATCCTAAAAATTGAACGGAATCTCTTTTGATAACCAAATTTGTGACATTGTTATTAGTTTGTTATTTAACTAAATAATGTAGAATTCAGAATCTTATTGTTGAAAGTAAAAAAGCGGTAACATTGCAGAGATGACATTAAAGGCTCTTGAGAAATTTATGCCAACACTAAAACAATGCCCAAGTGCAGGGCTAAAAATCTCTTCCCATAAAAATGAAAAAGAAATGGTGGCTCTACCAATTCTAAAGCTTATGCACCATTTTAATTTAACTGACGAGGCAACGATAACACACCACCCTGCATTTCTTTACTCAAGTGTCTGCAACATTGCATGGCAACTGTTCTGACAGAGACCAAGACATGATCCATCCTACATCCTACATCCTTTAAACAAAAATATAAGTTGGGACGCAGGATATCTTCTGCACTGAACCACCTATACACTAACCAACTACATCCTCGTTCACAGAGCATAAGTTCTATCAAAATAATCTCCAATCTCTAGAAAGAACCCCAGGAAAGGAAAATCCCTGCAAGGTTCTATCATACATACACAATGCTAAGTTTCGCAAAAAAGTAGAAGCATGTTATTATTGAAGATTAAAACAAGTCAACTAGTGAAACTAAAATAGGACCGTAAATTATGTATCCCTAGAGCTTTCACCTGAACCACTCTGGGTGCTCCATCATAGCCATCAGCCACACACAAACCGGTATAAGATAGTTGAGTTACTTACAGCACACGGCATCACTTCCACTGTGGTGTGTTAATTGAAGCTTCTCCCACTAATTTATCACGACTTCCCTACAAGCATAGACCGCTGAGAGAGATCCCATATCAGCTTCTTCTGCTGCTCATTAATGTGTGGTAGACACGCATGTAACAGATCAATTGACATTTCTCTTTTAATCGCTTTTGCAGCATCTGATTCATCAATTACCATATTTGGTTTGACCTGCATACGCAAGGACTGCATCACTGTATCATATTTGTTTATACAATACTTGGTAAGAAGGTTAAAGAATTCATCAAAAGAGGCCTTCCAAAGAGACTGATTGCTCATATTGTAATCACCACCAGCTCTAAAATCAGTCACTAGTTTTGTTGCCCTATCAAGAACACACTTCAAAATAAAAGATGCCCCATCTCCAGTAGGACTTCCAAGAGGACGAAGAGGAGGCTGCTCTGAGGAACAAACCACAGCTGCAAGACAGAAACTAAGTGCACGAAGATCCATCTCATGAACACACGAAGAGACAACCTTAGCAAGGTTAGTAGTGCTTTCTGCTGCTCCCGGATCAGAAGGAAGGCCTCCAAACAAGAACCTTAAGTGGCGGAAAATGGCCATGCAGACAACCCGCATTAGCTCACCATTTGGAAAGTGAAGCTGAATGTACCTTGCAAGCAGCTTCCGGCCTTTGGGAAGGGACACTATCCGTAGAAAGACAAGATCGTCCTTCTGAGCAAGCTCGTCTGTGTGGCCATTCTTGCCAAGAGGGTCAACCAATTGAAGTGATGCAGCCAAACCTTCCAACAAAACCTGCCGTCTTTGTCTCAGCTGTGCTCCACCATCCTGTAACTGGTTAAACTGTAAAAACCGATCAATATCATTTACATCAAGAAGAAGGCATAGACCGTCCTCAATTGTAACTCTAGCAGCTAGCATTGGTTCTTGTTCCAAGGGCATATCAGAAGCTTTTTGATCATTGTTGTTGACAGCAGATGAATTTGGGGGGTCAACTTCCAGAAGAGGACGAGGCCTCCGAATTGAAGAGAAAGGAACCCTCCCAAGAGCATCAACCTGGAGAAAAGCATGTGGCTCAGCATTTGCACGTGCTCGGGGCGGAAGATCCCTCAGATGAGTTGGGCAGAAATGATGTCTCAACTTTGACCCGACTGATTTTCTTGCAAGGCAAGCCTGGTGGTAATAATCATCCATGTAGGGGTCATTACTGTTAGTTGCAGCAAGCTGCATTCTAAGAATGCCATCAATCTCATCAGGTGACATGTATTTGGATCTAAATTGAGGCCATGCAATATCAAAGCCCTGTTGAGAAAATCGAGGATTTTGCCTACCTTTCTGAGATGATTTAGGTCTGTGATCTCTCAAATCACCAATACCAAGTACAGCTTCAAATTGGTTCATTAGAGGTGGGGACAGAGAATGATGAGGATTAAATAGTTGCGATCGAATCCCTGACAAATGGTTAAATGATGGCTGAACAGAATGCTGCAGTCTCTGCTGGTGCACCTGTATCTGCGGCATTAATTGAGGCGGAATTAAACCATTTTGATGAGATAACTGTTGCTGCAACATATTGTTCAAAACACTAGAACCATCTCCACCATATAATTTGGGCCGTCTCCCCCATTGATCTGATGCACGGTTATTGACAGACAGACCAGGAACCAATTGAGCCATGTTCCCACCATACCCATGATGTAAACCTGGCATTTGAGGCTGAGAATTAGATAAGGTGGAGAGATTGGTCGAAGACGTCATCTGTGATCCACCAGCCATATATGGTATATTCAGTTGACCAGAATGTTGATTTGGCGAAGCTTGAGGAGATCTGCCACAAGGGGGAGGGTAAGAAGTGTAAGAAGATTTTGGAACTAAAATTGGTTCACTAGAGAAATGTTGATGGTGGTGTTGTGGCTGCTGCTGCTGTGGCTCAGGGTATGAGGATGTCCTGAGGAGATGATTTGGGTCCAAATTGGGCAATGGTTGTGACGACCAGCGCTTGCCTTCAGGAATATTTTCAGTTTCAAGAGCCTGCTGGTCAAGCCAGTAAGGAAATTGCTCCCCATGTGCCCACTCAGCAACAGATGAACCTTTAAGGGGAACATGGTAAGAACAAAGAAAAATATGTCTATAAATAATAGGATCATACGCAAGTGTGTGCTTGTGTTTGTCCATATAGCTGTTGAATTCAGTTTGATGATGTAGGGTCCTACTGCTTACGATCTATGTTGCTCAGACTCAGGAGGATCGAACATTGGCAGGGGCCAAAATATTAAATTTCAAAAAATGCAAGGGATTATTAAGTATTTAAACTCAAAATTCATGGGGTAAGGCCTAATTTGTCCAATATTTTTACTTATAGGGATCTAAATAGTTATTGGAAAAAAATTGAAGACACATGCCCTAACTAATCCGGGCATACCTGCGTCGCACGTTTGACTTTGGTGGGTGAGACTCCCAGCGAAATTTTTTTGTATACACAAGGCCTCGAACTCGAAACTTGCTTAATCGATACCAAGCTGCTTACCACAATAGCTCATTCTTCTTTAATTCAATACCTACTATATATTTAATAAACTCTTGTATTTTTTAATATGAATATATTTTTTGTAGAGACCAAATTGTTATTAGAGCAATATTTACCAAATGTAACGGGGGCCGGGGCCCCTTGGTGCTTAGACTCTTCATATTTCATTAAGTATCTGTGTCTAACACTCGTATCCGACACTTGGATTTGGGGATATGACCTCTAAGGATCCTCCAAATACATGGAAAACACTAAGAAAAATCTAGCCATATCCGTGTCGGATACATACTCGAGTCCGAGTGACATAGCTTAAGATACTGATTCACCACATGAGAAATAACAGTAAAAAATTTCATACACAACTTTTCTTTAAAAATGGCCATGAAGAGAACATTGTGATGGAGTCAGATGACAGACTATTAATTAATTAATTATGGCAATGGTATGGAGCAAACTCTTAGTGTTAAGAAATCTTCACCATATACATTTATATCAGTCTGTGGGAATCAATGCCTTACTTTACTCTAATGATGGAAGGAGCACGAAACTTGCAACTCACTACCTCAATCCAATCAAACTACTTAAAATGAAACTAAACTAGAGATGCATAAATGTTAGTGGAAGGGCAGAGGAAATGTGTAGAAGATTTTGAGTTCAATGCCATGTGGACGGTTAAATGTAAATTATATGAAGCTTGGTTAACAACTTTGAGAACAACAATAATACAATCCAACATTTTAATGAAACAGTACCACAAATAACATGACCGCAAAGAATGTTATCATTGCCATATTTAAACTTATTTTTTTGCCTATCAGTATCGGATTCCCACAAATGTCTTGTTTAGAGAAGAATATAATAAATTCCAAAACAATTGCGAATGGAATTTTGACAGCTTGACTAAGGTAAGCGTCATCGAAATGAATTACAATGGCGGTAAGCATCATCAAAATGGATTTCCACAAGTTATGTAACAAGATATGCTATTAAAAGAAAAAAATGTTTTGCTTCGATGAATCAGTGACCAATTATTCTGTCTCATACAACAAGAACTTCATGTCATGGCACAAAGCAAGTTTTTCAGGTCAAGTATATGCAAAATTTTCTGATTTAATTATCACAAGAAAAAAAAACAAAAGAAAAAAGACTGCAGGGAAAAACAAAGCAAGTTTAATGCCCTACTTGCAACTGTGTCACAGTGAAGGCTTGTCCATTGCACCTAAGCCTTTATACTTCTAACAATCGTATAGGAGTCCTATCAAATGTTACAAACAATGAACTTCCACCAAATAACTCAATTCTAATCCTGATATAATTAACCCATGTTTTATCATTTCTTTTCCCTAGCTATGAAATCAACAACCCCCCAAAACTCTACGAGAACTGTTAACTCTATCAAATTGTTTGATATATATTCCATATCTTAATTTTTTATCAAATCATTAGATAGTTCTCCTTAAGTTGAACATACTACTCAATTAATGCGCTGGAAGCATGCAGTTACACTCCACGTTTCAAACAGGTAAAGGGATGCTCATGTCAAATTTCAACAATCAGCATTGATACTAAATAAAACACATCAAAAGCTTCTACAATAAACAAATCCACAAAAGATAGGACCACAAAAACATCAATCATACTGCCTGATAGAAGTAATGAGATAAATAAACTCACTTTCTCGGGATCCCCTATCACCAATTATCCCTGAGCCTCTTGGTCTACTAGCAGCTGTGTTCAACTGCAACAAAATCACAAGCCGCCATCAGCAAACACTACACCTCAATGCCTAGCCAGAATTAACCACCAAGAAACATACATCCCCAGTAAATGCCACTGGTGAATTGTCATTTTAAGAAATACTAAGGAAAATGTGAGAAACAGAGTTTTTCTCTGTGTTTTTCTTATTATTCATTAGTGAAAGAGAGTCTATTATATAGACTTTTACAGAGGTGTTTAACACCAAGTGGTTAACCTATAGGATAAGACTTTTATCCTTTACAAAGATCAAATTTAAAATTCAAACTACTAGTTAAGATAAAGTAAAGATAACATACAACTTATACTCTATCTAAAACTCTTTACAACACACGTTTATGCATACTAACTAACAGAAAAGGAGAGGAATTTTATCCCTTATGGCTCTCTTGAAGTGCAAAGATTTGATATAGGCATTAGCAAGCAAAGATATATAATTTGAAAGGAAGTTATCTTTTCTAATTAATTATACAAAAATTAAGCCATATCAAGGGAATTTAAGGTCCATTCTAAAAATAGATTAATATTAGTGTCCTTACTTGACAGAGTTGCAATAAAAGTTTGGAGGACTAATCATCTTATAACACTGTCCGAAGAGTTCGGGATGGAGCTGGTAAAACATTTCTAGTGTATCTTAAGAAACCAGACAGACATACACTCAAAAATGGGGGGTGATTTGATAAAATATTGGCACGTCTAGTGTATATTATGCGAATAAGGTCTAAAGCCAATGGTAAATGTGGTTCAAGGTAATTTTGAATTTTCAACAACCTCGAAATGATTGAATACTCAACAGATCCATTATTAGAAAAAATGCAAGGATCAAATTGTTCTGAGCCCCATGAAAATATGAAAAACAATAACTTTGCTAACAGATCATATTAGAAGCTAATCCTTAGGAAGGGAAAAGATCTTTAATGATCTTACTAGTTGCAAAATACAGTAATTACGTAGCAAGCTAACCTTTGAAAATGTACTTTCAAGATCATCCATGTCTGATAAGGTTCTCAAAACTCCACCCTGCAAATATGAAGAGTCGTTAGATGAAGCATCTAGCATATGAACAGTAGTAAAAGCACTATAAAATTAACAACCTTGAAAATTAGTTAGGTGTGCCAAAAGAAACATTTAGAGTGATGAAAAATCTTGATTAAAACATGAAATTTTAACCATGTTACGAGCATTTTAAGTTCACAATTCTAAGAAGAGAACGAGGAGGGGAAGATATGAATTGCACGATTCCCATTTGTTAGTGAAACATGCATTTTCGGACTTCAGATATTGAAACAGGAAAAATAGAACTGAAAGAAACATGAATACTAACCTCCTCTTGGTCATACAAAAATCCCTCTTCATCAAGTTCAACTGCGGGTAAATCTTCCTCCTCGTCATCTAGCCCCCCCAATTCTACTTCCTCGAGAACATCATTTCCAAAAAATGCATATTGTGATGCATCAAATACTGCACCTCCTGCATCACAGGAAAGCTAACTTTACTAAAATGAACTCTTCAAACTCACAACATAAAGAACATATTATTTTGCTAAAAATCAGTAGCAATACATTCGGGGACAACAAATTAAGATATAGAAAAACATCTGAAACATACATTGCTCCAGTTTCTCATCAATTCAGAACAAAAAGTATATATGCAATTAAGAAGGGGGGGATCAAGGGGACTTTTTTTGTCTTTCCCTCGAGGCCAAACAGCAAGCAAATAGCTATGGAATCCACCAAGCACCCCCACCACAACAACTTGTACTCGTGCCCAAAGGGATGGCTCGGCATGTAGAACTTGGATACTCTATCTCCAAAGTCTCAAGTTTGATCGACGACAATGGGCAGGAGTGGGATAATTCAGAAGGGAGCAATTGAACACCATTTGTGTAGCTAAAGTCCCAGTATTTCTCAAAATGTACAAAAAGCAATTCCTCAAGTTCAATCATAATTCAAACAAATTGTGCTTATTTCCATTAGTGAAATTATTGGAATCAAATTCAAATCAACTGAAACACAAGCACATTTAAATCATTAACTAGCGTGCTTTAGCATCAAAATTCAAACTTTATAATTACTAAACCGGGAAAATGCGCAAGCAAATATGAAATGAATCAACAACTTAAAAACTATAAATTCTACACACATGGAAACAACGACATTTGACTTCTAACTGAATCCAACAGCATCACCATAATTGCTTTAGCAACAGAAGCGTACACTTAGCATTCAAAACACAATATTAAGGATCTATTTCTCATTTTCTTCTAACCTGCTATAGAATAGACCTCAGAATCACACTAACTTCTTCACTATAAAGGTCTTAAATTTTACTCTAAGCTATAAGCTAACGAAAGGGTGGGGGGGGGGGGTAAGGTAATTTTATCTCAAGAAAAGCATAGACTGACTAAATGAAGCAAAAATGAATCAAATATCAAACCTTTAGAAGTATCGCTTAATTGTTTAAGATCCTCAGAAACATCCATCTTATCTGCACTTCAAAATTACGACGCGACAGCAAAAACCCAAAACACAAAAAGCCCTAATTATTAACTGAACCTTCAATCTGATGGTTTCTTCAAAAAGAATCTAAAATCTGTACTCAAACAAAAAAGAAATAAAATTTAAAAGAGAAAGGACAAAAAAACGTCTGAAAAGCAAAAGCCCTTGGCAAATAAATATGGTTTAGTGGAGAGAAGATCTGTAGGTATTTCATGGTTAAGGAAATAGCTTCATTTTCCCCTTTTTCTTTCCTTTTAATTTGGTTTCTCAAATTTGTCGAGACAAGTAGAAAGAAAGAGAGGAACCCTTCGGAAGAGAAAACGAAGGAACTTTTTTTATACCGATTGAATCGACTGGGCAAAAAAAACGAGTTTTGTTTTTTATTTTATTTTCTCAATCAAAATTTAATTTTAAAAAATCATTAAATTTTAATTGCTACTAAAATTACTACAATTGTTTATCGAAAAAATAAATTTACTACAATTGATGCAGAACTTAAATGAAAAATACTTAAAAAGATTAAAAAAAACATAATAGAGATTTTTTTTAAAAAAAAGTGAATATAAACTGTGAATTTGGTCATTATAATTGATAAGATGTTTAATTTGACCGTTAAAAATTGGTACATTTACAAATGATGAAATTATTATAAAAATAAATAAAAATTTAATTGAGTTTTTAATCATAGAGCTTATTAAAACTACATGTTACACTGAGGATTAAAGTGTGAGAAAAAAAACAAAGAGGATCAAATTATAATTAGATTTTGACAAAAAGTGAAAGGAAATATTTATTTTTTAAAATTAAAATTTTAAATTGAAGAGAAATCATTTGACAACTATGAAGTAGTATATATATATATATAAAGTTTTTTTTTGAATATGGAAGATAAATATTTATGACTAGAATCACTTAATATGTTGATGAAATTATGCTTTCTTTTTTAGTTAATCAATGATTTGAAGTAATATTTATGGGACTGAAAAATGTTGTACTTTCATCATTATAGTTGTTAATTGTACCATAAATATTATTATCATAATTATTTTATAATTTTTATTAATTAACTCGAGTGATTAACATAATATTTTACATTTGATTAATTTAGCTAAAATTTTACGCTTAAATATAAAATAAATACTCAAAGTATCTCATTTTTTTTATTTCGGTGCTTAAACTATCTTTGAATAAAATGTGCCTAAAGTTTTTATTTTGGTTTAAACAAATGCCTAAATGTTTTTGGCCAAACTAGGTGCTTAAAGTTTTAGTTTTGTCCAAATAGGCGCCTAGTTCTTTTGTGAATTTGGGTTTTTTGGCCATGTGTTAAATCATGATTGGATTTTGGGTTTTTTAGGGTACACTATCGAGATGATCACTTACGTTTAGTAAGTATACACTTTCGCTCACCAATTTCAAAAAACTAACGTTGTAGTCACTTACGCTTTCGTTTTTTAAATATTTGGTCATGTGTTAATTGTCGTCAGACAACTGCCTACGTGCTGACTTGACACAGTAAAAAAAAGATAAAATACTTAAATAATCATTAAACTATTACTATTTGACCATATAACTAAAAGCAATTTGTATAATTATATATTTGGACACTTGAACAGATTAATGCTATTCATAATTGTCTTCATTCTTTGTAGGTAATTTTGGTGAAGTTGTAAATTGGATCTAGTGACGGACTGTGTTGTAAGTTCATCATATCAGTCATATTAGCATTGGATATTAGTAATATTAAAATATTTTGACATACTTCACCACCGCGCAAAGCCAATTGCTTCCACTACTAAAAGAGATGTTCCAAAATCTGATGATGCCAGTGCTGATGCTGAGAGGGAAGGGCCAAGGAGACCACAGGAGTGTATGTTAAATGAGTAAATATTTTGTTTGATTTGTATACTTACATGTTAATCTACTTGTTAACTGATGGATATCAGCTTCACCTCAAAGAAAACCCCTGCCATCTCCACGACAGTGATCACCTGTGGTTCGAGGAGGTGGATCTCCTAGACGACCGCCAGAGTCTCCCTGTCGTCGAGTAGATTCTCCTGTTCCAAGGCGCCGGTAATGAAACATTTGAGTTATTTTTTTCCAAGGCTAAAACTCTATAAGTGAACTGGTCATAACATGTTAACAAATGAATGAATGCATAAGTTGTTTGTGGATCAAACAAAAACTAAGAATTGTTAGCTATGCATAAGGTGTTTGATTAGTTCCGATGGAAGATTAGGGAAGTTTTGGTTAATGCAAAATACATCTAGGCTGGCCGAGATGGCGTCGTTTCATTGTGGAAACTGTTGAGTTTGTAGGTATTGTGATTCTCAAATTCAATAAAAGATAATACTCCATTGATCCGCTCAATATATCCAGTATTTACTGTCTAAAAGTCAAACTTTTTAACTTTGATTATAATTATTTTAAATATTTTAATTAATTAAAATTTATAAAATATATATGTTTAAACTACTTAATTGGAGGTTTTTAAAGTATATTTTTTTATATTTTTATCAATAATAAATTTAAAGTACTAATGAGTTAAAATTAAAAAAAAAAATTGGTATAAAAAATCAATATAAATATTTGGGTTTCATGTGCAGGCCATTGAGAGGAAGCAGAAGTTCGCCGTAAATTGTAGGTAGGTTGTTCTGACGGATTTTAGTTATGAATGTAGTATCGGAGCTGTATTGACGTTTGATTTATTTTAATTGGGTACGTAAACATTGTCAGACGTCTGAATCTCTTTCCCCAAGTAGTTTAATGAGTTAATTTACCAGTTTGCTAATAGATTGTACTCTAAAAACACTTCGAAACGCCCAAACCAACAAATACGAGGGAATTGGTGTTAAAAATAATATATTTGCAACCGGTTTTTAATTTAAAATTTTAATATAAAATATTTTTTTTAAAAAAGAAGAAGATTAAATTAAACTAATTCTCTAAAAAATTATGATGTTGTGCATCCGCCGCTGTTTGTAAGCCTGAATTATTGAAATACCTGTCTATGAAAAGGGTATCAAATATTGATTTTGGAACATCTTTTCTAGTTCATTTTATAAAATCATTCCACAATCACTTGATCTTCTAATAATATTTTGTATGTTTTTTCTCAAGATTATAAAAAATTAAGATAAAAAAGCACTGTAATGTATAGCATTTATCCTTTTAAAACAAATATGATATACCAGTAGTCTCCAAATTAAGATTTAAAGTTATATAGGTGGATAATACATATACAACAATACTAATCCAGTCTTAAAGCTTATTAAATTAAAGATTAAAATAATTTTTCCAAAAGAAGAAGAAAATAATTAGAATTACAAGTAAATTATTCTTCTTGAAACAAAACATAAAAGCAAAAACCAGGGAAATACGACCCATAAACAAGAGATCCATCTCTTGTGCCACCGATTATATCCTTCACTTTTGTTCGACATGGAACCTTCTGATACAAATTATAATTATTCTCCTGATACAATTAACGAAACATAACATCCTCTTTCTTTCGAAAAAAAAAACAAAACAAAAACAAAGCATAACATCTTCTTTAAAAAAAATATATAACATCCATCATAAAAATTATAATAATAAATAAAGCAGCAAAGGCTGTGATTTGTGCAAAAGAAAAAGTAGACATATCAGAAACATACGGAGGTCAAAAACATTAGCAAAACACGTCTATTGGAATACAAACTTCAATAACGCTTAAACACCACAGAACAATGCTTGTGTCTATTGAAAAAAACCATCTAAAATGTGCGTACGATGGATAGAGACAATAATAGATGGGGACCGACCAACAACAAAAATAACATAACAGAAACCAACTATAGCAGCAGGCAGAAAATGGGTAACCTAACCTCCCTCCCCAACAATTTATTATGGTATGTCTGCTGTTTAAAGCTTGTCCTCGTACTCAGATAGTGGGGTCATCTGCTCCTTCAATCCCTTCCTCTTACGGATTTCAGCAACATGGGCTGCTGCCTGGGAACCAGCCTCCAACGGATCAGATGACATCATGTCCCAGTGATCAAACACACACTGTGGGAAAGCCTGCCCTGATGTTGCAGCCCTTAGAGTGCTAGAGAATCCAAAAGACTCGATAACGGGGAGGTAGGCTTTGATGTTGTATAGTGGAGTACCAGGCCTCTGCATTTCCTCAAAGACGTGTCCACGCTTCTGGTTAAGAACACTGTAAATACCACCAAGTGCCTGCTCTGGGGCTTGGATCTCCACCAAGTAAACCGGCTCAAGCAGCCTTGGCTTGGCAGTCAGCTGAGATGCATAGAAAACCCTCCTGGCAGTTGGAATGATCTGACCACCACCTCTATGGATAGCATCAGCATGGAGAACCACATCACAGACTTCAAAGCAAATACCCCTCATGTTCTCTTCAGCCAATGCACCTTCCTTAGATGCCCACTGGAACCCAGCAACAACTGAATCCTTAATTTCATTCAGGTACTGAACTCCCTTACACATATCAACCACCATGTTAGGTCCAGTGGTCTCGGGGCCAAAACACCAGATCTTCTTAGCAAGGTCTTTGTCCCAGCCATACTCCTCAGCCAAAATTTTAGAACGATTCTTGGGGTCATCTCTTGGACCAATACGCCCTTCGTCAATGGCCTCAGCCAAACCTTCCTCCAAAGGACGAGCTTCCATGTACAAACGGTTGTGCTTGTTAGGAGACTTGCTCATCACTGTCCTGCAAGACCTCTCTAGGACAGTTTCACGGAATGACACAACAGGGTCCGACTTAATGATCTCAGCACCACCCATAAAATCTTCTTGCAAATCTTTAAGACATATCTCAAGGTGGAGTTCTCCAGCACCAGCAACAATGTGCTCTCCCGACTCTTCAATGGAACACAGAACCATAGGATCAGACTTGGCCAAACGCTTGAGCCCTTCAACAAGTTTGGGAAGATCAGATGCAACCTTGCACTGAACAGCAACACGGACAACAGGAGAGACAGAGAACTTCATGGCACGAATTGGGTGAGCATCAACTTCCTTCTCATTTGTCAAAGTAGCATTCTTGGTGATAAACTGATCCAATCCAACCATGGCCACTGTGTTACCACAAGGCACATCCTCAACAGTTTCCTGCTTCTTTCCCATCCAAATAACAGTTCTCTGAACACTCTTAACATACAAATCTTTCTTCTCACCAGGGACATAGTTTGGACCCATGATCCTGACCTTCAAACCAGTTGAAACTTTTCCAGAGAAGACACGACCAAAAGCAAAGAACCTACCCTTATCAGAAGCAGGAATCATCTTTGAAACATAGAGCATAAGTGGACCCTCAGGATCACAGTTCCTGATAGCATTGGCATACATATCATCAAGCGGACCCTCGTACAAGTTCTCCACACGATATTTCTGAGCCTTGCTAGGAGAGGGAAGGTGAAAGATCATCATTTCCAGAAGGGCACTGCTAGCAGGAAGCCAAGTCTGCATCACACGCTTCATTAGGGCCTTCCCCATCAAGTCCTTCTCATCAGACTTCATGGTGACTTGGAGCTTGTTCAACATGGGCCAGAGCTTATCCTTCTGATCATTCATACAGGTGTTGATGATCTGCTTGATGGGTTCATAACAGAATTGAACAAATCCACGCTTGCAGGTAGCAGAGCCAGTGTTCTTGGTGGTCCACTTCTTGGTAGCTGGATCGAAAAAGTTCTCCCCCCAAAGTCTCTCCATCATTTTCCCCTCATCAACTCCAAACTTTGAGGCATACATTTTAGCAAAGTTGGTCAAGGTAAAAGCCCAACCGTGCAAACCAGCAGAGAAAGCAACTGTTCCCTTCTCAGGGTAGACTTGAACATCACCAAGAAGAGGATCTTCATAGGTGGCCATGATGACATTAGCATTTTCAATCACTCTTTGGAATGTCTGGTAAGCCTCCTCGCCATCAACCTGGAGCTCAAGGAAGCACCTGTCCATCTTGTTAACAGTCAAAACAGGCCTGATTCTTTCACCAAGAGCCTGACGGAGGACAGTCTCTGTTTGCACACAGACACCTTCAATACAGTCAACGACAACAAGGGCACCATCAGTAATACGAAGAGCAGCTGTGACCTCAGATGAAAAGTCAACGTGCCCAGGGGAATCAATAAGATTGATGAGGTACTCATTCCCTTTTCTCTCTCCTTTGTAGCTCTTCAAAGATTCATCAGACATCTCATAATACAGAGAGATACCAGTAGACTTGATTGTGATACCTCGCTCAGCCTCATCAGCACGGGTATCTGTCATACGAACATCACCAGCAACTTCTTGTGCAATAATTCCAGCAGCAGCAACAAGAGAATCTGTAAGAGTCGATTTCCCTGCACATCACAAAAACTAAATGAGAACAAATGCCAGGCAGAAGAATCTGCAAAACTCAACAATCATCAACACCTGAAGAGCTATTGAAGTGAACTGATTCTCAATCCGAGACTAACCTAGCATAAATATTCATATTACAGTAACTACCTTACCAATATGAAATTCCATAAAAGCACTCATAAACAGAAATAAAATTAAGTACAAAATTAGTCTGACAAGCTATAATTATTTTAAAGTTTAGTTCAGTGATAAACAAACAGGAATGGAAACAAGCTTACCGTGATCCACATGGGCAATAACAGACATGTTACGGATGTTGTGCTTACGGTCCATAATGGTCCGAAGCTCCTCAGCTGTAAACTTGACCTGTAACACATCCAACATCGACTCCAATCAAATGAAAATCACACAAAAAATAAATGAATTCCTAACAAAAATAAAATCAGCAAAAAAAGGAACAAACAGTTCAGTCAACTTACCATCTTGTTTTTTTAAAAAAGAATCAAAACCTGCGCAGCGAAACAAAGCACATAAGTTCTAATCCAAAAAAGTAAATACTCACAGTGCCAGCAAAATAAGCTTAATCTCAAATAATAAAAAATATATATCCACAAAAGTACAATATTCTGAGATCTGAAACCATGTTACCAATTTATATATGATAAAAATAACTTTCAACTACATATTTTAGAGTTAAGCAATAACATGATTTACTTAGTAAACAGAATCATACACGATCTAACACCGAAGAAACGAATATCAAAATCAGGATCCAAGATCAGAACAATAAGAAATGAAATACATGGATCTAAACGGAAACAGATCTTAATTACAAACGAGGAAACGAGCGAACCTGAAAGAGAAAGGCGGCAAGCGAGAGAAAGAGAAGTTGAAACACAGACTCTTCTCTTTCGAAATGAAGGGAACAATAAAAGGAGTGGATATTCGCTACTTATATTCGATGCGGTGGCGACGAAACGAGCGAGTGTGAGCGAAGGATATAACTATAAGCTCAGCTCGGCTAGGGTTTTTCTCTTTTTGGGTTTTGGGCTTTTGTTTCGTGGCCTTTTAATGCTGTTAGACGCCAGTGGTACACAGCATCTAAAAAATATCTTTGACTTCTGAAATGGGATAAAACAGTGTTTAGTCCCTGAACTTGATAGTTATTCCTAAACTTGACCCTTCAACTTTTTGTGTGCATTAATCCTGATCTTGAATATTTTTTTTCTTTTTTAGTACTTTTGATGATTTGCACGATGGGATTTTGTCATGTGATACAATTTAGTGTCATGTCTTCTAAAGACCATTCTAATTTAGGGATTAATATGGATGAAAAAAATTTAGAGACCATATTGTAAAAGTTACTAAGCTTAGGGAGTAAATGTTGTTTTATACCCTTTAAAAACATTTTTTCTTTGGATGTTTTTCAAACTCTTTGATTTTCATTTTTTTTAATTTTCGTGGACTCATATTGTTCTTGCACGCCAAGATTCAAGCCTTGTGAATATATATAATTGATTAAATTGTTTTAATGTTGAACCAATCAATTTGCTCACAATTTCTTTATTAATATTTTTTACATAATTTGTGTCAAAATATAAGTTAAATACAAAAATATTATAATAAAAAATCGTGTAAATTTTAGTTTACAGAAACCTATATATTTCAGGGTTTAAGTTTTTTGATATAGAGTTATGATTTAGAGATTTAAGATTTAGAATTTAAATAAAAAAATATTATGTAAATTTTTTAAACAATTATTATATCAAAATATAATTCATATATATACAATAACACGAGATCAAAATTCATGTATTACATTATTTATTGTTTTATTAGACTAAAATTTGTGTAAATTTGGTATCATCCCTTTATAGCATTAATGAGCCTCCACAATTCGCCAAAAATGTATACTAACATGCCTTATAGTTTGGAAAAAAATCTTCAGCACTTTTTCGATATTTTTTTTATGTCTCAATGCTGAAAAATTAAATTTTAAGTTTTAATCTTAAATTTTAAATCTTAAACTATAAACTTTAAAGCCTAAAAATACACTCTACCTATAATTCCCTAACCTTAACCCTAAATCCTAAACATAATTTTTTTATCAGCACATAATTTTTTGTTGGGATGAACAATCAATGCAAGATGACCAAGAAGGGGTGAATTGACAATTTAAAAAATCGGTGGAAGCAAAAAGATAAAGACACGAGAATTTAGAGTGGTTCAACCTTCTCAATAAGGTTTACATCCACTACCTTAGGTATCCACATTAAGGATTTTTCAAATCCACTAGATTTGCTTTCATTTTGATGCTCAAGGAGAACCTTACAACTCCCTTAAGGTTTATACCCAAAACCTTAAGAATACTCGCAAAGAGAAATTCAAATGATAGCAAATTGAAAATTTCTCACAAGATAAAATGTTTGCACAATTCTAGACTCACTAAAACCCCAACACTTGAATAAAAAGATTACAATTGAAATCACTCAAGTGAGTTTACAAGATTTGACACTAAAAGCTCAAAGATTGTTGGATGTGTGCTTGGATGCTTTAAATTTGTTGAATAGTTGTTGAAGAAATTTTGGAGACTTGATTTTATACCCCTCATTGATTTCTAGTCGTTTGGATAGTTGGGGTATTGATTATAGTCGTTGGGCTGCATTTTTCCCGCAATAAATGTTGTCTTGCAACTATGAGTATCGGTACACGAATAACCGTATCGATACCTGCCATAACAAGAAAGAGCTGTTGCAACAAAGTGGTATCAATACGCGAGAAGTCATATCGATACATAGTGACAATTTTTCAAAGGGTATCAGTATCAATTTTACTCAATAGAATCATTGGAAGTTTTGCATAAAAAGTCGTATCGATACACCTATAAGGGTATCGGTACACATAACCATTTTTTCAAAACTTATGGCTCCAATAAATTGACAAGGCAACGGTCGAATAATAAATACAAAGATTTGAAAAATCTTTAACCCCGTACCGGTACGCTATAAGCCGTACCGATACTCATAAGCAAATTTGGTTTACAGGTTTAAAGAAGCGTACCGATACGCAACCAGCTGTATCGGTACCCTATAACCATTAAGCAAAAATCAATTTTCTAGTAGCGAAAACTCGTATTGATACGGCCTAAGGCATATCGGTACTCCTATACCAAATTGGCTATTTTAAGTACGAAAACACTTAGAAAATATTTGGGGTTTAAGATTTTGACTTTAAAATTATTTCAAGTTCAAATGCCTGTCAATTTAGTGAGTAAAACAAGTACTTAAAATTTTATTTCTTTTTACAAAATAGTCCTTGTTATATCAAAATACAATGTAGGTTTAACAATCTCCCCCTTTAGTACTTAAAAATTTATTCCTTTTTACAAAATAGTCTTTGTTATATCAAAATCAAATATAGTGTGAGGGCATAGAAAGGGGTACAGGAAAAGGGGTAGAGGACTTCTATTCTTATAATTTTAGACAAGACCCGAATACTATTGGAAAATAAATTTAAATACAAAACAAAAAATAAAATGGGTTTTGTTAAAATTGATAAATAATCTGAGTTCGAACATTAGAGACGATATTATTGAAAGAGAGAGTCACAAACATGAAAAATAAAAAATAAACATGTGCTTTACCCAAAAAATGATATAAACGTTGTTTTTTAAGTTCCGGCCAATATAGATATAATCATAACACGAGAATTACACGAACATATATAATAACATACACGAAGTGTTATGCTTAGATGCCATGGTGCATGATCATCAAAACTTATGATGTTCATTTAAAAGGCTTCAGCTCCAAATCCAGAGGAAGATATTTAAGGCTATGAAATGAAACAGAGTTACCAGGTCATCTAAAACCCAAGAACATCCAACAATCGAACTTCCAATTATGGTGATTGATTTTCTGTAATGATCTTGTCTTAAAACCATACTTCTTACGTTCATAGAGTTCTGGCACTGCTGAGGTTGACGATTTTGGGGCAACCATCTCGATCTTTCTCCAGCTGAGTACACTCTTTGCAGTAGTATGCATCGTATATCCCCGGTCCTCCACAGCTGACACACCTACCCTGCAACGATCCATAGTTACATTCGTCACACACCCGCACAAGCGTGGAAGGCCGCACCAAAGAGTCGCAGACGACACACTTACCGTCGCAAAGCCGGCCGATGGCAGTACCTGGCTGTTTCCGGCACATGACCAAATCAGGATGGTGCTTGGCCATTGCAGTAATCAGCAACACCTTCACCTGTATACAGGTAAGAAATATCAAAATATAAATCCAAGAAACTCGATTAAAAAATGCAGAGAAAAGGGAAAAGGAAGAGCAAACCTGAAAGAATGAGAATCATTTGTGCTTGTCCTTTCTTATAGGCTCTGCTCCCTTGCTTGCTGGCTTATTATTTTTTAAACTATAACTAGTCTTATAAAAACATTAAAAATAAGAAGAAAGGTCTAACGAAAGAAAGTAAAAAAATAACAACTATTTTAATTCTTGGCCGCCAAGTTTTGACTATCCAAAACACAAAAGGGTCCCATTCAAACATTTTAACCTAAAAGATTTCGAGACAGAAATGGAATGAAGTAATATGAATAGAAACCCATCGTTTTATTAATATTCATGCAGAAGAAACATTCCATTTTCCTGGAATATTAAAGATGATTCATGACATGTAAACGTAAGACTGTAAGAGTAGCATTGTACGCAGAAGGAAAAGAGAAAGAGATGGGCTTCTGTCCAACAGTTTTCACTCACAATTGTAGGCAGTGGGAGTGGGGTTCCTGCCGCAATACCTCAGGAAGAGATTCGTCACGCGACTCAAGCTAACAAAGGGAGGAATTCTGTTCCTATTGGCTTTCAAGATTTGGCAAAAGCAAGCGGCTGCATCGGCATCGCTCAAACCCTGAAACCGTCGGCAGCATTCGTTGCTAGGGTTTGGCCCTGCCCCAAAGAATGCCGCTGTCATAGCTGATTTGCAAGCACCCAGATCTTGAGGACACGTTGGAGTTGGAGGAGTTTGAGAGCTAACCAGAGTGAAGAAAACAAGGTTGAGGGAAACAATGAAGACAGTTGGTGCTGAAACCTTGGAACCCATTTTTTCAAGATCCACAAGTAAGCTTTCTTGGATTGCTTGTTGTATAAGGTATGAGTGAGCCAGGGTTGCATGGACTGAGGGTATTTATACAAGGAAGATGACCTCCAGAAACAGCAAATAATTAAGGTAAATTACATAAGTGGCTGAGGTGAAATTCAACTCAACTCGAAAAAAAAAATTATTTGACTGGAATAAAAAATTAAATAAAATTTGAGTTATAAAATATAAATTCGAATAACTCAAACTTTATAGTAATTAGTGGATTGAGTTTCAAGTTCGAGTCAAAACCCTCAATTTTGCCTGATATATATATCACATATAAAAATATATATGAAGAAACATATATGTATTGTATATGGTTGTAGATAACATTATAAATGTTTACAATTAAATTTAAATAAAAACTCGAACAACTCAACCGACTAAAAAATTTTCAAATAAAATTTAAGTAACAAAATAGGATTTGTCAACTCGAATAGCTCAATTTTTTACTCAACTTGACTCAATCGAATGTACACACCTAATAAGTGGTCGTAGCAAATAATAATAATTTTTAATTTAACCGTTATTAAAAAAATCGTCCATAACTATGTGTGTACAAATTTAATCAATTATTTTTCCTCTTTTATAATCTGTTCGTAGTCTAAACTCACGGTCAGATTAAATTTTATTCTACATCAATATTTTCTTACTCACTTAACGAAGAATGATCAAAATGAAAAATCATTCTAATAACCATGATTAAATCAAACGAATTTTTTTATAATCATCAATATAATTTATCTTTATTATTATATTATTTAGGGTAAAATACCTAAATCATCACTCAACTTTGCTCTATGACCTATTTTGGTCATTGAACTTTCAAAACGCTCAATTTACTCACTGAATTTTACTTTCTGACCTATTTTAGTTACTCTGAATTATTTTATTAATATTTTGGTATGACATGGCATATTTTATTATTATTAAATATAAAACAATTTAAAATAAAAATAAATTATTGGGTAAATTACACAATCCATCACTGAACTTTTCTCTATGACCTATTTTGGTCATTGAACTTTAAAAATGACCAATTAACTCATTAAACTTTATACATTAACCTATTTTGGTCACTCCACCGTTAATCTATTAAAACTGTTATGATGTGGCATAAATAAATAATAAAATATTAATATTTTTCTCTATTTCCCTAAAATTCTTTTAAATCTTTTTTATTTTTACATTTCATATTCTCTATAAAAATAAATAAAAATATTCCCTAAAAGCTTAACAACAACAACCGCCACTTGGAACTTCTTTCAATCAAACATCATTGCTAAAAGCATTCCATTTCTATTACCTCAATGACCCAAAACAAGGTTTGTTGAACTAACCTACTTCTGGGTTGAAGTTTATAAAAACTTCTCGTAACCTATTTTTAAATCCGCCATAGCATAGCTCATTGTGTTGCATTATACTCAAATTTTTGCAACTCATCTCCTTCTTTCTATCTCTCTCCCACAACTATGACTGTCATGATGGATCCACCGCCTCCCTAGTACCCTAATCCCTCGACCAAAAGCAAATCGATAGCCCAAGTAGTATCCAAAATCAATACAGTCAAAACATCGATAGGTCTTCCTCCATCACTACCTATCTCATAAACTCTAACCTGCAAAATCCAAAACAAAAAAAACAACCAAACTCAAATACGGAACCAAATTCAATTGAAAGGTTATTAAAGTCAAAACAATCATATGTGTCTTACACAATAGCTTAGTGGAGTGGACCTTCTTGTCACCATTTCTTTCTCGAGGTACTTAAAGATGGTTGTATCATTGACCAATTTAAAGTGTAATTGTCTTTACCCTTTTAATCCTTCATTTTCATTGTTTATTTAGGGGATGTTAAAAATTTGTGGAAGTGGGTATAAGAAGGAAGTTTATATGTTTGTTTGTGTTGATTTTTGCGACTTTGCGCTTTAACATCTTATTATCCTTAGAGTTTCTAGCTTTTTAAGTATTTCCACCATATTCAATGATAAAATAGTTAAGAGTCTTTCACAGTCTTCCACCTAGAGATAGGTAGGTCAGTTCAACAAACTCTGTTTTGGGTCACTGAGGTAACATAAATGGAAAGCTTTTAGCAATTATGCTTGGTTGAAAGAACCTCTGAAAGACAGAAATGGGAAAGGAAGAAAAATATTAATATTTTATTATTTATTTATAACACTTCATAATGACGTTAATAGATTAATGTCAGAGTGATCAAAATAGGTCAATGTATAAAGTTCACTGAGTAAATTTATCATTTTTAAAGTTCAATGACCAAAATAGGTCATAGAGCAAAGTTCAGTCATGTTTTGTGTAATTTACTCAATAATTTATTTTTATTTTAAATTATTTTTATATTTAATAATAATAAAATATGCCACGTCATACTAAAATATTAATAAAATAATTTAGAGTGATCAAATAGGTCCAAAAGTAAAGTTCAATGAGTAAATTGAGCGTTTTGAAAGTTCAGTGACCAAAATAGGTCAGAGAGCAAAGTTGAGTGATGTTTAGGTATTTTACCCTATTATTTAATAATCAATTAGCGATGATATATCGTTTCCTGCATGTCTTCGTAAACATAATTAAAACTCTCACATGCAAGTTGTTGTTTTTTTTTAAAAAAAAAACTTAAACGATTATTAAATGCTAGTTGTAAGTTGTGTAAGAGCTTATAGAAGCTAGTTTCTAATGCTACACGTGTTGAATGTAATTTCATATGTTTATTTTTTTATTTTATTAACTATTTTTATACTTTTAGGTATTAATTGAATGAAAATACCTAAACATTGAATGCTAATTTTTTTAATACCCACAAACACTCACCGTCACGTGTCGAGATCAAAATGAATAAGACGTGAACAACATAATACAAAGTACATCCAGCGATGAACGTAACAACACACGCGAACCACAACGTAGAGGATCGTCCGCAAATCGTACAATACCTTTTGCAATTTATGGCGAACATGTAAGACTACGAGCAATATTTCGTCCCATCCGGTGACCACGTGGCTACAGCACATGCCCGCTGCGAATGACGAAGTGAACCTAGGACATCAAGTCATAGCCAGTCCAATCAACATGCCACGAAAACCCAATTGTGACACCTGTCCGAGTAGTATAAAACGAGACATACAACAAAGAAAGGGCAAGATCTTCCATTCCAAACACTATTACCCACTAGAACTAAAGCAATATACGGAGTCTAACCCGGAACGACCGTCGGGCCACCATCTTCGGTCCCTATCCGTTTTGACCATAAACAATTTTTATTTTATTTTATAGTGCTAACTCTTGCTTGTATTGTTGAAATATTAAAAGTGTAACTCAAATTTGAATAATATTTTTTGAATAATGTCATCTGAATTTTATTAATCACCATAAAAGATAATACAATACAATGCATCAAAAAGAAAAAAAAAGAGAGGACAAGACCACTAAAAGTCTTTTATAATGGTGCAAAGAAAAACATACACTTCCATCGAGATTAGCATACAAAAATTCAGAAACCTTCATGGATCTCCTTGTTTCTATACAAACAAGACGCTTTATGGGTGAAAAGGTGTGGCGAGCGAACAAGCTATCAGGCAGATTGCTTCGCTATCCAGGCCTGATTACATCGGTAACCAACCATCAACCTAGTGGGAATTCATCTTTTTAAGACCACCGACGGAACCATAATCAGAGATTAGTGCCGTGAAGATCTCTGTACGAGCATCAACCGATCGCTAAGGTATGCTGAAATCATGCCACATGGACAGAATGAAACGAACCACAACAAAATAAAGAAAAATGTGTCACAATGATAGAAGTAACATGTGCCACAAAGACAGAAATTCTTATTAAAATATAAAACAAAAAACAAAAAAATAGAAAAATAATAGACCCGGTGGTCAACAACCAATACTAAAATTATTGTCGACCACCGATCAAAAGAATTGAACAAAGTTGAGAGCGGCTAGGGTTGTCGTTTTTAGCAGAATTTGAATAATTTAAATCATGTTAAAAGTATAATTTAACATGGTTACATAGTTTAATTTCAGCCGTAATAAAATATTTTCTATACTCAAATTTAATAATGACATAAAATATTATTCTAATGTTAATATAATAAGGAAAAAACTTTGATACACGGGCCGTGTAAACTTTAGTTTACACGTGCCTTTTAGTTTTAGGGGTTAGGATTTTAGTTTAGGGTTTAAGGTTTAAGGGTTTAGGTTGTAGGGTTTAGAATTTAAGGTTAGTGTTTAGAATTTAGTGTATAGGGTTTAAGGTTTTTAGGGTTAGAGTTAGAAATTTAGGATTTGGGTTTTTATAGGGTAAATACACAGGCTTGTGTAAAATTAATTTTACACAGCCTGTGTATCAAAGTTTTATCCATATAATAATATAATAAACAAAATATTACTATATATAGTATATTATAGATATAATATTGATATAGTTATATACAAGTACGCAAAAAATCATAAATGGCTATTAACTTAATGATTGATGCCTAACATTTTCCACTTGTTGAAGTCGTTAAGTAATAGTACTTAATTTCTGTTCATGAACAGAACTACTTAATAGTTAAATAAATAATAAGTTTATCAAGTAATAATATTGCTATGTCATAATTTTTATTATATATAATATATTATTAGTAAATAAAATAAGGACAACTCGTTAAAATTAATTTAATTTTTAAATTTATAATGACGCGTCAATATATATTCATTGATGGTATATAAAATTTATTTATTTTATTAATGTAATGTTCAGTTCCTATTATTTGTTTTCTATTAATGACTAATTTTTCAAATTGTGTTGTTATTTTTGTATAACTATCGATATTTAACTTATTAATTGATACATTGTATTAGCATTTTAATTTAATGTTGCAAAGTGAATTCGATCAAGTTGGTTTTTCGCGTTGTTCTTAAATTTTTGTTTAAAGGGCTAATTTACTTTCTTTTAAACTTCTATAACCAGGACTACCCACTTGAATGCTCGTGTAACACCTAGAAAAAAATGAAATGAAAAAAAATGAAAAAAAAAATGTTGAAAAAAATGAAATGATTGAATGAAAATTTAAAAATAAAATTATAGCCAAGGGGGTTTGAACTTGTGACCTTGGCTGCACATGCATGAAGGTTAACCAATTGAGCCAAGGTTATATATCTAATACTTTGCCTTAATAAAAATAATAATCCAGTTTTATTAAGGTTATCAGGAAAATAAAATATCAGATTGAAACCCTTCAGCTCCCATTTTTTTTCATTCGAACCAAAAATACCCTAGTTTTCCAGATTCTTCCTCTCTCACCTAAACCCTTAACCGGCCACCGTCGACCTTCCCACACCGCCACGTCGTGACTGTCATCGCCCCTCCCATCCGAACTGCCTCCCCACTCCGACCAAAACCCCTCAAACCACTCTCGCAACCGTCGCGCCGTTCGCCGGCAATCTGGGCTTGAAGATTCGACGAACCTAGGTTTAGAACTCCTTGGTTCGTCGTTAATTTTTCGGCCACTATAGACATGTACTCGTGGTTCAGTGGTCGTCAACGTTATCTCCGTGTCGAGACATTCCTGCCGTCATCATTGGATCGTCAGACCGCTACCGTTGAGCCTTTTTCGGAGTTCGAATAAGTTTGGGTAAGTTAGGTAAGTTTGGTGGTTCTTTTCGAGTTGTTTGAGTGAATATGGGTTGAATAATTGATCTAGAAATGAAATTTGGCCAAAACATGCATTTTGGGCCGTTTTTCGGTTGTGTAGGGCTACGCGTGAGCCCCAGGCGCCGCCCGGGGCGATTTTCGGCCACCTGGGACGGTGGTCCGGTCGAACCAGGCCTGAACTAGCCTTGAACCAGTTATATTTTGAATCGGTTTTAAACCAACCTGAACCGACACGACTAACCTGAACCGACCCGATCTGACCCAACCGACCCTACCCGACCCGACCCATTGACTGAGTAAACTCAGTGAGCCAACCCGACCGAATCAACTCAGTGAGCCAACCTGACCGAGTTAACTCAGTGAGTCAACTCGCTCGAGTCAAACATTTGACCGCTGATGTCAGCATTGATCGCTGACAACTGATGTCAACGTTGACTTTGACCCGAAAAGTCAAAATTTTTTAAAAAAATACCCCTTATTGTATGTTTTTTGACGTTATGAGTCCATTTTTTTAGCCAGTTTTGTGAAATTCAAACCCGAAGGCCTCCAAATCGAACCTTGAACCTGAACTTGAGTTTGTGTTTAATTATTCAGTTCAAGAGCAGTTAATTTGAACTAAGGACTGATTATGGACTATGTGTTTAATTGAATGGATTCGTGAGTGTGTATTTGAGATTTGTGAGGACGTCGAATTCGAGTTTGAGAACGATCAAATGGAGTACCTTGGATCAACCGAAGTAGCTCGGAGCCAAGGTAATACATTACTATCTATTGCATACTTTACAAAACATGTTGGTATTTTGTTAAATTATGTATGATTTTAATGAATAGTGTTAAAAGTTTGATAATTTGATTATTTCGTTAAGAAAAGTTGATAATACCTTTGAGGCATGAGAATGATTAAAATACCTTTAACGAAATAAATGCTCTAGAATTTATATTTGATCTGATATAATGACTACCTCATATGAAATCCACGATCTATTGAGAAATAATTCGGCATCAAGATGCAAATATGTGTGATAACAAACCACTTGAATTTTCTTGAGCCCTGGATAAACACCTGAAAAATAAATTTATTAGAATTTCTTCGTATTTCTGAACTGAAATAAAGAGCAATAAAGAATAAATTGATCAGACTGATTTAAATAAAGGACATACACTACCATTGTGAACTTAATTAATTGAATACCCATGTGACTGCAATGCTTCTATGTGTTTAAAGTTCGACTTAAGAATATCGATCATTCTTAAGACTGTTCAATAATGAAAGAACATTGTACAAATTCATATTCAATCATTCAAGGCTCGAACTAAGATAATTTATGATAGTGACTGGTTCATCTATACTCCACAGCAAATCACTGATCTCATCAGACGTTCCTACGCTTTCGCTAGGTAATTCCTTATAGCTCTCAGACGGGTTCCTACGCTTTGGCTAGGGTAATTCCTTATGGCTCTTGTATCGTTTCCTACGCTTGGCTAGGTAATTCCTTATGGCTCTCAGACGTTTCCTACGCTTTGGGCTAGGGTAATACATTATGCATTCAGGCTTTTAGGCTCCAGTTAGGGCGATTCTTTTGGACCCAATACACCCCTTTAGGTCAACACCTACGCCCAATGGGCCTGGGTTAATGCCTTATAGATGCAGTCTTGGAAAACTGCCTATTGGAGTTCAGTTGGAGGATAGATAAGAATTTAAAATGAACCGTAATTGGAACCAATGGTTACCCAGAACACCGTGATAGTTTTATACTATACCATATACCTGTTTTACCTTACATGTATGTGTCTACATCATCGTTTGGTAGTTTTGTATTACTGAGCTTTCCCAAGCTCACTTTGTTTCACCATTGCAGGTTAAAGAAATTCAATCATAGATTTATGACCGATCTCAGTTTGGAGTTCCCTTGGAGTTGCGCGTGGAGTACTGTACCAGTGTATTAGTGGGCATGTATGTCACGATTTATTTTATGATTAAGTTCGCATTTTGTTTTTTGGATTTCAGTTTGTATAAATGAAGTTTTAATATAGTTTTAACAGAAATGTTATTTTACACCTTTAAATGTATTTCTAAGAGTTTTTTTCTATTTTTTTGTGGGTCGCTCCGGTGACCCTAATGTAAACTCCTAGATTTAGGTGTGTCGCATAGCCGGGTTTAGGGGTTACAACTCGTCAATTGGATCATAATTTAAAGATTATGGAAGAAATTATATATGTTTAAATTCGATCGCATCACGTAACTGTTTAAACTAATTTAAACTAACAGGGCTAAGTTCCGATAGGTTGGGGTTTGGAGGTATAAGGTCTTTTTAGTGTATTATTTTTGTAATTATACAGTAGCAGGTTTTTGCTGAGTTTGAAATACAAATACAATTCATCTAAATATATATAATTCATATATATACAATAGTACGAGATCAAAATTCATGTATTACATTATTTATTAGTCGGTATCATCCCTTTATAGCATTAATGAGCCTCCACAATTCGCCAAAAAGGGGTAGACCAAGTAACAACAGAATAAAAATCTTTTGTCTATTTTCGGTGCCTCTATTTATGCCCTATATTAAAAAATTAGATTTAGGGTTTAGAATTAAGGTTTAAAATTAGAGTTTAGGCTTAGGGTTTAGGGATTTTGGGATAGAGTGTATTTTTATAGTTTAAGATTTAAAATTTAGAATTTAGGGTCAGGCTTTGAATTTCATTTTTAACCCATACCAACCGCCCTTTGTAATTTTAGACAAAACTATATGAAAATAAAATTAAATACAATACGAAAAATAAAATGTTTTTTTTTGTTAGAATCGATATAAACGATGTTTTTTTAAGTTCCAACCAATGTAGATATAGGGCCTGATTGGTCGTGAGAAATTTGCAGAAAACAGAAGAATAGAAAGTTTTGATAGAAAGAAGAGATAATCCTTAGGGTTTGCATGCCACTGTAGCTCCCCAACAACCCTTTTTAAACAACCCACAACTATTCTCAACAAAACAATAATTAACTAAGGACAAAATCAGTTAAGCCACGTGGAGCTTTTCTCTCCCTAATCCCTCTGCGCAATCCTGGAGCTGAAGTGTTACTGGTTTCCTGGATCACAGCTGGTAACGGTTGCTTGCTATCTGCAGCAATTGGAGGTGGGATCCTGGTGTTCGCAACATTACCTCCCCCTAAAGATGAAACCTTGTCCTTAAGGTTTGGCTCAATGCTGATCTGCGTATCGCGAAACCTAGGCAACGGAGTTAGTTGCTGCAAGGGTTGTCCTCAACATTGCTTCAACTGGGAAATGTGGAAGACGGGATGAATCCTGGTTGTATCGGGTAGCTCGAGCTTATACGCTACCGGACCGACGCGCTGAACGACCTTGTAAGGCCCAAAGAAACGAGGACTCAGTTTCCGGTGGCGGTTCAAGCGCAGCGAAAGATGATGATACGGTTGAAGACGGACAAAGACCCAATCACCCACAGCTAGCACGATCTCCCTGCGTTATTTATCTGTCTGGTTCTTCATTCGCAATTGAGCTTGGACCAAATTATGTTTCAGCTCACGCAAGATTTCATCTCTGTCCTGAAGCACCATATCTACTTGAGAATTAAGAGAGCCACCATCAACGTAAGAAATTAGTGTCGGTGGGTCGCGTCCATAGAGTGCTCTGAACGGAGTCATACCCGTTGAAGCTTGAAAAGCTGTGTTATACCAAAACTCGGCCCATGCTAAGTACGACTCCCATTTACGTGGTTCATCACCGGTCATACAACGAAGATACATTTCCAAGCAGCGGTTTAGCACTTCTGTTTGATCGTCAGTTTGTGGGTGATACGCCGAGCTGAGACAAAGTTCGGTGCCTTGTAGGCGCGCGAGTTTCGTCCAGACCGCACTGATGAAAATCGGGTCCCTATCACTAACCATAGATCGCGGAATGCCATGTAACTTGACGATACCTTGGACCATGATCTAAGCAATGTATGGGGCATCATAGTGGCGAGGCAACGCAAAGAAATGGCCATATTTGGTTAAGCGATCTACCACCACCAATATTAGCTTCCTTACCATTTGAACAAGGCAAACCTGTGATAAAATCCAAGGCAATATCCTCGAAGACTTGTTGCGGAATTGGCAGAGGTTGAAGTAGACCCGCAGCACCATGTTGTCGCTCTTCATTCGCTGACACGTTTGGAAAGTGGAAACAAACAGCTGAACATCCTTCCGCATCCCTTGCCAAAAGAAATTGCTGAATAAACGACGAAACGTTCGGGTGATTCTAGCATGACCCCCATTGTCGAACAGTGAAATTCCCGCAATAATCTTAATCGAAGGGCACTTTCATTGGGCACCACAACTTGACCATTGAACAGAAGTAACCCCTGGTAGGCGGTGTAACCTGGAGCTACCAACTTACCCTCATGAATGTCGGTTAACAATTTAACTACTGTCACAGCATATTTGCTTGCTGTGCGAATATCCTCCAACACACCAAACATTGGACGTGTGAAGGCAAACAATTGACCATCTACTTCTCGAGACAAGGCATCGGTAACGGTATTGAGCTTTCTCAGACGATATTTTATTTCAAAATTCAAGCCTATCAGCTTCACCAACCACTGTTGTTGTTCCGGAGTCTGGATCGTCTACTGGGTTAACTCTCAGAGTGCTTTTTGATCCGTTATGATAACAAAATGGCGACCCAACAAATATTGCCGCCACTTACCAACTACTTGAGTAATAGCAAACATTTCCCGATGATAGGTGGAAGCAGCCTGCATCTTGGCAGATAACTTCTGACTGAAAAAGGCTAATGGTCGATTATCTTGAGTTAAGACGGCCCCAATTCCTACCCCAGACGCGTCGGTTTCCACCAGAAAGTCTTTGTTAAAATCAGGTAAGTCGAGGACGGGTGTCGTACAAAGCGAAGACTTGAGCTGCTCGAAAGCCTTGTGAGCGTCCTCTGACAAAACAAACCACTATTCTTTCTTTAACAAATCAGTAAGCGGAGCAAAGAGTGTCGCATAACCTCGAATGAATCGCCGATAGTACCCCGATATCCCTAAGAAGGCACGTACGTCCCGAATAGTAGTAGGCACCGGCCACAGTTGAATGGCTGCGACTTTGGTGGCATCCATTTCCAGACCCTTTCGTGAGACCACATGCCCCAAATACTCGACCGAATCCTGGCCAAAGGAACATTTGGATTGTTTAGCGACAAACCCATGCAACTGCAATGTGTGAAGAACCATACGTAAATAGTGAAGATGCTCAGATCAAGTTCCACTAAATACGAGGATGTCATCCAAAAAATGAGAACAAATTTCCTTAGATATGGCCGAAAGATCTCATTCATCGTGGCCTGAAATGTCGAATGAGCGTTGGTCAATCCGAATGGCATAACAAGAAACTTATAATGGCCCTCATGTGTGCGAAATGCAGTTTTAGAAACATCCTCTATGCGAAGGCGTATCTGATGATAACCCGCCAACAAATCCAGCCTAGAAAAAAAGTGAGAGTTGCCCAGTTCATCAAATAACTCATCTGTCATAGGTATCAGAAATTTATCACGAATGGTTATCGCATTAAGGGCACGATAGTCAACGCAGAATCTCTAGGTACCATCCTTCTTGCGCACTAGTGAAACTGGGGAAGAAAACGGGCTATTACTTTGGCGTATCAATCCCTCCTTAAGCATCTGACGAACCCGTTTCTTAATCTCATCCTTCTGAAAGTGGGGATAACGATATGGACGCACATTCACTGGCTTGCTGTCCGCGGCAAGGTGAATAACATGATCAATAACCCGCGGCGGTGGTAAACTGGAAGCTGCCTCAAACACGCTACTAAATTATGTAAGCAAGTCCCGCAAATCTGCTCGATTTTCCAGCAACATAGTACCCGTCGAGTCCTCCATATGTAAGCGAAAGAATTCAGCAGTTGCCCCCGTCTCAGACAACCGGCGGAGGGATTGCAACTGGATTTACTGTGGCCCGAAATCAGTCTCGCCTTGCCAACAGTGGCGTATATTTCCCTGAGTAAATTCGAATAATAACCGTGCAAAATCCATGGTGACGGGTCCCAAGTTAGCCAACCACGCCATGCCCAACACTACCTCGGCACCTTCGAGCGGCAGAATATAAAAATCTATAACCAGTTTTGTGCCTTGCACCGAAACCGTAACGTTACAGACACAGCCTTCATTCTGGAGCTGTTGACCATTCCCCACCAACACAGTAAAATTTGGGGTGGCCGTTACTTGTAAGTTGAGGTATTTCGCAACTCGAGATTGGATGAAGTTGTGCGTGCTGCATCCGTCAATCAGAATACTTACGAGCTGACCTTGGATTGTGCACTGAACTCGTAATGTAGTCGGTTTATGGCAGCCAGCAAGCGCGTGCAACGAAACTGTGGAATGCTCATTAAGCGGGGTAGTTACCACATCAGTAGAATCGCTAAACGACAGTTGGTCAGAGGAGAGACATACTTGGCTGTCGTCCGGTGCATCATCATCGAGCAAGAATAATTGAGGAGTCTTGCATTTATGGCCTGGAATATAACGTTCATCACAGTAGTAACACAATCCTTTCAACCTACGGGCTTGGGTATCGGCGAAGGAAATTCGTTGAACAGGTGGAGGTGGCACAGGAGTGGAAGAATTCTGGTCCACGAGAGGAGGACGATCGGGTTGCACTCTCGGATCATGGGCTGGCGATGTGGGAGTTGGTAACATGAGAGGCAGTTTGGAAGCAAAGGATCTGCCCGATGGACGTGGATCCTGTAAGCGCGCTTCACGAAACCTGGCCAACGCCTGAACCTCAATCATGGATTTGGAACGGTCGCTCAAGACTTCATTCTTAATATCCGATCGAAGTCCGAAAATGAAACAGTCCAATAAAAACTCCTCGAACAAGTTGGATGTGCGGAGTGCGAGATCCTCAAAACGGTTCTGATAATCCATCATTGTAGTCACCTGTAGCAGCTTCGACAACTGCCCAGTAGGGGACTCAATCTCCATAACTGTAAAACGTTTCCGAATAGCCTCTACCAAATGATTCCAACCCGTAAGCTGGCATTGCCTTTGCATCCATCGGAACCACTTTTTACCGTCTCTGTCATCCGAAACGAAGCCATCATGACCCTAATGGAGGAAACGAAATGTTACGGTTAGTTAGTTGCCATAGAGCATGATCATCAAAACTCAAGATGTTCATTTAAATGGCTTCTGGTCCAAACCCACAGGAAGAGATTTAAGCTTATGAAATGAAACAGAGTTACTAGGTCATCTAAAATCCAACAACATCCAACAATCGAACTTCCAATTATGGTGATTGATTTTCTGTAATCATCTTGTCTTAAAACCAAACTTCTTACGCTCATAGAACAAGTCGGTTCTGGCACTGCCGAGGTTGAGGATTTTGGGGCAACCATCTCGATCTTTCTCCAGCTGAGTACACTATTTGCAGTAGTATGCGTCGGATATCCCCGGTCCTCCACAGCTGACACACCTACCCTGCAACGATCCATAGTTACATTCGTCACATACCCGCACAAGCGTGCAAGGCCGCACCAAAGAGTCGCAGACGACACACTTACCGTTTCATTTCTCGCAAAGTCGGCCAATGGCAGTACCTGGTTGTTTCCGGCACATGACCAAATAAGGATGGTGCTTGGCCATTGCAGTAATCAACAACAACTTCACCTGTATACAAGTAAGAAATATCAAAATATAAATTCAAGAAACTCGATTAAAAAATGCAGAGAAAAAGGGGAAAGGAAGAGCGAACCTGAAAGAATGAGAAAATCATTTGTGCTTGTCCTTTCTTATAGGCTCTGCTCCCTTGCTTGCCTGCCTGCCCTCTACTTAGTATTATTTTTTAAACTTAAAACTTGACTTAAAAAAAACATTAAAATAAGAAAAGAAAGGTCTAACGAAAGAAAGTCAAAAGATAACAACTATATATATAATTTTAATTCTTGGCCGCCAAGTTTTGACTATCCAAAACACAAAAGGGTCCCACTCTAACACTAGTATTTTTTCTTTGATAAATTATATAAATCACCACTTAACTTTATTCTTAAACTTATTTTGGTCATTAAAGGTTTAAAATGTTCAATTTACTCACTGAAGTTTAGACATTAAACTTTTTTGTCACTTCACCGTTAAGTTTTTGACGACGTCCATTTATTGGCGAATAAAGGAACTTTTCCAAGGTTCGAACGGTGAAAAACTTTATCGACATAAGAGAAGCAACATATTGAGAAACAAGCTCCATTAGACGGTGGAAGAAGGAGATCATCGAGAGAGAAACCATAAGACTTTTGACCGATTTGTGAACTTCTGTGCACTTTCCGGCAAAATATAGTTCGAATTCAGGCTTAGGGTCCAAGGCGAAGTGATTGGCGAAATTTGGGATCGAATGACTATCATCTATGACCGTTTGGGGTTTAAGAGTGACAAAGAACATTCAATTTAGTGACACAAAGCGTTTAATGTCTAAATTTCAGTGACCAAAATAGGCTTAAGAGTAAAGTTCAGTAGTGATTTACGTAATTTACCCTAATTTTTTCAGCACTTTAACCTAAAAGATTTCGAGACAGAAATGGAGTGAAGTAAATCTTAAGAAACCCATCGTTTTATTATAATTCATGCCGAAGAAACATATAAAAGGGAACGTAAGAGTAATTCCATTTTCCAGGAATTGTTAAAGATTATTCATGACTTGTAAACGTAAGACTGTAAGAGTATCATTGAACGCAGAAGGAAAAGAGAAAGAGATGGGCTTCAGTCCAACAGTTTTCACTCGCAATTGTAGATAGTGGAGTCCCTGCCGCAATTAATCAGGAAGATACTCGCCACGAGGTTCAATCGAATATAGGAAGGAATAATTGATCTCTTGGCTCTCAAGTTTTGGCAAACGCAAACGGCTGTATCGACATCGCTCAAATCCTGAAACAGTTGGCAGCATTCGGTGCTAGGGGTTAGCGGCATCGTCGGTGTCACATCTACTTCGCAAGGACCCAGATCTTGAGGACACGTTGGAGGAGTTTGAGAGCTAACCAGAGTGAAGAAAACAAGGTTAAGGGAAACAATGAAGACAGTTGATGCTGAAACCTTGGAACCCATTTTTACAAGTAAGCTTTCTTGGATTGCTTGTTGTATAAAATATGAGTGAGCTAGGGTTGCATGGACTGAGGGTATTTATAGAAGGAAGTGGCATAGGTGAGCAAAACTTGACTCGAAAAAATTAAATTATTTGATTCGACTCAAAAAATTCAAATAAAGTTTGAGTAATTAAATGAAAATTTGAATAACTCGAAATTTCTAGTAATTAGTAGACCGGTTTTCAAATTCGAATCAAAACATTCAATTATGCCAAATATATGTATCACATATGAAAAAATATATGAGAAAAATATATGCGTATTGTATATAGACATAGATAACATTATAAATATTTATAATTAAATTTGAACAAAAATTCGAACAATTCAACTTTAATTTCATAAACTCGACTAAAAAATTCAAATAAAATTTATTAACTCGAGTAACTCAATTTTTTTTGACTCAATTGAATGTACACCCCTAATAAATGGTTATATAAAAAAGAACTTTTTAATATAATCGTTATTAAAAAATCGTCCATGACTGCGTTTCTAAAATTTTAATTAATTATTTTTTCCTTCTTATAAGCTGTTCGTCATCTAAACTCACAGTCGGATTAAATTTTATTCCACATCAATATTTTGTTACTTATTTAACGATGAATGATCAAAATAAAAAATCATTCCAATAACGATAATTAAATTAAACGATTTTCTTTATAATCATCAATGTAATTTATCTTAATAATTATTATTTATAATCAATTAGTGATGATATTAGATACTTATATCGTTTCCTGCCTGTATCTGTAAAACTCTCACATGCAAGTTGCTTTTTCTTTTAAACTTGGGTAAATTACATAAATCATCACTAAACTTTAATCTCAAACTTATTTTTCAATCTACTCAGTAAAGTTTAGCTATTAAACGTTTTTTGTCATTGAAATTTAAACATTAAACTTTTTTGTCATCCCATCACTCACCGTAGTCGTTGTTTGGTACCAATTTCATCAGTCGCTTCGTCTCGTCCTCCTGAGTTCGTATCATACCTTCATTTTGCCGGAAAGTGCCCCGGAATCCATGAATCAGGCAAAATCTTTCAATTTCTCTCTTATCGATCCCCCTCTCCGCCGTCGAATGGAGCCCATTTCTAACTTAGTATAATGCTTCTCTTGTGTCGATGAAGCTTTTCACTGTTCGGATCTTGAAAAAGTTCTTTCATTTAACGATAAAAAAATTGAATGTTTTGGAACTTCAATAACTAAAATAAGTTTAAGAGTAAAATTTAATGATGATTTATTTAATTTACCCCTTAAACTTAAACGATTGTTAAATGCTAATTGTGTAAGAGCTTATAGAAGCTAGTTTCTAATGCTACACATGTTGAATGTAATTTTACATGTTTGCTTTTTTTTTCATTAAATATTTTTATAAATATATATATATTTTACTTTTAGGTATTAATTGAATGAAAAATACCTAAACATTGAAGGCTAATTTATTTATTTTATTGCGCTAACTCTTGGTTATATTGTTGAAATATTAAAAGTGTAACTCAAAGTTGAATAATCTAAATCATATTGAAAAGTATAATTTCACATGGTTACATAGTTTAATTTTCAGCTGTAATACAATATTTTCTATATTCAAGTTTAATAATGAAATAAAATATTATTCTAATGTTAATATAATAATATAATAAACAAAATATTACTATATATAGTATTATAGATATAATCTTGATATAGTTATATACAAGTACGCAAAAATCATAAATGGGTATTAACTTATTGATTGATGCCTAACATTTTCCATTTGTTGAAGTCGTCAAGTAAGAGTTACTTAATTTCTTCTCATTAATAGTAATACTTAATAGTTAGGTAAAGGCTTAAATGAAAAATAGGCGCCTAAAGTATGTTTTTTTTAATTTTAGGTGTCTAAAGTAATTTTTTATAAAAATAGGAGCCCAAAGTTTTAAAAGTTATAAATTTAGGTGCCTAACCGTTAATGGGTGTTAAATTTTTTTAACCAATCAATGCTTGACACGTGGCATATTTAATTTATTTTTTTAAAATTAAAAATTAAAAAACTTTTAGTTTTCCAAGCAAATCCCAAAAATTTACAATTTTTATGAAACAACCCCCAAATCCCTAAAATTACCTAAACTCAAATCTCCAAATCGCCGCCGATTCCGCCGCCAATCGTGGTCCTTGAACATACCGATTTGGTTGCCGGACCAAGATGGTCATTTCCCCCAACACGGTGTCGTCAAAAATGGCGTGCAGCCGAACGTCGAACGTCAAACGCGAAATCAACGTTCGGCTGGCACGCTGTTCGTCGTTTTCGACGACGTCGTGTTGGGGGAAATGACCGCCTTGGTCCAGGACCAAACTGGTGTGCTCATGGGCGACGATCGGCGGCAGAAGCGGCATCGATTTGGGGATTTGGGTTTGGGTAATTTTAGAGATTTGGGGACTGTTTTGTAAAATTTTCAAAATTTTGGGATTTTTTGAAAAATAGAAAAATTTGGGTATTTTTATTTAAAAAATTAAAAAAAAATAAATATTCCACATGTCAAGCATTTCTTGGTTAATTTTTTTAACACCCATTAATGGTCAGGCACCTAAAATTGTAACTTTTGAAACTTTGGACACCTATTTTTATAAAAAAAATACTTTAGGCACCTAAAGTTCTAAAAATACATACTTTGGACACCTATTTTTCATTTAAGCCTTAGGTCAATAATAAGTTTACCAAGTACTAATATTGTTATGTCATAATTTTTTTGACAAATCTGAATACGAGGGAATAAATATGAACAGCTTAACCAACCAGCCAAATGTGTTTCTCCTGTTATGTCATAATTTTTATTACATATAATATATTATTAGTAAATAAAATAAAGGCATCTCGTTAAAAATTAATTTAATTTTTAAATTTATAATGTTGTCTCAATACATATTCATTGATGGTATATAAAATTTTTGAATTTAGTTTTTATTATGTAATATTCCGTTCTTATTTTTTGATTTTCAAAATATCCATCGTGTCCAATATCCAATCCCTCATGTTGTGTTGCTATTTTTTTTTTATGTATAACTATCAATATTCGACTCATCAGTTCTAATTTACTTTGTTTTAAACTTCTATAACCAGGACTACCCACTTGAATGCTCGTCAATTGGATCATAATTTGAAGATTACAGAAGAAATTACGTATGTTTAAATTCGAACGCATCACGTAACTGTATAAATTAACAGGGTTAAGTTCCGATATAACTAAATGGAATGGTATGAATCTACAAAAGAATCCATGTTCCTGTTTAACAATTCCAGCAAAAAAAAAGTATTTTTTGAATTTCAACCGAGCAGTCAGTAGAACTCCTCCGTTCCAGCAGAATAAAAATAGGGAAATATGATATGTAAAAACAGCGTGCCGAATTATCCAACAAAAGGTTTTTTGCACGGTGAAGGTGCTACCGAATGATGTTAGTTTTATACGGGGGCTACTCAGCCTTCCTAAGGAGGATGGAAGTCCGAAACTTGGCGTCGTCCCTAATGAAGCTCCACCACAGGTAGGTAAGTGGGATAGTTGTGGCACGCCATATAGCATGGGCATCAAAGAAACCTTGACAAGGAGGAAAGTCGTAAATCTCCAGAAGCATCACGAGGCCTCCTCCAATGACTACTACCCAGCACTTCCAACGATAAGGATGGCGGGTGACACCAGCCCAAATTGCCCAAATCAGAAGTTGCACAACCCACATCACTACACAAATTTTCATGTTCCACCCTGTACAATGTTCCGTATCATGTTATTCAGCCCTGGAATGCATTAAACCTTGGACGAACCAAATGTAAGAAGTAGAAACAAACTATCAAAGAACAGAGATCTTACCATAGTCGAAGGTATAAAAGTTGAGGTACAATATATGGGTAGTCACAAAGGCAAGAAACGGAGCAGCAACCATCACTCTAGCAGCCTCAACTCTCACATTGAAACATCTAAGTGTGGCTAGAATAAGAGAGTACCCAAGCAGTGCCACAGCAGATGAGTAGTCTAATTTCTCTGTCAAATCCACATCACTGTGGTTCAAACAAACAAGCCAGAGTCACAAACAAGACAATCATTTGGGTGTACACGCAGTCGCTCAGGAGGAGTAGCTAGGAGTTTCTAAGCAAGTGCGTGATTTATGATTAGGCCAACTAAACTAAATATTCTGCAATCTAGACAAAACATCAATGAAAATGCAACATAACCAAACGTGTACCAATTAACGGAGAGAATGCATTCATTAGAAAAAAACAACTCCAGCTGCTAGGCATAATGACAAATTACATTGTTCTTGACTGTTCTGTTTTCCTAGACACCTATATTATTCGATGCCTTAAGCTAGACATCATAATTAGGATCCGATCTTCTAAATATAGGGAACACCTCGCTAAAAGTTAAAAACATACCATGTCTAGTACATCTGACCGTGACACTTGAATCCAAGCACTTGCAACACAGAATACATACCTGAGTAAGATGAGAGAAGCAAAACTAGGTTCTATTTAGAATGCCAGTTTCAGGATCTGATTTTGGTAAGGCAGTACTGGGGCAAGAAGCATCTTATTCCCCAGATTAGTTTCTTGCAGTTCCCCTTGTTACATTGTTTTATGATTTTAATAAAAAAAAAATCCACCCAAAACGAAAAATAACCTCTACTCTATGTAGCAGACCAATGTTTCAAAGACGATAGTTTGAAGGTATTATCTCAAAAGAATCACCCACGTTTTTTATGCAAATTTCCAATCAAACTTATCTTCATGGGAAATAGTGGGAGAAGTGGAGTATGGAAAAAATGATCACCGACTATGGAAAACAGCAATCCAGAGCCATGAGTTCATTGCCAGGAGTCCATACATGTGCCACAAACTTGCAAATTCATAGTATGCCTTCTTACCTTGTCTTAAAGGCAAGTTATAGTAAAGAAGGATGAAGAACGATGGCCAACCATGAAAATGCATTGCAAGGTTGAGTGCAGAGAAAGCTACAGAAGCTGGTTCCTGAGCAAATTATCAGTGAGGTCAAGATGGATACTGCAAAAAGAAGACCATAAAATTCAATGAAAACTAAAAATATGTTTATTAGGGTAAAAGTAAAGAAGCAAACCTGAATTCCAAAAACTCGCTTGAAGGGCCATTTACAATGATACTTGACAGGTCCATTACCAACTGCTTCCCTTTCTCTCTCTCTGTCAACCATGCAATTGTAACGACAATCACTTTGGCAATCCCATTGTTTCCACTTCAAGTAAAGTGGTTCTTGCATATACCATGGACAATCATTGGCTACACCATCAGAAGGAAACTTGCACTGTGGAAAGCATCTTCCCCAAACACATCCGGTTTTCTCACATTCTGTCACACAAGCCCTAAAGTAAAAAGAAATCCATGGTTAGAATACTTAAATGTCTAATCAATTCATAAAAAAGGTATAGGAATCAGGATTAGATTGATTTCAAGTCAGAGAAAGAATGTGGCATATTGAAATCTATAACAAGTAAAATTCTTGCCCTATTTCAAGTTACACTGAGAATTAAGGGGTGACTCAATTTACTTTACTCCTCGATCATTTAGTTATTTATTTCCTTTCTTTCGTTCTCTCTCTTTTTCCTTAGATGGCTTTGTAAAGCTTAATGCCGTAAGAGTACTCCCACAAACCAGTGATATATGAAAATTTCCCATCCAAATATAACTTTCCCAATGATATGTACACCTTTCAACTGACTTTAGGTAGAATCTAAAACCTGCTGATGATTTCTATAAATGCCCAGCAAATCAGTAAAATCAAAAGGCTTAAAACCTAGGGAAGCTCATAAATAATCCACAAAAAGTAACACCCTGGTAATTTAGACAAGCAATACTTATGGTTTTGAGAGATCATATCACCTAACGCATTTATCCTAGCACACTGCAAGTTTGAACAATTACATGACCAAAAATACCATGTGTTACTCCGTATAGGCTGCAAACTCAAGTATTTTTTTCTTGTTATAATCTTCTCCTCAAGAAAATGATAGTATGTATAATCGGTTATTATTCCAGGAATCAATCAAGTAAATTGTAAAAATTTATCCAGATAAACAAATACCCTATAAAAAAGTTGAAAGTTTCCATGAGGTGCTAATCTTGATTACTTATCACCTCAGCTTTGAGTGCCTTGTTGAGTTGCTTTGTGTTAAGGGGTTTAGGGCATTCAATATAATATATAATCTCATCTAAGCAAGCTTTGAAGCTTGCTTTTTTTGACCACAAAGATGAGTAAAGTAACTTCAGATTCTTCTCTCATTACTAATTGAAGAAATACTAAAGACTTAAAATCACTGACACAAACATTTGCAATAAAACAGAACTGTAATTGTTGTGACCAACATAAGTTTGTCCTAGACTTGACTGGAAATTACTTTTGATCTAACCAAGGGCCATGCCAAGCAATCAAGTATCAACCTTCATACATGAAGTACCTTTATCTTACAGTAAAATGTCACACTATATTTGTAAATGCACATTTTCTACGTGTTTTCAAAGCTGCTGCTCCTTACATCCCCAGGTTTTAACTTGAAATTCCTCATTTTACACATAATCAATATGAAGGACATGCCTCTGCTAGTTAACCAAATGAATGGTATCAGTCATTGGAGAATCCCTAGTTTATCTATTAAAGTAGCAACACAAACCCAGCACATTAAAGCTTCCATAGCATTTCTTATTGAAGGACATGCCCTTACTAGTTAACCAAATGAATGGCATAACAATTATTTCTAATGAAATGACTTCTTGCAATCTAAGATCTAAAGAAATATGCATGCCTTTTGCAGTAGACCCTGTAAGTTCCTTGTCATTTTTAAGTCCGATAGTTATTTAAGTCAAAAGAAAATTATTTTGACTAATAAGATGTTGACACATCACAAAGATTTTTTGACCAATTGATAGTTTTGGAGACTAAAAAAGAAAAATGACATAGTTTAGGTACTTATTTTGACCAAAAAAATAGTTTAGGGACTTAAAGTGACCAAAAATAATAGTTTAAGGGTCTATTTTACCCAAATAATAGTTTAAGGGCTAAAAGCAGAAAAAAAATATAGTTTGAGGACTGTTTTTTGGTTTAAGCTTTTTTTAATTATAACCAATTATTTTACTAGACATCTCCCCATTATGATATAAAGCAGGATCAGCATTTTCTTTTATTATTATTATTATTATTATTATTATTATTATTCAGTACATCACAAAGTATTGATGATCAAGGAAACAAAAATCTCATATCCTTTTCAATGCTCATTTTTATGTCTTAATACTAAAAAAATAAAGGTAACTTATATCGGAGGTCACTCAATTATGGATAATGTTACATTTGGGTCACCCAAATATTAAAAGCTGCAATTAGATCACTCGATTATGGATAAGATTACATTTGGATCACCCTTCATATTTAAAAAATATATAAATTAATTTATGCATTAGATTAATTAATGATTTCAAATAAAATATTCCAGTGTTAACGATGGTATATAAGTGATTTGGGAGAAAAAATGATTAAACCAGTATATATTTTTAAATAAACAAATCAATGAGAGGCAACTTAGGCTCTAACAAATTAGTGTTATGTATAAACTATCAACCCTTACTATAATTTTTGTCCATAAACAAAAATTAGAAATAGTAATTTGAGTTGAATCATTCTTAGCAAGAACATGAGAGCAACATTTATGGGGAAGCCACGTGGTGGATGGCAGGGCCTAGGGTCCATTTTATTTTTAATTTGACTTCTTAAAATTTTAAATTATAATTTATTTTAATTATTTTAATATAATAAAATAATTTTTGTTTTAGTGGTAAACTATGTAAAAGAAAATTTTTAGGGTCCATCGTAGGGTGCTTTCATGGTCTGGAAAGAGTTGATTAAGCCTGATAAGCTTACTGAATTTATGGGTTTAAATATTAAAGAGTGGATAAAAGTGAATTTAACCAAAGGTGCGGATTTTGCTAAGGAGAGTAAGGATTGGGACCTTATGTTCGGGGGTGTTTGTTGGTATATTTGGTTAAATCGGAATTCAAGAGTATTTCAAAACTAGGATGAAGATAGGAGACCGGTTCTCGAATCGGCTAGGATATGATTTACTTCAGCTGTTGCGGCTGTGACCAGAGCTGAGCGCATTTCAAGGGTGAAATCGGCAACGTCCAACCGTTTGAACCGTTGGGTACCGCCACCTGAGGAGTGGATAAAGGTAAATACCGATGGTGCATGTAAACATGGTAATGGGTTTATGACCTGTGGTGGGGTATTCGGAATCATGTTGGAGCGTGGACATTGGGGTTTGGTAAATTTGTTGAGATTTGTACGAGCCTTGAAGCCGAGCTATGGGGTGCGTATATTGGTTTGGTTCAAGCTTGGGCAGCGGGTTATCGAAGAATTATTCTGGAAGCGGTGGAGATCTTGCGGCTTGATTCGAAGTCATTAGCGAAGTACTCTTTGGCTAATCACTTTGTTGAGTTACGTAACCGTCAATGGACGGTGCGAATCCAACATATTAGTTGTGAAGATAATAAAGTAGCGGATGCTCTAGCGAAGTTGGTGACGACAGAGGATATGGATTTACATGTTTGGTTTCATCCTCCGAATTCGATTTTACAGTTGATTAATTACGATGTATTGGATTTTACTAGGTTATGATTTGACCTGTGGTGGGTAGTATGTGTATTATTTTCCTCCATTTAGGTTAGGGAGGTTTTTAATGAGCCAAGTACTACTCATGTGGTGTATGCTTTCTTTCAATCTATAAAATTGCACCAGTTTTCATCAAAAAATAAATATAATAATATTCTAAGGGTGTGAAAGACATTAAGATACAAAACCTATCACTTTCAGAAAGGACTTTAACAATCTACTGAATGAAATCCAACAAACAACTATTTTGACCAGAGTGTTCTAAGAAAAAAGCAATTTTTTTCGCTATTTGTTCTTATCATATCGGCAAAATCACAAAAGGAAATCAAAAACATCACAGACCATCAGTCTTCGCTGCTATGAACGCTCGATTGATATTCGTCATACGAACGTTAAACTGCTAAAAAGCAAAAAAACTGTCATAAAAGATAAACTAAAACTGCCATAAAAGCGAACAAATGAACTGCCATAATAACAGATGAAAACAATGCAAAAAGGCAGATATTATATAACTTATGTTGATAAGGGAAGCCAAGGTAAATTGTCCATGTCCCATTAGAGATGTTCATGTATTTATTTGAACCAAGTCATTGTTTGATACATTTTTAAAACTTTTGTTCCAATTGCATGTTAACTTGAATGGATTTTAAAATATATCAATATCGATATATTGATTATAATTCGATATAAATTTAAGTATTGTTTACGTTGATAATTTTTTAAAATACAAGAGTGAATTTATAAAGAGGAGTCTTAATAATAAGTACACTAAAAACATTGTATAAAATATAATGAATGATATCTCAATCTCGGAATTCATGATTAGAATTAAATTTCCGATGTTATTAAGAATATGACATGGAGTATGCAATGAGGTGGTATATGGTCCCAAAATAAAATCAATAATTAACATAGAAATCAACAAGGGTAGAGTGTAATGGCAGCAAGACATATTGTTTTTCTAAGGAGAATATTTGAATTCGAACCTTAAAGATAATATTGTTCGGAGAAAGAGCCACGAATCTCAAATATAAATCATAAATAGACATATACTTTACCAAAAAAAATAATTAACATAGATCCTACCAAAATATATAAGCATTTAGGAAAGGCAAAGATTCTCCAAATAAGTGATGTAGATTGAAGTGAAGATCTTCCTCTTCTTTACTTAGGTTGTGATGAATAAATAAAACTTTTTTGCTTCTTTTCGATGCCCCTATTTATGCTCCCACAAAAAAATTAAGTTTAGAGTTTAAGATTAATGTTTAAGGTTAGAGTTTAGGGAATTAGAGGTAGGTGTACTTTTTAGGGTTTACACTTTATAATTTAGGATTTAAAATTTAGGGTTACTACTTTAAAATTTAATCTTTTAGTGTTGTAATATAGAAAGAGTACCGAAAAAAGACATGAGATTTTTTTCCGTGATGAACAGTCAACTTGATCAAAGAGCTTGATGTGTAGTGGATTTCATTATATGGGTTTATTTTTCATTATATGGTAAGATCAACCCCTTTAGAAACATAATTCTCAATTAATTTTAAGTTTTAATTAGATAATTAAAATTTAATGATATAAATCCAAAATAATTTAAATTTAAATATTTCGAAGAATGACTCAAAATGTATCGAATTTAAAATAACTCGAGTTTTCATAAAAATAATGATAAAATTCTTTTTATTTAATGAGAACAATCTAAATCCGACTTAATCCAATCTAATAATGTTTGCCTTTAAAGTATAATATATTACTATAAATTTTCAAATATAACTTATGTACTTGCATCGGATTGATATTACTTGTTCATATTCTATTATATTGTAATTGTATTTAATGCCTTATAATCATATTGTTATGGGTTTAAATTTGATACACAGGATGTGAAAAATAAATTTCACACAAGTTTTCTTATTTCTACTATAAATCAAAATTAAACCTAAACCCTAAACTCTAAATTCTAAACACTAACCTTAAATTCTAAACCCTACAACCCAAACCTTAAACTAAACTTCTAACCCCTAAAACCAAAAAGTCTGTGTAAACTTTAATTTACACAGCTAGTGTATTGAAATTTTTCTCTATTGTTATTTAAAAAAATATATTATATTTAAAATTATCGGAAAAAAATACCACAGTTTTTTTTTTTTTTTGGAAAAAAATACAACATAGACAAGCAAAGAAAGGTGCAGTATAGTCCAGATATGTTTGATGGCCCGACATTTAATTTTCACGTTAAATCAAAAGATTTATGGACGATAAATTATATTATAATTTCGACTAGTCACGTCATTTATGGTCTTAATTAATAAAAATTATTTATTTTATTAATTTTCTATATTTTTTTACCAAGTAAAATTTCTCTTGATAAAAATTATTTTTAATTTAATTTACAAATAAAGATTCACTTGATAAAAAGTTGAAATGAAAAAAATAATAAAATATATAATTTTTATTAATTGAGACCATAAATAACGTGGTAAGCTGAGCCTATAATATAATTTCTCTAGACATTTTTTTCCTTTGTAATTTTTTATTTCCCCATGTGTAGAAGTATTAATATCCATTTCTTACTTTTTGGAATAAAGCTTTTAACAATTAGATTTCTTTTTACGGTGTTCTATTCAACTCATATCGTCATTTTGCAGGTCTAGTATACTATTTTCATTATTATCTTTTAATTTGGTCAACTTTAATAAGAGGCTATGGTAAGAAATTATGTAAAGAGTTAATTTTTAAAAAAGTTATAATATAAAATTATAAAATTTAATCTCCCTACTCTAATAATATCAAACTTTAGAAAACTCTACGGAATTAACAAGGACGGAGCTATAATTTAAGGGTGAAAAAATAAAACATAAATTTTAAAAGGTGGGGGCAAATTTACAATTTTTTTTGGAAAAAAAATATAAATTTTTAAAAGGTTGAGTATTAATTCCCACTCGGTTCTTTATAAAATTCCGTCCCTGGGAATTAATAGTCAACCGAGTGAACCATGCATCATCTCACTGTTCTACCTTTATTTTTTTTCTCATTTTTTTTTGTTTTTTTCAATCAGCCAACTTGAAAAACATGCGCGCCGACTGTACCACTAAATGCTAAAAAACAAGGAAACAACATCATCCACGATTAATATTAGCATGTCCGGTTTATTTGTAAGGAAGATTCTAGAGTATTTTATCGAGAAAAAATCTAGAATAAACGTTATGTACCGATATATATATATATATATATATCATTAATCACATATATTAATGTACACTATTAATCATTTTAATAATTTTTGAAATTATGAGGACTTAAAGTGTGATTATTTTTTTTTAAGAATAAACTATGTTTAAACACTTTTTTGTGTTACTTTTTTTAAAAATTTTAATTAAATATATATTAAATAGTACAGATCGGTACATAATTTTTACTCTATAACCATTCTTATTTGTAAATATAGATCATAAAGGAGGTGGCAATTTAGGAATAAAAGAAATATTGAAACTCACATCTCAAGTTTTAAAAAACATTAAAAAAATTGTTTAAAAATTCTCCTTTTCGACAACTTTTTTACCATATTTTATGTTACTTAACTTTAGCGAATTACTGAATTTCATTACATGATTGAATATTTTAGAAATTCGATCACTTTCTTCATACAATGTTTTACTGTGAAAAAGATACGATTTTTTTTGGAGGAAGTGCCAAAGAAATGGATAAGTATTAGGTTTCGCCAATGTGCAAAATGATCCACCTTTACCTTAAACAGTCACTGTACAGTACCATCTGATACGAACACGAGATTTTATATTCGGAGTGTGATATTTTAAAAAATTATATTAAAAATTTAAGGAAAGTAAACTTAGATCATCAATAAAACATTTGTTTCTTTCATTGATCATTTCATTCACCTAGTGCTATGGCCAAGCATCACAGAGGCATGCTGACAAGACAAGTCTTCAACTTTAATCACCACTAGGCTGATTAAGATGAGCATTAGCATACCAATAATTGCTACATTAAGCCAACAAATATCCTGCTTTCAAAGATAATTAAGGAAAAAGAGTGTATCCATCCATGGATCATATCCACTGTGGAAAGACATGCATGGTGAACCTAGTAATGCCATTGGATCAGTTATCATATCAGACAGAAATTCAAACCAGACATGAAGACAGACAGCATGCTATCAAAATAAGCACGACTTGCAAAGCTTTTTATCGTATGGATTCGGAATCAGTCGCATGCCGAACTTTCTGACAAAGACGGGCAGTGCTGCCACCAAACTTCTCTCCCTCATCCTCTTCGGCTCTTACCCCTCCGGAGTTCCACCTGTATTAGTGAAAGTATAATGCAAAACAACAGTGACTGAACAAGGCATTTTAACAAGGATAACATTAATTACAGTCACCAATTGAGATGCATGATGGATGCTCTGAATGTGGAATGAGCAGCTCACTTTAGAGCCACACCGTGCGCCGTGCCGTGCAGGCTTGCCCAATTACCAGCAGAACCGTAATAATTTCTGTGGAGGAAGAATAACAAGATAAGAGTAGTTTCAGTCCATGCCAACTATCATGGAACTAGCCTGCATTAGAGTCAAATCCCATCTATCAACAATGCATCATGGCTAGTGCTAAATCGAAATCATAACCGAATTGAAAGCTCATTAGTTGCTATAGTCACGGTTGCCATTATCTTCTAAATGTGACACTATAATCTGCAGCAGCTCGGAAGATCTCTCGAGTCTGTGAAAAATGAATGAACCAAAACCTGAAAGTCACATTTTAATATCATTGTAGTCACCAATGGTGCAGCTGTAAAGGAACAGAGCATTTCTACAGTCGAAGAAATATCAGTATACCAGTTTAGTAATTTATTTTCCTGTGGTGCCGAAAATTGATAGATCTAGTTTCACACCATTTTTGAAATGAAAGGAACCGAACCGAAAGCAAGATGTGAAGAAACAGTGCTAAAGATAGAACAGTATGAGTTACAGATATCCACCAACACCTAGTCAACCTACCAGTCAAGAGCACTATATCAACAATGGGAGGGCTACCATTTATCATAAACTTTCTCAACTGATAAGGAAACATGTTTCTCTTATCTTGTCGGATTTAATTTTCTCCTGCCAAAGCTTTTCAGTTTTGCACTACAAAGAATGAAATTCACATTTAGTGAATGAATGATTATCTTGTACCAAATTTAGCAGCTTCAACTTGCGTAAGAACAGAAACTACGATGGGAATTACCCAACTCCGTCACTAGAATCATGTATAAACATAATTATGCTTTGATAGATGCAGCTGATTTAACTTAGATAGCTTCACCTACCACCAAGCTCCCTGATGAAATAGAACAAATTATATGGCCAGACTGAGGCTATATATTGTATTTTTCAAATCACAAAGGATTATGCCAGGAAGATGACTGCATCTCAAAAAGATCATTTTCATCAAAAAATAATAACCTACAGATTTGTGGCGAAGCGTTGAGATCAAAGATAAGTGAATGTTGGGAATTCAAGGATTCACCGATTGTTTTTACCAAGATGGGACTGTTTGTTGTATAGTTCATGATATGCAATTAATAGTCTTTTTTAACACAAGCTGGAGAAGAAAATAGAGTTGCTTCTTCAAGAACCAATTCTTGCATGAATTTCAAGACAAGGACTGATTGGTATACTGCAGGAGTAGCAAAACATATCAATCAATATCCTGAGGATGATCAGTAAAAGTATTTCGGTCGTGTAAACCACCAGAAAAAATGTTACACCACTAGACAAGGCTCTCTCTGTGTTGCTCATTAAGACTCCATCATACTGATAAACATTGTAAGCTCAAAAACAAATTTACTTCTAGAGTCTAGAAGTGGACGCAGGACTTTAGGTTAGGGAGGGTGAACCTATAAATTTTTACGGGGCGAACTTATAAAAATTTAGGGGGGCGAAAATAGATTTTCAATTGAAAATACATAGAAAAATTCTAAAAAATTTCTAAATCGTATAAGAATTTCATTTTTTTTTGGGGGGGGGGGGGGAGGACGGCCCTCTGCAACCCCCTCGGTCCATCCCTGTTCTAGACTGAGTTTCTACTGATCTTCTGGAAAGAAAACTATCTATATATTAAATGCATTTCACTCTTTATATCACCAGGAGAAAGTTTTAGAACACCACTATGCATTTAGGATCAGGTTCAATATCATTAACTAGCCATAAATTCCGAAGCCTTTTTATCTATTTTTCTTGCAACTTCTTATATATTCTTCGAGAAAGGAAAATAAAAATCAACAAGTGGTCCATGAATTCTATAGCAACCAGAAAAGAGAGATTATCGTTTTATTCTAGAACCACCATAATAGAAGCAAAGAATTTTTAAGAATATAGCAACTAGCAAGATCAATATATAAAGTTAACATCCAACAAAGCCTTTGCTGTAGCTGCAAGAGACGATGAAATACCAAAATCCCAAAATGGATAAGAAAAGGGTGTAGACCTACTGTTTGGAGCTAGACCCAAAATGTCAAGTTCAACAATACAAAACAAATAATAAACAAGACTACATTCTGCTATAAAACCACTATGATACAAGTAAGAAACAGTGAAGTCTTAAGTAAACCTAAACACCCAATGAGGCATCTGAGGCTCCGAGCAAGAAAACCAGCAAGGAAGTAATGAAGTTGCAGCTATGAGGGATCTAGATATATGGAGAGAGAGTGCAATATAAACAATGTGGTCTTGCAATATATAGTTTGCGAATCTTTCCCGAGGAAGCTAGTAGAACAATCATTTCCAATAGAGAAGACAACCAGAAAATAATGATTCAAGCTTATTTTCCGAGATGAAGCTCAATAGATGGCATTCCATCAATTCTCCTCTCTTTATGCATCATGGTTAGCACTAGAGCATAGCCGTCACAGATACAAAATACCAATTTAAATTCCATATAATTTAATAAAACACCATTCCAAGTGACATGATCATAATCGTGCATCAGAACCTGCACAAGATTAGTACAGCTGCTGCAGCACCTATGGAAAATGTTTGAATATCTAAATATGATGATCTTAATACTGTAGTAATGAAAAACTAAACCTAGAACAATGCAATATCTCATGCAAGATCAGGTATTCATCACATTAGGTCCAGAAACCCATATCCGATCAAAATGAGAGGGACTAAAGGCAAACAGTCGGAGACCATAACAGAAAACAAGGAAGGTTCCGAAATATAGATTTCATTATAGATGGAGAATAGACAGAGATCAATAAAAGAAAGCAAGAAAGGTGCCGAAATATATATTTCATTTGAAAGTGGTATATTCCACGAAAAATTATATAACTTAAACAATATCCAAACATTATCAGTGACAACACTAGGAATGTGTAAAAAACTTAAACAAAATCCAAACATTATCGGTGACAACACTAGGAATGTATGAACAACAATAAAATGCTGTACCGCTCAAGACTACTCGAATTGTTCTTCAGGTTACAGCTTCATTTACCCTCTTCAATTTTGGGCACTTGATTCATTCTGGTGAGCCACATCATAAGTGGCATGAAGGCCAACAAGCAGGTAGTACACTATCATTACTGCACTGCAAATGATAAACCTCAAAATTGCTACAAGACCCAGAGATCCTATGAGAAACAAGTTCACCACAACTGATAAAGATGGCAACCAAGGAACAAGTGGAACTCCCCAGATCTTTGGAACACGCTGCTTGGAAAGAAATGACATTCCCAAAGTCCCCAAGAACCAAACCAATCCAGCCACAGTGTATCCTATCCAGCCTCTCCCATCAGAATTCCAAAGTGCAGAAACTCCAATTGAGGAACCGATAACAATGAACAAGCAGATGAGAAATTTTATCAAATCATTCTTTGGAGTAACATCCTTTGCATAGTATCGTCTCACAAGCAATGCAACAGCAATTAGCATAAAAATGAAGAGTGTACTGAAAGATAAAACACTAGACAAAACATCTAAACTAGAGAAAAATGCAACAATAGCACTAATTGTTGTCACCAGCAGGGTAGCATATACAGGAGTTCCAGTTTTGGGATGAACCAAAGCAAAAATAGGAGGAATCATATGAGCTCTAGCGATCTGAGTCGTGTATCGAGCTTGCCCAAGAGATCCAACCAACAAGCTTGTAGTCATTCCCTTGAGTGCACATATACTAACCAAATACTTGGCCCATTTCATCCCAATTTGTTCAAAAGCAACGGAATATGCAGCATTTACATCAATCTCAGTATACTTCACCATCATGGTCAATGCTAAAGCCATCAAGCAATAAACCACAGTAATTCCAGACATCGAACCAACCAACCCAATTGGTATATCCCTAGAGGGTCTCTTAGTCTCCTCAGCCATATTTGCCACCATATCAAAACCTGTATAAGACCAATAAACCACAGCAGCCGCCTCGAAAACGCCTTTTACCCCATATGGGAAAAAAGGTTCCAGATTCGAAGTTTTAGCATGAATAAACCCGAACACTATAACAAAAACAATCACCGCACCACTAACCAAAGAAGCAACCCAATTCAACCACGATGTCCTCTTAGTTCCACTCATAGCTATCCCATTAGCAACCAAAAGTACCACAACTGCAAGTGGATCTAAAAGTTTGAATCCATCAGGCAAAGAATCAACCTTAATTCTCAAAAAATCAGAGTCACTCTTAATCATACTAGCAAAATAAGAAGACCATGATCTTCCTAACCCTGCAGCTCCGACTAAAGCTTCTAGAAGAATATTACCAGCAGCTATAAATGCAATGAAATCACCTAGTTCAATACGAAGAAATGAAAATGAACCACCGGCTACTGGAACCTCAGCTGCAAATTCAGTGTAACAGAAAACTGATAGCAATGCTGAAAGGCCAGATATAGCATAGGACAAGACAATAGCTGGACCTGCATGATTATGAGCTTCTTGACCTGTTATGACAAATATGCCAGAACCAACAACCGAGCCAAAGCTTAGCCAAATAAGGTCCCACCAGGTTAGACATTTTTGCATCGGGTTTTCACTCACTTTCGAAAGGGTTAGAAGCTCGTTGGTGGAGGAGGAACGTGCTAAGAGACGGTCGGTGAGACGAGGACAGGTTTGGGAAATTGCTGTTCTGTAAGATGACATGGATTGAAACGAGGTTTCTGGGAAGAAATCTTTTTTGCTCCATCTCCAGTAGCTTCTTGTGGTTGTTGAAGAACTTGGCTTTTCTTCAGCCATGGGGGTTCAAAGATTCAAACTTCGAAAGACCCAGAAGACAAATTCGAGAGAAGAGATTGATTCAGTGGGAACTGAGAGGAGGAAATCTGGGAACTGGGAAGAATATGTATGAGAAATCGTATTATATGGTAATAAGCAATGGAAAGTGCTGAATCTGTGATAATAAACGGTAATACTAAGAGATTCAATACAATCGGGAATCAGGATGGACCACTATTAAAGATTTCATTCGCACAAGCGAATCAGGTCAGCTCCTATTATCCAACGCCCACAACGCCAGATTACAATTTATGTGCAGATGTGATAATTGGGTGGAATGTCCATTTTCAAGTAGGAAAACAGTACCTCAAACATGGCTGTATTTTGTCAAAAACGGCCAGCTGAGTGGTTAAATAAGTTCCTTGACCTGATTCTGGTCGTATGTCTCGTATTATGAACAAGAATTATCATTTTTTCAGAAAATTTAATCCATTTCACATGTAAACTTGTTTTCCCCTAAATTTCCGGTTAATTAAGAACGGAATTTAGAAGATCAATGTATGAAATACAATATCTCTGAAGGCAATTAACCGCATTAAATCTCCAGAAATTTTTGCATGTACAGCAAAAGAGAAAGCTCTTGGACCGTCCATGCATCCTATTAGTTCCTATGGGTTCGGCTGTTTGCTCTTCACAAGGAAATAATAGGTAAAATCTCCATACAAGCTATGCTTCTTCCGCAATTACTCCGGAAAAGGTTCGATCCCAGTTAGTTGATCACAACCACTATATCAATACTTCAAAATTCTAATTTGCAATTATGATGCTAGAAGCAGGCTTTTGAGAGAAATGCAATGGAGTTTGATAAGCATGATTATACACGAGTAGGCATCTTGTTTCATCCTTCCATGATCCTCTCGTAGAAAAGTAAGCTTGCTTCTGCAGCTAAAACATCCTTCTCCGAGACACTACATACTTGAGAATCTGAAATGCAGAACCATTTGGTTGTAGCAGGCTCAGAGCACTCATTGGAAACTTCCTCATCAGATTTAGTTCTCATACTTCTGTAAACAGTATAATGCCCACCTCCAGGTCTCCCAAAGTGCTCCACAACTGAGACGAGCCGGTATAATTTAGTTTCTGAAGGAGGTAACTTGCCAGTGAAACTTACCTGCATCAAGAAACACAGCTGTCAGCAGTCAGTCCATTAAAAACTATGCATTTTATGTCCAAATCATGAACCCCAAATCTAAGGTGGTAAAATAAAATTAGTTTTGAAACTTAAAGTCATGAAGTTTTTTTTCCTCCTAATCCAAGATAGGAAACAGATGGTTATATGCGAGGCTTCTTGTAAAATGTGTTTCTCAATGACCTGCAATGTTTCTCAATGTAAATGTCAACAAATTGCCATTTGTGAATCACATGCAGCAAAAGATCTCTGAGAAATTGTTCGCTTGGCGCTTCATTCATGCACCAATACTCAAATTTGATAACAATCACAGTTTTTCAATGATTAAATGGGAAAGAGAAATTAATGCTTCTTGCTGAAAACATGCACAAAAATAGCAGCGAGCAATAGTAAAAAAGAGGACATAAGGAAACTGCTAGTTTGGCATTCATTGCACAAATGCCAAACTGTGAAAGGCATGAAAGAACCAAGGCAAGAAGCCTCTAAAGCTTTAACACCCAAACACATTTTACAAGATATGCTCCAAAAGCGTTAAAAATTAACCTTTTAGCGAACCAACAAAAATAGTTATATATGTTGCTCAAAATGACATAACAACCTACGTATGTCCAGATTAGTAATTTTATCCACCAACCTTGTCATCATGTTGCTCATGCATGTCTATGTTGGAGGCTGTTGAACAGCCATCAGTTGGGTCCAGCTTACTCTTCTTAGGGAAAGTAGTACATTGAGAGCCATTTGAACCTAATATTTCTTAAGAGACCTTTTCTCCCATTGGTTTTATAATGTGATTGAAAATGGTTTCATGTTGCACACTGATAAGGTTGAGATGAGGCCTTGGCTTTCGATTTTGCAGCTTCGGTTTCCCTTTATGGACCCCCTCCCAGTTTGTTATTTCCACCTCAGTAGTCATGAATGGAGACAGGTCTAAAACCAAAGGAAAAGAAATATGGCCCTGCATGCATTAATGTGTGGTTTACTATTAGACAACCATTCCCATATAACTTTCAGCAAAGAAGACATACAAACAAGAAATACTTTTCTTAGGAAACAATGCTGTGAGACTAATTCACAAGCGGAGAATCTGCAATTGTATGATTTGGAAAAATAAACATTGTAGGAATTCAACAAAATATTCATACAGAATCTACAAGAATAAAGTTTCTGTTATGACCCTAAACAACATACGGGTACTTTAAAAGCAAATCACAGTTTGTCACAAGCAATTGGTGTGAGTATGTATCTATAATTCAGGATAAGGATAAAACCTTATCTCTTTGCTGTATCTTAGACAGATTATTAGACAGATTATTTGGCAGATTATGGGGCTTAATCTTAGGGATTTATATTTTATTTATTTGTTACCTAGTTTAGGGATATTTTACTTGTATATATATCCTATATTCTGGTGAATAAAATCAGAGTGAAACTTACAGTTCTCACCAGTTTCTACATGGTATCAATCTAGGGATCGATTCTCTGATTTAAAAACGATGGTTTCTCCTACTGCATCCTCTGGAGCTACTCCATCGACAGATCCTCATTTTACTGTCGATGATTTTTCAGAACTCCCTGGAACAACAATTACTTGCCATCGATTTCTGGGCCATAATTATCTTCCATGGTCCCAATCTGTCAAAATCTTCCTTACTGGTCGAGGAAAACTCGGCTATATCTCAGGGTAGAGTAAGAAACCTCCTTCCACAGATCCAGGATGTGAAAAGTGGGTGCGTGAGAATGGTAGGGTGATGTCTTGGCTAATCAATATCATGTCCCCTGACATTGGTACACATTTTCTCCTTTACGAAACAGCAGCAGATATATGGCAAGTTGTTCAGGAGACCTATTCTAACACAGACAACACCTCTGAACTATTTAGCATTGAGAGTCGGGTGTCCAATTTGAAGCAAGATGGTCCGAGTGTTAACGAGTATTTTCACTCTGTCAAGCTTTTGGCAGCAACTTGACCTATATGCAGAACATGATTGGGAAACTCCTAAAGATGCAACTTTGTACAGAAAGATACAAGCACAACGGATGGTCTTTCAATTTCTCAATGGTCTCAACACTGACTGGGATGTTGTGAAGGCTCAGATTCTTGGTACAAAGCCTCTTCTTTCCATTCGCGAAGTCTTTGCAGAAGTCAGAAGAGAAGAGAGCAGAAGGTCTTTTATGCTTCCTGTTGTTCCCACATCTGACAATTTGCTTTAATTACTCAGTCTTCCTCTTCAACTAAGACTAGAAAGGGTAGACTTGTTTGTGATTTTAGCAAAAAAGTGGGCCACTCGAAGGAACAGTGCTGGAAATTATATGGCAAGCCTGGTGATTGGAGATCTACTTCACAGAAAGCACCCCGAGAATCACAGTCCAATTCTGTCAGTACAATGAGCAGTGGTGTTTTTTCAGAGGAGCAGCTTGCTACACTCCAAAAGATGTTTGGCAACATGGGAGGCACTAGCAATGCAAATGTGGTTCTGTCAGAAGAAGGTACACAGACTAGGTTCTTCCCTACAGCCTTTTTAGCTACACAAGATGCTTCAGCGTGGATTATTGACTCAGGAGCATCTAACCATATGACTGGTAACAGAACGTTATTTTCTGCCTTTGAACCCTCCTGCTCTAAGCAATCTATTAAAACTACAGACGGGTTTGTATCCCCTATACATGGGTCTGGTTCAGTTGCTCTTAATAAGGATATTTTCCTTAAAGATGTTCTTTTTGTACCCAATCTTACTTGCAATCTACTCTCAGTGAGTAAACTCTCTAAGGATTTGCAATGTTGCTCAAAGTTTAATGATAATGGATGTATTTTGCAAGCACTGGATTTGAAGAAAATGATTGGCAATGCTAGATTGCACAATGGGCTCTATATCCTCTATGGCACTCCTAAATCAACTCCTTCAGCTTTTACTAGTTCTGTTTCTCCTTTAGGGCAGCATGATGAAATTATGTTATGGCATTTTCGACTACGCCACCCTAGTTTTTATTAACTTGCTAAACTATTTCCTGCTCTATTTATTAATAAAAAACCACAGTTGCTTAAATGCCATATTTGTCCTCTTGCTAAACAAACGAAAGCCTCTTATCTCCCATCTACTTATAAATCTTCTCAACCCTTTGCTTTAATCCATAGTGATGTTTGGGGTCCCTCTAAAGTGAAGAATATTAATGGGTGTCGATGGTTTGTTTCTTTCATTGATAATCATAGTAGGACGACATGGACTTATTTAATGAAAGATAAATCTGAAACTATATCTATTTTTGAAAGGTTCTATACTATGGTTGAAAATCAATTTCAGAGTAAAATTCAACTATTCAAATCCGATAATGGGGGAGAGTTCTTTGCTGTTGCTTTGGGTAAATTTTTTCAGGAAAAAGACATTGTCCAAATTAGCTTCTGTGTGGATACACCATAACATAATGGGGTTGCCGAGAGAAAGAATAGGCATTTATTAGAGGTAACTAGATCCTTGTTATTTTCTGGAAATATACCAAAATATCTATGGGGTGAGGCTTTGTTAACTGCCACTTATCTTATCAATAGAATGCCGAGTAAAGTCCTTAAATTCAAGACACCAAGGGATGTTTTCTTGGAGAGTTATCCTCATTTCAAACCTCTTTCCTCTGTTCTTCCTCTTAGAATTTTTGGTTGCATTGTTTTTGTAAAAAAATGTGGACCCTTCAAAATCAAAATTAGATCCTAGGGCTCTTAAGTGTGTCTTTGGGGGATATTCTTCACTTAAAAAGGGCTACAAATGTTACTACCCCCTAGTAAAAAATTCTTTGTCTCGATGGATGTAACCTTTTTTGAGCAGGAATCTTATTTTACCAAGGCTGCAATTCAGGGGGAGACTTGGACAGAATTCCCGCCTATAAAACATCAGGTATACCCATTCCCATCTTCTTTGATACCTTCAGATGTTCTGCCTACTGCATCTCATGATATTGAGTCTCCACCTAAATCAACTAAACCAGTACATTCTCCTATTCCTGTTGATGTTCCTTCACCAGCAACCTCCAACTTTCACCTCCTAAAACTATTCCTCAAAACACACAAACTACAAAAAAAAACTCAGTGTCTACACCAGAAAGAAAAAGACCATTCCTGAGGCCATTTTGCAATCTGACACTTGCCGAGAGTTAGAATTGAGTCCAGCTGCCTTGGAGGATGATGGAGGTAATGAAATTTCTCCTTTATTTGATATGGAAATTTTACCTATTGCTAAGAGAAAAGGGGTTAGACAATGTACAAAGTATCCTATTCAGAAGTATGTTGCCTATGGAAAGTTAATGCCCTCTTTTAAGGCCTTTACAACTTGCGTTGATAAGGAGGAGATTCCCAAAACAATTGATGATGCCCTAAAAGATTCTAGATGGAAGAAGGTCATTTGAAGAAGAAATTCAAGCACTTGAGAAAAATGGCACTTGGATCATTACTAATTTACCACATGTTAAAAACCAGGTTAGCGATGGCGGGTCTTTGCAATAAAGTATAACTCGGATGGCGGCATAGAAAGGTACAAGGTCAGGGCTTGTAGCCAAGGGTTTTACACAAACCTATGGTATTGACTATAATGAGACTTTTGCACTGTAGCAAAACTAAACACTGCTGTTCGAGTACTTATTAGTCTTCTTTGTAAACAAAGACTGGAATCTTCACCAACTTGACATAAAAAATGCCTTCTTGAATGGCAAATTAGAAGAGGAGGTCTACATGAGAATGCCACCTGGGAGGAAGTCTGAGTTAGGAAGTCAGAAGGTTTGTAAACTGGAGAAATCTCTCTATGGTTTGAAGCAGTCACCTAGGGCTTGGTTTGACAGATTCACAAAAGTCCTTAGGGAGAATGGATATAAACAGTGTCAAGCAGATCATACTTTGTTTGTTAAAGCATCTTTCAATGGGAAGAAAGTTATTCTCATTGTATACGTTGATGACATTGTAGAGACAGGAGATGATGGAAGTGGAATCAGACAGTTGAAGAACTTGTTGGGCAAAGAATTCGAAACAAAAGACCTAGGGAAACTTAGATATTTCCTAGGCATGGAGGTTGCTAGATCGAGCAAGGGTCTGGTAATAAACCAGAGAAAATATGTACTGGATTTACTCTCAGAGGCTGGTACGCTGGGGTGTAAACCAGTTGATACTCCTATGGAAGCTGGCTCGAAGCTCAAAGCAGAAGAAATGGGAGCCGAGGTTGATAAAGGTCAGTTTCAAATACTAGTGGGAAAACTCATTTACTTATCTCTGACCAGACCAGATATTTCCTTTCCTGTCAAAGTAATTAGTCAGCATATGACTAAAATCCTAGAGAAGGGCATTTAGAAGCTGCAAACCGAATTCTAAGGTACCTGAAAGGTACACCTGGACATGGATTATTCTTCAAGTACACTGAAGATAGAACTGTAAAATTATTTACAGATTCTAGCTGGGCCAGTGAAGTTACTGATTGAAGGTCGACTAGTGGATATTGTTCTTTTATATAGGGCAACTTGGTTACTTGGAGGAGTAAGAAACATACTGTTGTTTCTAGGAGCAATGCCGAAGCAGAGTATAGAGCCTTAGCATTGGGAATTTGTGAAGGAATATGGTTGCTAAGACTTCTAAGAGAGTTGAATATAGAGCATGAAGGGAAACTAGAGATCTTCAGTGATAATCAGTCTGCTATTCAGATCGCAAAGAATCCAGTCCATCATGATCGTATCAAGCATGTGGAGATCGACATACATTTTATCGCTAAAAAAGTGAATGGTGGAATTGTGAACTTAACTCATGTTCCTACCGAATAACAACTTGCATATGTGCTCACTAAAGCACTACCAAACCAGTCTTTGATAAGTTTTTGTCCAAGTTGGGCTTATACAATGTATACACACCAACTTGAGGGGGAGTGTGAGTATGTATCTGTAATTCAGGATAAGGATAAAACCTTATCTCTTTGCTGTATCTTAGACAGATTATTAGGCAGATCATGGGGTTTAATCTTAGGGATTTATATTTTATTTATTTGTTACCTAGTTTAGGGATATTTTACTTGTATATATATCCTATATTTTGGTGAATAAAATCAGAGTGAAACTTACAGTTCTCACCAGTTTCTACAATTGGTACAACAATATTAATACCTTCGGACAACGATCAATATGTAGCTGCTTTAGAGTATTAGAAAAGTTATTTGACCAAGGTAGACTTTCTAGAAAACGAGAATTTCGACAATCACAGGAGTCTTCAACACTGCATCTCTTCAACTTTTCAATCTCAACCTGAGATCAAAGTTCAAACATTATTTTAGTAAGAATATGCAGCAATTGATTGTATTGATAACCAAGAGACTAAAGAATCAGACTTAGGCAAGCATACTATGAATTCAACGGATTAAACCAACTAAACAAGAGAGAGAGAGAGAGAAGCCTGTATTTCTATATAAAATCATAACCAGTAGGTGCGTGGAGGGCCTCAGGATAACACTTTATTGTTATAGGTAAGCATCATAAGAAAATAGTGCAGATAAAGAAGCTATATTGGAGTAGGTATTCATCATAAGATCAGTTTAGGATATTTGGATTAACAATAATGGTACTATGCATATAACATTTTTGTAATCAAGTAAATAGAAAAAGAAGCTAATATTTACATTACTGTAGTAAAAAGACGCTAACCTCATTTGCTCCTCTACAAGATAAATATTTTATTGCAGCACCATGCCAACAAGCTGCAGTAGTAATTCTCAAGTTTTTCAGCAAGGACAAACTGCCATAAGCAATCCTCCAAGGTACATCCAGCCATCTAGTGTTGCATTGAAGAAATTTGCAGTAGAGTTAAAAGAAAGGTCCACAATTTATAAAAGAAATTTTCAAAGAAGCTATGGGCTTAAGCATACACAATTAAAATTATTAAAGAGAAGAAACTTTGGTTAACATACAATGGTAGAAGCACCATAAAGCACCGGGAAAAGGAGCAAGCTGTGAAAAAATTGAAAATCCAAGGAAATCTGCAAAGTCAAATACAAGATTAAAAAGTATGGGAAATACCAAAAAGAAAAGGAGAGGTTAGATAAAAATTTCATAAATATTTTTTTAGTTCCAGATTCTCGAACGTGCTATGTCATAAAAATGAATCACAGTCATGTATTTAAATATGTTCAAACATAGCTGACCAATGGTTTTGCTTACATGAACAAAAGTAAAGGAAGATAAACTGTTAAGATGCGTCCTAAAAGGGAATAAGAACCTGACATGAGCATCTCCGACATGTTAAAATGGTACCAATAATGCCATCAAAGGGTTCAAGATAGTGTTGCTGACATCTCTTCTGCTCATTCTGATCCTCCTTCCTTTGTGGCATGAGAATCCTACTACTTTGAGAAGTAAAAATATCTGCTAGAGTACTTTGACTGGGAACATAGACATCAAAAAATTATTCTCTTAAAGAAGACAAAAGATGGAGAAATGCTTCAGCTGCATCCTGCAAGTAGAAGTAACATAAGAGAGAAATTACACTCTAGATGGAGATAATTTTACTGCTAAAATATCGAAAACACAAATTCACCAGCTGGCTTGTTAAATCAAAATTTTGAATATAAAGCGCCAATGCACGCATAACTTTATGTGGGCTTAATGCAGTTCTCCTTTCTCAGCCATGCCTAATTCTGCAAAATTGGAATATATATATATATATAGATCATGCTGTGGTGACCACATTGAATGCAGTCTATAAGGAGGTTGACAAGGTCAAACGTGTACTTCTGATCGTCAACTAAATTACTAAACTAATCATTAGAGACACAACTGAGGTACCAAATTATATGCCTTGGTCATTAGGGAAACATGAAAACACTTACAGACAACAGTTGAGTGATTAAAATAACTGTGATATAGAAAATTTAGAGAAAGAAAAAGACTTCACAAAGTTCTGATGTTACCTTCTAAGAGATCAGATAAAGTAATTGTAAGTGGCAAGCTTTCACACTGTCCCTCAATTAGCGAAAAGACTGAAAATATGAGCAGCTAGCCAGAACCTGAAAAATTCCAGATTCAAGAACCCAAAATGAACAGCATTCCCCATAATTTTCCTTTAATGAAAACTAAGCATCAACAGACAAAAGCAAAAAGGAACAAGACTCAAGATGTAACTAATTTTAATTTCCTATTTCGTTTTCTCTTTTCTTAGCAACCACAAAGTCCTAAAAAACAAACGTGCATAAAGGAACCAAACTTGCAAAATAACATTCAAGAAGCAGTTGTTGCCAAGATTTTGCAGCCCAGGAACAACGCATAATTTCTCCAAATGTTTCTTTCTCCTTTCCCTCAATTTATCGTCTCTTATTATAGCCAATACGAAACCAAAAACTCCCACTAAACCAACCACAGATAAATGGAACCCAAAAGCAGCAGCCCATCTCATATGCCTATAACCATGTTTGCAATTGCGGATTATTGCCCTTACGCTTGTTTCTTGTTCCATTTCCATTATGCTACAGATAATAAAGCCTACAGGGGTGAAAATAAAAACAGAAAATAAACTTAATGAATAAATAGATGAAAAACAAAATTCAAATTCCAACAGAAACTGCACCATAGACTCCAAGAATAAGATGCTAAGCTATGCATAATTGAGGAAACAATTTTAGAATAATCATTTGGATCTGAATTCATACACAATAACATATACATAAAAGAATCCTGCAAATCATGGATTAATTGCAACTTTGCTAGTTACATCAAGGACTAAAGAACCTCCAAACTTGAAAGGAAGAAGTTAAAAAATAAGATGGTTCACCATCAAATAAATGTTCTCAAAACAATATATCCATATCCATATAACTTAAAAAGCTTGAGTATTCCCTAATAATTAATAGAACCCAAAATATTGCACAGTTCTCCAACAATAAAAAGAAACAAATTTAAGCCAAAAGAATTCCATCAAACCAGGCTACTATTCTAATGTGAATAACTGTAGTAAGCTTAAGTCAAAACCAACAACCAACCCTACAATAAAGTAGAAGATTTTCTTGCATTTGATGAGGAAAAGTTCGACCAAACAGGAAAGAAATTATATACCAGGGGTTCATCGATCACCAAGTTGGAGACTTTGGGGATTTGAGTTCCTGGAACGAGTAAAAAACAGAGCTTTGAAATAGAGTTTGGGGCAACGATTAAGAAAAAAAAACAATAAATCAAAGAAGATGATACGGGTCATTTTATATAGAAATAAACCGGTGCATTCAGGGACGTTTTGGATTAATGAAAACGGTGTCGTTTTTAATTAGGGTAAAAAAAGGGTTTGGGGGCTAGGGTTTGTAATCGTGAAAATGTTGATGAAAGTTCTGCCGTTGTTTTACTCTGAAACTCTGTCTTCTTCTCTTCAATGTTCTGCAAATCTTCTGATTTCATGTTAAGATCGTATCAGAAGAAAAAAGAAAAGCGAAATAAAATAGTTATAGAAACTTTGGCAATGGTGATGGTTACCCAAGCGAGTTTTTTTAAGTTGTGCCGGAAGATTGTAGGTGCGAACTTTGTCAATGCTGTGAGATTTTTTATCAAAAATTATATGCCTATGAGATTTAATGCAATTATTATTATCTTAGTACTTAAGGTCACTGCCCTTATGCATGCTGACTACAGGTCTATTTCATGTTGCACAACTGTTTATAAGTGTATTACTAAAATTCTTGTCAATAGAATGAAAATCTGGTTGTCTGAATTGATTTTGCCTAATCAGAGTGCACTTTTGACTGGAAGAAATTTAGTGGAGAATGTCATGTTAGCTCAAGAGATTGTGGTGGGTTATGGTAGAAAGAATCTTTCGCATCGTTGTGCCTTGAAAGTGGATCTTAGAAAGGCGTTTGATTCCCTAAATTGGAATTTTATTTTTTAACTCCTTCGAGTTCTTGATTTTCCTGCTCAATTTAGGGATTGGATACGAAGTTGTATTACCCATTTTAAGTTTTCTATTGGCCTCAATGGTGGCTTAGTGGGGTTTTTCTCAGGTGCAAAAAGGGTGAGGCAAGGGGATCCCTTGTCGCCTTATATTTTCATTCTAGTTATGAATGTGCTTTCTAAGCTACTGAACATTGCATGTTTAAACAAGGTATTTGACTATCATCCTAGATGCAAATGTGTTGGGCTCACACACTTGTGCTTTGCCGATGATCTTCTTCTTTTTACTAAGGGCACTATTAAGGACATGTTGGGTGTGTAGAGTGTTCTTAGTTGGTTTTATACGCTCACTGGTTTGCAAATGAACCCAGCTAAAACTGAGCTATATTGTGCAGGCATAAGCAATGATGAGATGTAGGCTATTGCTGACCAAACTAGGTTCAAAATTAGTTCCCTACCAATTAGATATTTGGGGGTGCCCTTAGTTGCAAAAAAATTGTCTGCTGGGGATTATGATGGTCTCATTAGGAAAATTGCACAAAGAATTCGATCTTGGCCATCAAAATGCTTGTCTTTTGGGGGGCGGTTGCAGCTTATTACGTCTGTCTTGTTTAGTATACAGAATTTTTGGTGTCGGGTCTTTGTACTACCAGGCAAACTCCTGAGACAGATTGAGGGTATGTGCAACTCTTTTCTTTGGAAGGGCTTAGAAGGATCCGCAAAAGGGGCTCGAGTCGGTTGGGATAGAGGGTGCCATCCTAAGTATGAAGGGGGTCTCGGGGTAAAAAACATTGTAGTGTGGAACAAAGCATGTATGATGCGGTGTCTATGGTCTTTGTTTGCTCGTATAGGATCGTTGTGGGTAGCTTGGGTTGAAAGGTATATTCTAAAGGGTAACTCGATATGGAAAATCCTTGTTAGAGTCTCGTCTAGTTGGGCTTGGAAAAAGTTAATGAAGTTGAGGACTGATTATGCACAGATGGGGAGCATAGATGGTGTATATAAAATTAAGAAAGTCTGGGAGAGCCTTAGACATAAGAATGAGAAGGTTCCCTGGTTTCATGTTGTCTGGGGGGCCTCCATATCCTTCGCCACTCATTCATTGCATGGCTTGCGGTCCAGAATAGGCTCCCAACGAGGGACAAGATGCTTCGCTGGGGGAGACAGATTGATACCCAATGTTTGCTTTGTAATGTTGATGTTGAGAATGGAGATCATTTGTTTGTTGTGTGTGCCTTCTCGCGACAAGTTTAGCAGGTAATTCTTTACACTTGTAGTTTGGATGTGCAAATTGATTGTTGGCTGAATATGGTGCGATGGGTATATGTACATGGCAAAGGAAGGGTGACCTTAGCTGTCATTATTAGAGTGGCGTGGTGCAGTTTTCATCTATTGCATATGGGAGGAAAGAAATCGTCGAGTGCATGCTGGAGCGCCCAGGCATATAGAGGACATTGTGTTGCTCACCAAGAGAGCTACTCCTGATCTTGTCACCAAGTAGGATATAGCTTAATTTTCTTGTTTCTTTTTGTGTTTTATTCTTTGGGGTTTTATGTAATTAGATGGTATATGTATTTGAATGGTATTCTTTGGTTAGTTCTTTGAATAATAAAAAAGCTTACTTATCCAAAAAAAAAAAAAAATTGGCAATAGAGGCCGAACCATCGGGTGTCAATTGGATAGGGGGAAATAATTTTCTTTTGGGTGAAAGTATCTTACGGATCCCTCTACTGTAGGGACCTGCTCAAATTAGCCCCTCTGCCATTATTTTTTAGATAACACTATGTTATTAAATGGACCAATTTAGTCATTTTGTTATAAGGGTCAGTTCAATTTACTCCCTTTGTTATAGGGACTCGTTAAATTTAGTCCTACTACATGAATCGACTCAAATTAGTCCCTTTACAATTAAATGAATCAATTTAATCTTTATACTAATAAAAGAGATCGAATAAGGCTAAATTTCAATAAAATTAGCATTTATTGTTTAAAAAAGAAAATGAAATGAACATTATTATTTTTGTTTACAATACAATTACAAACAAACAAAAAATTCACTTGGAGAACCATAAAAGTTTTTGGAAATACCAAATTTGTGTGTACATTTTTTAAAATAGAAAATGTTAGCTTCGTTAAATTTTAGTATTATAGTAGAGGGACTAATTTAAATAATCATGAAATAATACATGCATGGTGGCAATCGGAAATCAAGGATGAAGTTAGAGTTAGGGGTTGAGGGTAGAAAATCAGGGATGAAGTCAGAATTTAGGGTTGGGAGCTAAATATAAATATTTGAAAGTGCGGGGGACAAATTCATAAATAACTCATTTTTTAAAAAATATTTATATATAAGAACAAAGGTAAAAAAAAATTGGGGGTGAGGAAGCAATCCATGTAGTTCGTCATGGTAGGAAACATAAATGTCTGAAAATGAAGGACAAATAAAAAAATAAAAAGAAATTTGTACCTCAGGAGCAAGAGCTCCACCTAGGGATGAACACGAGATTTTATGTTAGGGGCAGCGAACCTATAAAATTTCAAGGGAGGCAAACTTATAAAATTTTAGGAGAGGCGAAAATAAATTTTAAATATAAAATAAAAAAATATTCTAAATCATATGTAAATTTCAAATTTTTAGTCTGGGTCCATCCCTGGCTCCACCCACCTACCAAAGGGCTCCGTCCCCTGCTAACAAATACTAACGCAAAGATTTTCCTTTTACGAACAACTTACAAGTTTATCAAAGTGCTAATAGGATGAAGTTCATAAAATAGACAAGACCTTACAAAGGAATTGCAAACAAGTTCGAATTATGACATTCTTGTGCATGTTTTGAGTTTTGAAAATGGTTGAACATGTAAATGTGAGGCTCCTTCTGGTGAACCACAGTTCATTGCATCGACGGTTGGATTCAAGGAAGTGAATGATTCGGGTGAGTAGTCAGTGTTTATAAGCTCCAATGTCGACATTGACAATCACATGGTGGAAATTAGTGAAATGTTTGAAGGTTGTTTTAGTGGCAATTGCATCTACTTTTTTTAGAGACATAAGGTCTTAATAATGATGAAAGGTCTTCATGATTTTAGTCAACTGCAGAAGACAATCCCACCACTAAAACAAGACCAAAAATCTTAATATCAAAGTAATCGTTTTTCTTTTTCTAGTTGATCCATAAGCATATCTAGATCCCAATCAAAACGAGAAGAAAAGAAATGAGTGGTGACATGAAAAACACTACTGTAGTTGTAGATCATCAGCATAATCAATATGCAACTTTCCAAGGAGCAGCCAACTACCCTCCTTCATCTCCTCCTCAACACCATGACCCGGCTATTGGGTTTCCTCAGCCTGATCCGCCGTCTGGCCTCCATCAGTCTCCTGCTCCGCCTCAAACCGTTCCAGGTAGTCTTTGTCTGCAAATAAGAAGAAAAAACATTGTTCTTTTGTGATTAGTCAATCCAAGGTAGGATCCTGTTGCAAGAACTGCAGTTGTGATGGAAAATCTTAGGATGCTAAATCTCATTCGCATGTTGTGATTCATGGTTCACAAGATAAGTGAAAGATTGGTATTTCTGCAATTCGAGTTGGTGTGTCCAAGTTTCTCTTCTCTTATATAATTGAGTTGATAAACAAAATTTCAAGAAAGAAGATGTTTGTTCCTTAGGTTGAACAAATCCTGCATTGTTTTAATGAAAAGTTCATGTTCCTGATATACCTTCCATCCCTAGGTTATGATGTTGCTGAAGGAACACCTGTAAGAGAGCATCGGCTACCGTGCTGTGGCTGTGGACTTGGATGGTTCTTGTAAGTCCTACATCGTTTTATAGTTTTAAGAGATTTTAAGCTAGGGTAAAACTTTGATACACAGACTGTGTAAAATTAATTTTACACAACCCAAATCCTAACTTCCTAACCCCAACCCTAAAAAACTAAACCCTACACTCTAAACCCTAAATTATAAACACTAACCTTAAATTCTAAACCCTACAACCCAAACCCTAAACCTTAAACCCTAAATTAAAACCTAACACCTAAAACTAAAAGGCACGTGTAAAATAAAGTTTACACGGCCTGTGTATCAAAGTTTTTTCCTTTAAGCTATAGTGTCAAATAAATAACAGATTAAAGAAAATGTTTTCCTCCACCTCCAATCGTTGTGAGATAGCTCTGTTACCTCTGTATGTCTAATGTCTCCTTAAAGTTCCTGTTTCTGCGAAACAACGTTGTTAAGCTAATTTACTACGATTCAGGGGAGAGTATCGGATATAGGTAAGTTTCTAACCCAGGAATGCTGAGAGTTTTCTAATTGTTGTTGATGTATATTGTGCATCAGAACTCCTTACCTATGTCGAGGAAAATGAGCAATCAGTGCAATATATGTTATGGCAAAACTGCTAGACGCCCCAAACATAAAAATCTTATGTTATGACAATCCACATTACATGTATACTTTTTTGAAGGTTTATCATTGGTTTTTTCCTTGGGGTCATCCCCTGGTACATTGGATTGCTTATGCTACTTTGTGCGAGGGAGAGGATGGACCCCCGAGAGAAACCGGGATATGTTGCTTGCACCATTGCTGTGAGAGTATCATTTATGTTCCACTCTTTTTCAATTTTATGAAAGCCATGCTGCATTGAAATGAGCATCAACTGTCATTTATATAGATACACACACACGCACACATATTGGTAGTATGTATAGGAGTTGGGATCGGTTCTCTTCCTTGAGATAGGTTCCTAGAAAACTGACCAAGGGGACTATTGCTGCTTGTGCAGGCTGTTCTTGCTACAATTGTTATTATCATCATTGTAAGGGAATCGATTATTGACAAGTTGTTCCGAGTCATGTATATGTGTGTGAAAATAATGTATATGCCTTCTTGTAAGCTATCACTGTGACAATTCGGAATAAGAGTCCGTGTGAACTATATAAATGATGCATGTTATGGAACATTAGTTGATATCTGTTTATCACAAGTCTATATCTTAAAAGCAAAGACAGCAAACTATATACCTTGAATGCATAGTCTCATTCACCCAATAAACCAAAGCTACAAGGAGGCCATACCTAACAAATGACACATTAGAAAACAGCTATAAGTAATTCACAAAAGAACATGTTAAATGAATAGAAAGATTGGGTAAGTATCGGAAATCATAAACCATTTGAGCAACAATTTTAAGTGATGACATGTCAAATATACCATCAATGTTCAAAGATCATGCATAACCTTAATGTATTGCATGCATGTCCGTTTTCTAAACACCTTCACATGCAACAAGCCTAATAAACTATATGCACCTTATTTCCGTTTCTTTCAGCAATTCAGTTAAGTTATCAAGTGAAAGGTCTAACATTACGTGAATCGAAAAATTGTTACTTTGGACAAAGTGCTGTCAAGGGCGCGAGGAGCACTATAGGCACTAGAACCCATATATTGTCTCAAGCAGAAAGTGCAAAAAGGCATTAGCCCTAGTGAAGTAAAATGCAATATGTAAGTGTGGTCTAGTTTATTTACAGAACCTGCAATTATTTATCGGTCAATATGTATGATTTCTTTATGGTTAATGTTTGTAGTTGAAGTTTGATATTACCCCTTTCTTACAAGAAAAGGTATATCAAATGAAAAGAAGTGAAGAAAAAATAGACTTTCAATTGGTCGAACCGTTTTTTATGCCTGTTGCCTTATAAAAATGCATGCCTAGGTGCACCAGACATGCGCCTAACCAAATTGCCCTTGCCTGAATGGGGTCTGAGGTGTTTTTGTTGTATAATGCTAAGGCGCAGGCAGGCCTTGACAACACTAAGTTGTGTCCCAATCTTCTAAAGCTTATCAACAACTATTTTAATCTGAATCTTATCTGCTTGTTTTGAGACATTAACAGTAAAAGGTTTCCACCAATTACCAAACTATCCCAAGTAACAACCCAAAAAATTCTAAATCATTTTTAAAGTCGATTAAGTTCACAAATAAGATATGTAACACTAACATGCTCTAGTCAGTTAAGCATGATCTTTGCTTTTTAAGCATCAAGAGTTTCTTCCCCAAATTCACCGGAAAAAATGTTTTTTGACATGCAAGAACTAAAAGTGAATCAAAACGGATTACTGCGAACAAGATGATCGTGAGATGCCAAAGAAATCGTATACCAAATCACTCCGTGTTTATCATATGACCTATATTACCAATTCCAACAAAATATAATTCAATTCATTCTGGAAAACAAATCCAAATGCAATAGAATTAGCAGTGCTAACCCTCATAAACACTTCCCTTCAATAAGCCCCGCGAATCACGCGAAACATACAAGTTATCCCCTAGAATCAAAACACGCCCCTTTGGAACCTATCCATTTAAACCCAAAGTCAAATATCAGAATAATGATCATTCAAGAATCTAAATTCTATGCCATATGTTTCTGCAAATATCTAAGCTTTTACCTTTTTCACAATCGATCAAAAACTCAGTTCAGCTTACTTTTACTACTTTCTTTTTGTTAATTGTTTTTGCTTCATCAAATTACAAATTTTAACGTAATTGTTCCGTATCAAAAGAACATGCAATTTGTTCTTAAAAGAAATTAGAATTTTAATTTTCTAGTTATGAACAAATATCAGAACTTTGCTGCTAGTTGCAAAATCATAAAATTCAAATAACAAAAACAACAACCCAAAGCCTAAATTTTCATCATTTAGCTATAGCTAAGCCAACAACTTTAATTAAACTACAATACTCAACGATATGAAGAGGAAAAAAAATGAATAATGAAAACCCAATTAGGAGGAGAAAAGTACCACAAGAGAACGAGAGCTGTGGCTTCGAGTGGGGTCTAACGAGAAGGTAACTTTATCACCTTCCATGGCTGCAATGCGCTTAGTCAGGGTCTTTTCAGGGTCGAGCGGCGACCGAACCAGGACCAAATCACCCGAACCCAGTTTCCCTAACCGATGCGACAAGTGTTCGACAAGTACGACGTCGCCGATTATGTTTAAAGTCGGAAGCACGAGCGATGACTTCTTCTGCTATGATTCTCCGTTGTCTCATTTTCTCCCTTCCTCTTCCTTCGGTTTTGCTGGGTTTAAGTAAGTTCAGAAAATTAATATGACATCCCTATTTTAGAACTTATTTACAGATCTGACTCAAAAGTTTTGATTTTCCCCAAAATGGTACCTTTAATTCCATGTCCAAGCATACGTCAAATACTTTAGAACTAAGTTACACAGCCATGTACTTGGAAATGAAATTTTATTAGCTTAATATTGGTGAGCTCAAATGCTCTATTGTTCATCAATTTAATTCAACAGACAAATGTATAATTTGAAGAAACTGATACTATGAGCTCAAGTCAAAGCTCAAAACCTTGTATGAATATACAACAAGTGAGAGTCCTAAGAAAAGCTGTTCTATATGGGTACAGGCTTCAACTTCATGCCTTGTTTTTTGTCATGTCCGAGGTTGTTTGTTTGGATGATCTAAACTAGTCAATCCTTTCAAGATTAAACATCACCATATCCTGAAGAGCTAACCGGAAATTGCTTTGAGGAAGACATTGGAGACTTTTTATTGCAAGATCAGCTTTCTCTTTTGCTAACTCTTGTGCCCTTTCGATTCCCCCGCATTGCTTTACCAGTTCGATTGCTTCGTCGAGGGAACCGGTGTCGCAGAACTCGGAATCGATGATTTCTCTAAGTTTTGGCTCTTTTTCGAGCGCAAAAATTACAGGTGCTGTGAGGTTGCCTTTCGCTAGATCACTACCGGCTGGTTTCCCCAGCTGCTCTGCTGATTGTGTAAAATCCAATATGTCATCAACAACTTGGAATGATAGGCCGAGATTCTTTCCGAACTCGTACATTTGCTCGGTTACACTACGATCAGCCCCACTGAAAATAGCGGCTCCTTTGGTACTAGCTGCAATCAATGAAGCTGTTTTGTAGAAACTCTTGAGCAAATACTCCTCAAGTTCAACATCACAGTCGAACAAACTCGATGCCTGCTTAATCTCACCACTGGCAAAATCCTTAATAACCTGCAATACCATGTAAGGATATGATTCAGACTAATTTAACTGAAACTATCTCCATAGCCAGAGCACATTTCCAATCTCTACAGGTGGAAACCGAGTCAAATATCATGTTACTTGGGTTTACATCCGAAGAAGATGGTATGTTGGGCGTAGGTCATGCATACCTGGCTGATAAGCTTGATGACTTCAAGGTTTTCAAGATTTGCAAGGTACCATGACGACTGAGCAAACATGAAGTCCCCAGCCAGTACGGCTACTCTCGTGCCGTACAGTTGGTGAACAGTCTCTTTTCCTGCAATTAACATACAGTTTCAAATCAGCAGTCTTTCAAGTGATGAAAGACTAGGAAAGAAAAAGATATCGAAGAAATTCAAGCTCTTCCCATGAGTTTTTCGATTATTACTATTACAATTACCACTGAAAGTTTAAAACCTAACAGTCCAAAGTCCTAACCATCTTATGGAATGGTAGATGCAGTAGTTCCTCTCCCTAACATGCGCCAACAAGAAAAGTGGCCAGAGTTTGACCTCTCAACCACCACCACAACTACAAAAATTAGTTATTTAAATGCGTACAGAAGTGTACAACGAACATAGATGCTCCACAAGTACATATGTGATTGTCGTATGTACTGAAATAGAAACTTTTTCTCAGCCCCTAGACAAGGGTACTGAAAGCTGAACCGTAGCCCCACTTATCGCGAAGAATATGTAATTTTACCTGATTCTTTAGCAGCTAGGAAATAATACAGATTAAAGAATCTCACAATGTAAACTACAGAAAAAGTATAGTATTTTCTCAACAAAAAAAACTCGGACAATTTCATTCTTAAAACTTTTACTTTACTTTTTTTATGTAGAAGCTCGCCTTCAACAATGATATAGTGTTAGCCTAGAGTAACTCGTGCACCAAGATGATCCATCGAATGGAATGATCTATGTGGTGACAAGACCAAAACCACAGACTACTAAATTTCTTAATTCACTTGAATTCAAGAACTAATATCTCTTCTGGTTAGAGATTATTGCTACTTAGCTTGGGATAGTTGAGAATAAGAACAACGTATTGGACGCATGAAAAAAATTTATTTCAATTTACGGCCCAACCTCTTCGCATATCACTTTCATCTAATACATCATCATGTATCAAGCTTGCAGTATGAATCATCTCAATTATCTCAGCCAAACGTCGATGCTTAGTAGTAAGGTCCCTGGAAAGAATGCAATACAAAATGGAGATTAGTCTAAAATTAATAACTAAAATGTTTTGAATATATCAGAGAGTCCTGAAACGTTACTTCAATCCAGCTAACTCTGCTGTAGCTCTTGAAACCAAGAACACCAGAGCCGGTCTAATTCTCTTGCCACCGGCACCAAAGATCTGCTCTGCTGCAGACATTAGAACAGGGTTCTCTGCACCAACAATCTAGCAGACCATCATCATCAGATACATAACCAACATCAACAACTTCAAATAACTAAATCAATAAGAATCTGATCAAGAAGTCGATTCAAAGCTGACAAATTAAAAGCCCTATGCAAGCAACATATATACTATAAGTTAATTCATCAGGCTTCACACTGGGAACCAAAATGTGCAAAACCTTAGGAACAACTATAGAAGTTGAACAATATCATTTCGAACAGGCAGAAAATTTTATATATGATAAAGAACTATAAAGGACAAATAAGAATTAAAGCCTCGATGAGCACTTACCGACCGGAGATTTTGATTTAGAGTCTGGAGGTCATCAGCAACCACTTCAAACAAGTTAGCCAGTGAAATGGGACTTTTAGCCTCTTGCTTCAAATCCAGCACTGGTGCAGTACGTTCACCAACTCCTACATTAATATCAAAATGGCACAAAATCAATTCCAAGTACTGAAATCGAATCTATAATAGCAAAGTCTAAAAACCAAAACATAATATGAAAATTGAACTACCATGTCCTATTAAACATCGAACCAACAGGCAAAATCTCAGGAAAAGAAAAGAACTTGAAGAGACAGATTAAGGATACTAAACCAAAGAAATTTTTAAACCAAGTATAAAATTAAATCTGAATGAATTACAGCCAGAAACAAGATTGAAATTAGAATGATTCTTTTGGTAGCAAAATATTACCATCAAGCAGAGCCTCAGAAGTATTTGTGGAGAAGGCACGAGTTTTACTAATGTTCTGCCTGCAACAAACCATTCTTCTAGCTCCATAGACTTTACTGGTAAATCCTTTTCCATGATTCTTCACCGAGTACCTTTCAATCGAAGCATTAGAAGACGCGCCAACAGCAAACAAATCAAGCACTCTTGTTCCAAACTCAAGATTATGACATGTCATTGACATCATTCTTGATACCAAAAAAGAGCAAAAAATGCCAAGTTTCACTCTTTATAACAAAAACCCAGAAACAAAGACTCAACCTTTTGTCAGTTCACCATAAAATAATCACCAAAATGAAGATGAAAAGATGAAACGAAAACTGGGTGTTCAATTAGAGCCTGTAGAAACAACTTTGAAGAGAGCTCAAAAGGGTGTGTTCAATTTTTTTTAAAAAAAAGGCTTCCATTTCTCATTCAGGAAAATTTAAGGACAATGGTGCTCCTAAGTTCAGAAATTTTGGGTGGATGGAAAGATCCCACATAGGAGTACTTGTAGTTTTGTCCGAAGCTGCTTATCAAGAGTTTTGAGAGGCTCTTGATGTTTTTTGGACAAAAAAGAGATTTGCTTCAAACACATGTAAGAAAGGGAAAAAGAAATTAGATTTTATAAAATTAAACAAAGGCCTTATATTTGGGTCAAAAATCAAGAGGCCTTATTGCAAACCGGCAGCTGTTGATCGAAACAAGAGCCATGTACTACTACCCTTCTTTATCTCCGAGTGATCGATATAAATTTGCCACGCGTTCGATTATGGCTAAATTATAAAATAAATACTTAAATTATATTTCTTTTTTTTGTAATAAATACTTAAAATATTTTTATTTAAAATTAATTTTGGCACCTAACCTATTTCAACAAAAAAATAAAAGTTTAAGCACTTATTTTAGCTAAAAAATACTTTAAGTACTTATTTAAGCCAAAAATAAAATTTTAAACACTTATTCCAGCTAAAAAATACTTTAAGCACTTATTACAAAAAAAATATATAATTTAAACACTTATTTTATAATTAAGCTTCTTTAGATATTCAAATCTGATCATTTAATGGTGATGTTTTAATAAATTTGTGTTGGATCTCAGTTAAAGGTGAATTTACGAAATTAAGATTAAATATGAGAGGGACACAAAACTATGTAAATCATTAGATATAATCATATATTTGTTAAAATATTAATTAATACAAAATTACAGCCATATAAAAACAAATTAATTTACACAAACATAAAATTAAATAATTTATAAAAAGAGTTGTATATTATATAATTAAAATATTGTGTCAGATTTAAATCTTAAATGGATCTCCTTGAAGAACGAGAGAGCAATAATCATATTTATAAGGAGACAAATGCATGTGATAATTTTTATTTTCTTGTTTTAAAAAATATTTTTATTGTTTTATCCAAGAAAAAAAATCCTATAAGATCTTAACTATTTTTAAGGCCAAAGATTAAAATATGTCATCATATACTTTATTAAAAAAAAATTCAATTTAGTCGAAAAAAATATACATAACAATAAATATAAAAATAAACTACGAGCTCATCACAACAAAGGAGCTAAAATAAACGAAACAAATTAAAACAAAACCAAGACAAGCAACACCTATGGCCTCGGTCAAAACATGAGAACCGCCGCAACCAAGCACCTCAACAGCCACCTCGTGAACCAACATTGCATCAAACTGCAGGATACTCAACACTGTAGCATGCGGCTGCTCGAACCTAGCACAATCCAGCATATCCGATGAAGCCATCTTGGTCATCGTGTCCGCGACCTTGTTCCTATTCCTCTGTACCAACTGCACTTGAACATTTCAATATCTTAAAACATAAACTTTAAACTCTAAATTCTAATCATAAACGTTAAATATTACACTATACACTAAACCTCTAAACCCTAAAATTAAAAAACTTGTAAAATTTATATAAATTTATGTATCAAAGTTAAAGTAGCCATAAAATCAACCATGTTGATTGTTACATTAATAAAATTATTAACCTCATCAATTGTTAATTATCCCTCCAGCAGATTTAATGATCACGTCGGTCAAATAACATATTTAGTTTAATTTCAAGACTGGTGAACTAAATTGATGGTAAAAACGTCATGAAAAATTTATCATGTTAATTTACGGCTATTTTTTAAAAAATATTTTTTTTTATAAATTTCATAAGTTTTTTTAAAACTTTTAAAGAATTTTTTAAATAAAATAAAAAAATTTGGAAAATGTCAAGTTGAAATATTGTAACGCGACGCACCAACATATCCAAAGAATTGTCAAGATTAATTGTCAAAATTGGTCAAATGACTAAATTGATTCAATTTACAGGTTTAAAGTCTTAATTGATTAAATTTCTTGGTTCAATGGCTTAATTTGGTGCAAAAAAGTTAAGGGGCTTAGTTATTTTTTTTTTAAGTTCAAACACTTCTTGTACCCTTAAGCCTTAAATTTTTTATATTTTTTAAAAATAATTTTGTTTTGAACTCATGCTTTCGCACATCTTGTTGCATTTAGTTATATGTCTTTGTGGCATATTTTTCCTGTCTTGTGGCACGTCTCTACCTATGAAACATTTTCACCTACCTTTTGTGGTAAATTTGTGATCGTGTAGAGTTTATCACGACACTCGATTCTAATTTGTGTTTGTCAACACTTTTCAGTAGTTTGATCATCTTTTGTGTTTGGTTGTCGTTGCATTCAGATCGTTCAACGAAACAACTTGCAAGAGTATTTGTTTCGCTCATTACTCCTACATCTCATATAAGCGTCTAGTTGGATCGAGACAAAGAATATTGTTGATGATTGTTAAGTTTTTCAAAGAAAGGTCAGTATTTTTTTGCGCCTTTGAGATTTATATGTATAAGTTTTTGGTGAACTTAATCCCCATATCTCTTTTTAATGAGTTGTGTTATTTATATTATACCTTTTATCGTTCCAATAAAATTCAATTTACGTTCTTAATTAAAAAAAACACCGACAACTTAAGAGATCCAACCACATAAGAAATGTAAAAAAAAAAAAAAAAGTAGGAGAGTAACATAAGAGGTTATTTTACCCGATCATCTTTTTTTAATATTATTTACATTTTTGACATCCAAATAAAATTATTTTTGGATCTCACATCCATTATAAAAACTCGCCTGATTGGTATAACAAATTTTATTATAAATAAAAGTTCATATAACTCAACATACTAGCATGACAAGTTCTATTGATTTTTATTTTTAATGGAACTCATCATACCAACGAGTATCTACAAAAATATATTAAATCCAAAAATAATTTTATTTAAATATCATAAACATAAATAATGTTAAAAAAACGAGATATTTGGATAAAAACGTCCCTAAGAGAGGTAATGGGCCTTGGCCCTCTAAGAATTTGATAACTGTATAATAAGACTTTTATTCTTTTTTAAAAAAAAAGAACATATCCTCTCAAATTTTTAGAAAAATCATATTAAATAAATATATATAATTAAATCCTCTATAAATTTAAAAAAAATCACAAACTTTATAAAATTTTAATCTAACTCTTGTTTTTTTTTTAAAAAAAAAATCATTGAATCCTTAATTTTTCCTCTCAAATTAATTGATTAAGATCCGTCGGTGTTAAAAATATACGTCTAAAATGATATATTCTCATTGATCCGCACATAAATAAAACTATATTACTCCGACACATTAAAATCCTCCAAAAATATTTATCAAAAAATCTAATAAATGGAAACCTCATTTTACTCCAATAAACGCAATAATGGGTCCAAAAATCCAGCATTATCAATTAAGCTTGATTAGGCGATTGGTTTACCTAAAAGAATTAATTTAATTATTTCTTTCAATATTTTTTAAAAACATATTATTTAATAAATTTAATTTAATTATGAGTTTTGATAGATACGTAACTTTTTTATCAATATAAACAATATTTAAAAAATAATACACATGATTAAAAGCTCATAAATAAAAAGACTAAATATATAAGTTAGATATGGGGACGGATTCAGAATTTCATGTAAGGGAGTGCAAACTATCAGTAAACTATATTAGAAATGCACGGGGTGTAAAATTACAAAAATTTAAGGGCTTAAAGGAAAATACAAAAAATATATATAAAATATGGCTTAAAGGAAAATAGGTGCTCAAAGTATATCTTTTTTGAACTTTAAGTGCCTAAAATATTTTTTTTTTGTAAAAATAGGTGCCCAAAGTTTCCAAAGTTATAATTTTAGGTGCCTGGCAGTTAATGGGTGTTAAAAAATCTAACGAATAAAAGAGTGACACGTGTCATATTTAATTAATTTTTTCAAAATTAAAAAACATAAAAACTTTTAGTTTTTCAAAAAATCCCCAAAACTTTGAAAATTTTACAAAATAGTCCCGAAATCCCTAAAAATGCCCAAACCCAAATCCCCGATCGCCGTCGCTTCCGCCGCCGATCGCCGCCGCTTAACACACTGGCTTAGTCGCCGGACCCAGGTGGTCATTTCCTCTCACGCGGTGTCGTCGGAAACGACGAATGAAGTGTAGCCGAATGTCGAACGCAAAATCAACGTTCAGCTGGCACGCTGTTCACCGTTTCCAGCGACGCCGTATGAGGGGAAATGACCGCCTTGGTCCGGCGACCAAGCAGTGTGCTCAGCGGCGCTGATCGACAATGGAAGCGGCGACGATTGGGGGGATTTGGGTTTGGGTATTTTTAGGGATTTTGGGACTGTTTTGTAAAATTTTCAAAGTTTTTGGGATTTTTGAAAAATTGAAGTTTTGGGTATTTTTCTTTAAAAAATTAAAAAAATAAATTAAATATGCCACGTGTCAAGCTTTGATTGGTTAAATTTTTTTTAACACCCATTGTCAATCACCTAAAATTATAACTTTGGAAACTTTGGGCACCTATTTTTGTAAAAAAATACTTTAGTTTAGGCACCTACAGTTAAAAAAAGGCATACTTTGGGCACCTATTTTTCATTTAAGCCTATAAAATATAGAGAAACTTAAAATTTTTAGGGGATGCAACTGTCCTTAGCACCCACTAAATTCATCCCTGTTAGATAGTCTAATACTTCTCATCTTTCAAATCACAATTAATAAAAGAGAAAAAATTTGATACACAGCCCGTGTAAATTAAAGTTTACACGTACTTTTTAAATTTAGGGGTTAGAGGTTTAGTTTAGGGTTTAAAGTTGTAGGGTTTGAAATTTAAGTTTTATGGTTAAAGTTTAAGGTTTAGGGGTTAGAATTTAGGGTGTTAGGGTTTTAGATTTTAGATTTTATTGAAGGGTTGTATAAAAATATTTTATACGGGCTGTATATCAAAATAAAACCCTTAATAAAAAGGCTGTTTAACGAAACAAACTTAATTAATGAAATAGGGTTCACTAAACAGTAATTACAAAGGAAAACATCATTATTACCGAATCAGACGATGAAGAAATAATTACTTATAAATGCAAAAGCAGGTTTAGTTTTAAGTAGCATAATCCAACCTAGACAATGCCATGCCTAAAGAAGTGGATAGAAGTTTTTTTTTTTTCAAAAAAAATATACATTTTCGCTATATTAAATATAAACACTCATTGTATTTGTCTGTGACTTACTAGGATCAGTTATGACAATAAGGCCAGAGTCTCTAAAATTGTAATTCCTGCCGGGGACGGAAATAGATTTTAAAATTTTTATGTTACCAGGGCAAAGTTATAAAAATATAGGGGCCCTAATCGATCCCTGCCTGGACTGGTAGTAAAGATTCATGGCAACGGAAGCATGGTTAGTGAGATTATCAGGATTCAGGACTGAAACATGGACATACCCTTTGCCTAGCCAGACGCTAAACGATGCGATGGCCTCTTTATTACTCGAATACCTGATTCCGAAAAAAAAGTGTGTAAAAGGAAGAAGAAGTCAGTCCAACAAATACATAGATTCTCTAGCTTAGTTTAGTTAGTTCATATAGTCTGTTTAAGAGATGGCCTCTTTGTAAAAATGGAAATCCAGTAAGGATCTCTTGGAGAAAGGACAAACTGTGAGGGCCTACTAAGTAATTGGTTCATTCTTGTATGCTTTATTTTGATTTGTTTTCTTGGTGGAGTTTTGATGGTTGTAATAATTTTTGAGTAACAGCTCAATTTTACTGCTGTAGCTTTGATCGGATCGACAAACAACTATAAGCTTCAGTTCCCTTCAACATTCTCCTTTATTTTCTAGCCCCGAAACTGCAGATTTCAGCTTGCAGATTAACACAATAAGCTCAGAAAATGGTTGGGTTAGGATCCATTTCGACACCAATGTGCATCACTTCACCATCACCGTCTAAACTTCTGAATCCCAATCCCAGAAGGAATTTCCCAGGAAAACTTTCGAACCCACTTCTTGCGAAGCACAATTTTCCTTCTTTGTCTCTGTCATCTCATTTCTCCCCTCAGAAGAACAAAGTAATCGAAACCCATTTTACTTTGAAAGCTTCTTCTTCATCTTCTTCAGGTAATTTGTCAAAACCTGTTCTCTATTTTTCTCCCCCTTTTAATTATTGCTGCATGTTTTTCCTCGTCAGTTTTATGTTAATTGGGTGAAAAAGTTTTGAATTTTCTGATTGAACCAAAACGAAGCGGATCTTGTTTTCCTTTTATATGCATTCAAACATGCAGATGGCTAGAAACTGCAGATTAAGGTCCTAATATTGTTTCCCTTTTTGTCAATGTGCAGTAGGAACCGCAGATTACACTGAGGAACCCACAACCAAAGTGAAATTTCAGACATCTTTAAGTTTGCCTGGTTGCTCAAGTCCATTGTCTTTGCTTGGTACAGGTCAGCTGATACAATATCTATGAACAAGTACTTGTTGTAGAAAGTTTTTATAAAGCTGTCTTAGCTGCCTAATGATTTCAGGGTACAGGGAGAAAGTTTTTGCCATCATTGGTGTTAAGGTTTATGCTGCGGGACTATATGTCAATCAATCCATCTTAAGCAAATTGGATGCCTGGAAGGGAAGGTCTGCTACTCAGCTTCAAGACGACATATTCTTGTTTGAGTCGATTTTCGAGGGTGAGTATCGGATGCAAATATGTTACAGATATGCGTCTAGATGTTCAGGCAACATGAGGAAAGAGATAATATAAGGATGCTAATTAACTTGCTTTAACTGCAGCTCCTATGGAGAAATCGTTGCAGATTGTTCTGATCAGAGATGTTGATGGTAAAACATTCTGGGATGCTTTGGATGAAGCTGTCTCCCCGAGAATCAAGGCGCCGACACCGGTCGATGAATCTGCTCTATCCACATTTCGTAGTATTTTCCAAGGACGACCTCTTAATAAAGGAACTTCAATCTTCTTGACTTGGCCCGACCCTTCCAAAATGCTTGTAAGTGTAACTTAAATATGAACATTAGAACACTCTATAATCTATATGCACATGGTTAATCCGTTTTATCTTCATGTTTCAGGTTGCTATCTCATCAGACGGAATGCCAACTAGTATGGATGCTACAATTGAGTCAGCAAATGTAGGTTCTGCACTTTTTGATGTATTTTTTGGAGATTCTCCTGTTTCTCCTTCGTTGAAAACATCGGTTGCCGCTGGGCTGGCCGCCGTTCTCAAGTAAATACAGTATGTTAGTTTCCTCAAGTTTTCAACTTTAATGAACAAAAGTCAGATCTTGTGTAACTTAACATTTTCATGGTTACTTAATCGAAAAGAGAAAAACAAGAGTTCTTGATGATTAGACTAATGTGACGTCCATTACCGGGTCGTGACAACAACTAAGAATAACAATAAGAATCAGGTAGAGCTTTCTCTGACTTTTATCTGCTCCAACATCTTTACAACCTCAGCCATTGTAGGCCTCTTGGACGGATCTGTTTCAAGGCACAGCAATGCTACATTGAATGTTTTGTTAATCTCATCCATAAGACAAGAACAACCTAAGCTGCTGTCGACTACATGTTCTTCCCTCCTTTCTTCAACAACTCCCTTTACCTGTTCATCTATTAGCAGCATGATTAGTACTATGGTAATGGATTTGGTATTTTCTTTGTTTGAATATTTCGTATTTAGATATTTATTTCAATGTTGATGAAAGCTTTACCCATGTAACAAGCTTTGTTCCCTCTTCAAGAAATGCCTCGTCCGTCGGTTTCTTTCCTGTTAAAATCTCCAGCAAAATGACTCCAAAGCTGTAAACATCACCCTTTGCTGTTGCTCGTCCTGTTTCAAAATATTCTACAGATGAACACCCGAGTTTAGTTATCAATCTCTGAAACATAAGAGAATGAATTACTGCAATTTTGTTCATGATACCCGGGGCTAAATATCCAAAAGTTCCTGCAACAAATGTTGAAACATGAGTCTTGTCTGGTTCCATCAACGTCGCCAGTCCGAAATCTGAGACTCGTGCTTCCATGTTGTGGTCGAGTAATATATTGCTAGACGTGATATCTCTATGGATGATATGAGGGATACAATCATGGGAGACTTGATATCTCTACGGATGATATGAGGGATACAATCACGGTGAAGGTATGCTATTCCTCTTGCAGCACCTAATGCTATTTTATATCGTGCTGGCCAATCCAAGGTCTTGCTTTCCATTGTTTTTCCTGCATCACAGTTCAATCTTATCATCCAATAACCCCAGAAAAGCCAGAAAAAAAAAGTTAAAAACTTCCATTAGGCATTAGTTCATATATAATAAAAAATGTGGTGCTTACCATGGAGAAAGGAATCCAAGCTTCCATTAGGCATTAGTTCATATACTAGAAGATTATAGTGAGGAGTGGTGCAATATCCATGGAGTGTTACGATGTTGCGGTGCTTGATATCCCCCATTGCTTCGAGTTCTCTCTCGAAACCTCTCTCTCGATCCGCAGTTCCTCTGTTTAGTCTTTTCACAGCGAACGCCATGGCCTCATTCATCATCAACCTGTAAACGGTACCGTACCCTCCGGCACCAATTATGTCTTTGTTGCTTAACTTCAATGTTTTCTTTAAGAACTCATCTGGTGTTAGAGATTGCAATAATGGAGACCTGAACATCACCATTTTCCCACCTGCGTTTTTGCATTTTCCAGAATACACCCAAGTTAGTAAAGTATGTTACCTAGAGGTTGCTATATATTGCTTCACGAGAAAATTGAAATACCTGAGAAATTACCTTCCTCGCAAATCATGTTCTTTCGTTTCCATCGCTTATACAGGAGAATCATGAGAATTATCTTTGAAATAATGAAGGCAAAGCAGCATATGGTGATGTAAAATGCTAAGCCGAGATTGTTTGCCATTTTATGTCTGCAAAAGCTTCACAGATTTCTTAAAGCTTCACAACTTTGGTTCTAAAACCACCATAGATAGCAACTGAGGTGCTTTGAAAAGCAGCAGCATGGGACAGAACTGAACTGAATTGAACTCTTTGAAAGAAAATAGTGAAACAATGGGATACTAGGAGTTTAAGACTAAAAATTTTCAGTTCAATTCTCCAATTTGATTCTTAGAAGCAACATCTTCCAATCATTAGGACTTAGCTCAAGCTGGCGACCAACTTTGAACTTTCTACCCGAACTCTTACACAGTAGCTCTCAATTATTGTCCCCAAAACTCTCTGTCTCTCAACATATCATTTCAAGAAAGAAAAAATTGGTAAAAGACAGGAAATCCCAACATTTGACATTAAAAGTACCAAGAAACCAAGCTCATAGACCCTGTTAAAAGTGAAATGGATATTACTGAATACGAGAAAGTGAATGGGAAATACTGTCATGGAATATCAGTTAGACTCGGAAATGAAAGCAAAACAGCAATTCAAGGAAAAGTGAATGCGAAACAGACAGCCGGCAAAGATGCGTTGTTTTGTTGACTCAACGTTTCCACACGTATTGGAACAGTAATTTAAGAAACCGACCAACTCAGTTTCTTTGGCATTGTACATTTTGGTGCATGTCGAGATTGTTTTCTCGTGAAGTTTTGAGGGGCCACGTCATATGTATGCGTGGCGGTAGGTGTCGAAGATATGCATGTTACGTTGTCTAAATCATGCATGATTCATGTGTTTCCGTAGTTTATATTTGAACCCTTTTATTCTATCTACGGAATTTCCTTAACCCTAAGCCTAGGACAAAAATTATGTAGTTTTTTACCTCAACGCTAAAAAGTTCAAATTTCAAATTATAATTTTAAATTTTAAATTTTAAATTTTAAATTATAAATTTTAAACCCTAAAAATATATTTTATCTTTAATTTTATTAATACTAAACTCTAATTTTAAATATTAATCTTTTTTAAACATAAATACGCTACTTTTATTAAACGAAGAAAAATTCAAAATAGAATGAGAGTTTACAACTCATGTAAATAAATTTAATTTGGACATATTTTTAAAAATACGAAAACTAACGTTTTTAGATCATAAAAATGACCATACAAAGAAAAGGTATAAACTCTAACTAAGAGGCTCGAACAAAAATATACAAACATTACCAAAGTTCAACCATTGAAGGTAAAAACCAACAACAAACAACATTAAAAAAATACATATTACAATAACAAGGCACATTGACAACACGGTCATTATCACAATTCAATTGTGAACAAGAAAGTTGAATGCGAGCTTGTATCCAAATTCAGTTGGATAGTCCAAAATATGGAAATCAATAAGATAATCAAAACAGAGCCATCTTAATCAGTCGTAACGATGTTAAATTCAACTCTGATAAAAAAATAAATAAAAAAAGAATCAAACGACCGATTAAGGAAAAAAAAGTAACAAAAAACAGATGATATGTATCAAAATGTAAAAAAATACGTGTTACAATGATAGAACATACACAATCAGCTTTTGAAGGATATTTAGAAGGGGAAACCATGGTGAAGGCAGAAATTTGGAACTATTTGATGGGTGATGAAACTGGAATGGTTGGAGTTTGTGGCATGGGCGGGATTGGGAAAACTACCATCATGAAGCACATACACAATCAGCTTTTGAAGGAGAGTAAAGCACTGTTTGAAAAAGTGATCTGGGTCACTGTTTCCAAGGAAATCAACATCACTAACTTGCAGCAAGAGATTGCGAAAGCTTTCGATATTGCAGCTCTTCCTGAACTTGAACAAGAACGTGTAGCAGTATTAATGGATGAATTGGGAAAGAAAAAATGTTTATTGATATTAGATGTTTGGAAAAAGTTCGCTCTCTCGGAAGTAGGGATCCCTATACCAACATCCAGCTGTGGGAGTAAACTGGTGTTAACTAGTAGATAGGAATGCAGGTCTATGGACTGTAAGATAGTCAAAGTGAAGCCACTTTCAAATAAGGAGTCCGTGAATTTATTTTTGAAGCATGTGGGACGTGAGGTTATAGATGTTCCATCTTTAAAAGAAGTATCGGGCCATATCGTAAAAGAGTGTGCCCGGTTACCGCTTGCCATTGTCGTAATAGCCTGGGAGTATGAAGGGAATATTAGATGTTCGTGAATGGAGGAATGCACTAAGAGAGTTGCGTGAACATGTAAGAAGCGTGAAAAACGCAGATGAAGAAATATATGAGCGACTAAAGTTCAGTTTTGATCGTTTGAGAGATCAAAAAATCCAAAATTGTTTCCTTTATTGTTCATTATATCCGGAAGACTATGTAATCCCAAGGATGGAATTAATAGAATACTGGATAGATGAGGGATTTCTGGGAACTGGGAGTCGAGAAGAAATGTATGATTGGGGTCACACCATATTAAACAGGCTGGAAAACATTTGTTTGCTGGAAAAGGATGGCAAGGGGGATAACGTGAAGATGCACGATGTGATGAGAGATACAGCATTGTATATCAAAGATTGCAATCATTTTATGGTAAAAGCTGGCATTTTGTTATATGAATTACCAAACAACCAAGAGTGGGCAGAGGATCTTGAAAGAGTTTCATTGATGATGAATTCCATATGGAAATTTCCTCCTGACTTGTCACCTATTTGTGCAAATCTTTCAACCTTGTTGCTGCAAAAAAATCATTCAGTTCTGGGATCCCAGAATCGTTCTTTCTGCATATGCCTGGACTCTGCATCCTCGATCTTTCTTATTCTGATATTGAGCAACTGCCCGATTCTGTGTCAAACTTGGAAAAGCTCAAGTCATTGGTGCTTCATGATTGTTACAGGTTGAGATATGTGCCTTCATTAGAAAAGCTCAAGGCACTGAGAAAGTTGGACCTCTGCAATACAGTTATCGAAAAGGTGACTGGTGGATTGGAAATGTTAGCAAATCTGACATACCTTAATTTATTTACAGAAAGCTTAAAGGAACTTCCAATTGCAATTCTACCCAAGCTTCTTTCCTGCAATATTTGGTATTATATGTTGAATCAAGTACTCTAAAGACTAGAGGACTGGAATCTGTAACCAGATTGACGAAACTGGAGACATTGGCAGGTTTAATGAGTTGGTGGACTTTAATACGTACTGCAATTCTTCTCAAGTTCAAGGGCTCTCTTCTTACTTGCTTGTGATGGCTCCACTTGAAGCCAAGTTTGAGCTCAAACAATCCACCAAAAATGTCTAGATTCGTTTTCAAGCTCAAAGGGAATAAGGAAATTGACAGAAAAAATGTACTCATACCCTTGTCGCACATTGAAGGTACTGATCATAAAATTTTCCCTTAGATTGGATATCTAATCTATAAGCAACATCTATACTATATACAGCCCTGGTGGCTACTACTGGTTATCTTATATCTTAACTTTGTAAAATAAACATGATAATAGCAATATAAAAGAAAGGAGTTCAATTATTTGAGCACAAATTTTTAACTGTACGCCATTGTTGATCGGTGAAGGTGTTGAAGCTCTGAGCATGGATAGGGAAGCAAAATTGACAGTGGGTAGGTTATGTTGAAAGTAGCAAAGTTTTAACGACTTCGGTAGTTGATAATTGTGCGCAGATGGAGGAAATTATAGCATCTCAGGAAGATGGTGAAAACCGTAAAGGAAAAGGAACTTATTCTCCAGCGACAACCTTCAGTTTTCCAAAATTGAGGGTGTTGAGATTGGTCAAATTACCAGCGTTAAAGAGCATATGTGGTTCAAATATGGTAATGACAAGCGACTCTTTTGGGTGTATCGAAATATATGATTGTCCGGGTCTAAAAAGGATGCCTCTTCATCTTCCTATTTTCGAAGATAGTTCCCATCCTTTTGAAAGAATCGCCTGTTCAAAGATATGGTGGAAATCAGTAGAGTGGGACCATCCAAATGCTAAGTATGTTCTGCAACCATGGCGGCCTCATTAAAAAAAGTTAATCCAAATTGTTGTTTTGTTCCGAAATCTTTGTGAATCTGAAGCGGATGCATTAGTTTTTGGCTGCTTTGGCACTTACCGAAAATCTAATATGATGAAGTATATATGGATTCTGTAAAAGCATTTAGAACCAATTAACCTAATAATATGCAATTGCCATTATGGAAAAGATTCTTGGTAAAAACCCAAACTTGGGTTAACAGAAAAATTCGAACTCTGATTGGCATAGGCCAGGTGGAATTAAAATGCTTACAACTCCATTCCTGGTTGAATTTGGATTCATTTTATAAACAAAAATAACAACTAAAAACTAATATCTCTACATTATAATATTGTATCATGAAGAAATCATTATCAAGGAAATAATGTCAGGTCCAATTAGGAGGAAGCTGATCGGATGCCACAGGAGGCATGCTACAGACGTTGATGTCGATCGGATATAAGCGGTATTTGATATCCAAGTCGTTGAAAATCTTGACCATCTCTTCTACCAAGAGAGCCCTTCTTGCAAACCTCTCTCCCATGTCTTGATGATTCATTCTGTGTGTGAGCCATATCGCTATCCTTACTCTGTTCAACTCTTCGAGTTCCTTGAATATGATCATCGGATCTGGGTACCAATGCTCACTCTTGTGCTCAATGTAACTGCAGCAAGAAAGGATCCATTCAATCCGACATAGTCAGCGTAATATGCGATTTCACTAATACAATTCATGGATGCTGCAGGCAAGCATACCAAGATCATCTATAAATTGCCACACATTGACAACAAAAACTCTCGTAAATGAACAGTAGTATCTCTCTAGACTCACCTCAATATCCTCTTCTTCATTAGACCAATCTTTTCTGTTGGAGTTTTCACATGGATGCAGAACTCAACCGCATCGCCCATATCCGGACTACGATAGTAGTTATGGATGGGCTTAGTAGCCAGAACACTGTTCGGGATTATGATCTTCTGGTTGTCATATCTTAGGAAAACGGTACTCAAGATGTTCATTTCCTCCACTACCATCTGAAATTCATTGAATATGACTTTTTGAGACACCAAGGATGTAAAAGAACGATTTTATAAACAGGATCTATATTACCTTACGGATAAAAATTAAAAGCAAAGTCAATATGCTTATATAAGTACCTGAACACCATCAATTTCACACCTGTCACCCACATCAAATGGGTGCATAACGAATAAGAATATGATAGCTTCAAACACTGTCTTGCAGGTGTTTCCAAATATAAATGCAACTAGCAGCAGTTGAGAGCTAATAAAAACAAGAACTTTGCTGGATGCGATTTCAATTATGAGAAGCCATATAACCGCTATGACGATGCCAACCAAAACGTTCACCATCCGATGAAGCCTGTTCACAGCTGTTTTGGTATCATTCAATGTCAAGGCAAGTGCCCTTCGATCTCTAAAAGCATTGACCTACGATATTGAAGTACAATACGTTATAGCAAGCCTTAAACTTGTACCTGCAACTTCCGTTTCACTTATCAAGTCAGAAAGTAAAAGGGGATGCTTTTAAGATATAAGGTTTTCTTTTCTTTGGATTTTATATGCGACCATAATCCAACATTTGGTTAGATGTATAGAGAGCAATCAACTTCAATAAGGTTTATGGACATAAACAGATGTTTCACAAGTTGTTTAAATTTTATGATAGAAACTATGCAGTGAACAGACTGTATACACAAAAGAGAATTCATTAGTAGTAAATCACATTGCAAATTGCAATGCATGGTTTGTCGGTTCTTACCACCCAATTCTTGAGGGCCTTCTTGCTAATTCTGTGGCTTTCAGATGCTCCTTCAAAGAGACTCATAGTCTTCAAAGCCTCGTCTTCCGGGAGAAATCGTTCAATGTCGTCCAAGAAGATGAACCTGAGAACAATTATATCATCTAAATACAAGTGTAACAAAAATGACGCAATTGTAACAAAAGCTTTAAAAATGCAACAATCAACAAGCTAATAAAGAAAAATGTTAATGTTAAGAATTTAAAGGCACAAATATATACACACGTAATATAATGCATAGCAATAGGAGTGATGGACATACTTGGATCCTGGCTTAGCAACATTCTGGAAGATTTTCCTTGCTGCAACTTTTGCCTCGTATTCACTTCTAATCTGTGTTGCAGACTCATCCTCTAGAGCCGAACCTTGTATCTGTTCATCTAAAGTGGAAAGAGCTCCATGGCGGATAATATTCATCAACCTTTTCATATTCCAAGCAGAGACATTCTTAGGATTTAATTTGTGCAAGTGATCAATTGTTATCCCCTTATCATCCTTTTCTCCCTTGTCAGCAGAAAGCACACCCGAAATCATAGGGCTTTTTCCCCGAGGACTTTTCTGAATCAGTCCGCTCCCAATCGGCCTCACATAATGAGGTGAGGAAAGGGTTGATGTCTTGAGGCCAGCAGGAATTGTAGCACCAGCTTTCTGTAGGTTGGCGACTTCATTTGTGATTCTCTCTTCCTCCTCCCTGGTCTTTCGAATCTCGACCAATGGTGGACCAGAAAGAGTCTCAATCACGTATTGGTTGAACAACGAATCCTGGATTCTATCAAAATATGTACTCACATGGAAAGAAGATGCTAGTACCTTCACCAAAAGTGTCTTCACTAGCCACAACATCACACCAACCACAAGACAAATCATAATTTTAGTCACATAACTAAGAACTTCATTCTTAGTCTCTCTTTGAACCTTCTCATCAAACAAGTAATGCCAAGCAATCAAAACCAGCCCCAGCCACAAACAATTCTGAACAGCTTTCCTCACTCCATACACAAAATACAATACCCTCTTCCTCAATAGAAAATTCCTCTCTATAAAAAACACAATTATCCTTATAATCCACCCTGAAACAAGTCTACCACATATTAAAACCAACACCAAAACTTCCCATTTCCACAGCATAAGATCCCACAAACGTTTCTTTCTTAAATAAGGAATTGCAAGACAGCAAACTAAAGCCGCAATTATCAAAATCAAACTTAGCCATTCAAACAATATCAAAACACTTAACTTATCTGTCTTATACTTGTCAGGCAAATCCTCTTCAAGCAAAGAATCATCATCTTCTTCCTCCATGCTTTTCCCAAGAAACCCAGACCGCATTACCTGTCCAGACTTCCCGGTTCCGGTTTTCGCCGACGTCCCCCTTTCCGGTGTGGGAGGGTCCATCAACCTGGATTTTGTCTTGGTTGCTAACAAACTTGACTTCCTTTGAACAGAAAAATTTGAACTGCACTTTACAACCCCATCACTCTCCTTAGAGTCCCCACTCTCTTCTTTCCCTTTACTTGGTCTTCTTCTTAAAGGGTTGTCTTCTAATGACACTCTATGGTGAAAAGCAGCTGCTGAAGGTGTTTCGGCAACCGTAGGCAGTGGAATTCCGTCACGAGATTGCTCTTGAAGTTCGTCCATGTCCAATGAAATCTCTCCAGAAGCTTTTTGTTTATGTAAAAACTGGTCGATCAGCTTCGACGGAGGATCTTCCATGGCGGTTTGTTTGTTGTGCATGAATTCGAACCCTTCACTTTCCTTATTACAAACACCGCCGGTACTACTGCCGGTACCATTCAAGTTGGCATTCTCTTTTTTCTCACTGTATTTCCAAAAATCATTGTTCGATTCACCCCAAATCTTGCCCCCACAACTGGCGGTTTCTCTCGCCGCAGTAGAAAGATTACTTCCGTTGTTTTTATCATCAATCTTCAAGATGAATTCTTTCCTGTCAGCCGAATCAACGGCCATGATTTTGCTAAATCTTAAACCAATATGCCTAGCCAAAGAGTCGTGCAATGTGAACCAAGAAACGAAGGGTTTGAAGGAATTCGAATAACGAAGATAGTTTGGGTAAAAAAGATGCAAGCAAGCTTTTTTCCTTGGGGTGGTGGAAAGATGAGAGTAAAGCAGTGTTTGGTTAATAAGAAAGCGCGAGAAAATCAATTTTATTTCCTGCTGAGTGCTGACGCGTGTAACGAGGATACGAAGGAGTGGCAAAGATTGGAATTTTTTAAAAAAGATTTGAACAAAGTCACATGCAGAGAGACTAAAAAAGAAAGACTTTCTTGAAAGAGAAAGAAAATACCAGAGCAAGTATTTTTGCAAGTTTCAAACTTTACCCCTAATCTTCTTCGATTATTACTATATTACCATTGCTTCTTTTTGCCTTAAAAAGTCTACAATCACCCCTTTAAATTAGATGCTTGTGTTATTTTTTTTTGCCTAATTTGGTATTTAAATTATATATTTTTTAAATCAAGTATTTAAACTATACATAATAAATTTAAATAAAAAATAATTATTGATCATAATTAAATATTTAATTTGATAAAAAATATTTTTAATACTTTATTAAAAAATATATTTTTTGAAGGTTTTCATTAATAAGCTTTTTTTTTTTTTTCAGAAGAACTATCTAGATTCTCGAATTGTTAGTGCGGCTTGATTTATAATGCACAGTTGGCCTTTTCTTTTTTTTTTTGGAATGATTTTTTCTGCATTATTGTTAAATGAATTTTGAGTTCGAAAATTTATGTATACAGAAAATTTTCATTAAAAAATTTACTCATCACAATCAGATGTACAACAAAAAACGATTTGAATTAATCAAGATAAAATTTTAGAGAACCAAGAAGATAAAGAAAACATACCAAAAGAACAAAAGGGAAAGGCATATTTGAACAAACTCCACTCGTCTTCATTTTAGTTTTGGAAAAACAAGTTTAGAGGCAGTATCTGAAATTTTGTTTTTCATTACAGGCTATGCTTTTGTTTTCCACTTTTGGTGCTGCCGGGACCTTTCTTGGCTTCCTTGAGAATGAGCTCCAACAGCTTTTCATATGTCGAAATTGCGGACTCGAGCATATCAATGGCTCGACTCCGATCCTTTGCGGCCACCCTCAGCACATCTTCCAAGTCCAAAGTGTCCTTCAAGGACTTGCTCAGCTCCACCCTATTTAGTCCACCATACCCATCACCAAAATTCTCAACTTTTTTACCAGCTTTCAAGCCTTGCCCCATGCCATTAGCTACCACCATTTCACTAATGCTTCCTATATTGTTTCCAAGTCCCATAATCGCCTCACCGGTTTCAGTTTCCCATACATAAACCATTCCGTCTTCGGAAGCCGATACCAGATTCTTCGTGGCGCTCGCCATCACTAAAGATACGATCCCACTCTCATGTCTTTGTGCCCATCTGGTGCAGTCAGGGCCTTGATTCACATGCATTTTGCTTCCAACGTTTATTAATCCCTTGTAGATGAATCCGTCAGAGCCTGCAGCAAAGAATTCTGCCTTTATTTGATACAATGCTATCCCCATAATTGGACAAGGGAATGCCACTGTCCTCAGCTTTGTCCCATCCAACAATCCCCAAAATTTTACCGTGCAGTCCAAGGAACATGATATTATGGTAGAGTTGCACTGTGACATACTAGTGTCTATCGCCGTGACCGAGCCATCATGCGCAACAAATCTCCGCAACATCAAGTTGGCGGAGCTCGTATCCGGCGATGCCTCAACTATTTGAAAGATCGGAACATAAGAAACAGTACCATCATCACCGCCGGACATCAAAAGTGACCCGTCTTCACTAATTTTGAGGCAAGAAACAGGCTTGTTATGTGCGGAGTATGATGTGACTATATCCCCTGAAGGAACAGAAACGACATAAACACAACCTGAAAGTCCACCGGCAAACAAATACAAGCCGTCAGGGGTGGCGGACAAGGGCGCGACGGGTTCAGGAACAAGGAGATTATGCAAAGCGGATGAAGACCACCAATTGTAGATATGAATAGAGGCCGAAGTGGTGTCTGGGGAAATATGAGAAGCGGCAATGAATGAGTTGCCAACAAGGGCAAGGCCATGTCGAGGTGATCTGCTGCCGGAGAAGTGGCAGAGAGAGACACCGGAGACGGCATCGAAGGCGGTGATGGGACCATCAGGGGAGCTGGTGAGGACAATAGGATGCGAAGAAGAAGATGACATGTTTTACTGACAGGGGAATTAACAGTTTAACAGGTGAGTTTGTGAGGTTGGACTTGGATGAGTGCTTGCGTTTGAAGAGGGAATTCTGGGGTGGTTGGTGGAAGATACCCTCTGTGATTGGTTGGTAATACCTTTTGTGGTTACTTTAACCGCATTTTATGCAAATTGTCTTTTTTGGAAAACGCTTTGACCGTTTACATGGATGCTTCATTCATTCCAAACAACTGATTGGTCTACCGAAGCAAACGTTAATTCTCAGAGCCAAAGTTTCGAATTCTGATATTATGAATAGAAAAAATTAGATTAAAAGAGTTGTGTTTATATTAAACATATGCAAAAATTGATATAAATTAATTGATCAATAAATTGAACGCTGATTGTTAAAAAAAGTTAATATCATTCTTATTTGTGCTTTTGGACGCTCTTTTTTAGATTTGGTTATACTTTTTACCTATTATGTTTGGGATTTGAAATTATTTCTCTTATTTAAAATCGAATTGATAATTCAACGTGTCTTATTCAAAAAATTAAACAAAGACCAATTAGTAACACTATTAATTGACTTTTGTTAAATTTTAATGTATTATTATCAACAAGAAGTTCGTCTAGTTTAATGAGACACTAGATCCCTTACGTAATGTCAGAGATTTGAATCATTGCATTGTGAATGAAAAAAAATAGGTTGGGAGGGTCGCCCCATAAAGGATCTCTACAAAACCCGATTTGAATTAATCGACCAGTGGGTCAGAAACCAATAGTTAAACCAAAAACAAATTAATGTATTATCCATTGGATTTTATTTTTTTAAATTAAATATAAATATAAAATGTATTTAGATTTAATAAAAAATAATTAATGGTGTTCTCAATTAAATTTTAATTTTCAAAACACACAAGTAGAGGGATTAAATTCCTAGAAATAGAAGTAAACGGACTAAATTTCAAATGTCTGAAGTATACAAGGACTGGAAAAACATTAAACCTTTATTTTTCAATGCCAGAGTGGGTTTGGGCTTTACTTTTTCCAAGCAAGATAGCTCGCGGCCCGAACCTAGCCTAGTCCGGTTCAACCTACATAACGAAGAGATCTACTGTTCGGCCTGCTTACAAGGGGAGGAAACTGAACGAAGAAAAAGGCCATCTTATCCAATTCGTGCAAACAGCAAAAGAGTGAACCGGTGGAAGAGAAACCAAAGAAAATGGCACTCCTTTGTTCTTCAACCTCAGCTATCGTCTCTTCCTCTTCTTCATCAGAGAGACCATCATTTGCTTCGTTGAAGAGGACTATCCCCAGTAACCAAAGCTCATTTCTTGGCTTCTTCCCTGTAGTAGCATTGTCCAAACCTTCTTCTGCTCGGACAACAACCTTGTCTTTCTCTAAACGGGATTTCCGGGTTTGTTGCCAGGACCTCTCTCTTGTCCCTGAAAATCAACGCTGGATGTTCGAGGAATCCGAGGCTGATGGCCCTGTAATCACTCTCTGTATCATTTTTTATATTTCTGTGTCTTTCCTTTCTTCTTTCTTAAAGTTCTTTTTTTTTTTCTGGTTTTTGAATGGATTCCTGTGTTAATATAATTATGAAAATTGAACTGATGGTTTTCTTGGTTCATTTGGTGAAAATTGTTTTTTTTTTTCTTTGGCTTCAAATTCTGTTTCATTTTAATCTTGGAATTGTGGATTGTTATTGTTTTGAATTTTGAAATTTTTAACAAGATATAGTAAAATTATATGCTTTTTGTAAATTTGGGTATTGCTTTCTTTAATAAATAGTTATGTTCTGATTATGTTACGTGACATTATTTCCCTTCACATTGCCCCCCCCCCCCCCTTTTTAAGTTATTAATGTGAGATTGCAGTCAATTTCTGTAACATTTTTGTTAATGTTTCTGCTTTTCTCCCTTCTTGCTTACTTAACTTGAATCGTGTTCTTTTTTTTTTCAGGACATTTGGAACAACACATGGTACCCCAAAGCTAAAGACCACATTAATACTGAAAAACCATGGTATGTTGTTGATGCAACTGACAAAATTCTGTGAAGACTGGCATCGACAATTGCTGTGCATATCCGTGGAAAGAATTTGCCCACTTACACTCCTAGTGTCGATATGGGTGCTTTTGTTATAGTGGTATGTGTTGTGCTTTTGTGTAAAATGTAGGAGTTTTGTTTGTTTATGAACATTGTTGTTTGCAATTAGTGAGATGCTGGAAAGAGGTTTAACCATATAGAAAATGTTGCTTGCTTTTTACATGTTACGGTGCAAGTCTATATGCCAGTTATTGATATGATTGAAACATGATATCAGTTGTTTCCGCTCCATGACCTCTCGATACTTATTCAATTGTGAAATTTTGATCTTGCTAAATCTACTGGGTTTTATATTCTATGTTTCTGTTATAATAAACTAAACTAGATCTGCAGCATGTAATAGTCATGGTTTTATATTCCATGTTTCAGTATGTACATCCATGTTGCAGTAGAATAGTGTGTTTTGATCTTTTATTTTCTGGTAACTCTTCTGCCAACATATTGTGGAACTGATATTGTTGCTGAAAGGACCATGTTTCGATTTATACTAATTTGGGGGGAGCTTTAATGATACTGCTTGCTTTCCATAATATGTTTGTCATTTGATCTAAAAATCCTAAAAATTTGTGCTGGACATCAACTTGATAGGTAAATGCTGAAAAAGTTGCTGTATCTGGAAAGAAAAGGACCCAGAAGCTCTACCGGAGGCATTCAGGACGACCAGGTGGAATGAAAATGGAAACATTCAATCAGCTGCAACAGAGAATTCCTGAAAGAATTGTAGAGCATGCTGTCCGTGGTATGCTTCCTAAAGGAAGGGTGAGTTCGTTGGTTTAAAACTCCAGACTCATATCTGCATCTGAGTTCAATATGAATCAATATATATATATATAAATCAAGACTGACAAAAAACCGATCTTGGATTTCTATGTGCACACGTTGCTAAGCTAGTTTTCTGCTGTAATGGGGTGGCTTCGAAATCTGCTTATGCACACATGAGTTAGAATGATAAATTGAACAATGTGGTTGAGAATCTCTACAAATAAGCATTACCTTGGTAATGAGGATTGCAAAAATAAAGTCTGGTTAAGCATTGGTGATGAATGTGCAAATTCTGGAAGAAAAATGAAGCTAAGTTCAAAGTGCTAATCATGGAGTGTGTAAAACAATATGGAAAACCGTTTGATATGACTAGTAGTTTAAGTTGCATATACAATCCTCATAATTTTTAATGTAGTCCAATTTGTAAGGCTTGTGAAACAATATAACAAGTCTATATCATCCATGATTATGTCAGCTTTTGCAGTCAATCCATTGGCATCAATCGAAAATGGCATGCAAGTTTTTTTTCCCGATTATTGCTATGGTCTCCAGTAATCTTCGTCTTTTTTTTCAGCTTGGTAGAGCTTTGTTTAACCACTTGAAGGTTTACAAGGGTCCGGATCATCCGCATGAGGCTCAGAAGCCTATCGAGCTGCCTATACGGGACAAACGGGTGCAGAAGCAGCGATAAGCTAACTTAAAGCTGTGTCAGGACCGCGTATAACTTTCATTCTTAAGCCCTTATGCTACAGCATGCTGCTCTTATTTACATTAAATGGATCTTACTTTAGCTGTGAAATTAAATGCTAAACTCGTGGGAATTTATCCTACATTATTCTTTTCATTATTAAGCTTGATGTTACAAATGAATGTTTTTCAAAGAATAAGATTGTAAAGAAGTTCGTTCCATGTATCTGGTACTCCCGCCAGATACCAATGGCTGCAATCCAATCCAGTGGATCCAGCAAGTCCATAAATAGAAGGATGTCCATCTTTGCGTAGCAAAGACAGCAATGTTACATCGAGCAACGTCGCTGGCCTTTTTCATTTTGCATATTACTTTCTTCACCACATCTACGGGCGGTGGTAATCCTCCGGGATATGTCGTGCCGAGCAACGGCTGCTTTTGTCCTAAACAGCTCTTGGCTTTTGGTTCACCCCATAAAGTTCCACTGCCATTACGAAATTTACACCTTCATTACTCCACTTTATCAAATAAAAGAACAATAATGGAGGCTTCGTTAAGCTTACTTGTAATGAGAAGGAGGTATTCCCTGGAAAAAGACCAGAGATTTCGAAGGATCGAGGTTGTCATCCACCCATCCGGCCCATGTGTCGAGAGCTATTTTGAAAGCTTGCATTCGATCCATATCTTTTTTAATCACGCCTTGATACTCGATAAAATCCCATCTGAAACATGACAGATCAAATAAATTACAGATATTGAAATTCGAATATCGAATGTAACTTTTTTTAAAGATAACACGTACGGTTGAGTAGGACCACGACGATACCACCAATGCCAAGTATTAAAGATGAGCATGTCAATTCCTTTCCATAACTTTCCTGATTGGATGGAGTCGAGCTTTAAAACTCTTCCAATCTTTTCCCTAACAACATCTAGCATATATACATTTCGATCCAGCATTACTTTTACATCAAAATCCTGCAGTATTTCACAGATCTCAATTTATTAATATCTACAACCTTATTATAGAAAAATGACATTAACTGCCTGAACTGTATGTCACAAAAAGGTTTCCATGGCACATGAAAATTGGAAACAACAGGCCCACGTCCCATCGGAAACAACAGGCACATGAAAATATAGAGAGATCATTACAGCAATTATAACTAAATATTTAGAACAACAATACTATATATTTTTTTAACCTAAACTTGAACTCAAAATTATTAAAAAAAACTCTTATAGGGACAAGTTAAATCGAAAACCATTGGGTTCGGGTTAAATGACAATACTATATGCACACGCTACCAAAAGAGTGGTGATGCTACATCATCTGAATTAAGAGTATTGTGTTTGATATGGGTTTAATATTTGTATGTATTTTAAAAATAAAAAACAATAATATAAAAACCTAGGAATATGCTAATTCTTTTTTCATGTCTAGTTGTATTTTAATAACTAAATGAGCCTAATAAGTCGAAACTAACTGGCATGCAATTAAAATGGAAGTTGAGCCCTCATAACCTTTAACTTCCTGCTGCCTACTGGAGACAACTCGGCAACTCCTACTATTAAGTTTTAATGAGGCAAAAATGGAGGCTAAAAAGAATCAAATTATACATAAACAACACACAAACATTAACCGTCTCCACCTTCCCTTTATCAAACACAGAACTAAGCTTTATTGTTCACAATCCTGCAGAAAAAGAAGAGGAAATAGGGGAAATTACCTTGTCAAGGAGCAATCCAGAGGTTGCCATCGGTATTGAGTGTAAACCAGATCTTGGCGTCCATTCTTCTGGCAACTGAACTCCTTTTCAATGAAAGGGCAAGCCGAGGCAGAGTAAAGAGTATAAGTTGGATCCAAAACCCTGTAAACAAATCGCAGCCATTGGCGGAGCAGCAAACTATAGCCAAAACCAGCAGACCGAAATATGATGAAAATAGGGAATTGGAATCAACCCAAGTTCCCATTTGGCCTGCTGCTGCTAAGTTGAAAATAGGGAATTGGAAAAAAGAGAGAAAGCAGGGAACCTCTCTGGACTCTCAGAGCCGTGTTGTGGACGTCTGGCTCTGTTAAAACATATTTATACAGGGTTTTTTTAAGGGGTGGTTTTCAAAAGTGTAATTGTATTTATTACAAAATTTATGGAAAGTAATGATAATGATGATGCTAATAAGCTGTAATTTATGGGATTTTTAATTTAATGGTCTGGGAAAAAAATATGTTGAGCATGTATTTAAGGTAAGTTTTTAAAAATATGGGATTTTTATTTTAATGGTTTGGCAAGAGAGAGTTTATAGTATAAATTTAATGCTATTTTGGAAGAATTTTAGGTTTTTAGGGGATTTTTAATTTAATGGTTTGGATAGAGTGAATATAAAGCTAATTTAAGGGATTAAAAAAATTTAGGCGATTGAATTCATCAAGTGGTATAGTATAAAAAGGATGTGTTATCCCTAGGTGAGGTTCGAATAACTTGTTTATATAATGCGTGTGTTACTAAATGATTATAATAAATGAATATATATTATCTAAAAATAACACAATATAATCTAAAAAGCATGACTAGGCACAAACCTTATCAAATGCTAAACTAAAAAGGAAATGAAAATGTTTCTTTTTAATTAAAAGTGACTTTACGCATAAGTGAATAATTTGTATTTTATTCTATTAAAAAATTGTATTTTATTCTTTTCAGAAACAATATAGTCACTTAAAAAATAAGTTTAAAGGAACTCAACAAGTGGTTCAATTGGAAAAGCGGATGATGTTCATCCTAAGAGATCTGGATTCAATCGTATTGTCTGCAATGTGTGTGTACATTGTCAAAGGGTTAAGAATATGTATAAACAGATACTATCTTGTAATCACCTTTAAATTATTAAAAAAAAGTTTACATGCATATTATATAGTGTTAGTGAATCATATAATTTAATTTTGGTCAAAAATAGACTTACAACGAAAGATGAATTGAAGAAATGGGAAAAATAGGAAATTCATTTTAAAAATATGAATTGAAGCTAAATAGGTATTCTACAATGTTTTGGGATCATGTGCTTCAAATTTGGTCAAAATGGACTTAAAACGAATGAGGGTTGAAGAAATGAGAAAACCATACAAAGTTAATGGGCTAAATTGTAAAAAGATAAAATTTATTTTTAAAAAATATGAATTGAAGCTACATATGTATTCTACGTTGCTTTAGGAACACATGGTTCAAATTTGATCAAAAATGAACTTAAAATGAAGGAGAACTTGAAGAAAAATGAAATCAGAGATTAAATCGCATTTCGTTTTTTTCGAGTTGGGCAAAATTTTACTCAACTCGAACTTGAATAACTATAAATTGAAAAACAATCAATTTTTTCGAGTTGAATCAAATTTTGCTCACCCCTAAGGTTAAGTATTCGGATGTGAATTATATATATAATTAATAATTGTTATTGTAATGAGAATTTATAACTTTATTATAATTTCGGGGGGAAATCATATAATCAATGATCGATTATGTAAACCGAACTCAAACTCGATCTCGGCAAAATTCGTATCCCTCATAAAAAATATATTGATTGATCTACATTGTTTAATTTCAATTAGTTTAAACTTCAAGTTAATCTCCATTATTGTTTTCTTTTTTGGTATTGTTTTTGTTATCTGTTTTTGAACGTACAAAGTTCTTGTAACTACGTTGTGATGATGTTGATTTCTATTAAAAAAATTACATACCGTGTTAAAGAAGCATAATCTTAGATTTTAATGAAAATATTTATTTTCTATACTTGTACATAAATTTGATATATGTCTTTAAAATTTAATAATATATTTTAAATATGTTTAAAGTCGGATTGGAAGTAATTTTAACACCAAAAACTAATTATTAGAATTAATAAAAATACTTGAGTGATCAGATTGAACCAACCATGTCTAAAATTGGATTCAGACAGTGAACAGTTGCCAACTGATAGATGAGAAGTGCCAACATAGAAAGAATATTGTTTAGTTATGCAAGAAATGTAAGCCAAAACGTGGTACCATCGTTTTGCAGACAAGACAAAAGCGCTGTTTGTTGTGTAACCAAGATTGGTTACAACTTACAACTCTCAAGGTTTGTTAAATATGATGTTCTTTTTCTTATTGAAATTTGAAAGCTCATACATAAGATAATTGATTGTCCTGAAAAGGATTGACTAATCTCTGGTGTAGTAGTAAATAACTTACTTTGTTTATACATCTCGGGTTTAAATCTGAATAACTATTTCCTCCTAATTAAAAATAAAATTATTCTATCAACGAGGTTGATCCAAGTGATAAACAGTTTGGCATCGCTTATGCATGTTTCGATTTTGAGATATTGTATGTATAGAAAATCATCACAGATTGATCTAGATTAATCAAGACAAAACCCTAAAAGACTTAGAAAGCAACAAAAATATAAAAAGAAAAAGAAAATTGTTGTCCTTAGTTGATAAGTTTTTGGTGATATTCGGGCTTTCTCAAAATGTTAGGCCCAACAATCATCTTATACAAGAAAAACGACAGCAACTTCTCTCAAGGACCCAACTAGTTTAACTTTTTTTTTTCATGTCTGCTCTTTTCCTCCCATTAGAATTAGGGTGTTTTAATGAGTCACCTAAAAATATTTTTTCGTATCATTCTATCTACAATAAAATCAAGCAATTTGATCGATAATAATAATAATATATTATTATTATTATTATGGTGTAAATAAAACGAGACTAATCACGAGCTATTCGAGTTTGACTCGATCAAAGCTTGATGAATACTAGACTCGATTATACTAGATCCGAGCTCGAGTTCGGCTCAAGTTATTAACGAGTCAAATCAAACTCAGCATACTCAAACTCTAACTCGACTCAAATTCTTAATGAGTCGAGTCGAACTCAATACTACTCGAGCTCGACTTGGCTCGTTTACAGCTTTAGACCCAACCCAATGGCAGAGATCTCTGTCTGAAATATCAATCAAAAACCTTTTCGGATTACGATATAAAACCAAACTTTGCTAACTGTCTTGAAATCGTACAAATCTTTCTAAACCCCAATCTTGCATATCACTTGGGGATCCTAAATTATTAATCATTAATTCATCATGTTTGTCTGATTCAAAATGAGTGACTCATGATTCTGTGTTTAATTAATAAGGCACACTCATTAAAAAAAACGTATATTTTTAAAAATAACATATAATCCAAATGTTAATCTATAATATTATTAGGAGGAAAAACCATAAATTTGTACATAAATTATAAAATAAACATGTAATATACTTAAAAAAATATGTGGTCGATCATGATTTTAAAAAAAATGGGCCACAATCAGTAGAGAACGATATATGTCTCCCCTATTTATTACTTTCCCAAACATTAAAGCCACACTCAACTGCCCAATTTTATACAGTCCTTTTCCATGCCTGAAAATCTGATGTGGTTCCATTTCGTTTTGTAATTCAGACTTTGTTTAATTTTGATCACATTTTTGTTTTATGTTCTCCTTTTTCATACAAAGCCCCCACTGTCCGGTTAATAGTAACTAGGGGTGTTCAAAATCGACCCAATAAGTATCTAGTGGCCTAATAAACTCGTAATATAAGTTAAAAATGTAGAAGAGATAATGAAATATAATAATAATATAGTAGTGATATTAAATTTATTGAGCCACTGAGTACCTATTAGTCCGGTTTTGAGCACCCCTAATTAGTAACCATTCGCACAATCCCCCTAATTAGTAACCATTCGCACAATCCCCCATGTTTTCCTTCTGTTTTAAGCGCAAGAAATTTGTTCCTTACTTCTATCATATTCGTGTTATTTCTATCATATTTATATCGAACTAATTAATAATATCATATCCTTTTCAAATATTTTTGTCCTTTCATGACCGAACCCACATTCAATCCGGACAACTACTATAATGTTTTTTTTTTCTTTTATGAATTACTTTGCTGGAATTCACAATTAGGAATCACTTTGGGTTAAAATGTTGGATTTGGCTTCTACATTTTAACTCTCCTATGGTTTAGAATTTTTTATTTTTTATTTATAAACATAATACGAACATGATACGAAGACTGTGAATAGCATGACACAAGACTGTAACATACATACAATATGTATACGATGAATATATAAAAGTTTACGACCTATAATTATATACATATATATAAATGCATCGAGTGGGGCAATAATGATTAATGGAGCACAACTAAAAACATCATTGGCCTAATATTGGCAAAATTTGGGGATGTGTCTTACAAAGAAATTACCGGTGAGTTTAAGGCTTTAAGGCCACAAAACATGCAGACAAGTTGCACAGGTTACCATGTTTCAAATCCCCACAAAGAAATTACCTTGTGTTCATTTGAGAGAGATAGACCTGGGCCTGTATTACAGTTTTACCGATCCTGAATCCCGGAACAACCGTGAAAGCCACCCGCGGTTCTGATTCAGGTGTAATATCCGACGAAAGGAACGCTTCCTCAGCTACACTTTCCATGTATACTTCAGAGAATCTACATCCTTTGCTTATTTGAAAGACTGATGCCTCTGGCTCGAAAGCAAAGGCTAAGCAATGCAGGAGCCAGACCCGCTTCGCCATTTCCGCGAATAAGGTGAAAAAAGTAGTGTCTGGGAATTGATAGGAACTCACCATGTCCCTACTGCTCAAATTATCGAAAAAGGGTGATTCCATCTTAGGATGAACGACTTGCAAGTACTTGGCCCGACAAAATTTCGCGAACGTTGACTTTGGTTTCATGGCAAGATATTCCTTAACTTTCAAGGATTTCAGTTCCATAAATCTATCGAAGAAGACTTGTGGATGTTTCTTTCCGTCCGGTATAGAGATGCCGAAAAGAGAGAAGTAATGATGGTGGAAGGCCTTGAACATTTCCCTGCAAATGAAGGACTCGAATGCAAAACATTTGTCATCTGCTTTCCAATAGACCACACCTTGTTGTATGGAACTAGCCGCTGCATTGATATCCCAGTCGGCGGACTTCATTTCATCGATCATCAGCCTGACAAAGTTTCTGATGGACTTAACAGTTTGACCAAGAATTGTAATCAAATGGCTAGGATTCAAGCTAGATAGGTGAAGGTTCTCGAGCACAAATAACTGACCACTTTGATTCAATCTCTTCTCCAGCAACCTGTTTTGATTATTGGATTCGACCAACTTTTCTCGAAGAAAAATTATCTCAGACTCTTTGAACTTCAGTTGAGATTCCAATTTCTTTCCCATAATCTCAAATGTCTTGGAAAGACTTTTCTGTTCCTGAAGGTCAGCTAAAACTATTGCATGTTCTGGGGAAGGATCATGCTGTTTCTTCAAGAAACATTGCTTCAATTCCGACAATTTCTTCAAGTCCGAGACAATCAATTGATCAGCAACTTGAATCTCCTCCGCGTCGTAAGGTGACTGAGCATACTGCAACCGAGCATATTCCGCCTTAATAGCCGAAATGTAGCAAATATTTTTGCAGTGAGAGCTTCCAAGGCAATCCTTCTTTCGAGCTCTTCATCATGTAAGCTGTCGAATTTCTGAGATAATCTCTTGGAGGTCTTACTGTCGTTCCATTCTTCTATTTCTTTAGGCTTAACATTCTGAACCCCATCATCAGGGACAATCCCGGCAGTAGCAGCGTGCCGGTGAAGCACTTTCGACAACGTTCGAGTCCATTTACTCTTTGATGGTGTAACAGCCGATGACTTCACCGCTTCCATCTGCAAAGTATCACAAATGACAATTAACACCTACAAGTCTATGCGAGAATTTCTTCAAACAACTTTTATCATACACCTATAAGACTGAGACCATGATCTTTAATGGAGAATGGAATTTTCTTTTTGTTGGTTTATTTTTTTCACCTTTTCGAGCTTCGAATTAGCCTTTTTTAGACAGAGTAATAAAAACGAATGCCTTTCAACACCGAGGGAAGAGAAGGCGAAGACAAACGAGAGGAGCATGAAGAACAAGAACAAGAAGAGCAAAATGTATAGAAAAATCATGCAATGACACACTCTGAAGACATGTTTTTCAACATTCACATAGTTCAAAAAGCTTGTCTTTCCAACATTCACACCATGAGCCAAAATATTCAATGCAAGGGCCAAGGGGCGAAATCGAGCGGTGGAGAAAGCATATAGAGGAATAAACATTGTACATCTCAAGAATTTTGCCTACAACTTACATGTAACTTTCTTGGAATTATATACATTGAAGGATTGTGAACTTCGTTTTAATATAAAACATGTCAGTTCCAAACACATGGAAGAATCAGAAAATGTCCAAGAAATTTCCATTGAAGAAAACCAATGCAAGAGAAAAAAAAGCATTATTTAGGTATGAAAAGCTTTTATACCAAGAGAGAAAGGACTGAAAGCATCAACAAGTTAGGAGGTGATCTAAACATACCATAAAAATGTACTGATGAAATGGTAAAAAGGGCTTAAAATTTGAGCACAAATCTAAACCAAGAAATGCTGTATTTTTATAGGATACAAGAGATAAACAGCCCTACAAAAATGAGCAAAGTTGACAAGAGGACAGCCCCCCATTGTGGTTCATGGACCACTTGAAATTTCCACCAAAGTTGCACATAATTTTTTACAATTGCTATATTTGACCCCACAACATTAAAAATCAAAATACCTATAAAACAATTTGATTGAAGTGTTAAACATGAAATAATATTCAGCAATTACCTATAAACACCAATTAACTGGAGAAATCCCAGAAAGTAGAAAATTGGGAGTTCCATAAATTCATAGGATTCTTTAGGGTCTATGCATTCACAGTTCACACAACTTAAAAGAACTCTAAAAATAAAGTAAGCTGAGTTTATTGGGGGTCATTTGGGGACCACAAAGTGAGAAATCTGATATGAAACAGTTGCAGCATATTCATGAGCTTTGGGATTTTCACGTGGCTTGCCAATGAGTGCACTGTCATGCAATGACTTTATTCTTTTGTAGTATTTCTCACAAGGTAATTTTAAATATCATGCAATTGGAAGCACATTTATTGACCAAATTGTTTATTTTTTTTAAAGTCTCTCATTTTCCTCTTTTCTTAATAGAATTTGTCAAAAAAAAATAATACAAGTGTACGAATATGATACGAAAAAATAATCGAAGCATAAAACAAAATATACAAATGACACATATTCCAATTTATCAATATATAATGCTATTTCCTAAAAAAACAATATATAATGTTATTAAGTACATAATAACTCACCAAGATATATGAACATGCAAATTATGAAACTATACAATAGGCATAGATCAAGTCAATATAATAATAATAATAATAATAAAAGAAAAAACAATGCACTGCAAAGTTGTTTTCTTTTTGCAGTGCAACAGCTTTAAACATCCGTTGGATTTCTGCAACATCTTTTTATATTCACTGAGATTTGTGCCTATTTGTCTTAAAACCAAAACCCGTTTGCCAAATTTGTCCTACACACTAGTTGCCTAAATCTAGATATAAATCTAGTTTTTATGGTCTTTGGTGGGAATTACACACACGTGCATGTGTTAGATTAAGATCTCCATCAAAGGCTTAAGTTATTAAAAAAAGAGATTAAAGGCTTAAGTTTTTTTTTGAAGTCTAAGCCTTTTTGTGGCCGTAGCTACATGGATCCAATTATGGCTTGAGTCCAACCGGATTGAACCCTTAGACCAGATGCAAAATTCTTTTAAAGCTTGAAATTTTGCTTAACTGAGTTTTTTATTACTCGATTCAATAAAATATTGGTGAATTAGATATTAGTAGCCTTAATTGATCCAAATAATCACCATCTCTTTCCCTTAGAAAAAAATATGTTAGGGAAAATCATATTGAAGAGTCATGAGATATCGTACAGTCATTCTTTACTGTTTTGATAACGTAAATCTCAAGCAAACAGAATCCATAAATTTAAAGTTCACACTCCTTTTAAAACATAAAACAGAATCCTGTCGTGTTATATTAATAAAAAGGAACAAAATGAAATTGACGTCATATTTCGCTGGAAAATCAGAAGGAGAGTGAAAGAACGACAGCCCAGAAGCAGTTCTGAGCCAAATATATATTTTTTAAAAAATGATGAATGCGAAGGTAAAAAAACCCAGAAGCTGAATCCCGAGAAACAAACAGAAAGTAGTGCCACTAAAAATCAAAAGGCGAATTGGAATCAATGAGAAAGCAACTGGAAGCCAGAACAAAAATACGAATAGAAGCAAACGTTAAGCTGAATCAAAAATAAATACTTGGAAAATAAAATATAAAACCTAATGAGAAACTAAGCTGAAAACCCCCGATGAAATTAAGCTGAAAACCCCAAATAAAACCCTCAAAAAAAGCAAATTAAGATCATTACTGATACAGAAAACTTTATACATGTATGAACAGGCCAATCTTGAGACATCCTTTTTTTTCTAGATTTATTTGGAAATAAGAGAAAATGGTACCGAACAGTAAATGGAAACAAAATAAAACCAACCCATAAAAGTAAAGCTTCATTAAAATTTGTAACTTACCTTAAAAGGAAATCCCGTTTTTCATACAATTACGGAGCGGAGAAGAAAAGAAACAAAACTACTGCTTAGCTTGAAATATCAAAAACCCAACCAGCGAAACTTCTCCAATGCAAGAGATTGTTTTTTTTTTTTTGATGTTTTCAGGAGGAAAAACAATGCTGGAAGCTTGGTAAGAGAAGAAATGAAATGACGAAAAAAATGACAAAAACATGTTTTTCTTCGGTGTTTAAAATTTCGGTTAACCGAATTAACCGACTGAACTAATTTTTTTTTCCGGTTAATTGATTGATTAATTTTAGGTTCGGTCGGTTAACGATTAATTATTTTTTAAACTTCGATTATCGGTTAATTCGGTTTAAAATTGGTTAAATAACCGAATTAACAAAATTACTCGAAATTTTTATATTTTATATATTTATTTTTGGTCACTAAACTTTTAAAAATTATAAAATGGTCATTAAACTTTATCATATTAGCACAAAATGATCATTAAATTTATTAAATTCTTAAAAAATAATCATTAAAAATTTCAATATTTATCAATAATTTATAATGTGCAATAAATCGATAATCATTTTGTAATAATTCGATAAGTTTAATTGTTGTTTTATAACTTTTGAAAGTTCAGTGGCTAAAAAGATTATTTTAACATAGTTTAGTGACCATTTGTTTAATTTACCTAAAATTTTATAACAAATTTCGGTTAACCGAATTAACCAAACTTTTTTCGGTTTGGTTAAAAATTTTCGAAAAAATTTTGATTCGGTTAACGGTTAATAGAAAAAAATTTCGGTTAATAAAATTTTAGAAGTTTGTTCGGTAGATTAACCAAACCGACCGCTTGAACAACCGTAATTTTCCGTTATGTTTTGTTTTATGTTTTTGCCATTTTTATTTATCTTTATTTATTAATTGAGAACATAATATGATTATTCAACACTAATACGCTAAAAAACAATTAAAATGTAGTAATATGAAATTAATCCACGAGGTTCTGGTTTAATTATAAAAATTGGCTAGTACAACTAAAGAAATAAGGTAATTATAAAACCAAACCGAATCGAACTTATTTGGATTCCGGTTATTATTCTTTCGTTATTAAATTTCGAAAGTATTTTTTATAATGTTAAAAAAAAGATTTTTTTTATATTTGTACTTATTGTTATTTTTGTTTATTTAAATAAAAATTAGTTTATATAAAAGTACCAATAATTAATTACAAACAAAAAATGAGCTTTGATTCCATTCAATAATTAGTACAAATTTAGATTTAACACGATGAATTGATCATCCTATTATTTTTGAATATTAAAAAATTCCAATTTATTTAATTAATATCTATAGTTTATTTTAAAATTATGAATAAGGCATTCGATTAAGCCCTTTAAACCTCTAACATTGCAAGTTGCACTATTTGCGATGGTGGATTTACATGTAATGAAGGGTGGGTATAGATTTTTTGAAGTTTACATATTTATCATTAATTTTTTTTATTTTTATGAATTGGTCTTTAAAATTATATAATATTTATGACTTATGTCCATCTTAAAATTTTGAGTGTACCCACCTTAAAATATATTTCTAGATCCGTCACTTATTAACCGAATTTTTTTCGGTTAATTCGGTCGGTTAATTCTAGGTAAGTTCGGTTAACGGTTATTTTTTTTTAAAATTCATTTATCGGTTAATTCGGTTCGAAATCGGTTAATTAACCAAATTAACCGAAATTATTATATATTACATATATTTATTTTTGGTCATTGAACTTTTAAAAATTATAAAATGATCATTAAATTTTTTGATATATTACAAAATATTCATTAAACTTTTATCAAATTAGTATAAAATGAAAGTTCAGTGACTAAAAAGGTCATTTTACCATAATTTAGTGACCAATTGTGTAATTTATCCAAAATTTTATAATAAATTTCGGTTAATTCGAAAACCGACTGAATTAACCGAAATAATTTCGGTTCGGTTGGTTAAGGCTAATTCAGTTCGGTTAACGGTTGAAATTCTAAAAATTTCGGTTAATTTTGTTATGGTTAATTCGGTTCGGCCACCGAAAGAATTAACCGAATACACACCCCTAATCCCTGGTTCAAACAGGATTAGAGAATATAATTGATCACACCCATAAGTTAAGAAATGATGCATTGATGTCTTGTCAAGCATGACATTAACATAAATTATGGCATGCTTTAATTAGTACTAATTTAGATTTAGCCCTTTTTGATGTCTTAAGCTTCTTCTTCTTTTAGTTCATTTTCAACTTGTATACTTCCATGATAGGTGAATATGTATTTTGATGTTTTAATTTGATTTAAATGTTTAATTTAGTTGTTTTTACTAATTAGTATCTGAATTTAATTTTTTATTCAAATTATACTTAAAACCCAATTTATTAATTTTAATTTGTTAAACGATTATTATCCCATACACATGCGGTGTAAACTTTTTGTTTTCACAAGCGCCTTAATTTTGTGTTTAAGGTTTTAGTTTAAGGTATAGAGTTTAGGGATTTAGTGTAGAGATTTATAATTTAGGGTTTATGGTTAGAATTTAGAGTTTAGGATTAGGGTGTACGGTTTAGGATAATATGGTTGGGGATTTAGGTTTTAACCTAAAAACACTAAATTTTAACCATCAACCTAAAATTCTATCAACATCCCTTAAACTCAAAACTACAACACTTAAACCCTAAACCATCATGTAACACCCTCAAAATTAAATTAGAAACTCTAATTTTATATTGGAAATTTATAATTCAAAAACCCTAGAATTTGGGAATTAGGTATCTAAAACCCTAGTTATTTAATTTGGGGATTTATTTGAATTAAGCTAATTTTGGTGACCAAATCGAGAACTTCTGAACTTTGGGGCCATGTAAAACGGGCGGGACAATTCCAGGGGACCTCCTCTGAAATTTAACCATTTTCTTTAAAGGGAATTTAAATCCTTAAGTTAAAACCCTAAGCTTCAGGCCATCCTTTTCCTCTCAGCCGCACGGCTAGTCTAGTAACCCTCTCCGTTTTGAATCCAAAACCCTTAACCTTGCGTTCTCCGATCAGGCGCCGGCGAAGTGGGTTGGCGTCGTCTGTGGTTTGCACCGTGCCGCTCATCGCACTCCCCTCGTCCGCGCGAACCGAACCCCGGTCACCCTTCTCCTTCCCTCGTTCGGTTTCGACTGAAACTACAAGGAAACCGTTTGGTTCCCTTGCTTCGCCTTGCGCCCTCGCAAAACCATCCCGAGCCTTCGTTCTTCGCCGTCATCTGCCGTTTGGGAGAGACAAAACCAAGAATCATTCGGTTTCCCTTGTGTCACCGCAAGCTCCGCCGTCGAGCTCTTTCTCCGTTCGTGTTGGGTAAGTGAGGAAAAGGTTCTTTTTTTAGGGTTTTGTGGTTATGGTATCCGGTGCCTTTAGGCTGGTGAGTTCTTCGTCGCCGTCGTGTGAGGATGCCGCCACCGCCGTATTGTGTCGCCGCTGTGTGTAACCGCCGCCTTGGCTTCTTCGTGGGACTGCCGTGGCTAGGGTTCCAAACCCTAGCAATCGTGGGAAAATTTCCAGCGGGCTGGGTTGTGGGAGTGGGCCTTCTACCTTTTGGGCCGCGTGGTAGGGAGTAAGAGAGAGCCCAAGGCCTGCTGAGTCGGACTAACTGAACCGAACCGGTTGGAAGGGCTGTGTATCAGTTGAACCGGACCGAGTTAGCGAGTGAACCTCTAGACTGAACTGGCAGAATCCTTTGCGACCCGAATTTGACCAACCCGGCCCGACCTGTTCACCAGAACAGTGACGTCAGCCCTGACTAAGGGGGATGACGTCAGTGTTGACCTGTATGATGATATCAGCTTTGATTGAAACAGTCAATGTCAACACTGATAGTTGACTTTATACCACCTTTTAAATCGAACCCGAATCGATAGTTTTGTTAATTGTAATTTATTTTTGGAAATTTAAAAAGTTGTGTACGAGATCTAATGAGATTTGCTTATGTGTTTCAGACGATATCGATTTCGAGGATGACGTTTTATCACCTGCTCATTCTGTTCAGTCTGCTCCTGCGCCTTTAGCGAGAGATACACGTGAGTTTTTAGCATCGTTCAGTTAGGTGGCATAGTAATAATTTTGTTAGAATGTGAATTTAACTTAGAACTCTACCTCGTAGGTTCTGACTCAGCTAGACCTAGCGCTAGTTTAGACTATGAGAGGCGTCAGCTTCGACGTTAGAGCTTCAGTCGCTAGAGGTGTGTTCTTTGTAGGTGTTATATTCTGTGAAATGTTTTACAAATTTTGAATAACTATTTTTTGGGTTCAGATTTCACTGAGATTTTAAATGCTATGCATATTGTGAATTGTGTTTTATGAGATTATCAGAACTTTCGAATTGTGTTTCTCGTATTTTATTACGATACAACTGTGTTAACAATGTGATCATAATCATTATTTTATTATGCATGAGATGAGTTGTACGGAGGAAGAAGTGGTTTGACCACACTGTGATTGGAGAAATAAGGGGTGAGGGGTTCAGGGGAACTACCTCCACTGTGATCGGTTGGCTCTGCCACCACTGTGATTGACTATTTATTAGTATCATCTCATACACTGTGTTTTATAATGACATGTTTTTACCTCGTGTTATTTTTGTGAAACTGTATTTTATGATTGTTGCACTTAGAGACACACTGAGCTTAATAGCTCACTCTCTTATAACTTATCTTTCAGATTCCTGACTCTAGGCGACCTGATACTCGGAGGGCTTCTTGCGCATTATGTTTTATTTCTTCATCAGTACAGATTCACAAATTTTTAATTATTATTATTTTTATTATATTTTTTATCAGATTTGGGTTGTAATTTGGACTAGAGACTATTTGGGATTTGAGGATGTTTTTATTATTGAACTGAATATTTTATTATACTTATGGATTTAATGTTTTAATAAATGATAACGAATTTATAAAGTATCTTTTATAGAAAAGTTAAATGATTTGTTATAAATATATTGGTTTCTTGAGGGCAAAGTTTTCAATCGTGACTTCTTAAATTCGGCTTTTTTTCTCGGCCGGGTTTAGGAGTTATACCTCAACCTTAAATAGAATTCCTAAACCCTAAAGCTAAAGCGTTTGTGTAAACAAAATTTTCACAAGCACTAATGCATGGAATAATTATCTTTTGTTAAAACCCGTATATATGAAATTGGACCAAAAAATAAATTCTAATAGTTAATAGGAACAAAAAAGTTTAATACTGAACTAAACATCAAAACCAACTTCATGTATCAATATATATATTCTGTCTTGATCTCTTGAAACATGTAATAAAACCTCAAATCATGAATACCGCAAAGACTTTAATCTTCCTGACCCAATCTGTTTCATCCACAATGTTAGAATTCAAACATTAATCTCACTTAAAAGGCATAACAACCGTCTTGCTAAACCAACGTATAATTGATTATCAAAACTTAAACTTTAGTATATGACACCAATATGCCGTATAGTTTGTGACTCCTACTATGACCATATTGACATTTCTCTCTTATTTTCTAATAAACATAAGAGTAACGAATCGAACAAATGAAGCACAGTGCACCAAATGAAGAAGCAGAAATAACACAGTATGAGCATAAGAGTGAATTATTGTTGTTGAGAAAGTTCATATAAATGTTGTCTTCTGCAGCCAAAAATTTTATTCAAAGTTGATATCAGAGTTAGCTATCTAGCTTGGCTACGGATAAATGCCTAGTTATAAGTATTTTCATAAATCCGAGTAACCATATTCTATATCGATTTAGTCATATCTGAATAAATATCGAACACGAATTTTAAATCCTGATACTATTACCTAAATCTCCAGTATCAAACATTTGTCGGGAACTTTAAGGCTCAAAGGACACAGTATATTCATCCCCACTTTGGGTCTACTTTCTTTGAATCCATACCCATCACATGGAATCCAATGGCAACTGGTGGTGGAAATGCACAACTTTGATTTGTGTTTTTACTGTTGAAATTCAGATCTTTTCATGATGGAATCCAATGGCAAAACACAGATCTGAATGCCAACCTTGGGTTTAACCTTACAAATCCTCATCTCTGCATACTTACTTTTTCTTCCATTTCATCAAACGGATTGTAAAAGTACATATATATATATATTCGGTTTCATGTTCGTGTTTCTTGATCTTGGGTTCTATTCGGAAACACAGCTACATCACAAAAGTTAATATTCTAAGAGGTCAAGTAGTGAATGCTGATGCAAATGAACCAAAATAATGATCATGGATCACTTGTGATCTGCAATGCAACATCCCATTTTGTGTACAACTTTCAACTGTAGTTGCCACATTGATCATTCAATCCAAATACAGTGAAGTAAAACAATTTTTTTAAGGATTGAAATTTACAATATTGCAAAGTTTTCTGTTCAGCTTCTTGGTCTGCCTGTCGGAAAATTCTCCGCCAACAATTGAAAGCACACGACATAACATGTGTCCAAGCATAATTTAAAGCGGATATTGTCCATGGTTTATCATGAACATATATATATATATATGTATATATACACACATACAAAGAGTTTAATGGAAGGCAAAATAAGCGCAAATTTCACCAACAACCAGTTGGTTTCAATATTTCAAAGTTCAAACAGATTGCTGGAGGAGGTTATAAAGCTAGGTCAAACCACATGACAGGGCTTCTAAAATGTTCCTACAAGAACTTGGGGTGAACTCAGCTGTAACTTCTTCTCTATTATTTTGGCTGTTTACATCGATTTGTTTTGTATGCTTTCGCGTGTGTGTATATAATGTAGTAAAATATCCATTTGCAGAGATTTTGCTTTATTGATTCGATTAATACATTACTTCCACTGCACTGCAACAACCAGCAGGAAACATGGGGGAAAGGTTGTCTTTACGATTGCTTAGGTGTCCGAGAGAACTAAGAGCGCAACTAAGCCTAAAAACCATGTATACATACGTCGATAGTTAGTAATATAGAACACGATTTGGATCCGGAGCTTAGTTCAGTTGAGAGGTGGCATCCAACAGATTTAACCTTCGGACCCCTACTGCAGCCTGCTTTGTAATTAAAAGGGAAAGAAGTTTTTTAACACAGTCTAGCTAACAAATTATTTAAGCAATGTAAGAGAGATGGTTTTACCTGTAGGTATGTTGGACTCTTGAACAGCAAGAAATTCCTCTTTAGCTATTTTTGGTTCTTTTGAATGTTGAGATGATCATAAGTTTTTTGTCCACCAACCATTCCTCTTTGTCTCGAAACATGACATTTCCAACGCAAACTCTGATTGCTGCACCAGAAATGTATCCCACCACAGCAATAACCCATACCCAATCCACATTTCTCAGCATGGAATGGTTTTTTCCGTTTACATCAGAACTTATGGGGACTGTTTCAGGATGATGGTCACAAGGGGGCAATGGTATCCCACATAGTTCTAGGTTGTTTTCATATCTAGAAGCCGGAAACGTTGTAAGTTGTCCGGTTGAAGGAATAGGACCGGTGAGGTTATTGTTGGAGACATCCAAATCTGTAAGAAATGTGATAAGCCCCAAGGATCCTGGAAGCCCGCCTTGAAGAGAATTATAAGATAGGTTAAGCAAGCAAACTTCTTTCAAGCCCTCAAAGGTATCAGGGATATTTCCAGTTAATCTGTTGTGTGACAAATCCAGAACATGCAGATTGGACATGGAACCGATGTTGTCGGGAATAGTGCCGGAAAGATGATTGAAAGAAAGATCCATAAAGAGAATGGTGCCATTACTTGTTTTTATCATGTGGTTTGGCCAACTATATATTGTTATCAAAGAACAAGAATTGGACTCAAAGCTTTCCTGCAACTTTGCTTCACTGATTCCTTCAGAGTAGATTAAACTATTCCTCATCCTACAACCACTTCTCCCTTCGTCTCTCAAGAACATATATCCACCTTTGGAACTCAAACTAAATATGGGATCGAAGCGTTTTTGGGAAGCGAGATTCGATGGAATTTGACCTGTAAACTGATTGCTTCCCAAATCAAGCCATATGAGGTTTTTGAAACTTCCAAGATCAGCTGTTTGAATATTCCCAGAAAATGAGTTATAACTTAACTGCAGAATGCTCAGTTTCTGAAGGTTGTGAAGACCAGCAGGGATGGTTCCAGTTAGTCGATTAAACGAAAGTGACAACCATGAAAGATTTGTACAATTAGTGATTGATGCAGGAATGTTCCCACTGAAGCCATTGTTGTTGAGCGCAAGCTTCTCCAAGTTCCGAGTTCCCGAGCATATGTCGTTTGGGATTTCACCAGAGAAGTTATTCCCCCACATAACAAAGTCATAAACATTTGGTAGCTTCCAAACTTCTGATGGGATCGGTCCGCTTAGATGGTTTCGAGCAAAGTTAATCGTCTCCAATCTCTTACAGTTCCCGATATCTGCAGGTATTGTTCCTGACAGAAAATTGTCTGCAAGGAGTAATCTTCGTAGAGAGGAGTTGGAGCATATCCCCGAGGGTATTTTGCAATCGAAGCCATTGGAACTAAGGTCAAGGACTTGAAGCTTAGTACAGTTTGCAAGAGATACAGGAATGAAACCACTAATGTTGTTGAATGGAACTTGCAGGATTAGCAGACTAGAAAGATAACTAATGACTGTAGTGAGGAAATTTCCTGAAAGCTGATTGCTTCCAAGATTGAGCCTTTGCAAGCCATTGCATGACTTGAATGTCTCAGGGAAACCACCTGAAAGTTTGTTCCCCGAGAGGTCGAGCTCCGTTAGAGTCCCACACGTGGAACCCATTTCAGGTGGGATATTGCCAGAAATGGTGTTCTGAGCTAAATTCAGATGCTTCAAATTCCTCAAATTCCCCAAAGAAGCTGGAATTTTACCCTCCAGCTTGTTGAGGGAGACATCAAGGTTCTCAAGAAGCTGACAGTTAGTCAAGCTTTGAGGAATTCCGGTACCGTAAAGAGAATTATTCGACAAGTTAAGGGCCACAAGGTTAGCACAGTTCTTGAACTCAAGCATTGGGAAATCACCAGATAAGTTGTTGTGGGAAAGGTCCAATGATTTAAGGGACTTGGAGAAATCAGAAACTAGAACAGCAGGGATATCACCAGGGATAGAGTTATGTGAAAGGTGTAAAGAAACCAAATGGAAACAAGAACCCAAAAATGTTTCAGAAATTGGCTCCGATAAATTATTGAATGACAAATCAAGTGTCTCAATAATGCAGGAAGGATGAGATGCCTTGTTGAGGAAGAAATTACCAGAGAACAAATTTCCACTCAAGTGGAGATGTTTGACTTTCCAGGACCATGAGATCATCCATATGCAGACGACCAATTAGCCGGCATCGGTGAAGTTAAGCATAGTAACGTTTCCATGCGAAGAACACGAGACACCTCGCCACGAACATGGAGTTAAAGATTCTAATCTCCAATCATCGAGGAAGCCTTGGGGATCAGCAGCTACAGAGTTTTGCTTGAAACCCAACATTGCCATCACTTCATTACTAGGATTCTGCTGCTGCAAAGACAGGGTAAAGCTATTGCCTAGGAAGATGAAAATGAAGAAGCTGAAGAGATGCATGCATTGATTCTGGAAAACCCAGAAATTTCCCATTTTCAGTTATTTGGATGAACATCAACATGGTCCTTATTGCTTATTTATAGCTACAGAAGTTATGACTGCAGTGTTACCAGGAAATTTCTCATCTTGAAATGTGTTTGCTTTTCATCTTACTCTCTGTAACTGTAATTACTCATTTTTTTTCCGGATTGAGTTTTTTTTGTTCGATCTAGTTAATTTTTAGGTCATAACGAGGTGGCACAGAGATTTTAGTGGGGTCAGTCGAAAATTTTCATTCGAACTTCGAGTAGGGTAAAAATTTAATTTTTATCTTTGTATTTATTTTATTAGTTTAGAAGTAGGGTGATCTATAGTTTTGTAATATTAGTATGTTTTTTATTAGATTTAAGACATGATTTAAATATCATGATGTATAAGTTTATTTTTTTAATATATGTTATTTTATGTTCATGTTTTTATTTACGTTTATGTATGATTTATTTTGTTTTTAGTTGCATATTTGATATATTTAATTGTCAATAAAGTGCTCCATTTTTTCGACGGTAAACTTGGCTACCAGTTTAAGACGTAGATGGTAGTTTTCGTTTATCCCTCAAACATTAGAGCTCTTAAAATTTACTCGCACATATAATCGAATTTTAATTTAATCGTCACTTTAACCCGTAAAATTTGATATTAATAAAACGGTCATTATTTGGTACCAATTTTGGGCGGTGTGGGGTGCTAATCCTTCCCCATACGTAATCAACTCCCGAGCCTAAGTTTTTTTTTTTAAAAAAAAATCTCTATTTTTTGTTTTAATGGTGTCCAGTCTACCCAAAGTGGCTAGTGGCGACTCCAAAATTTTCAAAAATGAGTTTTCCCCAAATTCCCATTTTTAAATAAAATTTTCAAATAAAAGAATGACCCATTTTTAAGATAATTAATTATTTTAAACCCTTTAATATACTTTAATATTAATTATTTTTGTAGCAAAAAAATTAGTCGCTGGGGACTTGATTTGTTTTCTTAAAAGGAGTTAAGCCAAAAAATTTACAGCTTTATTAATATTGAAAATTGTGAATTAAAGTAACAATTAAACTAATACTTGTTTATAAGCGCGAGTCTATTTTAGCATTTAAATCTGGCATATAAACCCATTTGTCTAAGTGAGGGGAAAATGCTATTGCTTTCGAGGGGATATCGTTCCCCCGTATGGGCCTAGCAAGTACCTTCGTGGCTCTACTACTCTATGCTTTCGAGGGAATATCGTTTCTCCGTAGGGGCATACAGGAATGAGTCCCCTGAATTGAACCCGGTTGAAAGGAGCCTATAATGGGTGATGACCAGGGGCCTTGCTACCCTTAGTAAGGGACAACACGGACAATTCAAGTACCTTTTACACCAAAATTGCATATAGAGAACATAGAAACCCCACCCCTTTAGAGCCATGCGGATAACCTAGGTGTTTTAGACAGTACGTAAATATGGTCATTTCTCATTTTATTTCTTCATTTTATCTGATGCTAACTTAATTCTTTTTTATGTCTTATTTTGTTTTACATTTTTCTTTTTTTCATTTGCATCTGCACCATACAATAAAGGGTTGATTTTCAAGCTGATCACTCAAATTGGAAAATTTTTATCATGAATGAGAATTATCTCAAGGCAAAGATAAAACATGAGGGACCAACGTTGATACCCGAAAGTGACCACACCAAATGAAGATGTTAGCCGCGACCCTTCGTCCTTGCACCATCGTAGAGACCGAAAAGAGTTCGAGATGGTTTTTGAAGTCGGTACCTAAAAGCAATCGAGCCAAATAAATATACCAGCTGCAGCTATTCGTCCATTTGTTAACTTTAAGGCGAAAAAGGGATCGAGGTTTTTTTCATCTACTTGAAGCACTCGAGGAGTTAGAAGAGTCGAAGCCCACCTATAGAAGAACATGTTTTATCTTCTGTAAATATTCCTATATTCGATGAAAGTTGTTCTAGGGTGATCATCTATGGAATTAACACCTTTATTTGCATTCATACCACATCATACATGGTGTTGATTCAAGAATGGTCCAATTTAGAAGACATTCGAGATAGGAGAGATGTATGCGATGCTAGGAGCGACAATGCTATAGTATCAGATTGAGCCAAACGAAGACAAGTAGAGAAAAAGTTCGATGGTGAAACACATGTCAGAATTAGGGACGGTGTAGCTCGGACGTAGAGGCGGATCCTCATTGAATCCAATAGGGCTATAATTCCCCAAATTTTAAAATCTTCACATTTAGCCCCTTTAAAATTTCAAATATTTTGATTTAGCCCTTTATAAATTTTGAAAATATTATTAATGTGTTTCAAATATTTTTAAATTATTCAAAAGCCTTAAAAGCCTTATTTTTTTTTGAAATTTAGTTGAACTTTTACAAGAATTTTACATTAAACCCTTTACTACATCTGAAAGTTTTAATTTAAACCTTCAAAATTTTTAAGGATTTTAAATAAACTCCTTTAAGTTGGATTATCAAGATCCGCCCTGCTTGGACGCATTGTTCAAAGTTCGACTCATTTGTACCCGAATTTACCGAAGAAGAGACTATTGTCTGCATTTTACCTGCACCGGTCAATGGTCTTCCCAAAAGCTCTAAAGTACATAGATTGTGCCGCTGCGGATCCTTGGAATAGCATAAGTGAAGAATGACGGGTGTGCCTATTAGACGCGAAGTGCATTTCGTGCTTCCCAAAGTCAAGATCTCAAGAAAAAAAAAAGCCAATTGTTATCTATAATTCATTTTCAGCTTCTTACAATCAGACATCTTCTCCATTAAACGGAAGCCTTTCTAAGGACTGTTTGAGAATCAACACCTCATTGTCATTTATTCTTGCATCATGACATATTTAGGTTGTTTCATACATTTTTGTGACACAGTTAATCATAATATTGATATTGTTTGAGTCTTTAATTTTGTTTAGCAAAGCATTCATGTGCATTCATTGCATCATTTTTGTTGCCACTTGAGAGGGGAGCCTCACTCTTGAATCACTATTCTCCAAAACTTTCACTACCCAGCCCTATATCCATTTATCACCGAATCACTCAGCCATGCGTTCCTACCGCCTCAAGTTTGTCACCACACCATCTTTGGTTTTTATTTTAATGATGTCCGGTCTACTCAAAGTGGCCGGTGGCGACTTCAAAATTTTCAAAAATGAGTTTTCCCCAAATTATCTTTTTAAAATAAAATTTTCAAATAAAAGAGGGACCTCTTTTTAAAATAATTAATTATTTTAAACCCTTCAATATACTTTAATATTAATTATTTTTGTAGCAAAAAAATTAGTCGCTACAGTAACATCATCAAATGTGGGGTTAAGAATAGGTTGGAAATTCATTGAAAAAAGGAACAGAAATTGTTGGGAAAAAATCTTCTTGATTAGTCAAATAATGCGTCTGGTGAGAAGAAGCTCAAACAAGTGAAGTAATTCAAGTCAATGGAATGGACCCATAACTTCTGAAAAGGTTAATATTTCCCCCAAATCCTTTGTTTGGTCTGTGGTATTGTGTTGTTCAAAAGCCAAAACAGCTTGTGCATAACGCCATTGACAAAATCAAAGGAGAAAACATTTTCGTTCAGTTCATCGCCTTCTGATTTCAGTTGCTGACGATGATCAAATTTCCTCTTGACTTGTGTTCCAAGTATAACCAAATCTTGGTTTCCAAGTCAATGCGATTATGGCAATATTTGACTATAGGAGCTGAAGTTAGATTTGAACCATGTGATTTAGGAATTGATGGTTTCGAATAAATTTCAAATTATTTTTATTTTATTTTATTCTATTCAATAATATATAATAAATTTGTTTATGCATTGATTCGAAAAAATCATACGCAATTCAAAAATATTGTACGTCTAGTAGGGGTAGAAATTGGGTGGGTAATATCCGAATACTGTGAGAATCCGACGAGATGGGGAATAACTGAAATCTTCACTCACGAGGACATGGACGAGAGAAGTTTTATCACCGAAGCTCAAATGGGGATAAGAACGGGATTATTGTATCCGAACCGTGGAGATAACTGAACCATAATCGTATAAATAACCGTAGGGATCCAAAAAATATCCGCAAGGATCCCGATATTTTACAAATTTTTTTTATAAATATATACTTATTTATCTATATACTTTTAATATATATCTTAATAAAAAAAACTCTAACTATATTATTATGTCTTCAATTTTCTCTCAAACCTAGCCACACTCAAATTTTTCAACATGTTTCTATCTTAGTTTTTAGATATAAGCTAAAACCCTTATCTAAATATTCCCCAGTACAACACCCTTTCAATCTTCATCATCTTGTAACTGCATTCAATCGAAAGTATCCAAACTTTATATTTTGAACTGAATTGGCCATTTATTTTGGTCAGTAAAATAATAATTTTATTTAATATTTTTGGGATGGGGATTCCCCGAAAACCGTGGACATTTGCGCGGGAGGGTATATGGAAGAAAAACTCCTCAAAACATTTAATAGAGATTTCCCGAAACCGTAAGTGTTGGGGACGGAGTGAAAAATACAAAATCTTCTCCGCCCCACCGATTCCCAACCCTAATCTCTAGTCCCAAATTCAATTCGACTTAATTTTTTTTTGGATTGGACAAAAAAATAGTTAACTAGAATTCTTCCTGAATATAACGGAAAAGAAAGGATGAATAATTATCATAAATAATTTCGTCTACAGGTGCACCACGGTTTGCGCCAGCCAAGACACCAACTATTTTGTTGTGCTTCCGACTCACCTTTCGAATCTTCACTTCCAAATCAATTTTCAAGAAGTTTCGACCTAGCTTTTTTACAGTTTATATATTACAAAAAATTAAATAAACTTACTTTTTATATTAATATTTGTATGTTCTTAAAACAAAAAATAAATGTTTTTTTATTATTTAATTTCAATTTGTGTCAGGCCAACTTAATTCCATACCAAAATATCTTCTCATCAATTGACATGCATAAAAAATAAAAAATACGTAAAAAAATTTAAAATTTTAAAAATTACTTTTTATATTTTTAAAAAAAATTATTATCTCATACACATACGATATAAACTCTTTATTTCCAAAAGCGCTTTAATTTTAAGGTTTATGATTTAAAAATTAGGGTTTGTAATTAGAATTTAAAGTTAAGATTTAAGTAATGTAGTTAGTATGAACTCGTATCTCTTAGGATGATTATAAGATAATATTTGTTCATAAACATAGCAATTTGATCATGTATCTTTTAAGATGAAGATCATTCACTGGCGCACTTGTTGAGTTCATTTAAAACTTGAATATAAAATTAAAAATATTTAGGATGTGTTTTTGGTTGCTTTTAACAACCTAAAAGCACTTTTTAAGTGCTTTTAAAACAAATTAGATGTTTTTGTTGCTTTTAGAAGTGATTTTCTACCCAAACCCAAAAACTAGATTTTATGGCTTTTGCGGTAGATAAGCTAGTTTGAAAAGTAAAATTACTTTTTTACCATTTATTATTTAATTATAATTGATTGTTAAACTAAATTTATACGTAATTATAAAATAATATAGGAGTATATGTTATAGTATTTATATTGAAAATAATTTTTTTATTATAGTTTATATTTTTAAATTAAAAATTTTATTATATTTTAAGTTGATTTATTTTTAAATTAATTTTTTATTATAATTTAAGTTGACTTATTTCATACATCATAATATTAACAAATTTGAACATCACCCAAATTCACTTATTTTACTTTACAATACTATGTCTAAAATAGATATTTTGTCATCTCAAAATTACTTTCTGACATTAATAACAAACACCAATCTAACTTTTAAAATTACTTTTTTATCACACTTTAAAATTATTTTTTTCACCTTACTTTTTAAAAGTAATGTCACCCTAAGCTTTAATATATTTTAATGGATATATACAATGAAAAACTATAAAGCCCTGTCGAATAGAATCAGAAAATTGTTCATCAATCTACATCAAAGAAATATTCTTCATCAATCTGGGTTTTTTACCGATGAAAGCACAAAGCAAGGGTTTTTCAAAGCAGATGAGTAAAATGGGAGGGAGCCAAAGGATTTACCCCGCCAATCCCGCCGACTACAAGCTTCTGGAAGAGATCGGCAATGGCGCTAGCGCTACGGTTTATCGAGCGATCTACCTCCCTCTAAACGACGTCGTGGCTGACAAGTGTTTAGAACTCGATCGCTGAAACAATGGCAATCTGGATTCCGTACGTCGTGAAACTCAAACGATGGGTTGGGTCGGTCACCCGAATCTCATCAGAGCGTATTGTTCCTTCGTCGTGGATCGTAACCTATGGGTCGTCATGCCATTCATGTCGGCGGGATCTTGTTGATAACTGCAGGGATGGTTTTACAATAACGGAGCAATGCAAGCAAGTGCGCCTCTCAGTGAAATGCTAAACTCTTGTAGTGAAGTTTAAACCATTATGTTCAAATAAAGAAAGAAGTTTTAACCATTACATTTTGCACATTCATATTATATTCATTTTACTCCTTATTACAGACTTTTTTATGTTCTTACATCTCCCAATGTTATATGTTCATGTCATAAAATCATGTTGTACCCGAATGTGTACAAGAATGATTTTCAATCCCAGAAGAAAAAAAAAGCAAGCAGAACCATCACCAGGAATAGTTGAATGTAGAGAATATAACATTCATGTTATGGACAACAATGTTAAAAATGCCACTGTCATAAAGATCCAGGCATGTTCTGGATACATTCCCATCATGGAATTAACGTGCATTAGAAGATGTAAGGGTTGAGCCTCTCAAGATCCTGGCAGTGAATGCAAGTCCAGGGAAATAAAGGAGGATCAAGACAGTATCCATGTATATTCCGTATCTGGCAAACATGGCAGCTGATAAGAAGATCCTCGGGTTCTCGAGAACGGCACATGATGCAAACCGAAGCAGCTGAGAACTATTAAAAGAAAGCCCAGAAAAGTTCAAAATGAGTTCAGGAAAATCAACTATAAAGAACCATAACAATGCAACAAATGAAAATGGATGAAATACAATGTTACTTTTTTTTATTGTGTTTTTATGATTGGAAGGGTCATTGGAAGGTAATATCTTCATACACATGTCTGAATATATGTTGGACATGAATACTTCAAGAACAATGAAAGTCGGAGTAACATAGTTCAAGTATAATGTAGCGGTGGTTGCTCTACTGAAAATGCTAGCTTTGCTTACTGATTGTGCAAGAAAATGATCAACTTGACACATCCATTTGCAGTGCAGAACTGCAGAGTTTTAAGAAATTAGAAGATAATGGAGCTTCTAAATGGAGAAGGCCTTGTTTTGAGAGAGTCAAAAGTCAAAACCAACTTTACAATTGTCTAACATCTCTGTAAAGACCCTGTTGTGCCATAAATCACACAAAAAAGAAATGCCATCAAATCTATAGGTTAGGCACAACAGTTAAGGGTACCTAATTATGCGTACCACTATATGCATGTCATTATGTTTGTTCGGTGTATCCTTTCTGAACTTCTATACGATGTACTTGCCTTTTATTACCCCTTCAAATTTCATCAACCCCACAACCATTAAGTGTACTATTTCAGGTTTTAAAATGCTATGCAGAAACATCATAAAGCATGGCATCATGCCACAAAGATAGAAGCAATATGACTTTTAGTATTAGAATACCCGCTACCTGAGCACCAAAACCAGTTCTTTCCTGATCAGAAAGAATAGGAACATTCAGTGTTGGTGTGGCACAAGGAATGGTTTGGGAAAATATTTTTTGATCAGAGATGGCCGCATCCTCCACTTTTGTGATGCTTGTGAATCTTGCATTGCACAAAGGACAAAATGGAGTCTTTCTCTTTGAAGTCTGCATGCAGCATAATTAGTATAAGAAATTTTCAAATTGGATCAGGTTCAAGGTAAGACATTAGGGGGAAAATCATATGCAACAAATTATCATGATAGTAAGAACCAAACTAATGATACAACTAACATGTAGAATACTGAGATGGAAATCAGTTCTCATAATAGGTTATCAATGCTGAAATATTAGATGGCAAGCCCACCATACTTCCTAATAAGAAAAAGGAACATAAATCAGAAAAATGGTGCAAGCTTGTACAACAGTGACAGCAAAAATGGTTGTTTCACAAAATAGAATATAATCTAGTAGAAGAAGAGCTTAAAACCTCATATAGTAACAATAATAGATAAAATACTAAACGAAGTATAATCATATCTAACCTAGCTTCTCGTGTAGGATATTAATAATAATTAAAGAAATGTCAACTATAAACATATGGATTTAAATTAATAAAAAAGAGAGAGAAGATAAAATTGTGTACCATATTGTCAGCCCACTCGTGGATACATGAATAACAAAATCGATGTCCACATGACAAAATCCCTCTTGTTGTACTAAACTCAGTCCAACAGATAACACATGATAGATTAATTGATGTAGATAATCTGGAAGAAAGATCCTGGGTATCTCTCTCAGCATCAGAGCACCCAGCTGGTGAAGTTCTTTCAGTGGAAGGTTGTGCATCTTTTCCTGGTGAAGTTAAACCATTGGAAGGAGGTTGGTTTTTCCACAATTCGATCTCCTCAACTTCTTCTATTTCTTCATCTACTCTCTGAAGCTTACTGAAATCACGATTAGATGGTCCTCCAATTTCAGATGTACTAGCAGTACTCCAATTAGATGGTCCTCCAATTTCACGATTACACGGATTTGTAACTCCAGCGAATGGTTTACGGACCCTAAGGAGTGGAACTGGATAGCACTCTTGATCAGAATCTGAAGAGTCGGACACTACTATTTCTCTGTTACTCTTCTTCACAAGCCTCCGTCCTTTCCTCTGAGATGACTGGGCCAAAGAAGTGCCTCTGCTACCATCAGGAATATCTCTTTCTTCCCTCAGCGACAGAGCAGAACGATGAGCATTTGGCTCTTTGTTCCTTGAGCTCTTCCTTTTGTTCCTCATTGGAGGCATAGAAGCATAAGAAAACGGATCCCCATGCTTTTCAACCGGATAAAGTAAAAAAAGCAAAGTCAAGAAAATAAGAGGGGGCAATTATTCCTTAAAAATTCATACAACGACTCGTACAATTTGAAGATCGTGTTGAACTTTAGCAGAAAACTTGAAAATCACACTGGCTACCTCTAGAAATAGTTTACAGAGTTACTTTCTATGGGTTAGAAAAGAGATACTAATTTGCTCATGCATGGACATAAACTCAACTGATATACATTACAGTACTAATTATCAATCAAGATTCCTTTATAGTTGTCTAACTTAAAGAACCACTGATTATGTACCCTGACAAAGAATTCTCTTGTGGTGTGTGCAAAACAGAAAGAAAAAAGCACGAAAACAGAGAGGCGTAGAGACAAAGCAATGAGGAGTAGAAGTTTATATTATCACCTCATCCAACACTGCAGATTTGGACCAACCAGATAAGCCAGAACCTCCATAGTCAACATCAATTGTTTCATTTCGAACACCATTGTGAACATTAGGTTTTTCAGATAACACTTTGCACTTCTTAGTCAAGGCATCTCCCTTAGGAACATCAGGGATCTCCAGCAACAGAGGTCCCATTTCTTCTCCACTACAACAAAAAAAAAAGGTTCAAATAAGACTCCAACAGTCCAACCTAATCTCATTTTCTTCAATTTCTGACCATTAACTTCAAACTTATCAAGCAGTAAGTTCCCAACAGCCACAATCATAGAAATTTTGAAGGATTCTATTAACAACTGCTTACAGAAAACTACACTTCAAAATATTGTTCTCGGCAAATTCTAGGAGAAAATGATGCATCAATTACAAAAACATTTAAAGCAGTGGCAATTTTATCCTCAATTATTCTCACATTTTCATTTTCAATCTCGTCTACCAACAAAAGAGAAAATACTGAATTTCATTCTTAACTACCAAAATCAGCCTTAATAAGTTATCAACCCCTTAAACATTACAACAAAACAAGTCTTGATTTCTAATTTCAATTTAATATAATCTAACTGTAAAGATCCATCAAACCTAAAAAAAAAACTAAAATTAGAAACAAAAAGGTCAATTAATACCTTTGCAACATATAAGGTTCCTCAGGCAAACGCTTCCCTTCCTTTATACAATCTTCAATCCACCGATGATTTACGATTTTCAACTTTAACTTCTTAGCAAGCTCGTATTTCCTTCCTTCGAATCTCCGGCACACCTAACAACCGAACGATATTCAGTTTCTTCCTTTTAATTTTCTTCAAATCAAAATAGTACTACAAAATGAGAAATCAAACCAAATGAGTGATTGATCTGGAGAAATTGCCGACATAGCTGGCACCGGCTAGAGATATGAGCTTGATTAGGTTGAACCGCTCAAGGCCGCTGTATCCACTCACCGACGCCACCACCGATTCCATTTTTCCTTTTCTTCCCAATTTTTTAGATGATTTTTTTTTCTCTTTTATAGAGAAAACAGTGTCTGATGGCGGGGAAAATGGAGGTTTTTAAAAAAATTTGAGAGGAAAATAGAAGGAAATGGGATGGTATTGCCCAGCCATGAGCCCGACATTATTTGGGCCGAGAAGCAAGATTGCTCCAATAGAAGTAGCCTAGGACCATGACTTGGTTTAAAATTTGACAATTATTTTCGGAGTAAATTATAAAAATCACCGTTCAACTTTATTTTTTAACCTATTTTAATAATTTAATTTTTAAAATAATTAATTTCAACACTAAATTTTAAACATCGAACTATTTTGGTTACTCTAACATTATTATGACGTGAAAATAAAAAATATATATTTTAATACACTTAATTAAAGTAAATAAAAATTACCGTTCTTCACCCTACCCTCCTTCACCCCCGCCCTACCCCTTTTTCACCTTCACCGATAACCCTCTTTTTCATTCAGCGACGTCGCTCCAGTGGGTTTTCCAACGAACCAAAACCATCGGCCACCGATCAAACACGTCTGGGTGCCCGTAGCGGATTCTCACTTTCCAAGGGTTGGCCAAAACACGCTGCCCAAGGGTCACAAAACTTGTTTCCTGAGCAGACATAAACCACGCAAGTGATGAAACTGAACATGTGAAGAGTGAAGATATTCTCACGAACGCCAAGAATGGTTGGCTTCTAATGCCATTATTGTTCTTGAACTCCAACAAATTTCGCATCTGCAGTGTTTCCTCATAATAATTGTCTTGATTCACGTCAATGGTCTAAACAACATCACCTCGAGTGAAAATTATGGCATGATTCTGGTTCTCTGGTTTTCCTTCCCCGAGTTTCAAGGGCCCAGGCAATTGGATGCGATAGATCTCTACCTCCCTCTGCAACTTTTGGTCATACTTCACAAGAACAGAGAAATACTCAACCTCATCTACATAGACAACTCGAAGAGCTTCATTGTTTTTCATCAGAAATAGAATTTCCTCAGCATGGCTCTCTCCCTTTGCCTTTTGCCGTCCATACACCTGGCAGATGACTACGTAGGTGGCTGGTGGGTTTGGTTCGTCGGAAAATCCACCAGAGCGGCGTCATTGGATGAAGAATAGGGTTACCAGTGAAGGTAAAAAAGAGGTGGGGTGGGGGTGAAAGAGGGTGAGGAGAGAAACGGCGGTTTTTATTTAATTTAATTAAGTGTATTAAAGTATTATTAAAAAATATATATTATTATTATTTGTTTTCATGTCAGTGTTAGAGATTTAATGGTAGAGTGACCATAATATGTCAATGTTTAAAGTTCATTGCTAGAATTGGTCATTTTAAAAGAAGAATGACCAAAATAGGTTAATGAACAAAGTTGAATAATGATTTTTATAATTTATCCTTATTTTAATTTACTGAACTAAAATTTGATAAATTAATTAAATTCTAACACATTTTGATGAAATGGGTCGTGTTAATAACGTAACAATAAAATATTTAAAGAGAAAAACTTCAATACACATGTCGTGTAAATTCTAGTTTATACAAGTCTTTTAATTTTAGGGTTTAGTTTAGGACTTAGAGTTTAAGGATTTAGGTTGTAGGATTTAAAATTTAAGGCTAGTGTTTAAAATTTACGGTTTATAATTTAGGCTAGTGTTTAGAATTTTACACAAGTCTACTTATTTATACTATAATTTTGATTTATCATATAAATAAGTAGATTTATGTAAAATTATTTAACACAATCTGTATATCAAATTTAAACTTATATTTAAAATATATTATAGTTTTTATAAGTTTTTTAATTAATATGAGTTATTTTTTCATTTGTGTTATTATGTTTAGGTAATGATTTTTCTATCCACTTCCCGTTAACGGAAAAAATAACTCTTAACTATGTATAAATTAAGGCGGCTTCTTCTAGTTAAGTTACGCTTGTTTTTTTAGTTTTATCTTGTCGGCGACAACATTAGTTTTAGTGTTAGTTATCAACCACCGACACTTCATATTCTCTATATTTTTATATCTTATTTTAGTTTATTATTTTTCTTCAGTTTTATCATACATTTTAATAAAAATCTCTTTTGTTTGATTTCTTTCTTTTCGCATATTTATGAATGTTCGTCTGCCTTTGTGGCACGTTTTTACTCTGCTCTTGTGACATGTTCCTTTGCCTTATGGCACGATATTCTCCTACCTCTGCGGTAGATCTGCGATCGTGTAGAGATTTTCACATCGCTCGTATCTGATTTGGGATTATCGATATTTTTCAAAGGTTAGATCCTTTTTGTAGTTGTTTGCCGATTTATTAATATATGTTTTTGCGAAGTAGTCTGTCGTTTTGGTTTGCTCGTCACTCCTTCATCATCTCAAAAGCGTCTAGTTGGAAAGAGACAAAAAATACTATTGACGGTTAATGGATTATTGTAGATGATGGACGTCATATTCAAAAGAAGGCTTCGACTGTAACTTTGGATTTTTCTTTTCATTTTATTCTTTGTTTGGGTTTTGGTAGACATAGTCCTCAATTAACTCTCTTTGAGTGATTGCATTTTTACCGTTGTACTTTTTTTGTTTTAATAAAATTCAGTATCGGTTTCAAGAGTAAAAAAACTATGTATAAATTAATATTTATCATTTTTTATGAAAAAGGAAATTATTATCATATAGCTTATTAAAAATCTCCCTAAATCTAAATGGAAGAAAATAGTACATATGATAATAAGAACATAACGAAAATAACAAATGAGATAACCCACAAACTACAAAGGTTCATAAACAAACTAAACTCATAACACACTAATCACCTCTGAGGGAGGAGTAAGAAATATGCGGATATCTAAATTCTCAGTCGGAGCTAATTTTACTATTCGATCGGCCGCTGTATTGTCATCCCGTCGGATATGTTAGAAACGAACATTCCAATTTCGATCACACAACTTCAAGATATATAATGCTAAACCCGATAAACCTTGTTGACTATTCGTAGTTTGAACTAAACCAAGTGCATCCATGCTATCAATTTCAACTAAAATATTAGCAATGCGCAAACTCCACGTAAGCCGTAATCCAATAAGTATCCCTATATTTCTGAGTCCACAACCGAGCATATACCAAGAGATGTTGAACTCGTCTCTAATTATACCTCCACATGCAGCTCGACCATCTCCACCCTTTTTTGATCCATCCGAATTTAGCTTAAGCCAACCTTGTGGGGAGGCGACCAAATCAAATTCTGCCTAGGAACCGAAACAAAACCAGTAGGGTCCAATGGTCGTGCAATAGCCTTGACTGAAATCGCTAGAAGATAACGGCTCCTATCCAATATAGAACCACCTTCTTCAATTGGATTATTAAAAGCGATAGAGTTCCGATATAACCAAAGATTCCATATGACCGCACCAAATAAGAGGTCCCAATCCTGACACTCCTTCGCAAAGTACCTCGAATTTGAAAGATTGAGCTGAATCCACTCGCGAATGTCAATAGCCAAAAATTCAGCTAGCTTCTCTTGCTTAACAAGACCGATCCAAACCATTAATGCCGAAGGACACTTCCTGAATAGATGATCAACATCCTCAGGTGTAGCCGCACAAATTGGACATCTAGCATCGACCTTAAAATGCCTTCGAACCTGTTCAGCGTTGGTCATCACTTTCTCGCAACAAACGAACCATAAGAAAATTTTAATGCGTAAGTCCCCTAAATTTACTTATATGCTTCCACACAATGTCATGAGGACCAAAGGCTGGTGGACACCATAACCTGTAAGCAGATTCGATGGAAAAGCAATGATCCGAGCTCGTCTGCCAGCCAAGAAATCGTCCGAAACAACAACTGATGGTGCTAGAACAGCAGCGATGTGCAACAGAATTCCCACAAGTAACAGATTGTGAAATAATTCCCACCTTCACTCACCATTCGTAGATGCGAAAGAAGTTGTAGGTAAATTCAAATTTTCATTCGGGATATTAGCTACGACCACTTCTTCTAACGGTCCAATATCCGGAAGCCACACATCCTTTTAAAAATGCACATCACGCCCAAGACCGATATTCCAAGTCTCATTACTTCGAACATGTATCCAAATTGCGCTGATTCCCTTCCACAATTAGGAGCAATTACGAGAATGTAGAGTATCTGAGACCCTAGTCGTTCATTTATACTTGGCGCGCAAAAATCTTACCCACAACGCATTCCGTTTAGCAAGAAGTTGGAATGCATTTTTCATTGTAAACGCATCATTCTGCATGCTTAATGACCGAAACCCAAGTCTCCCTTGTGCTGTGGGTTTACAAATATCCTCCCATTGAACCAAATGAATTCCTGAGCCTTGATCCGATACACCCCATACAAAGTGGCAGATTAAGCGTTCAATCTCGATACATATTTTTTTGGGGAGGACAGCTGATTGCATAGTGTGAGTGGGAATCGTCACAAGCACATCTTTAGCCAATGTAATTCGCCCTGCCAGTGATAAGGATTTCGCCTTCCATCCACTTAATTTGTTTTGGATCATTTGTACCAAATACATATAGGCTGTATTTGTGACACGTTTGTGCAAAAGAGGTACTCCAAATATTTACCAAGATCCTTCACTTTTTGGAAGCCGAATGACGTGCTAATTTGAGATCTTAGCCTACGTAAGTCATTTTGGGGAAAAAATATTGTAGTTTTCGGCACACTTACTTTAAGCCAGGAGCTGGCGCAAAAATCCTCCAAGATAGAACGAACGAGATCTAATTGTGGAAGAGATGTTTCCGCAAATAATATCATATCATTAGCAAAGAAAAGGTGCGAGATCCCTAGACTTCGCTTTGACGTGCAAAAAGGATGCCAATTACCGCATTGCATCTCCAACTGAGTAGTCTGAGCCAAACGTTCTATGCACAAGTCAAATAGATATAGAGATAACGGATCACCTTGACGTATGCCTCTAGAAGGCAAGAACGAACTAGTTGCAATACCATTCCAAAGAACCTATGTAGAAACAGATGAAACACAACTCATAATCAAAAGTTGTAAAGCATCCAAAATCTCAATATCTTGTAATGTATCATCAATAAAATCCCACTCAAGACGGTCATATGTTTTCTCCATATCAATTTTAATAGTCATCCAACCCTTCCTACCCGATTTTCTCCGCATCGAGTGAATAACATTATGAGTAATAATGATATTATCAACGATGACTCGACCAGAGACGAAACTAGTCTGATTCTCTGAAACCTATACTGGCATCACGGCTTCAAGCGATTCACAATGACCTTCGTGATGCCTTATAAATAACAGAACAAAGGCTGATCTGACGAAATTGACTCATCTTCTCAGAAATAGCTACTTTCGGCAAAAGCACTAATAATGTTTTATTAAAATCAGCCGACAAAACACCACGCTGATAAAAGAATGCCTGCAATCCATTTACTACGGGAGCCTTCAAAGACCCCATATCAATTGAATGATCTCAATGTTAGAAACCGGTGCAACCAACAAATCCAACTTACCGATCGGCACCTAAGGAAAATGACCACGCGTAGCATAATTATATCCATTAGGTACCGAGCTAGTAAACAATGTTTTATAAAAATTCAGAGTTTTGTCTGACAATACTCCTTGGTCATAACACCAACTATCATCATCAAGTTTTAACGCCGAAATAGTGTTCCTTCGTCGACGAGCTATCGTAGATTGATGGAAGAATTTGGTATTACGGTCTCCACCTAACACCCAATTAGAACACGTTTTTTGTCTCCAAAAGCTCTCCTCCTACTCAAGTACCTCATCTAATTCGCCTTTTAATTGTTTCTTCAAATTAACCAAATATTCAGAATGTCTTACTTGCAGGACACGGTCAATATTTATCACTTATATTAGCCAATGATCATTTTGAGAGTGAATATTTAACAATGAATTCTTCGATCTCAACTCAATTTTAATGAGAATTGAGTTTTTTTTTATTGAAACACATAAATTCTACAATTATTTGAAGAATGATGAAGAGTTCGAACTTTAAATATAGTATGAAAAACCTTAAAACTTACATTAAGTCTATCATTAGATCATTAACTTACTAATAAAACTTATTTATTTTGAGTTCAATTAATTAGTTGTGTGATAAAGAATATTTATACCGCCATATCTTGTATGAGTTTGAACATTGAATATTTGTCTATAGTTTTTTGTTCAACAAACTTATGCATGATCATAAGACACACATTCATTCCCATTTTGATCTAATCTTATGAGTATGCCTAAAATCACATCTCAGCACCAAAGTCCCATCCACCCTTCTCAAATGAAAGCTCTCCACCAACATATAACAACCAAATCTCCTCCACTCACCATCTTCACTCCTAATTACTTCTTCTCTTTCAATCCTCACTTCACTCTCATCTCCATTATACCACCCTCCTTCTTCCTGCAACCATTTCATCTTCTCCATTGTTGCTAAACTCAACCCAACGTTGCTGCCCTTTCTGCCATCGTTTCTCGACAAAGTTCTGAACCACCAAAACCCTCCCTGGCTAACCTTATGATCTCTCGCAGCAAGCATGCCGTTGACAGATATGAATTCCCTTTGCACAATCTTGTTGATGTTCACAACGGTTTGATCATCGTTCTCCCTGTCGCATGCCTCCCTGTCGCATGCATGAATCTGTTGCCACCATTGCTCGAGTGTCATCGTGTAGAACAGCGATTTCTTCATCTGTCGCCGTACCCTTGTTTCTTCCCTGACGAATATGAAGGGACAGTACCATTGTCCGACGACAACCGAAGGCGACTTCTTGTTGAACATCGGGAAGTCGAAATTCGGGAGGCGTTTCCGGAGCGACGAGTCGAGGCCTAGAGCTTGGTCGAGTTGTAATCTGTATGAGCGTGAGATTCGAAGTTTCCATCCGTATCTCCTTAAGAATTTTGGTGGGGTTGAATCTGTTGCGGAGGATTTAGCGAAGAAACTGTGCCTATGGTGACGAAGGATCTTGAACTGTTGATAAACGTTTCTGTGATCAAATGGCTTCGGTTTTACATCGGTTATACCATCATTGAAGAAGCAACATAGTTTGCTGTCTATCTCCCTTGAACTTGTACATGCTAGCCTGCAAGTTTGAACTTATACCTTAGAATAATTTAAATATGGATGTCGAAGTTAGAACATAAATACTTCATGAAAAACGAAGAGTCGGAATTCGGATACTTACCCTTTGTATCTGCCATTGGCACGAACAACGTAGTACTGGTTAGATGAAAGAGGCTGGTCGAGGACAGGGATAAACCAGACCTTTTTGACCATGGTTTCTTCAACCTCCGATGAATGAACAACGTTCAACATCTTGTCTTGTGGGAAAGGCAGTTTTTCGACACCCTTTTTCTTGTAAGCCCCGAAACATAAGGTGTCTTGTTCTTCAGCTTCTTCATCTGTAATCACTAAATAGCCCGAATAAGGACCTTCAGCAGGTGGCTCGTCTTCAAGAGCAATTGGAGATTTCCTGTATAAAGAAAGAGACCTTGTCACATACATCACTCCTCCCTCTCTTTCTCCCTTTGTTTCTTTGTGATGGTGAGATATTGAATGACCCTTTTTATGATTGTTTTTTCTTATTGCTTAAGCTTTAAAAAAGGTTGGTCGATGGTAGAAATTTGAATTATTTGATTGATTTTTACATAACGAGGAGAACATGGATCTTGGAAGCAATTGAAAAGCATCAAAAGAAAAAAAAAGTTAAACAAATGGTAACCACAACTTTTTTTAAAAAAATAAGCACAGACAAAGTAACTAATAAACTAAGGTTTGATATGTAGATTATGCTCGAATTCTAACTCATTAACACGTAATGGTGAAACTTTTTTAAGTAATAAACCTTTAAAAAAGGTATAACTCAGGGTCTGGTTTATGATTAACCCATGAATCAGATTTTAAGTGTAGAGAGATAAGGCAAAAGAACACAGTGCTTTGTTATCCACTCTCTTTTACATGCACTTGCTTTTGCTGATGTATTACACATCACATATGCAACTTACTAGTAGGGAGACTAATGCTTGCTTTATTATCTGCTTTTTATTTTTTTTTTACTTTATCTGGAGTGTTTACATGATTAACTTTATTATATAAAAAATGGAAATATTTAGAACAATTGGGAAATTCTTAATATTCCGTTGGAACTTTATATGGAGTTTTCACTTTGATTCTGGAAGATGCCAATGGTTTTTCCTTTTTCAAAAGATAACTGTTTCATGGGTCTTGCCTAGCTTGCTATCTGTAAGAATGGTGAATGGTTTTATTGCAGAGCAATCTCCGGTGCCATATGCAAACCGGGCTTCTGCCTTTAGCAGATGTCTTATACCGGTTGTCCGTCTCCGAGTATGAGTCTCGGTAAGGACGAAGGAGTACTGTTTGGAGGTAAGTTTATATGCATAGCAGAGAAAGTATGAACATAAGTGAAAGTTTCAGTAGAAGTTAGGATTCGGCATCGATTACAATCCTAGTTTTGTTCGCAAAACAAAAACAATCGTTATCATTCTATAACAGAAGTCTATTTCTGGTACTTGATGCCAGAATGCAGGAGAGCATTCAAAATTGTTGAAGATTCAAGAGCATATAACATCATATGATTATTTTCCAGATTAGAAGTACCTTATTCAGACACTGAGAGGTTATGAAAGTCATGCATTTAATTTAAGAAATCTCTTTACAATTCCCATCATCTCTCCACCAGGGAACCGTGCTAGAGATCCCCTTGCTGCAGCAATCTCGTTAAACACGAAAACTGAATCACCGGAAAATGATTGAACTTGCTTGCATTGTCTCCCTGCTTCTGAAGCAACGTCTTCATTTAGGTCTTCACCCGCTTTAATGGTTGGAAGAGGAAATGGATCAAGAGAAGTTTTCAAAACAATAGATTCCCCACCGATGGCACCCACAAAATCTTTCAACCGGCACATTGTAAATGGAACTGGTTCAAAACTATGATCTCCATATTCGACGGGTGTTGAGTGATCACCAGTGACACAAATAAAATATTGAAAATTTCCGGTCAATTCGGCCTGCCACAGTAGCTTAGCCAGCTGCCCTATAGCTTGATCTACAGCTTCCAATCCTTTTACTTTGAAAACAGTTGCCTTATCATGACCCGCATCATCTATTGCCTGCAATTTAGGAATATCAAGTACATTGCATTGCTTAAACGACATGGAGAACGATGTACATTTGTTGGTGTCCATAACAAAGACAGGAGACGCAAATAAAGCCAAGAAGAAATAAATCAATCTCTATGATATAAGAACATCAAAAAGGGGAATTGAACAAATAAGGTCATTACCTTAATATGGAGAAATCCAAAATCATAGCCATCTGATCTTCCAGGCTTGTGCTCATCCTCCCCTGGTACAAAGACACTAGGACAAGTTTGTGAAGGAGCAGATAGTGCATTGGCTATGGCAGTTGCTTTTGTAGTCAAAAGTGTCCGATAGTCTCCTGTTGCTCCAGGAGCTTCTAGGATATCGATGTCAAGTGATAGCCCCAATCCTGCAATAATTTTTGTGGGAGCCACCATGCAAGGCCACAAGCCATGCTTCTTTTCAAATGGAGGAACCTACATACATAATTAGAAAAGATAGAACCATTTATTGGTTATCCTACCATGGAAGAACGAGAACCAAGTAGAAAATTGCAAAATGCGCAAACATTTTTTTTGGCATAAGTGTTTTTCTCCACATAATGCATAGACAGAATACCTCGATTCGAATACCACAGCCTCTTAGAAGGACAACGTTAGCAACGTTCTTCCCTTCTGCTAACCTTTTTGCATTCAACGGGTGAGACGCCAGTATCTTCGATATCTCTCTAGATAATTCATTAACGACTGCAGCTGTGTGTCTTGCTTCATCGGTGTCATCTAAAGCTTTGGCTTCCAGAAGTAAGCGATTGTCCTTCAATGGGTCAGTTCCTGATATATTTCCACTGAGTCTTGGCCCTTTAACAACAACTCCACATCGGTGTTCTGTAGCATACCTGTATGAGGCTAATTATGACGACTTAGCATTAAATAGTTTACAATGGAAACTTAAAATGTCAACCCAATCCTTAACGGAGTTCACTTAGAAGAAAACATTCTCATAACCTTCTAACCTAGCCATCATAACCATTTACACTAAGATATTTTCAAGGTTCAGAATTGACAATCAAAGGAAAGTCAAAAACCAAAACGGCCACGTAAAAATGAAACCTTGTCGAGTAAGCTGCATACCCTGCAAAACTAAGAAGAAGAATACCACAGCATAAACTCAAATTTACAGCAATGAATCACAATGTACCTGACTCTAACTTCATACTCGGGAAAAGATGGGAGCTTCGTTCTATCCAGGGCACTACAAAGGATAGGCCCCTCTTCTTCAAAATGTCTGTCAGCTCTCCTACTCGTAACTATGCCGGTTTTCTCATCCAAAGTTGCAAAATTTGACTGGAGATAGATAATTGGAATAGGTAATCATGTATTAGAAAACTATGGACATGCTTTAACGGAAATATACAGAACCATTACATATTAACTTGTTGGTAAAATGAACAAGGAAAATGTTTAAGAGAACTAAGTGAATTCAGATGCAAGATCATATCTGGTAGGAGAAAAAGGGACCATATAACCATTTTCAGAGGAAATGGAAATCAAATATGTAAGATTTGCATGTAAAAGATCATATAAAATTATCTCAAACTACAGTTAGTAATCTATGTTTTAATAATAATTCTGAAAATAAGAGACAGCCTATGACAAAAAATTCTTCATTCAAATAAAAGTACATAAAACTTGACCAAGAAGTTGAAATTCTTGAACCAAAAATCAAATTACGAGTATTAGAATAGTATCATAAATTCATAATATTTATCAGATTGAGAGATGCTTAGTGAAAGGTCCAAATAATCTAAAAGAAATGCTGGGAAAGAAGGGGGGAGATGTAGAGCAGGTTACACACCTTGAATGCAATATCTCCAGGTGACATTGCTAAACCAGCCCCCATGGACTCAAATGCACCTCGCCCTTGGTAATATACTCTGGGATCATAGCCCAACAGTGAAAGGTGAGCAGTGTCGCTGCCGCAACCCAAACCTACTTCAACGGGATCCATGAGACCATTAACTCCAGCTGATGCTATGGCATCCAAGTTAGGAACATAAGCTGCCTGCAGGGGAGTCTTACACCCTAGCTTTGGTATTGATACATCTCCCAATCCATCAATCAACACGAATGCCACTCTTCTCTTGGGCTCGGCAGGACTGCCCATGTTTCTGTGTATCTACTTATGCCTTATTCCTTTTAAAAGCAGTCGCAGAAACGAACAAAAATGAATCGAAAATAGATTACTTCAGTATGGTGAGTCAAATAGCAAAGTCATCAAAGCAACCAGTTCCTATAGCAAGCAAATATGCTACAAATTGCTTCAGTAGAATCAAGAAAAATAATGTTTTTAAGCACACTAAAACCTCTGAACCAAGCACAAGCTTAGTGTCTTCTGGGATGCTAAAGATTTGCGAATTGGATCGCAATTCGCAAATGATCCGCAATCGGATTTGAAAATCGTAGGTCGGTTGGTAACCATAAAAGCAACCGACTTGATTAAAGTTATCAACAGGTCATCAGGATTGAACTATCTAAAATGCAGCGTAAATTTCAGTCAGGAAGATATCAACAAAACATGAAATGAAAACTATTTACCAGAAATTATAGTCTAACAATTCTTTGCTGCTGCCTAGAAGCATCAAATTTTCATTTCCTGTCGTGAATTCCTAAAATTGAAGCCAAAATACACGATGGGTACAGCTTATTTTATCAGCTCAACCAAATAAATAATAAAAACATAAAATATATGAAAAAGAAAAATCCATTAAAAGTTGAATCAAAACAAGACCCAATAAGCAAAAGAAATTAATAAAAAAAACGTAGAGAAAGAGAGTGAACTATTACCTGAAAAAATAAAGTTCAGGGACGATTAATGGAAAATTTCTCTTGAGCTGAAAGTTGTGTGGGGAAGAAGAAGTGGGTTTATCTAGAAATGAACCGTTTAAAGCAAATGTAACTTTGTTCTATTCATCGATGGAAATGGAAAGAAAAAGAGGCCCGAAATTCTATGCAAATTTTCCTATTATTTTATTTTCTCTCTCTTAAGAGAATCTGAAATTTTCTTTGGAAAGTGACAAGAAAAAGGAAGTAGGATATGACGTGTAGCTATTTGTATGCTTCTTTGGGTGGTTTAAGGTTGTCCGTATTTCATTACATAAATCTCACTATCTCAGTCCAAACTCTGAATTTCATTGTTCTTTTTTTTACTAATGAATTTCATTGTTTTCTAACTACAAGTTTAATCGCATTTATTTTAGTTTTATTCAACTTTTTATCACTATTTTTTTAAAAAAAGTTTTGATCACTTGTATTATCATTCATAAAATATTATTAAAAATGATTAATTTTGAATTTTGAATTTTTTTTTAAAAAAAATCGTCTAACTCAAACGCTAAATCTACCATGTTCTCCAATCCACTGATTTAATTCTCAAAACCCAAACGAACCCAATTTAGTTTTCTTATGAATTTTTAGATTGGCCGCTTCAATGTCCGTAGAAAGGTCATTTGAAGCCTGGGAAGAGGTCCAACGCCATGGCCAGGACCTTGCCAATCGGCTAGCTCAAGGTTTCACTGGTTTAATCCAATCCCACATGAACCCACCTTCGTTTCCATGGCCAAACCGTCCAAAATCGAAGCTTTTCGACCTCGAGTTCCCATCCCAATCTTTTGTTAACAAGGATTTTGGTATTCCCATTGATAAGTCAGCTATTTTTGACATCGGCAATATCGGGAACAGGATTGGCCAAGTCGGGGCGAAATTTGGTGCTGGCTTAAATGGGTTGGTGCAGCAGTTCTCCTGGAGGTTGCCGATCCCGTTTCGTGTCGAGGAGAGTGCGGTTGTGTCGGTTAGAGGCCATACGAGCGTTAAAGGCCAAAAGGCTGAGGTGAGTGTTAATGATGTGGAGGGATTGGTAGCATTTTCAGAGTCAAGGGATTTCGGGTTTGAGAGCAATTCCGAGGGAGTGGGAGATGAGGAGATTCCAGGGTCTAATTTGAAGTCTGCTGGACTACTTGGGAGACCACAGGTAAATAATCAAATAGAAAATTGAGAATCTTTAGGGATAGTTAGGTAGCTGAATTCATGAATTTTGCTTGTGTTAAATTCTTGAATAATTGCTATTTTAAGTTTGCAATATTGATTTGTTTATAAAGGAGAAAATGCGATTTGAACCCTAAATTGCCATAAGTGATAACTTTAGTAACTGGAAATGGGAAAGGAGTTGTCTACTTTACTTAATTGATACATAGGCTAATTTGTTCTTTAGTATTTTTTTCTCCACAACCAAAAGGCTTAGAACAAATTGTTGCAGTTTATTGTGAAATATAATATCGATTTTGTTGTGCACACACCACCATTATTTCTTAGACAGGCAGGGACAAAGCTTGGGCTTAGCATTACCTACAATAGTTCTTTTCTTTTTCAAGTTCAAAGCTAACAGTAAATACTTACTATAGAGGCATACCGCATATGTTATGAATATTATCTGTTTCTTTTTCCCCCTATACCCATAGAAGTGATAGGGTAATGGAAGGAAGGTTGTTTGTTCCTTTTGAATTGAATGCGAAACCTATGTGTTGTTTCTTTTCCGCTCACATTGTTATTGACAATTACTTTTGCATATGTCTTAATTGATTTGTTTTCTCATGGTTAATCTTTGATTCGCTGCAGGGAATTATAAATATTACCTCAACATTTGAGAGTAGAACACGAGATTTAGAAAGTTCTTTGGTTGCAAGGGGAGACCTATGGAGACTAGAGGCATCGAATGCCAATTCCACGTCAAGGAATGACAATTCTTTATTTCTTATCCAGCTTGGGCCAGTACTGTTTGTACGAGATACGACACTCCTTTTACCAGTTCATCTATCAAAACAACATTTGCTTTGGTATGGTTACGATAGGAAGGTATGATAATACTTTCGGGGAAAAATTGGTGGTAGCTGTAAAATTTTAAACAAAGGAAATTTGAATACCGTGAGAATTGCATTTATGTTACATGAAGCGCGGTTTTGCAAATTCTTGTGGAACTAAACTGGCTAGAGTTTGTGCTTAATGTGGTTTTACTATTAAGTTTAATGAACTAATGTCCCACGACGCATACTTTGGTCTTTATTAGATTTTCTGCTGAATCAAGTAAATAAGGGATTAAATTATTTCAACTATTTCCTTTTCCCTCTTTTGTCCGACTGCAATAAGCTGCCTCTCTATGTCCACTGGTTTCTGTGAACTAATGTCCCACGATGCATACTTTGGTCTTTATTAGATTTTCTGCTGACCAAGTAAATAAGGGATGTAATTATTTCAACTGTTTCCTTTTTCCTCTTTTTTCCGACTGCAATAAGCTTCCTCTGTATGTCCTCTGGTCTCTGCTATAGTTCATTTTTGGTCTAATTTACAGTAAAAACATGAAGGAGTAGACACATTCCATTAGAAGTCAATTTACTCTTTCCAGAATAGTCTGTAATTTGCCAAGTTTTCTTTATGTTACTAAAGTTTAAGCGCAAGTGAGAGTTGCTTAAGTTAGGATATAATCTTTCAAGTTCTAGTTTAAGTTCTGTTACAATTGATAACTTTTACATTCTTTTCTCCAAGTTTTAAGCCTTTGGATCATTTTAGTTTTCTTCTGTACATCATTACATTTGCCGAATAAGATGCATAATAGATTTACTTGGTAGTGCTTATATTGAAATGTGAAAGCTAGTAATATGGCTTCATCGTCATGTTTTGATGTTTTAATGTTTCTGTAATTTTTATCTTTCTTCCCTGCTATTTAATTATAATTTATTTGGTTTCAGAATGGAATGCATTCTCTTTGTCCTGCAGTATGGTCGAAGCATAGGAGGTGGCTATTGATGTCAATGCTCTGTCTTAATCCTTTAGCATGTGTAAGTTGGTAGTAGCATTTATATCCCTTTATCCGGTGTTTATGCTTCTTTTCCAACAGTCTGAATTTCCAAATTATCAATTACTTAGCAGTATCCACCTTGGTGGAAATAAAATATCTGATGTTTCCAGCTGTCTTGTTTTTAGGGTTACTATTTATCTATGATGGCCGAGAAACTTGATTTATCTATTTTACTCTTTTTTCATGCTAAAGAGCAGCACTTGGTATTTATATCCTTCATAGTAGTGGACTGTTGTGATAGTTGAGACATTCCTCAGGACTCTTAGCTTTCTGCGCTAAATATCCAAGAAAGTTTGATCCTCTTGGGGTGATTTTCTAACATAACCGATTTCGTCTTTCTCATGTTTACTCTCCCTTCTTTTATTCAGTCGTTTGTAGATTTGCAATTTCCAAATGGACAGTTAACCTATGTATCTGGTGAGGGGCTGACTACAAGTGCTTTCCTTCCTCTTTGTGGGGGCCTCCTTCAAGCTCAGGGCCAATATCCAGGGGAAATGAGATATAGTTTCTCATGCAAGGTCAGGTCCCGAGCTCTTTACTGCCTACTAGTGACAGGCAACGAAAGAAGTAGTAATTTAGTTTTTTAAAACAACTTTGGCATAGGGATTCACTATTCTGTTTTGCGGTGCTTCTTGCTAAAATGTTTTGTTCGTATGTTTCATCAGAATAAATGGGGAACTCGTATCACACCAATGGTGCTATGGCCAGACAAATCATTTGCGCTAGGTCTTTCACAAGCCTTGGCTTGGAAGCAATCTGGGCTCATGATGAAGCCATCCACTCAATTTAGGTAAGATCGTCCTTATTTGTCCTTTGCCTTGGTTTAGAGTTTGTAAATGAATGTCTCCTTGCCTGCACCTAGAAGTTTTGTTGAGGAATGTCTTATTACCTTTCATACACCTTTTCAAGAGCTTCACTAAGATTTCTTGTACTTGCATGAATTTCTTGTAAATTGAACCTGAATTATTTATGTCTAGGAATGTCAGATATTGATACATTTGAATGCCTTGAGTATTCAACTGACAACTTTTCAAGTTCCATAAGTTAATAGTATTCATTTTGTATTTCATGTAAGATTGGTTAAAATACTTGGAATTTAACACTTATATGTGGAAAAACAAAATTTAGTTGGGTCATTTCACGGAGTAGTTTCGTATTGCTTCATACACTTTGTTCTTCTAGTTATTGTGTGATAGTTGTCTGTATTCATCGGTTTATATCCGGCATGGTGTTCACTAATTTGTTGCTACATCAATGATCAGCTTGTGTCCAACATTCGGTGGAAGTAATCCGGGGTTGCGAGCTGAAGTTATACACACAGTGAAGGAGGATCTCAATCTGATATGTGGCTGTTCTTTGGCTGCGCATCCTTCAGCATTTGCATCAATATCAGTAAGTTGTTGCTATAAAATTCTTATTTTAAAAGAAGATCTCATCTGTAGAACTTGTTTGTTTGGATTTGCAAAAATGTGAAATTGGTATTCTGCATATCAGCTTCGAGAACTTTTAGATTTTTCCCTGTTCTCAACTTTTCCTCTCGATGGTGATGTTATTCTTTTTCCCATTTCCTTGCACTCGCATCCTCATTGAAGATGATGTACTTTGATGCTCATATAAAATATTTGCCATGCTTTTTTTAGCTCATGCTTTTGTCCTGTTTAACGCAGCTCGGGCGTTCTAAGTGGAATGGAAATGTTGGGAACTCAGGGATAGTAGTAAGAGTTGACACTCCGCTTTCCAGTGTTGGACGTCTATCCTTCTCTGTTCAGATAAACAACGTAATCGAACTTTGATTTGTTTGACATCCGAAGCATGCGTAGAAGTGTATATATAGTGTCAAGCACATAGACGAATGATAGATACCACATGTGAATACCACAATGCTACATTTGTTAACTACATTAATCTCTGATCAAAGTTTGGAGATTCATTGTCTTTTATTCCATCTGTTTCAAATTCCATATTTCACTTGTTCCTAATTCTTGTTTTCAAAATATCAGGTCAAATTTTGGTTTTTCTTTTCATTTCTTTCTTAGTCCTAAATGTGCCATAGTAACCTAAGTAATAATGTAATATGTGCTTCCTGAAATAAGTCTCGTATGGACATGCCTTACACATGCATGGATAATTTAAATATGGATAACTATTTCATGCACTGACAGTGAAAAAAAATTTCTGTAATGGAATTATATGGTTTTCATATACAAGGATCTTTCCTAATCGTTGATGAGCCGTTGTGTCTTTACTATTATCGTTTTATAGGACCGATCCCTTCATCGTTTGGAAGCCTCACTCGAATCACCTTCCTTGATTTTACATAAAATTCCATTTCGAATAACAGATTCCAGGTGTTTGAGAACCTGAACAAGTTAACTATTCAGATCTTGGTTCCTGCAATTTCTGTGGCCAAGGTCCAAGAACTGCGTTCAACCTCACCGAACTTACCCTAATTCAGATCTAGTTATTGAGTTCTAATGACATTAATGGTACGATACTCTCTTCTCTCCTTTTTTTTACTCTTAAGAACCTTTCATCCCTTCGTCTCTCGTCAAATAACTTGAGTGGTGTCAACGAGACAAGCATGCTGTCGAATCCGGAAAACCTTTATAATCTTCAGGTTTCGAATAATGGTTTACTATAGTTAAGCAGTAGCGGAGCTGGAGATGGTGTAAACTATTCATTTCCTCAGCTTGCTAGAGTGTTCTCTTCGTCTAACGCAAGGGAATTTCCGAGTTTCTTTCGAACATCGGAAGTGGAGGTTTTGGTACTTCAAATAGCAAAATTTCTGGTGGAATTTCCAAATGGGAAGCTGAAGGGTGGGAAGGGTTGAATATGTTGAAGCTTCCAACAATTTTCTCACCAGTTTGGAACAGATTCCGGGAATTGTTGACATTCTTGACCTTCATTCTAACTTGCTTCAAGGGCTGTGGAGGAACACCACAATCCCCTGCACCTGTGGCTATGGAAGATTTTGGAATCCCTTTATTTGGATAGTTGTAATGATGGGATATGGATGCAGAACAGTGTTGGGATTAAGCTTAGGTACATCGTTTTCACAACCGGAAAGCCATGGTGGATCGTAAAATTTATACAGAAAGATCTGCAATACAAGGTTACAAAGTGGATTAATAACAGAAACAGATCAGTACATTCAATCCGACTGTCTTTTCCTATGTCCTCGGAGCGACAGTCAAAATGAGTCCAATGTTTTGGTTGTCTTCGTGTTTATTTTTGTTAGATAACATATTAATGCTTTGTTTTAGCATTTGTTGCTAAGAGATGTTATGTAAATTGTTTCACCAACTATTTATATTGTTCTTTAATATTTTTTTTCCAGATCTTTTCACAGCTACTTACAAGGCAATATATATGCTGACATTACTCAAACGTTTGCAGTTTCTTTAATACTTACTTTCATTTCTCTAATGGTAAAACTGAAATGGTTATAATAGTTGTTTCAATTTATAATTCTGAAAGACGACTTGATTTCATGTTTAGGGTAAGAATTAAGATGTCAAAAGTTTTTGATTTTTAACAATAAATATCAGCACTGAGTTCATCAAACCAGCTCCCAGCAAAGCCACCATTAATGGCTTCCTTTGAATTCACTCTCCAATTCTTTCTCTTGCTATTCCTCTGCCACCATATCTTCTCCATGGCAAATCTCCATAAAAGCAAGAACATGATCCTTCGATCGAATCGCCACTCTCAACTGAACGAAAATACAGTACCCTTCAATGAAAACTCACCAACTGTATACTTTGAAGTGACCAAACCAATCAAGCTACCAAATACCAAACCATGTTCATACAATGTTCTTTATCATGATTTCGGTTTCACTTACGAAGACCCCCGGTTGTTGCAAACTACACCCCACAGGCTTGTTACTCTCGAAAATTCGCCAAAATTGTGCTCGAATGGAAGGCGACCTGCAAAGGAATACAGTTCGATCGTATTTTTGGGGTTTGGCTATCCAGTGTCGAGCTACTTCGGGGCTGCACAGCGGAGCCTACGCCGGATGGAATCGTTTGGACTGTTGAGAAAGATGTAACAAGGTATCATTCATTGCTATTGAAGAACAGCACACAAACTTTAGCTGTTTTTCTTGGTAACATTGTGGACCAGACCTATACTGGTGTCTACCATGTTAATTTAAACTTTCATTTCTATCCCGCTGATTGCTATGTGACGAACGATGATGAGAAGAAGATCGGTTCGAATAACTTGACATCTAACTATCATTCTAAGGCTGATCTGATCTTACTGATTTCCCGAGATCAGCCACTAAATGATGGTTTGTGGTTCCAAGTTCGGGATTCGAACGAAACCAAGTCGAAGCAATTTCAAGTACCCCTAAATGTGTATAGAGCTGTGTTGGAAGTTTACGCATCTTTCCTTGAAAACGACGAGTTTTGGTATGGAAATTATCAGAACGATTACATTGATGCAAGTAATCTAATTGACACTCCAGGAAGTGGACCATTTAGGGAAGTTGTAGTCAATCTTGATAGTGAAGTGGTGGGTGCATTTTGAACTTTCACTGTCATCTACACTAGTGGAATCAATCCTTCATTTCGGAGTCCGATAACCGGCATTAGCTCTTTCGACCTTCCTTCGTACGATATCGAAATCACCCCGTTTTTAGGCAACATGTTGGACGGAAAACTATACATTGGGGTTCAGTGTCACCAATGCCTTGAATGTCTGGTTCATAGATGCCAATTTGCACCTCTGGTTAGATTCGAAAAGTGCGAAAACCGAAGGGAAACTAGTGAAGTGCGGTAACAATGCTGTTAGTGTCGATGAAGAATCTGATTTCAAGGAATTGAATGGGAAATTCTTGACAAGTTCAAAGAGGTTCATATCTTCAACTGGATGGATCAAATCTTCTCACGGCAATATCACGACCCATTCGATTCAAGATTTCGGTTACAATAACTCGATGCAGATAGCTAAAGATGGAGATTTCCAGGTTGTGAACCAGACGATCCATTTCAATGACAGGGTTTACAGGAAGCTGCCATTCCATTATGTTCATGCAGAGAAATCGTTCAAGACTTTTCAACTTCTATGCAGACTTTACGTTACAAGGAGAAAGATCTTTCTCTTTTGTCAGAAATCTCACGTTAGGATTTAACGAGAACAAGTACAAGAATGTTGGTTTCGATTCCTTCATCGGCTTTCTCCGAAATATCCAGAAAGCACAGTCGGTACTTGCCGTGGAAGAGGGCACAACCCGGAACAGATCGCAAGGCACGAAACAGGTGTATGGATACGCGGAAGTGGTTTGTGCTATTCCAGGAACATAAGCAGCTCCAACAGCTTGATTGACTATGATGAAGTGATGAAATTCTGTGATGATTTTGAACTAAAAAAACAGCAGCATGTTCCTGCAAAGGGTTTCATGTAAGATGTTCCAGGATCCTATATTCAGCTTCACTGATCAAACTGTTCCACATTTAAGTTTATTTTGCTTGTTCTTTGTTACTTAATTAGTACTCTTTTACATCATAAAACCTGGCTTCGGAGTAACATTAAGTTTTACCATTTGTTTTCTTTTCCATTATTTCGGTCCTTGCTCTTATTCTTAAAGTAAAAGTTAAAAAAAGTTATGTACTAAAGTTGTCTTTTCATCCTTTTAACATTAAAAAGAACAAATTGACCTTATGGATTAGAAAAATGTTTGGTTCGTTTATATTCACGAACAAGTTCGTTTATAAGTTGGTTTACTTGGTTCTTCTTTTTCTTTTATTTTTACTCCTATGTTTCAAATGTTGGTGAAGGTAGGGACTAAATGAACACACGATGAAGTTTGGAGTTCAAACTATGAAGTCTAAGGAGCTTAAGGACTAGTAATGCAATTTCATCATTTTAGCAAACATATAAACGAATATGTTCACGAACATTAAGCAAACATGTTACCAGTGACGGAACTTGGGATAAGAGTTTGGCGAGCAATTTGAATTTTTAAAAGATTGGAGGTTTAAACTGAAATTTTTAAAAATTTTGAGGGTTTAACTAAAATTTTTAAAATTTTTGAGAGGTTTAATAAGAACTTTTAAAAATTATGAGAATGGATTAATTAAAAATATTTAAAATTTTAAAACTTGATATAAATTTTTTTTAAAATATTGAAGGGGTCAAATTAAAATTTTTAAAATTATAGAGGTTAAATTTTAATTTTTTAAAATTTTGGGGCCATAACCTCACTAATACCTTACATGTTCTGCCACTGTGGCTAATACTAAACAAATAAATACAAACACAAACAAAAATAATTAGACGAAAAAAGTACATTCTTATGTTAAAATTTGAACCTATATAAAATAAAACAACATAAACATTCTTAATCATTAAATCAATTAATAAATTTTAAAACCAAATACTTTTAAAAAGTAAATAAACACAGATAAAATCTTATTCAAGTTCACACTCTTCCGAGTGCCGAACACTGAACTCTTTTATTACCAAAATAATAAGAAGAAATCACTCAACTCCATAGTACCAGCTCAACCCATTCATGGCTTCTTCCTCTTTAAACCCCCTGCTCTACTTGTTTCCTCTTCTATTTCTCGACCCTTTCTTCAGCCAAGCCAATCTCCACACCTCCAAAACCTTCCTCAGATCATCCCTTTTTTCCCAGCCATCAACCAATGAAACCTTCCCTCCAACTCTCTTTTTTGAAGTCACCAAACCCATCCAAGTCCCCCACACAAAGCCTTGTTCCCTCACTGTTCTGCAACACGACTTTGGCTTCACTTACGGGAAACCCCCTGTTTTGGCTGACTATAACTTCCCATCCGGTTGCCCTCACCAGGAATTCTCCAAGATTGTACTGGAATGGAATGCTACCTGCAAAGGAAGACAATTCGATAGGATTTTTGGGGCTTGGTTATCTGGGGTGGAACTACTTAGAAGCTGCACAGCTGAACCTACAGCCACTGGGATTTTCTGGAGTGTTAAAAAGGATATTACCAGGTACTCTTCATTGCTTTTATCCAACAAGACTCAAACTTTTGCTGTATATTTAGGAAATCTTGTTGATAAAACTTATACTGGTGTTTACCATGTCAATGTGACTCTTTACTTTTACCCTGCTGTGGAAAATCTGATCTTTTTAAGGAAAAGAAGAGAGATTTAGGGTCTGAGGTTGAATCTAAAGCTGATGTGATTATACCCTTTTCTCGAGATTTGCCGTTGAACGATGGTTTGTGGTATGAGATTCAGAATGCTAATGATATCAAGGTGAAGGAATTTGAAATTCCTCAGAATGTTTATCGAGCTGTGTTGGAAGTATATGCGTCTTTCCATGAGAATGATGAGTTTTGGTATGGAAATCTTCCGAACGAGTTTATTGCTGCCAATAACCTTACAGGTTATGCTGGGAATGGAGCATTTAGGGAAGTTGTGGTTAGTTTGGATGGTGATGTTATCGGTGTTGTTTGGCCTTTCACCGTGGTTTTCACCGGTGGGATCAATCCCCTCCTGTGGAGACCCATTAGTGCCATTGGTTCGTTCGATCTCCCTACTTACGATATCGAGATCACCCCGTTTCTAGGGAATCTTTTGGATGGAAAACCCCATAACCTAAGCTTTAGTGTTACAAATGCCTTGAATGTGTGGTATATCGATGCCAATTTGCATCTATGGTTAGATAGTAAGAGTGCAAAGACCAAGGGGAAGCTTTTGCAGTATGATATCGTTCCACTTGGTGTGTTTTCTGTGTTGGATTTTAAAGGTTTAAACGGAACATTCATTACGAATACAACTAGGTTCATATCCTCGACATGATGGGTTAAGTCCAGTAATGGGACAGTCACAACCAAAGCCATTCAAGATTTAAGTTATAGTAACACCATGGTGATGAATGGAAATCTGCAGATCATAAATCAGATCATCCACTTTAACGACAGTGTTAATGTTAACATCCCGGCTCTCGATGCCTTATCAAAGAAATCTCTCAAGAGGTTTCTTTTCTACTTGTACTCCGACTACATTGATCAAGGAAACGGTACTTCATTATCTGTAGCTAATGTCACCTTGGGATTTGATGAGAAGAAGTTTAACGATGCAGGTGAAAATATAATCAGAAAGTTGAATTCCATTATTATTTTCTTCTGAAAAATAAATCAGGGGACTTGCCATTTCTGTATAGTTTTAAAGGGAAAACTTATCTCGCTTCTGAGATGGATGGTGTTCAATACACACCATCAATATTATATTACATCAAATATAGTGAATTTTATGTTATGGTCCCTACAAGTTGAGTAAAATACAGGGGATGATTACAGAATTTGGCCTTATTTTATTTTTTCCCCCTTTAAATTGAAGTTTTTACTTTTTAGTCAACATCCAAAAAAACAAGATAATGTCATGCAAGCGAAAGATATTAATTCTACATCAAAAAAAAGAAGAGAAATTTTAAAATAAAAAATAATAGCATTACACGTCCTATCAAATATCTTTTACGAAGAGGATAACGGTCGCGTAATAATAACATGCTACAAGCAATTCTGTATAATAAAATCTCAATCCTATTGCTCAAGTAATCTAAGAGTATTTAATTATTATTACTACTAGCAAATCTAAAATTGCGACCAAAATTAAATTTAACAACTTCATTTTCTTCACCAGGTTCTACTTGATATCGTGACAAAAGATCATAATATTTAGCTTAGCCGACGAAAATTCAGTTTGAACTTGTGTTACTTTCTGAACCAACTCACCGACTTTAGACTTGTCGCTCCATTAATTTTCCTGCACTTGCATTGGTAGTTGACCATACTGCTTTCTGTTAAACATTCTCTACAGTCGCTAAAGAATTTAGGTATAATAATAAAATTTAATTCTCAATGTTTCACTGATTTTTCATTTTCATCCTTAAACTTTTGTTGTAGAAAGGTGGCTGAAATTCTAATCATAATCTCAATTTAGGGATTACATTCTCCACAAAATCTTTTGGCTGACTGTCAGGGAAATTGTCATTTCTTTTGGAATTTTTAACCATTAAATTAGTATTGTTGAGGATTTCAAAATGACTCCAGGAAACACAGAAGAAATGAGGTCAATTCTCACACTGAATTTAGAAACTTCACAACAGAAGAACATAAAAGAGCTGCTCTCCTAAGCATTGTTTCATTATTTACCTGAATTTTGAGATAACACAAATGGAGAAGGTGCAGTGTACCCGATTTTCGGTCCAGCCCTCTTCCTCCTTTTCTGAACAAACCACACAGCCATCACAAGAAGACTGAGCACGATAAACCCAACAAAAGTGCCTATTGCCACAGCCCCTCCAGTGCTTAAACCATTCTTACCAGAGGATGTTGCATTAGAAGATGCATCATTAGTTGACGCTGCAGTTGTTTTCTCTGTTGGAATTGTGGGCAAAAGTGATGAACTAGAACTTACATTCGTTGTCGGAGTACTTGGAGTTGCTGGGGGTGAAACTGTAGGTGGAGAGGAGGTTGAGGGAACTGAAGGCGGCGGGGACGATAATGTGGGTGTTGCGGGAGAAGTTGTGGGAGGTGGAGAAGACTTAGAGCCAGATGGTGGAGGTGTTGAAGAGCTTTCAATTGGTGGTGGTGAAGGTGGAGATTTTGAGGAAGGCGGCGTTAGAAGGGGGAATTACATGATAGAAGATTTGGAATTAGAAGAGGAAGATCCAAGAGGATGATGGTGAAGGAGATGATAATATTGAAGGACTAAACTGAAGTAATTTTGAAATATTAAGGGTTAATTTTTTAGAGTTAGAACTAAATTATAAAAATGTGTGAAAATTAAGTCTACTTTAAAAATTTGCCGTTAAGAGTTAATAGGATTTAACATTTAAATTATTATTTTATTACAAAACATAAAATTTAATTGTTATTTTATAAACTTTAAAGGTTTGATTACTGTTTTGTTACAATCATTTACGAAATTTCCCTTAATTACTACTATATGTTTCAGGCCACCAGCTGTGGACTGGGCCAAGCCTTATCCCTCACAGTATTTATCATATAGATTTTCCAGGTATTATGTTAATTTATATTATAAATCATTCTTTTAAGGATAAAAGTGGTATAATTAAACTATTTAAGTAATTATGATAGTATACAAGTGAGAGAATAGCAAATTATAGTATAATATTAACCCTAATTTCAAGTTTTACATTCCTACGAGGATCGTTATAAACCCTTTCAGTTCATTGCTTCCCTTCACATCTCAAATTTTTGTCCATTTTTCCTTCATATAATGACACTGATGTTATGTCTCTTCCTTTTCACAATATTTTCCATTGGCAAAGCTTCGGTTCCACCTTCAGAGACATTTGAATACGTCAACGAAGGAGATCTGGGACCTTATTTAGTAGAGTACGGCGGAGACTATCGAGTTTTACCTCTCGCCGAAGCCCAATTTCAGCTTTGCTTCTACAACACCACACTCAATGCATACGCCCTGGCGTTGCGCATGGGGCTTTTGAAATCCAAATCGTTGCGCCGGTGGGTTTGGGAAGCCAACCGCGGCAACCCGGTCAAGGAAAACGCCACGTTGATGTTCGGACGTGACAGAAACCTCGTCTTGGCCGACGTCGATGGCCGGATCGCTTAGCAAACCAACACCGCTAACAAGGGTGTGACGGAGTTCAAGGTACTCCTGAACGGGAACATGGTGCTTCATGATGCCAAAGGTGATTTTATTTGGCAAAGTTTTGATTATCCTACTATACATTCTTAGTAGGCCAGTCCCTTCGGCTTGGTGGTGCAACCAAGCTTGTAAGTCAAGCCTCTGCTCTCAATAACTCGGACGGTGCTTATAGCCTGGTCATGGAATCCAAATCGTTGGTTTTGTATTACAAGGGACCGAATACCCCTAAACCAATCCCTTATTTCAATCCTGAAATTTGGGTGAATATCAGAAAAGGTCCTTTAGGATATGCAAACTTCGATTCCACCCTCGAAGACGATGAGGGCACTGCCTATGGTCTGTATCTATCGTTTCAAGGTAATAACTCCTCGTACGGAGGGAGTCTAAGGATTGGAAGGCCGAACTACAACAGCACGCTGTCGTTTCTTCGGCTCGAAATGGATGGAAATCTCAAGGTTTACACATATTACGAGGCAGAGACAGACGCAAAACTTTATATTAGGGGTCGACTTTATAAAATTATAGGAGATAATAACTTATAAAATTTTAGAATTACAAAATTAAATTTTTAATATGAAATACATAAAAAATTATTAAAAAATAAATCATATAGAAATTTTAAATTTTTAAGTGAAGACCGCCCCTCTAGGTCCATCCCTGCTATGACCCGGTATACGACAGTGCATGGGACGAAACCTTCACTCTTTTCACCAGAGATGATCTTGGGACGACGAGTGCCAGTTGCCGGAACTATGTAGAAAATTCGGGCTTTGCGAGGACAGCCAATGCGTGGCTTGTCCATTGCCGAATGGTCTGATGGGCTGGAGTAAAGATTGCGAGCTCAAGAAGTTACCGAGTTGCAATGAGAATGAATTTTATTACTACAAGCTTAAAGGATTTGACATTTTAAACTTTAATCCAAAACCTTAAATTTAAAATTTTACTGAAGGTATAAATAGGACACAAAAAAAAACAAATAATTTATGTTACCTTTCACTGCTATATAAGCAACAAACAACTTAATATTTCTTTTACTCTTAAATCATGTAAATCATTAAATACATCAAAACGCAGCGTATTCAAGCTTTTAAATATATTATATGTCAGGGGGAAGCCGGGGAGGAATTGAATTAAAGGAAGAAGTAGGGTTGTAAATGAAACTATTATTCGACGAGTTGTTTGTGAATTGTTCGTATAATGTTCGTTTATTAAGTTAAATAAATAAGTTTGAACAAAATTTTATGTATTTTAATACACAAATGAACACAAACATGTGTGTTCAGTTCATTTATGTTTACGAATAAGCTCGTTTATCAACTCGTTTGCACAGTTTCAATTTTTTTTTTACATTTTAAATATTGATGAAAGTGTAGACTAAATTGAACATGAGTGAACTTTAGAGTTCAAACTATAAAACCTTAGGAGCTTAAGAACTATGGCGTAGTTTCACCATTTTGGTAAACATATATATTTTTTTTTGAATAAGCTCATATTTTTTTGAATAATTGGTGAACATATAAACAAATATGTTGGCATACATATAAACGAACATGTTCTCAAACGTTAAACAAACATGTTCGCGAATGTTAAACGAACGAACACGATATTAACAATTCAAACGAATATGAACCAAAAATTAACACATTCAAAAAATAAATAAACGAACACAAATAAAACCATATTCATTTAAAGTCAATTCATTTACACCAAGGAGAAGTCAAGTTTTAATCTTGAATTTGTTCATTTTTTATATTGATATTTAATTATTTTTGACCAAGTTTGTATTTGAATTTATATAGTTTTACATTGATATTTTAATAAACATTCAAACTGATATGAATTAAAATTATTATTAGATAAAAAAAAATCAAATCCAAACTTCATACATTTCCTTAACAACTTCTTCCCTATTTATATTCACAAACATGTATTATTTGGACTACAACTTAAGACTCTCAACCTTATTAATTTTACTAAAGTCGCGTTGTTATTAACATTTTAATTATCAATCACATTTTTTTTGTTTTTTGTTGACCATTTTATTTAGTTTAATTTATATATTATTGGTATAATATATAATAGGACATGTATATTCCGTGCATCCTTAAACATTCAGTTTCCTCTAATTTTAAAAATAGAAAGAGATCTAAATAGTAATTTTTTTATCATGTTATATATTTTAAAAATATTTCCAACACTCAATTGGTCTAGTGAGACGAGACATTAAATTTCTTAAATATGGCCAATAGTTCAAATTCTAACATCGTAAATTAAACAAATTGAGTTGAGAAAATCATTTTATAATAGACCTCTATAGTACCTGATCCGAACTAGTCAATTAATAAATTAAATATCATGATTAAAAAAATATAGTTTTTTATTTTTTTTCTCGTTTTACACAAGTAACTCATACTTTAATTTGCTGGTAAATGGTAATGCCACCACCATGAACCGACCAAATGGTCCTTTTCAGCATTTTTCATCAGGTTCCCCATTATCAAACAGTAACATCATTATTAGTTAGAAAATAACAAAATGATCTATTCAATAAATAAATAAAATAACAAAGGAATACCCATTATTCTCTTTTTCCCACTTCTAGAACCTTCTACAGTCAACTCTATATATTCTAGAAATACGTGTTTAAAAAACAAATAATATATATTTTAGAAATAATTATTAGCAAAAATATTTTAATACGCAGTTAAATTATATTATTTTAGAGTTCAGATTCTTATTTGAGAGTTTGTGTTAGAGTTTTAAGGTTTGAAATTTAAGATTTTGTTTAGAATTCAGAAATTAGGTTTTAAAACAAGTTTTAAGGTTTAAATTTTAAGATTTATGTTTAGAATTTAGTATTTAAAATTTTAAATATTATAATTTAAGTTTAAAATAGACATATGGTAGAAAATAATTTTCACCCAACTTATGGATAAAAAAATACTCTAAATAATATACATGATATTCTCATACTTGAAATTTCAAGTTTTGATAAAATTTTAGATTATGTCAAATCAACCGAGCTTACACGAAAACTATAATGTTAATACAGTAATTAAATTTGTCTCAAAACTAATTTATTTTAATTTTTAAATGATTTTACTTAAATTGTTATGTTAAAAAAAGTTCAAATGCACTCTATTTTTTTTAAAATGTATAAATTTAGGCCATGAATGTGTCACTCAAGATTATAATATGCATATTATAATTTTTTGACTGGATTAGTATTGCATATTTACTTAATATATTTTTATGGTATATAATTTATTGACTGATTAATTTGGACCAGATACTATAGAGGCACATTATAAGAACAATTCTCTTAATCCAATTTATTTTATTTACAACGTTAAATTTCGAACTTGATTGTAATTGAAAATATTAAATATTTTTTAAGAATGATTGTAATAATAATTGGACAACTTTATATTTTTATAATCTTTAAATTAAAATTATTAATTTATTTAAAATTTGAACATGAAATTATCAAATTTATATAAAATTATTTATCATTACATTTATAAAACAATATAATCTTTTATATAAAAATAAATATATCAAAATTTAAAGGATATACCCCGATTAGGGGTGTGCATTTGGTTAATTAGGTTAACCTACCGAACCGAATTACCCAAAATTATTTTCCTTTTAACCGTTAATTGAACCAAATTTTTTTTTGAACTTTTTTAACCAAACAAAAAAATTTCGGTTAATTCGGTCGGTTTTCGAATTAACCGAAATTTGTTATAAAATTTTGGGTAAATTACACAATTGGTCACTAAATTATGCTAAAATAATCTTTTTAGTCACCAAACTTTCATTTTATGCCAATTTGATAAAAGTTTAACGACCATTTTATAATATATCAAAAAATTTAATGATCATTTTATAATTTTTAAAAGTTCAATAACCAAAAATAAATATATATAATATACATAATATTTAATATATAATCATTTCGGTTAATTCGGTTAATTAACCGGTTTTGAACCGAATTAACCGATAACCAAATTTCCCCTAATTCTATAAACCCTATCCTAAATCCTAAATTTTAAATCATAAATCTTATAGTCTAAAAAATATATCATACCCCTAATTCTATAAACCCTAAACTTAAATCCTAATTTTAAACTTTAATTCTAAACTTTAAACTTAAAATTTTAGTATATGACATAAATAGGACACCGAAAAAGACACATAATTTAGGTTCCATTTCACTGCTATGTAAGCAGTAAACTACTTAATATTCCTTTTACTCTAAAATCATGTAAATCATTAAATACATCAAAACGCAGTGTGTTCAAGCGTTTAAATATATTACATGTCAGGGGGAAGCCGGGGATGAATTGAATTAAAGGGAGAAGTAGGGTTGTAAATGAACCTATTTTTAGACGAAATTTTTGAAAATTATTCGTATAATATTCATTTATTGAGCTAAATAAGTTTGAACAAAATTTTATGTACTTTTAATAAATAAATGAACACAAACATAAATGTGTTCAGTTCGTTTATGTTTACAAACAAGTTCGCCTATCAACTCGTTTTCACAATTTCACTTTTTTACATTTTAAATATTGATAAAAGTATGGACTAAATTGAACATGAGTGAACTTTGAAGTTCGAACCATGAAACCTGAGGAGTTTAAGAACTAATGTCGTAATTTCACCATTCTTGTGAACATATATATTTTTTGAATAAGCTCATTTTTTTGAATATTTGGTGGACATATAAACGAACATGTTCTCAAATGTTAAAACTAACACTATATTAAAAATTCAAACGAATATAAACAAAAAATTAACACATTTAAAAATAAATAAACGAACACGAACAAAATCATATTCATTTAAAGTCGATTCATTCAAACCTTAGGAGAAGTCACATTTCAATCTTGAATTTGTTCATTTTTTTATATTGGTATTTAATTCTTTTTGACCAAGTTTGTATTTGAATTTATATAGTTTTATATTGATATTTTAATAAACATTCAAACTGATATGAATTAAAACTATTATTAGATAAAAAAAAAAAACAAATCCAAACTTCATCCATTTCCTTAACAACTTCTTCCCTATTTATATTCACAAACATGTATTATTTGGACTATAACTTAAGATTCTCAACCTTATTAATTTTACTAAAGTCGCGTTCTTATTAACATTTTAATTATCAATCACATTTTTTTTGTTTTCTTTACGATTTTATTTAGTTTAATTTATATGTCATTGGTATAATACATAATGGAACATGTATATTTTGTGCATCCTTAAACATTCAGTATCCTCTAATTTTATAAAATAAATAGAAAGAGATCTTAATAGTAATATTTTATCATGTTATATATTTTAAAAATATTACCGACACTCAATTGATTTAGTGAAACGAGACATTAAATCCCTTAAACATGGTCAAATGATCAAATTCTGACATCGTAAATTGAACAAATTGGGTTAAGAAAATTATCTTATAATAGACATCTGTAGTACCTGACCTGGACTAGTCAGTTAATAAATTAAATATCATGATTAAAAATTGTAGTTTTTATTTTTTTTTCTCGTTTTACACAAGTGACTCATACTTTAATTTGCTGGTAAATGGTAATGCCACCACCATGAACCGACCAAATGGTCCTTTTCAGCATTTTTCATCAGGTTCCCCATTCTTTCTCATTTATCAAACAGTAACCATCATTATTAGTTAGAAATAGGGGTGTAAACGAGCCGATTCGAGCTTGAGTAGTGCTAAGCTCGACTCAGTTCGTTAAGATTTCGAGTCGAGTTTGAGCTCGAGCTCGAGTAATTTTTAACGAGCCTGAGAAATTTGAGCTCGACTCAGTTTGTTAAGAATTCGAGTTGAGTTCGAGCTTGATTCGAGCCCAATCGAGTCAAGTGTTGACCGATCTTTGACCATGTCGGACTCGAGTAGCTCACCATCAGTCGGTTCTTATTTAAAGCCATATCAAGAAAAAAACTTTGATACACAAGTCATGTAAACTCAAGCTTGTTAATTTTAAGGTTTAGCGTGTTAGTTTAGGATTTAGAGATTTAGGTTGTTGGGTTTAGAATTTATGATTTAGATTTTAGGGTTTAAAACTCATTTGGGGTTTATATTTTATGGTTTTAAGTTTAGGAATTTAGATTTTAAATTATAAAAATAAAAATTTAGTATATTATATTTTCGAGTAGCTCGCGAGCTTTTCGAATCGGGCATCAAGTAGCTCGGATCGTCTCGCTAAGAACTCGAGCCAAGCTCGAGCTCAAGTCGAGTCCAATTGAGTCAAACTTTGACCGAATCGGGTTCGAGTAGCTCGCGATCTGTCTCATCTCATTTACCGTTCTAGTTAAAAAATAACAAACGGATCTATTCAATAAATAAATAAATAAAATAACAAAGGGATATCCATTATTCTCATTTTGACTACCACACCATCTTTTTACCACTTCCAGAACCTTCTACAGTCAACTCTATATATTCTAGAAATATTTGTTTAAAAAACAAATAATATATATTTTAGAAATAAATATTAGCAAAAATATTTTAATACGCAGTTAAATTATACTATTTTAGAGTTTAGATTTTTATTTGGGAGTTTGTGATGGAGTTTTGAGGTTTGAAATTTAAGATTTTGTTTAGAATTCAGGAATTAGACTTTAGAAGAAGTTTTAAAGTTTAAAATTTAAGATTTATATTTAAAATTTAAGAACTAAATTTTATAATTTAGTATTTAAAATTTTAAATATTATAATTTAAGTTTAAAATAGACATATGATACAAAATAATTTTCACCCAACTTATGGATATAAAATTACTCTAAACAATATACATGATATTCTCATACTTGAAATTTAAAGTTTTGATAAAATTTGTCTATTTTTTTTAAAAAAAATACATATAAATTTAGGCCATGAATGTGTCACTCAAGATTATAATATACATTATAATTTTTTTGACTGGATTAATATTGCATATTTACTTAATATATTTTTAATGATATTTAAGTTATTGACCGACTAATTCGGATCAGATACTATAGAGACACATTATAAGGGCAACTCTTTCAATTCAATTTATTTGATTTATAACGTCAAAATTTAAATTTGATTGTAATGAAAATATTAAATATTTTTTAGAAATGATTATAATAATAATTGGACATCTTTATATTTTTATAATCTTTAAATTAAAACTATTAATTTATTTAAAATTTGAACATGAAATTATCAAATTTATATAAATTTATTTATAATTACATTTATAAAATAATATAATATTTTATATAAAAATAAATATATCAAAATTTAAAGGATATATCCCGATAACACCAAACCACATGGGAAATGACAAAATATTCAAATGTCACGCTCTCGCTAATTTCAAATGATATGAACCCGCATGCATAAGGGAAGATGTCATAGTCGTTCGATTTCAATCACTTATTTATTATGGATACGGAATAAAGTCATAATTTTATGTTAGAGGTCCAAAATTTTAGAAAAAAATTTTAAAATTAAAAAAAATAAAATTATAAAATTTTAGAAAATATAAAATTAAATAATTAATAAAAATATAAAAATTATATAAAAATTTAAAATTTTTAAGAGGTGCGGTTATTACCTAACAACTCTCGATTCACGTTGCTTGTCACGCTATTTGGCCTCGATTTCATGCACTTATCGTGCTATATATATATGCAAACATGTTTGACCTTTTTTTTTCATTGAAATAATAATAATAATAATAATAATAATAATAATAATAATAATAATAGTCATGCAAATGTTTCTTATTTGTTTATCTATCCAATTACTTTAAAAACATCCATAACATGAAGTGACAAATATCTAAATATTTTTTATTTAAAAAATCATAGAAATAAATGGTTATAATAATCATGAGTTTTCATCTTAACTTACATGGTGAGTTCGAATAATAAGAATTACATGCAATAAAAAGTCAAAAATTTTTATATAGTAGGGTGTGTAGATTTTGTATAAAAATTTATTGATAAAATATTGTGACACATAAAACAAATTGAGATCAATTCTAATATTTTATGAAAAATTTTATAATAACTCTTTAAAAAAAAACTCTTTAAAAAATCTATTTGAAATTAAATTAAATCCCAAACTATATGTGACTTCGCTACTAATTAATGATAATAGTCTATGTGTGTATGATATAATATTGATTTGTGTAAATACGTGACAATAATTTATTTATGTATGTAAAAATCATTTAAAATACACCACACTTAATTGCTTCAAGCTTATAAAAGGGTACAATATAAAAACCGTCAGTGAATTTTACTCATAAATCTATTTTGGTCATTGAAGTTTCAAAATGTTCAATTTCTTCACTGAAATTTAGACAATAAACGTTTTTGACACTAAAATTTAGACATTGAACGCTTTTTTTACTCTTAAACCAAACAGATGTAGAGGGTGGTCGTTTGGTCTCAAATTTCATCAGTCACTTTGTCTCGTACATCTGAGTCTGAATTCGACCTCCATTTTACCAGAAAATGCTCTGAAATTCACGAATTGATCAAAAACTTTTTGGTTTTTCTCTCGTCGATCTCCCTCATCCATTGCAAATGGAACTCGTTTATGTATGTTGTTTCTCTCGTGTCGACGAGGTTTTTCACCGTTCAGATCTTGGAGAAGTTCATTCGTTCGTTGGTAAATGATGTCGTCAAAAAGTTAATGAAAGAGTAACAAAAAGCGTTCAATGTCTAAACTTCAGTGAATAAATTGAACATTTTGAAACTCAATGACCTAAATAGGTACGAGAGTAAAGTTCAGTAATGATTTACGCAATTACCCTATAAGAAGTACATAAATTATTCAAAAAATATTAAATAAGATTTATTGTTTTTATAAAAAAAGAATACACTTTATTCTAAATCCACTCATTAAGCCTCGTTAGAGTTCACAATTAGCAAATTGGTTTTTTAATTTGCTTTTGGGTTCAACTTTGTGATAATATATTCTTTTGATATCTTGAGACAGTCTATACTTGAGAAAAGATGAATAAAAAAGGGGATATTTTATGGTTTATACCCACAATTTCATATCAAATTTAATTACTTTTTTAAGATCCCTTAGTTAGAATCCATTCATCTTTTCAGATGTAGCATCCACTAGTTTATCTTATATTAGTTATTTTGATTATATTAAATATAATATTTTCATACGTTTCAAAAGTAAGAATCAATCCATTATTGAATGTTCGGACCAATTAATACGAAATTATTTTAATTTAATTAAGAGTTTAGATAAAATAATTTAAGAATACAATAAAAATATGAGCATATACTATTAAAAAAAAGAAATAATCATGTTTTAGGTTCCTATAATTTTAAAAAATATTAAAATAATTAATGGTACATGTCGATACATGTGCTTAATGGTATATATTAGTACATGACATTATTCCAGAATTTTCTATAAACATATATTATTAAAAAAAGAATACAATAATATTAAATACTGAACCGAAAAAAACATCCGGACTACAACTCAATCATTATTAATCTTTTGTTTCTAAAAATTCATCTTATTAACTTCTTTTAGGACATTGTAAATTCTAAGAAGGAAAATTTAAAAACAAAAAATAGGTTTCTAAAGTATATATTTTTTTTTAAAATAAAAATATAAAAACAATATTTTTTTATTTTAAATAGGTGTTTAAAATTTTTTTTAAAATTATAATTTTAAGTGCCTAAAGTGTTTTTTTATTAAAAATATTTTTTAACTAAATTTTCAAATTTAAAATTTTTTTATTTTTTCTAAATTAAAAAAGCCATATACTTTGATTGGTTAAAATTTTTAAAACAAAATTTATCTTTATTAATCTAAAATTATAAATTTTTAGAAAATAAAAATAAAATAATATTTTTAAAAAAAAATAATAAGACACCTAAAACCAAATATACCTTTAATCTTTTATTTCTAAAAATTAATCTTATTAACTTCTATAAATTTTAAGAATAAAAAAAACAAATAATTCCTTATTTGAAGCAAAATAGAAAATCCTTTTAAACTTGAAAGAATATTCCTAGAAAACATATATAGAAAAGAAAACTATTATTTTACAGCTTGATTGTTCTCAGACTTCAATTTAAACATTAATTTCTTTAATGTAAATTGTTTTTCTTTTCGTCTATAAATAATCGTCCAACTTTGTTCATTGTTTTCATCAATCATAATTCTTCTAGTTTTGTTTTTTTCTTCTCTTCTTTCTGATCCAAAGTTTTCTTTCTCAGTGACCCATAATCAGGTACTTTATCATCATAAACTTAATTTTGATTATCCAAATCTGGGTTTATCACAAATTTTTTAAAATTTTTAGTTCTTACTATTTATTTATTCATTTACATGCCCTGCTTTTCTATTTTTTACCATGGCTACTTTATTGAATTACAGATGGTTTTTGCTCTAACAAGTTTTTGATTTCATAGGTTCTATTTTCTGGGTTTTAATGGATTATACTTAAAATATAGTAGTATGTTTTGAAATAAAAAGTAAATTAAATATAGGACAGTTTTCTTTTAACTTCCTCGTTGAAATAACTTAACTGCTAGTGTATGTATTATGTTAATACTTGATTCTGGGTTTCTGATGTTCTGATAATTTCTGTTAATTTTCTTTTTTTAAAGTGTGTTGATGGCGAGTTTCATTAACAACAATAGCAAGGTGGAGAAGTTGGCATCCATTGATGCACACTTACGGCAATTGGTTCCTGCTAAAGTGAGTGAAGATGATAAATTGGTGGAATATGATGCTTTGCTTTTGGATCGGTTTCTTGATATTCTTCAAGACTTGCATGGCGAGGACCTCAAGGAAACGGTATATCATTCTTCTCTTTTCACTTTTGTGTTTTTGAAATTTGTTTTTTTTTATGGTTTGGTCAATACCCTTGTTTGCTGAAACCGGTTTGAAGTTTTAATGGCTGGAAGTGTTTGAAACGATGATGAATTTTCATGGTAGTGTTACTCTTTGTATGAGACAATAATTTGCTTTATTATCAATTCACTGCTAAAGTGTTTGTGTCCGACACATTTGGTCGGCCATAGGAGTATATGATTCTTCAAATATATGAAAAAATGACTATACTCTAGTGGTACTCTTACTTGTATCCAACTCTAGTAGGAGTTCTCGAAACATGTACTACCCTTTGTTTGAGACGCAATTTGCTTCATTATCAATTGAGTGCTAAAGTGTTTGTCTGAACACATTTGAACATGCGTCGGAATATATGATTCTTCAAATATATGAAAAAAAAACAACTATACTCCAGTGGTTCTCTTTCTTGTATGCAGCGGTTGTCAGAGTTCGCGAAACAGAGATTGAGTGTACACTGACTTGTGAGAGTTTCATATCTCTGGTTTCTGAACTCCTGGAGATTAGAGTTTGGTTATGTAGATCCTGTTAGTTTTATTTGTTTCTTTCAGACTTTTATGTTCATCATTTTTGTGGTAGATGGTAAATAGAAAGGGTTGTTCTAGAAATTTGTGCAGATTTATGGTGATAAAATTGTATTTTTGGTGTTTGATTTGTTTAGGTTCAAGAATGTTATGAACTTTCTGCTGAGTATGAAGGGAACAATAACCCCAATAAACTTGAGGAATTGGGAAATGTTTTGACTAGTTTGGACCCGGGTGACTCCATTGTTGTAGCTAAAGCCTTTTCCCACATGCTCAACTTGGCTAACCTGGCTGAGGAAGTCCAGATTGCTCACCGTCGAAGGATCAAATTGAAGAAAGGTGATTTTGTTGACGAGAACAGTGCAACAACTGAATCAGACCTCGAAGAAACTCTCAAGAGACTTGTGGTTGATCTGAAGAAATCTCCTCAGGAAGTTTTTGATGCTCTTAAGAACCAGACTGTGGATCTGGTGTTCACTGCTCATCCTACTCAATCAGTTCGGAGATCTTTGCTGCAGAAGCATGGAAGGTTTGTTCTTCGATTCTAAATAATCATTTTCTGATAAATAAATTTCAAGTCAAAGCCTACTTCTATTCACTAATATATTTTTGATTATTGTTTGTCCAGGATAAGGAATTGTTTAGCTCAATTGTATGCTAAAGATATTACTCCAGATGATAGGCAGGAGCTCGATGAGGCTTTGGGGCGTGAGGTATGTCACCTTGTCATAATATTTTTTGAATGTACATAAGCTTGCTATCCATGCCCCACGTAAGAAGAAAAACTTGTTCTCATTTTTTTTTGTTTTGGTTACCCTTTCTTTGTAGATACAAGCTGCATTTCGTACAGATGAGATTCGAAGGACCCCTCCAACTCCTCAAGATGAGATGAGAGCAGGAATGAGCTACTTCCATGAAACAGTATGGAAGGGTGTCCCAAAATTCTTGCGTCGAGTTGACACAGCTTTGAAGAACATTGGAATTAATGAACGTGTTCCCTATAATGCACCACTTATCCAATTTTCTTCATGGATGGGTGGCGATCGTGATGGTAAAATCCTACTTGAACTAATAAATATAAAAGATCCATCCTTTTACTATGAACTATTTTTTTAATTAGTTAAAATTGGAGGTACTCAAATATCTTTTGGGGTGTTTCAACATTTTTTTGAAATAATGCAGGCAATCCAAGGGTAACTCCTGAGGTCACAAGGGATGTTTGCTTGTTGGCTAGAATGATGGTTGCCAATTTGTACTATTCCCAAATTGAGGATCTGATGTTTGAGGTATTAAGCTCATGTCATCTAACAAGTTCTATAGAGCTTTTTCTAGAAGACCCATTTTAGGCAAATTCTTACACAATGTCTTTGCAGTTGTCCATGTGGCGCTGTAGTGACGAGCTTAGTGTTCGTGCTGATAAACTTCATAGTTCCTCAAGGAGAGATGTCAAGCACTACATAGGTATACCTATATTCTGGATATATGTTGGTTTCAGTTTTGTGTAAGAAAAAGCAAAGTTCTTTTTTTACAGCTTATTTCTATAGGGTTACAAAATATAAAGATAATTTGATCCTAGTCCTAGATTTAAAACATAAAGGTATAATACTTACCATCCAAAATAACTTTAATATTTAATAAAACTTAAATAAATAAATAAATATTATAATAATATAAGCTCATGCGTCAAGACTTTTTCTCCATCTACAATTCCCTATGAAGGGACATGATTCTTCTAGATTGTATGTTCTAATAGCATACTCAAAGATTGAATTCAGACTTTATGCGAGTCAGAAATGGCAGTTACTAAAATATTTTGTTCAAATTTCTGTTATCATTTGTTAAGTTCTAATTGATGTCACTCTTGATGCAGAGTTTTGGAAACACATACCTCCCAGTGAACCCTACCGTGTGATTCTTGGTGATGTTAGAGACAAGCTGTATCAGACACGTGAAAGGTCGCGCCAATTGTTATCTCATGGTATATCTGAGATTCCAGAGGAAGCAACTTTCACCAACGTTGAGCAGGTATCTCTTTGTTTGTCCTATATTATGGTTTTAGTGTTAGTTTGTAATGCACCTACTTTTCACTAGTGAAATAGAAATTTCTCTTTGTTATTCGACTGTGTACAAGTGTCTGTTACAGGTATGCATCCTACACTGATGTATTCAATTTTTTCTAAGTTTTTCCCCCATGTATTTGAAAATCTTTGAAGGATCATATCCTTCTGGTCCCTGGATTTGCATTAGACTTAGGTTTCAGACCTAGGTACTTTAAAAAATGAAGAGTCGGAGCAATATAGAGATTCACTAAATTCGCTTTTGTCTATATTTCTGCAATAAGGATAAAACCGTAGCAAATGACAACCAGAAAATCCCCTGCCAAACAAAAATAATAGTTTCTGGATTTGGCTCTGAAGGGCCATATACATACTATGTCACTCTCAAGTAATTATTTTTGTTATGATCTGAATATCATTTTCTTATGTCTATTTTTATTCTATAGTAATCTCTTATTAACTGACCTTGGCACTAATTAAGTTTTCAATTTTATGCAGTTTCTTGAACCTCTTGAACTTTGTTATAGATCACTTTGCTCTTGTGGTGACCGGCCAATTGCTGATGGAAGCCTTCTCGATTTCTTGAGGCAAGTGTCAACCTTCGGACTCTCACTTGTCAGACTTGACATTAGGCAAGAGTCTGACCGCCACACAGATGTCTTAGATGCCATTACCAAGCACTTGGAAATTGGTTCCTACCGAGAGTGGTCTGAAGAACAAAAGCAGGAATGGCTATTATCTGAACTAAGTGGCAAGCGTCCATTGTTTGGTCCTGATCTTCCTAAAACAGAAGAAATTACTGATGTTTTGGACACATTCAATGTCCTGGCAGAGCTCCCAGCAGACAACTTCGGAGCATACATCATTTCAATGGCGACTGTGCCTTCTGATGTTCTTGCTGTTGAGCTCCTGCAACGTGAATGCCATGTGAAGCAACCACTAAGAGTTGTTCCACTGTTTGAGAAGCTTGCAGATTTGGACGCTGCACCTGCTGCTTTGGCTCGGCTCTTCTCAATAGATTGGTACAGAAATCGGATCAATGGAAAGCAAGAAGTTATGATTGGGTATTCGGATTCAGGTAAAGATGCTGGGCGTCTCTCTGCAGCCTGGCAGTTATACAAAGCTCAGGAGGAGCTTATAAAGGTTGCTAAGCAATTTGGGGTGAAGCTAACAATGTTCCATGGTCGTGGTGGAACTGTTGGAAGAGGAGGTGGTCCAACTCATCTCGCTATATTATCTCAACCACCAGAAACTATTCACGGGTCTCTTCGTGTTACTGTTCAAGGTGAAGTTATCGAGCAATCGTTTGGAGAGGAGCACTTGTGCTTTAGAACGCTCCAGCGTTTTACAGCTGCCACACTTGAGCATGGTATGCACCCACCAGTTTCACCAAAGCCTGAATGGCGTGCACTAATGGATGAAATGGCTGTTGTTGCTACTGAGGAGTACCGTTCCATTGTCTTCAAAGAACCTCGGTTTGTTGAATATTTCCGCCTTGTAAGTGAACTTGCATCATTATGTTCTTAACACCATCTAAATTATTATTTTTTAAAATCAGTTTTTGATTGGATAATACTTTTTACTTTGGCTGTAGGCTACACCAGAGTTGGAGTATGGTAGGATGAATATTGGTAGCCGACCTTCAAAGCGGAAGCCAAGTGGGGTATTGAATCCCTCCGTGCAATCCCATGGATCTTTGCTTGGACTCAGACAAGATTTCATCTTCCTGTTTGGCTTGGCTTTGGAGCGGCATTTAAACATGTGATTCAGAAGGACATTAAGAATCTGCAAATGCTGCAAGAGATGTACAATGCATGGCCTTTCTTCAGGGTGACAATTGATTTAGTCGAAATGGTTTTCGCAAAAGGAGATCCCGGGATTGCAGCCTTATATGATAAGCTCCTTGTTTCTCAAGAACTGTGGTCATTCGGAGAGCGGTTGAGGACCAACTACGAAGAAACAAAACGCCTTCTCCTTCAGGTACAATGAGCATGATACCTCCTATCATTTATTTCTTTCAAAAAAATAATACAATTGTGTATATTTTGAACCTATATTCACTACTTTTTCTCTTATATTTCCAGATTGCTGGGCACAAGGATCTTCTTGAAGGGGACCCCTACCTAAAGCAAAGACTCAGGCTACGTGATTCATACATCACAACACTAAACGTTTGTCAGGCCTACACACTCAAACGAATCCGTGACCCGAATTACAACGTGAATGTGCGGCTGCAGATCTGCAAACCAGCAGATGAGCTTGTGAAACTGAACCCAACAAGCGAGTACGCCCCTGGTTTGGAGGATACCCTCATCTTGACCATGAAGGGTATTGCTGCCGGCATGCAAAACACGGGTTAAACCGAGTTAGCACTCAATACTTATATATAGAATATATATATCAGTGATGGTAGTGCAGAAAACAATAAGTATGCATCGAAGATGGTGGCGTTTTCAGCATAAAAAGCTTTCATATAGTAAAAAGAAAAGCAGTGGATGCCATTTAAATTATCTGTCATTCGATCAAAGGTTTCCTGACCCTTTGTAGACTTTATGGTTATGTAAGTGTGATTAGACACTCTTGTTTACCAGTGACAGGTGTTTAACACTGCCTTAAAATGGATTGGAGATCCATAAATATGATTACTTTTGGTTTAATTCAAGTAAACACTTTGTGGCTTTTGATTTTTGTTTGCATATTTTGGTCTTTCTGGTCTCTAGCTCATTCCTCATCTGCAGCTCTCTCTCTCTCTATATATATCTATCTATCTATATACAAATGGATTATATTTTTTTGAATAATATATGATTATAATTTTATACATTATAATTTGAGTATTTTAAATTTTTCTCAAAAGTAATTTTAATCTATTATCAGGAGTTAATGTAACAAATAATTATTCATTTATCCATTTTTTTGTAATTATGTTTTTTATTTAATTATATCGTGATATCCGCCCACACTCTTATAATAATTCATTATAGAAGATATTATTTATTTTTATTTTATTCTACATTTTTACAAAAAGATATGATAGTATGGATTTATTTGAATGTAAATATTTTTATTCAAATTTGGTTTAAATAAAAAAGAAAAGTGTAAACCAATAGAAAATTAGATAAAATATACAAATAATTGTTATTAAGAAAAATTATTTTTATCACAAAAATTTTAAAATATATAAAATCATCATTGAATTAATTGAACTATTATAAAATATCACTAAAGTTTAATAAACTATTACAAAATTCATTAATACTTCTCAAAACTGTTATTCTGATAAAAAAAATCAAATTATTATCAAATAAATTTTAAATTGGTTAAAATTACCACTGTTTTATAATAAATAATGATTATTTTATAATAATTGAAAGTTTATTTGTCATTATAAATATGCTAATGATTATTGCCACCCTTGCAATAAAAATTATTACTTATTTAATAAACACAATATTATCAATAAAATTAAATATAAACCCTTGCAATAAAAGTATTTTATTGTGTTTGATGCTACATAACTTGATAACATCAGTTTAATTGGAAAATACGCATAAATTAAGACCTAATTAATTTAAATTTTTTTTGACTTTTATTAAAATTATTTGGCTTAATAGGTAAAAAAATGTCCAAATTATATTTTTTCTCAGGTGCCTAAAATATTTTTCGACCCAAACAGGTGCTTAATATTTTTACCATTATCATTTTAAGTGCTTGCCGTTACCGTCCGTTTAAAATATTTCATTAGCAAATAAAAAAATGACATATTACATGTTTTATTTTATTTTATTTTTTAAATTTAGAATTTCAAAAATATCTTAAAATTCCTAAAAATTTCTAAAATAATTCACAAATTTTTAAATCTCGATTCTAACTGTTTTTGCCGCCAATCGCTGACAGCGTGCCCATCACTTTCGTCGTCGGGCTCCCACAATTATTTCTCCCATCAATTCATCATCGAAAGTCAATGGTCGGGGTGCCTAATATTAAAATAAAATTAAACGACAAGAAGAAAAAAAAATAACGGCTGACAAACGACGTTTGATTAGACGAAAAATGACATGCGGGTCTTACGACAAAAGACGGTGTGAGAAAGGGATGTTCTGAGTTCGTTTTTGTAGTCTATTTCGCCAAATTCGAACCCGTTAAATTATTTTTACACATTTAATACCCTAAATTGGTTCGATTTTAAAGCAAAGTTCCAGGCTTCAATCTCTCTCTATTCAAGCTGCACTAGCATCACAAGCTGCGTAGTCACCGCACACTTCTGCACCGATCTGTTCAGTGCAGCCAACAATTTCCTGGATTTCATCTCCTATTGGTTAGATTAAAGTCAAAACTGATGGGTCTCGGGAGGTGCAGGGGGTCGAGTGTCTTGCGGAGGAGTGCTTCGGGATGAATCAGGGTCATGGTTACTTGGATTCTCGAAGTTCATAGGTGTATCTTCCGCTCTTGAAGCTGAGCTATGGGGAATTTTCGTTGGGTTAAAATGTGCATGGGACATGGGTTGCAGGGCGCATTATGGTCGAGACAGTTTAGACACTATCAGAATTGTAAAGCAGGATTCTATGCGCACAGGTTCTCATGGTATAGCCATTTATATTCTTGATATTTGTGCTCGCCATTGGTTGGTTTCGTTCCATCATACTCGCCGGGATGACAATAAAATCCAAATCATACGGCGAAATTGGCTAGATCTGAGATGCTCGATGTTAGATTATTTTTTGTGCCACCATTGTCGGTTGGTGCTTTGTTGAATGCCGATGTAGGTGGTTAGTCTTAGTTATGGACTTTGAGGGTTTTGGTTGTCGGTTCTGTGGATGATTTGGCGTAGTATAGTATTATACGTTTACTTGTAATCATTTTTTTGTGTATTTTTTATTTAAATTTAGAAAGATTGTTTACGCGCTGCCGCCCTCCACCGCCACACCGACCTGCAAAAAGGAGCGATATTACAGATCTGAAAAAGAATAAACAAATGGGAATATTATGTGTATTCTGGGTTATAAAAACCCTTTCGAACAACAATGTAAAGGGAGATTTGGAATGTAATCGGAAAGTTTTTTTTCGAATAAAAAATAGAGTCGAGTTCAAAAATATATAGAAACAAAAGAAGAAAGAAACAGATTCAAAGAAAACGAAAAAAGGTAAAAAAAATCATATAATGAAATAAAGAGAGTACGGGTTTCATCAGATCTAGGCATTTTGAGTGAGATTTAAAAAAAACTAACCCTAGATTCGAGAGTAGGACCCAAAACCGAGTTGGTTTAGCTGTCGGCATGAACTCCGGCCGCCGATCCACGGCGCCATGAGCGACGGCGACTACTCCCCTAGCCGAAGAGGAGAGAGCATTTGAGAGAGAATTTGAATTTTTTTATTATCAAGAGACAAATGACCTTTTTAGGGCTGAATTTGATATTTATGTGCATCTCAAAACGGCGCCATTTTGGGCGTCATCGTTCATGCCCAAAACGACGTCGTTTTGTTCCTGTACCCGAATACCAGACCCGACCCGGCTAGGAATCGCGTCATTTTAAAGACAAATGGGTAAATTACAGCTATCGTCCTCCTACTTTGTATTCGCACGATTGTGCCATTTAAGTTTTACTGTCTTTCATTTTCGACCTCTTTTTAGTTTTCTTTTATAATTTTGCCACTGTTTTTTTCTTTTATTTTATTATTATTACGTATTATTTTATTACATATACTACACTATTATTATTAGTACATGATATTAGTATATTGTTATATTATTATTATGTATTACTTTTATATCATTTTATACTTTATATATTATTATATTATTTTACTCATACTATTATATATAATATGTTATATTATTATGTTAAATCATTGTTATTAATAATATTATTAGTAATTATTATTATAAGTATATTAATATATAATATACCATATTATTATTCCTACTATTTTCTTTTTGTTATACATACATACGTATTTTACACTATTATTCTTATTATCATTAATATTATTATTTACATAATTTTTACGACTCAATGTATAATCGCATACTTCTTAGATGCTTTTTAATCGATTTTTAAATTAAAAATAGTTTTTAAGGATTATCGTGAAAAACGTATCTCCAACGTAAGAAATGCCGCTTTCCGTAACTTCTATTGAAAAATATTATTTTATGTCCAAATTTTAATTTTTAAAATATGTTATTTTATTCGGAATCTAATAAGAAATTATGTCTCAGGTGTTGGGTGTAAATTTCTCTTTTATAAAAATATTCTTTCAAATATTTTAAGGAATAATAAATTTTAAATTAAATATAAAATTTTAATTTCTCTCGTTTAGACAATAAATGATCGACCAGTTATCAATTTTGATTGTTGTGGGGTGCTCATCATTCCCACACGTAACTACTTCTAAACTTGTTTTCTGGTTTTGCAAACCAAAATTCGTGTTTTAATAAAATAATGTAAAAATATATTTTATTAAAATAATCAAGTTTTCCAGTTATCTAATCCCACCTAATTAAAACGATTGGTGGCCACTCCCAAACAAACCAATTTTTTCGTAAAAACGGGAAGCGCCCGTCGCGGCGCGGGGCCCGTTATTACAGCCAGAATCATACAGGGAAGAGGACAAACCAGGACGATCATCCTCATCGGACGGCGTGGGTGAAGACCGCGGATTGGGGTGGTTCACGGTGTTGTTTGCTTTGGGAATGCTACGGTACATGAGCGCCACATCGAATATAATACACGACTGCGATGAAGTCTTCAATTATTGGGAACCTCTTCATTATCTTCTCTACAAATCCGGCTTTCAAACTTGGGAGTATAGGTAAACGCCCCTACACGCGAATTCACTCTTATTTTATACGTACTTGTCCATCAAATTATACTTGACTGCACTTAAAAAAACAATGTAAGATCTAAGCTTATCTAAAAATGTAATCCTGGATTTAAAAAAGAAAAAGAAAGAAAAATTTTTGAAGTATAAAAAAACTTGAAAATTTGTGTGCCAATTTAGGTTATTTATTGTTTGTTATTTTTTAAGTAGTGAAGTGCCAATGAAAGGATTCATTGAGTTTTTTTTTTTTTTGATTTTAGAGGTATTTAAGCTTTATTTAGTGAGTGATAGCTGGAAAGTGAGGAACTGGAATGTAATTCTTTGGGAAATACGATGCTGTTATTATTTGTGTACTTATCGAAGTAAGAAATGAAGTGAGCTACTGATAGGTGATGCATAATTTTCATGCTTATAGTCTATGCATCAATGTATATATATGTTTTTGAGTGTGTTGGATCATAGATGGTGCTTGTGCTCATCGGTAAGGATTGTGGTCAGCGGCAGAGAATTATTTTTGAGGGTGGACACAGATAAAATCTCAAAATTTTAAGGTGGACACAATTTATAAAGATTAAAAAATTCTAAGGACCAATTCATAAAAATTAAGGAAATTGAAGTCAAATGTGTGAAGTTTAGAAAGTTCAGGGTTGGCACGTGCCCACCCTGAAGTACACATACGTCCGCCACTAATTGGGGTAGATTTTCTTTAAAATAGGTTTGAATAGAGTTGAGTGACTGACTTTTAGTGGTATTGTTTGTGTGCTGGTGTGCATGCATTTTGAATGAACAAAAGATGTTTATTTCCTTCTTGCAAAGTAGTTACATATGGTTATTATGTTGCATTTGATTTATTTTCATCATCTTTAGATTCATTCTTGTATTTTCTGGGAGCAAGAATCTATTTGAGTTATAAAAGCTTCTTTGGCTAAAAATCCTCATCTTACATTCTTACTGCTACTTGGAAAAAAATTTGATTTTCTCAGTTGTCAGTAACCGTTTTACTGAGGCTGTTGTCTCATTTATGTGTTCGTTGCAGTTCTGAGTTTGCACTCCGGTCATATTTGTACATTATTTTCCATGAATTAGTTGGTCGACGTGCTTCCTGGTTGTTTGCTGAAGAAAAAGTAAGTTTCAAGATAAAAGAAGTTAAGTTTCTGTGTTTTTTTGGTTAACATTCCTTATATTTGCCTTTGTTATCTATTAGGTGAGAGTTTTCTATGCAGTGAGACTCTTGGTCTTCTATCTGTTATTTCAGATGCTACTCTAGTAGTAGCAGTTTCCAGAAAATATGGAAAGCGTCTTGCTTCGTATGCACTTGCAATGCTTTGCTTGGCTAGTGGTTGTTTCTTTGCCAGCACAAGTGAATGGCTTTTCCCATCTTTCTTTGCCAGTTTCCAGAATACTGATAAAAGTTTTATGTTCATGATTTTCCATGTGGTTATAGATTTCCTGCTTTTTTCTAACCAAGTAATCATTAAATACGAATTTAAGCTACAGGAGAATGCCTAGGAAATTCTGTTTTTCTCTAAGATTTCTATTCTTTAATACCGTGATTCCCCTCCCCCCCAGGTTTCCTTCCTAGTTCATTCTCTATGTATGCCATGAGCCTCTCATCAGGGTTATTTCTACTTGAGAAACCTGCATGGGCTGTTGCAGCCGTGGGGGTAATCCTAGGTTGGCCATTTTCAATCTTGGCATTTCTTCCAGTCACATTGTACTCTTTGACTAAACAATTCAAACGAGTATTTCTTTCTTGTAAGTAAATTTAATCATTAAATTTGGTTATTATCTATTAACTTTCAGGATATATGATTTTAATATCTTAACTTGGTGATTGACATTAACATATTTGTAATTGATTAATATTTAGTTTTTCGTTTTGTTGTTCACTTGTGAAATAATTAAAGTTCTTTTCTTCAGGTCCTTTCCGTTCTCGTTGATTACTGCTATTACCAACGCTGGACATCATCTGTTTTTAATCTCTTAGTGTATAATGTATTAGGAGGTGGTGAGAGCCATTTGTATGGGACTGAGGGGCCACTTTTTTATTTAAGGAACGGGTTTAACAATTTCAACTTCTGTTTCATCCTTGCTTTGCTTTTCCTCGGAATTCTGCCAATTGCAAGGAAAAAGTATGCCCCTGACCTGCTTATTGTAATATCTCCTCTTTATATATGGCTGGCATTTATGTATCTGCAGCCTCACAAAGAAGAAAGGTATGATTTATCTTTTTCTTAAATGTCCTTGCCTATTTTTCTTTAGATTTTATTTCTTGTTTCTTTTCTCTGCCATAAAATAGATCAACAAGTAAAGAATATCCTGATATGACTTTAGAAGTTTCAAGGAGGGTTTGGGATTGCTTTGGTCCTAAGCTTTAGGCTAACCTTGCATGACATTTTCTGCTAGGAAACAAAACAGAGCATAGTTCTTATGTCTCTTTACATGTCCTGAACAATCTTTAATATCCATCTTGCTTGCTTTGAGCTGTAACAGTCCATTATATTCAATTTTTATGCAGATTTCTTTATCCTGTATACCCGCTTGTTTGTGTTGCTGCTTCAGCGGTCATTGAGAGGTTTCCTGATATATTTCGAGACAAATATAATCCCTATGATAATTCTATTATAGTCATGGTGGGAATTTTCTACAGCTCTTTAATTTTCCATCCGTACAACACTAAGCTCTCATTCAAATGTTCTGTGCATGTTTTTGCAGATGGCCAAATTTCTTAGACCTGTGGTCCTCAGCCACTTATTATGTGCCTCACATGCACGTACATTTTCGTTGATCAATGGTTATGCTGCTCTGTTGGAGGTTTACAAGATCTTGGAGCACCATGATGATGCAGGAACTGGTAATGAATTATCTCTTATATGATGCACCAATGTTGTACCTTGTTTGATTTTGTTATTCCTAGACCTACAAAGAATGAATTTTCTTTTCAACAGCCATGTAGGCTGTAGCATTAATGACATTTATTTTTATGCGGAACTTTATCAAGAATGCATAACATAATTTTCCTTGTATGTAGCTTTTTTTTTGTTTCTAATGGCTATAGCCTTCCTTTAGAATTGCCTTGTAGTTCTAATAAAAGTTTCGAAGATGCATTCTTTTGGTAGATTTTATCGATCGTTTATGTTTGGCATTTATGCTGGAGAATGCCGTCACCAACAAGAAGAATGCTTCATTGCAGGTTCTGTACTTTGTGTTGGAAGTGAGTGGCACCGTTACCCATAATCTTTTTTTGTGCCTGCTTACATTGGTGAAGTGAGATGGATTGATGACGGATTCTGAGGTCTTCTTCCATTCCCTTTCAATGATACTCTAGGAGGGACTGCAGCTGCACCACCATACTTCAACAATAAAAACAAGGCATCAGATGAGCAATATGTAATTAACCCTTTCTATGGCCTAGTTCATATTAAATTAACTTTAATCTTTATGCTTTACTGGTATCTATTGTTTCAGTTGTATCTTGACCCACTATAAATTGCAGCTCCAAGATGTTCATGCTTGTACATTCCTGGTTGAGCTGCAGCTGAACCGGCCTTACCCTTCTCGTGGAAATGACCTATCAACCTGGGAGGTAAACAGTATATTTTATATATTTTCCCGTTTTTCTAATATATTGTTCTTCTCACATAATTTAATGAATCTGTGCCTGTTTCAGCCTATCGCAGCACTACCGTACTTGGACAGGGAGCTCTCACCTGCCAAATATCGGTCATTTTTCATCCCATACTTGTGGCAGGAGAAGAATGTCTTTGGCATGTACAAACTTCTGAAGAGAGTATCAAAGCAAGAATGATGAATGTCATGTTAGTTGTTTCCTCCTTATTTCCTTGAGTTTTTTTTTTCTTTCAGAAGTATCATGCCCATTGATTGCTTAGAACGGTATTTTTTTTCTTCCAATTCTTCATGTTATTCCAAGAAGAAAAAAAAGGGTAAGGGAAATTTATAATGCTAACATACATTGATCCCAATGATTAGACAATTTTGTAGCCGTTGTTGCTTCATATAGGCTTTATGTTGTGTTTGTGCTGCTTAAGTTCTCTTGTTACTTGGTTTGTTCAGTTAATGGTTTATACTTTATAGCACTTTCATTTCCCTTGTTTGTGTTATAAGTTTGGAAATGTGATTCTTTATACCATGAAAAAACTCGGAAATGTTAATCGTTGCCTAAACCCGATTTTGGAGACTTGCCATGCTTCTTGTTTTTTGTTTGGTCTCACCTTGCCAAATCCCAACCAGAAAATAGGAGTAATACTGAGGTTTCGCAGGAATAAGAGATTGAGCTTCAATTAATATCACATTATTAACATTTTACAAAGCTGCATATGTTGCAACAAGGATGGATCTCGACAATTGAAATTCATCATTTATTCTTGAATTGTGGCCTCTGCCATAACAAAAGGTTTGAATACAGGTAGAATTTAGGTCTTATAGTTGGCTATGTAATGATTTAAACAATTGGGGGGATTAGAAGGAAATGGGTAAATATGCCTGCAAATCCCTGTAATGGTTGCAGGATTTGTGATGTAAGAAGCTATACTAGAAAGGGCAACGGTGTCAGTGTCGATCTTTCGATAGCAGCTCCTAGAGTTTGCAGCTTGTTATCTATGTTCTCATAACCTCGCTCAATATGTTCAATTTTATGGATCCTGGTTGTTCCTTTTGCAGCCAATCCCGGTAATATAAGTGAAGCCAGCCTCACCTCTCAAGTCCCTTGCAATAACACGAGAGCCACACAATGAACTACCAAAAGTTACCTTCCAGTGGTCAATAATTCTGAGTTAAACGAACATCCAAAACCTTGTACTAAAAGATTTCTAACAGTACGAAAAGTTATAACCTTGAAACGATAGATACAGCCCACAGGCAGTGCCCTCATTGTCTTCGGGGTAGGAACCAAAGTTTACATATTCTAGAGGACCTTTTCTGATATTCACCCAAAATTCAGGATTGAATAAAGGATTGGTTTAGGGGTATTCGGGCCCTTGTAATACAAAACCAACGATTGGATTCCATGACCAGGCTATAAGCACCGTCCCAGTTATTGAGGGCAGAGGCTCGACTCACAAGCTTGGTTGCACTACCTAGCCGAAGGGACTGACCTACTAAGAGTGTATTGGTAGGGTAATCAAAACTTTGCCAAATAAAATTACCTTTGGCATCATGAAGCACCATGTTCCCGTTCGGGAGTACCTTGAACCCCGTCACACCTTTATTAGCGGTGTTGGTTTTCCAAGCGATCCGGCCATCGACGTCGGCCAGGACAAGGTTTCCATCACGTCCGAACGTCAACGCGGCGTTTTCCTTGACCAGGTTCCCGCGGTTGGCTTGCCAAACCCACCGGCGTAACGATTCAGATTTCGAAAGCCCCATGCGCAACGCTAGGGTGTATGCATTGGGAGTGGTGTTGTAGAAGCAAAGCTGGAATTGGGCTTCGTCGAGAGGTAAAACTCGATAGTCACCGCCGTACTCTACTATATAAGGTCCCAGTTCTCCTTCATTGACGTATTCAAATGTCTCTGAAGGTGGAACCGAAGCTTTGCCAAAGGAAAAGATTGTGAACAGAAAGAGGCATAATATCAGTGTCATTATGTGAAGGAAAAAGGAAAGAAAATAGAAAAGCTTTGAGATGTGAATGGAAGCAATGAACTGAAGGGGTTTTTATACCGATCCTTGTAGGAATTAAAAAATGAAATTAGGGTAGATATTATACTATAATTTGCTATTCTCTCACTTGCACATGCAACTTGTATACTATCATAATTACTTAAATAATTAAATTATACTACTTTTATTCCTTAAATCTGATTATATAGATATAAACTAAATTCTGATTAGCACGTGATATGTTCGATAAATAAACATATATAAATATGTGTTCCACTGCAGTAAGAGCATAATAATGGTTCCCACTGCCGGACAAGCATCGGGAGTTGTTTTTCTTGGTTTGATGGAAAAAAGGAATCCGTTTGCAAATTTCATGCATAAATTGCATCAACCCTTACTCCTGATAATTTTCAATATAATAAATTAATACATCAGGAGTGTAATATATAGTAAAAAGAATTGGTGATAATTATCCATAATATAGTATAATACCTGGAAATTCTAAATGATAGATACTGTGAGGGATAAGGCTTGGCTCACGGCAGGTGGCTTGGAACATAGTAAGTAATTAATGAGGATGGAAATCCTCTGTCAATGCTCCGCTTTAGAAAAATGAGTTTAGAATTTAAAATTTAAGGATTATAGTTAAAATTTAGAGAATTAAAGGTATAATGTATTTTTTAGAGTATATAATTTAAGATTTAAGATGTAAAATTTAAATTTAAAACTTATTTTTTTAATGTATTTTAGTGTGAGGATAGAAAGTGGGAGCATAAGATTTTGTTCTTAATGACAACCCCAGACGAGAGTTCCTGACTTTGACAGCAAGCAGCAGCATACAACAAACTGATGTTAAGGATTAGCATTAATTTTAAAATTAACATTTTTCAGTTTTTTAGGGTAAACTATATAAATGGTCTCCTGACTATGATCTAATTTTTTATTGAGCCCCTAACTATGAAAATTATAAACAGGTCCTCTTGACAAGCATCGCATTTGTCAAATAAATAGTCTTTAATCTTAAAATAAATAAATAAATAAAAAGCGTAGTAAAGAGAAGAAGGCCGATCCGCAGGGACTAAGGAGCTTCTTATGTGAAAAGGTTTTGATTCTGACTTTAGCAATTAAGTAAAGGTGGGGGGGTTTAATGTAGAAAGTAGATGTAAGCAGTAAAAGTGAGTTTGAAAATAAATTTGAAGAAAATGACGAAAGTAAACTTTAAAGAGAAAACTGATTAAATGGAATAGCCTCAAGCTTAGCTTAGCCTCAATTCAAACTGATCATCGAATTTTTTTTTACACAGGATACATGTCGGTTACAGTCTACAAGGCCCAACCCTTGTAACTTACTTTTCACTTTTGTAACCAACAATCCAAAGGCAATCTTTGGAATTCGGTTCTTACTTGGACTAGCCACAACTATCGTTGCTAGTGCCAATGCAGTTTAAGTGTTAGAAAAGCCCAGCTCGGATTATGTTGTCTTAATGAGAATCGAATTCGATGTCAATTTCTCTTAGCGAATCCGTCGCTAAGTGTGTTCATAGGAAGTCGAATATGCTACAAGTTGATCCTTCCTCCCAACTTTAAATCATAACAACATTTAGACTAACGCGCTTTTTTTGAAATGAAAGTGTAAAAAATTTAAAAGAAAGACCTTGCCAATCTAAGTTTTCCAGAAAACTGAGAATGTTATCCAAAGATATTAAGTATTTTTCAATTCTCACAAAATGAGAATTAAGTTGTTTCTTAAGCCTTTGGCTAATTGGAAAATTAGCTAAGCATGATAGAAATCATACTTAGTATATTTTGAAGAAAGTAAAATGAAAACCAAGGAAAACGAAATTGGAAAAGAAATTTTTTATAAAAGTAAAAATTCCTAAGAACAAATAAAAGTTGAGTACATAATGATTCTTCAAGCTTCGCCCTAAGGGAATATTTATAGCTTGAGATAACCTAAAGATAAAGAAATAAAATACCTAAAGATAATCCTAAAAATATTAAAATAAAATCCTAAGTGATAGAAAGATAAAATCCTAAATAATAAAGTGATAATTCCTGAATATTTAAATTCAAACTTAATCTTAAAATCTTAAGTAAATCTCGTTCGTCCGTCCTTCTAGATGATGATGACCGAATCGCCTTCTGAAAGCTGTTGCTGACTAGACTGCCAGACTCTGCCATGTCGGACCTCGACATGCCCCAAGTCATGCCCATGTATCTAGAATTGATTCCAGAAAACAAAAAACTGCAGAACATGCTCTTTTAATGTTGTTTTCTGGAAATTGAAGTCTTGCGCAAAAAAGAATAAAAATGACCCAAATCAGTAATATTATAGAACCAACAAGGAGTAATTATCGATAAATAGTAACAAAATAAAACATTCATCACCCCTAACTTGTAACACCCCTTCTCGGTTTGATAGGGATCCGGGTCAGATAGTGTTATCGGAAGACTAATCGAAGGCTCAGAAAAGGGTTCAGAGTTCAAAACTTAATCTAAGTATCATGTTGATTATTCCTAAGACTTATCCACTTTGATTGTTACTAAACTTAATCGAAGTTTGGGTCAATTTTAAACTTCTCTTAACCTTAGGGACTAAATTGTAAATAAATTAAGGGTCCTGAGCCGAAATTTATGTTATCATACTAAAATTAATCTTACTAATTATTAACCTGTGAAATTTCATCACTAACAGAGGTTATTTACCTATTTGATTAGACGATACAATATTTAGTGACCATTTTGTAAACTGTTCAAAACTGTTTTGTTATTCAGATTAACCTATCGGGTGATTACCAAACCTTACCAAATTTTACTAGTACACTTAGAAATCATGTTCTTATTGGTACATCAAATTTTAGGGCGTTCGGAATCTATTTACCAAGTTTTCACCTTAAGCTCATTTTAGGCACCTTTTAACCATTTTAACCTATCCAAATCTAAGCATACAACAAAATCATTTTACCAAGTCATCATATATATCTAGAAAGGCTTATACAAAACAAGTTGGTCCATATGCCACTTCACTAGGAGTTTATAGCAAAAGATAACATACATATATGGTAGAGACGTGACTTACAACCGCAATAACACGATCAAGTCTCAGAATTGATCAAGGTCCTGAAAATGCATGAGACACACATGTTAGGCTTACATAGTCTAGTGAGGTAGTTATAACATTTACAATGAAATGCATGATAATCAAATATACAAGTAGTCATATTAAACTATGAACAATTCATGCTTATTACACATATTCTCATGATTTCATATTCACATATTACGTGTCACATAGTCATATCATATTGTCATAGCGCAATTCATAAATCATAATGTCGTAGCATAATTCGTAAATCATAATGTTGTAACATAATTATAGGCACATATCATATTAGGTACCATTGGATACACGGATTCCCCTGTACACCAACACATATAACGAAGAATGGGTCGTAGCTCCGAAGATATATCCCTTACACAACCGACCTTATTTCCCCTACATATAGGTCGTAGCCCTGGACCATAGTCATCCCTTACTTAACTGAGCTCAATAATCCTATGGCATGCCAATTGTATCTAATGTCCATAATTACACAAATTCACATAGTCCATATTTTTCAAGTCATATCATATCAAATATCAAAATGAGCCTTAATTCCATATCATGTCACATCTCATATTATTTTCATATATCACATACGTGTAGAATATCATAGTCATATTTGTACATATCAAAGCAATGCAAGGCACTTACCGGATTTGCCAATCGAATTCGACATAGTTGCTCTACGTGATCCCTTAAACAAATGCAAACGAAATCATAAAATAATGCAATGGGATGGAACCGAGCCTATTCTTTGACACAACTACACTCACCTCGACAACCCGTTGTTTGTAAGACTTTCAGATAACGACGCCTTTATTCTTATCTTTTGGAAGAGATGACGGTTGTTCTGTATCAACCCCTTGAGCCAGTCGATAGCAAGGACTCGAATTTATCAAACCGGAAAACTCGAACTTACCACCCTATCACTGAATCATTCTCTGTCCCTTAGTTTCTTATGTTTCATGCGCACAATTCTCCCCTATATATATTCAATTTGGCCGGCTCCCACATTTGCCTTCATCCTCCACGTAGGTGGAGTGGTGGCACAAATTTGGGGCATAGCCCTTTGGCTTGAGCCACGTGCTGGTTGCCTCCCCCTTGTGTCGTGCCAAATCATCCCCAATTGTGGAATTACCCACGATCTTTATCTTTTTTTAATAATAATAATAATAATAAACTGATACGGTTAGCCTGAATAACCTTTATTGCTTCAAATTAGGTACAAGATCAAGCTAATTATTTAACCGGTATAAAATATTCAGTCACCGGAACTTAACCTCGACTAGACCGATTTTCAGGGTGTGACAACTCTCCCCCTTAAGAAAATTTGTCCTCAAATCTGAATTGAAGCCTAGTAACTATTGTTTTAAGCAAACTCGACCAAGGGTAAGGATTTCTCCCACGTATTCCCAAAGTCAATAACATAGGCTCCGAGCATATCTTCTAGAATCTACAAGGAAGAATCATGACTGGTACAAATACTTATTCACATAACTTAGAGAATGGTTTAGAGTTACCTGAATAACTCTTTCAGATTGTCCATCAGTTTGAGGATGAAAAGCAGTGCTAAGATGCACTCGCATTCCCAATGCCTCGTGTAAGGTTCTCTAAAACTGAGACGTAAATCGTGGGTCACGATCAGAGATAATAGATATCGAAATTCTGTGTAAACGAATGACTTAACAGATATACAACTCCGCGAGCTTAGGCAAGCTGAAATTCATTCTCACTGGAAGGAAGTGAGCAGACTTGGTGAATCGGTCCACAATGACCCAAATGGCATCATTTCTCTTTAGAGTTAAAGGTAGGCCACTTACGAAGTCCATCGTGATACGCTCTCATTTCCATTGGGGAAGTTTAATAGGCTGTAGAAGACCCGTAGGTACCTTGTGCTCGGCTTTGACCTGTTGGCAACTCAAACACCTAGCTACGTAGTCCGTGATTTCATTATTCATATTGGACCACCAATAGATCTTTTTCAGATCTTTGTACATTTTGATAGCTCTAGGGTGAACAAAGAAAGGGATAGAATGAGCTTCGCTTAGGATTTGATTCTGAAGATCATCATCATCATCATGAACACAAATGCAGTTGCGAAAACATAGTAATCTTTCAGAATTCAAAGCAAAGTCAGGATTTGAGCTATCATTGACCTTAGCAATAAGGGGTTGCAACTCCTCATTAGTTTTTTTGGAGTGTCTTAATTCGAGACACAATGGTCGAATAACCTCTTAACTCGGCTAGCAATTTACCATGCTTCTTGAGCCGAAAGTGAGCATTCAAGCATTTTAAGGAATAAGTGGGTTTCCGGCTAAGAGCGTTAGCCACCACATTGGCTTTACCGGGATGGTAGTCAATGACTAAATCATAATCTTTCAATAGCTCCATCCATCGGCGCTGACAAAGATTTAACTCTTTCTAGATCATGAGGTACTTCAGGCTTTGTGATCAGTGTATAGGTAACACTTCTCACTATAGAGATAATGCCGCCAAATTTTCAAAACAAACACAACTGCGGTGAGTTATAGATCATGAGTCGGGTAATTTAGCTCGTGAGGCTTGAGTTGACGTGAGGCATAAGCTATGACTTTGCCTTCTTGCATCAGAACACAACCTAATCTCAGGTGGGACGCATCGCTGTACACAATGAAATCTTTGCCCGACTCAGGTTGCACTAATACAGGGGCATGATTAAGGACTTGCTTGAGCTGGTCGCAACTCCTTTGCTGATCAACAGTCCACACAAAAGGAGTATCCTTGCAGAGAAGCTTCATTAAAGGTGCTGCAAGCAATGAGAATCCCTTAACGAATCTACGGTAATAGCCTACAAGGCCCAGAAAACTACGAACTTCTCTCACATTCTTCGGAGGAGTCCAATCAAGGATTGCTTGAATCTTCATTGGGTCCACTTGAATTCCCGCAGAAAAGATTACATGGCCAAGGAATGATACTTTGGATAACCAAAATTCACATTTACTAAACTTGGCGTAGAGTTGTTTTTTTTCTCGGAGGGTCTAAAGCACGATCTAGAGATGTTCTTCATAGGAAGCTGAGTCTTTAGAATAGATCAGATGTCGTCTATAAAGACAACCACAAACTTATTGAGATAGGGTCGAAATACACGATTCATCAGGTCTATGAAGGCTCCAGGTGCATTTGTGAGCCCAAAAGGCATTACTAGAAATTCATAGTGACCATATCTGGTGCGAAAGACAGTCTTTGGAACATCAGACTCTTTCACCAACATTTGGTACTATCCAGACCGAAGATCTATCTTGGAAAAGACAGAAGCATCCTTCAACTGATCAAAGAGGTCATCTATCCTTGGAAGTGGGTATTTGCTCTTGATCGTCATTTTATTCAATTGATGATAGTCAATGCATAGACGCACCGATCTATCATTCTTTTTGACGAACAAAACCGGTGCTCCCTAGGGTAAGGAACTCGGTCGGATGAATCCCTTATCTTGAAGGTCTTGAATTTTAACTTTTAACTCCTTCAACTCCACTGGAGCCATTCTATACGGAGTAGTGGAGATCAGAGTAGTTTCGGTTGTACTTCTATCCCGAACTCAACATCACGGGTGGAAGGAGTCTCAGAAGTTCATCGGAGAACACATCAGGAAATTCTTTCACCATGGGTACGTCTTTGATTTTCAAATCTTTCTTAGACTTCATGGCATACATAAGACTCATTTTAGGCTCGGGTTCAAACTTCATCAGGGTTATGCTCTCCTTACCGAGTCCACGGAGATATAATTTCTTCGAATAGTCTACCTAGGCTTAATGCTCGGCTAGCCAATCAAGGCCTAGGATAAGATCAAACTCATGGAAAGGTAAGGCCATCAAATTGGTCAGAAATGAGATTCATTGGATCCTCAAGGACAAGCTTTACAGACCAATCGTATAACCACATTGTCTCATACTGGGTTAGTGACAATAACCTTAGAAGTGACTCGTTCAGATTCTAGAGCATACTCTTTTAATCAACTGTTCACTAATAAAGGGATACGTAGAGCCTGGACGTGTTTCTATTGCAACACGTCTATCGTTAGGCGCAGACATTTTCAGATCTAATTATACAGAAATAATTTAAATCGTGTAAGTTGCAAGTCATAGATAACATATACAGATAAACTCCTAGGTGGCATATGTAAACACAGACTCATAACGGATACCTAGTTAGTCCTAGAATCGACTAAACCTAGGCTCTGATACCATAATTGTAACACACGTTTCCCAGTCTGGTAGGGATCCGGGTCGGATAGTGTTATCGAAAGACTAATCGAAGGTTCAGAAAAGGGTCCAGAGTTCAAAACCTAATCTAAGTATCATATTGATTATTCCTAAGACTTATCCACTTTGATTGTTACTAAACTTAATCGGAGTTAGGGTCACTTTTAAATTTCTCTTAACCTTAGGGACTAAATTGTAAATTTCACAAATTAAGGATCCTTAGTCGAAATTTAGGTTATCATACTAAAATTAATCTTACTAATTATTAACCTATGAAATTTCATCACTAACGGAGGTTATTTACCTATCTGATTAGACGATACAATATTTAGTGACCATTTTGTAAACTGTTCAAAACTATTTTGTTATTCGGATTAACCTACCGGGTGATTAACAAACCTTACCAAATTTTACCAGTACACTTACAAATCATGTTCTTATTGGTACGTCAAATTTTATGGCGTTCGGAATCCATTTACCAAGTTTTCACCTTAGGCTCATTTTAGGCACCTTTTAACCATTTTAACCTATCCAAATCTAAGCATACAACAAAATCATTTTACCAAGTCATCATATATATCTAGAAAGGCTTATACAAAACAAGTTGGTTCATATTCCACTTCACTAGGAGTTTATAGCAAAAGATAACATACATATATGGCAGAGACGTGACTTGCAACCGCAATAACACGATTAAGGCTTAGAATTGATCAAGGTCCTGAAAATGCATGAGACACACATGTTAGGCTTACATAGCCTAGTGGGGTAGTTATAACATTTACAATGAAATGCATGATAATCAAATATACAGGTAGTCATATTAAACTATGCACAATTCATGCTTATTACACATATTATCATGATTTTATATTCACATATTACGTGTCACATAGTCATATCATAATCATATTGTCATAGCGCAATTCATAAATCATAATGTCGTAGCATAATTCGTAAATCATAATGTCGTAACATAATTCATAGGCACATATCATATTAGGTACCATTGGATAAACGGATTCCCCTGTACACCAACACATATAACGGAGAGTGGGTCGTAGCCCTTGAGCCGTAGCTCCGGGGATATATCCCTTACACAGTCGACCTTATTTCTCCCACATATAAGTCGTAGCCCTGGACCGTAGTCCTCCCTTACTTAACTGAGCTCATTAATCCTATGGCATGCCAATTGTATCCAATGTCCATAATTACACAAATTCACATAGTCCATATTTTTCAAGTCATATCATATCAAATATCAAAATGAGCCTTAGCCTCATATCATGTCACATTTCCATATTATTTTCATATATCACATACGTGTAGCATATCATAGTCATGTTTGCACATATCAAAGCAATGCATGGTACTTGCCAGATTTGCCAATCGAATTTGACATAGTTGCTCTACGTGAGCCCTTAAACAAATACAAACGAAATCATAAAATAATGCAATGGGATGGCACCGAGCCTATCCCTTGACACAACTACACTCACCTCGACAACCCATTGTTTGTAAAACTTTCGGATAACGACGCCTTTATTCTTAGCTTTGGGAAGAGATGACGGTTGTTCTGTATCAACCCTTTGAGCCAGTCGATAGCAAGGACTAGAATTTATTGAACCGAAAAAGTCGAATTTATCAAACCGAAAAACTCAAACTTACCACCCTATCACTGAATCGTTCTCTGCCCCTTAGTTTCTTATGTTTCCTGTGCACAATTCTCCCCTATATATATATTCAATTTGGCCGACTCCCACCTTTGCCTTCATCATCCACGTAGGTGGAGTGGTGGCAAAAATTTGGGGCATAGCCATTTGGCTTGAGCCACGTGGTGGCCACCTCCCCCTTGTGCCGTGCCAAATCATCCCCAATTGTGGAATTGCCCACAACCTTTATTTTATAATAATAATAATAATAAACTGATACGGTTAGTCCGAATAACCTTTATTGCTTTAAATTAGGTACATAATCGAGCTAATTATATAACCGGTACAAAATATTCGGTCACCAGAACTTAATCCCGACTAGATTGGTTTTCGGGGTGTGACATAACTAATCGCGACTAACAAATCGGTCCAATTTTATTAAAAAATAAACGGCTAATGACGTGGCAGTTAATAAAATCTGTATAATAACAGATTTAACCCTTAACCTTTATATTTTATTTTAATTTGGTTCTAAATTTAAAATTTTAGCTCTCAAAGTTTAAATATTACAATATTTTAGTCCCTTAAACTTCACATTCTTCCCTTATAAAAATAAAAGATATGCATCTCCTGTTGTGAATAGCTCATCGTAGATGACTACCGTAAACATCAATGGAGGTTTTGATTCTCTAACGGTTTTTCACTGCTCATACAAATGGGGTTGCAAATGGCTATCGTTAACATAAATGGAGGTTTGTTTTTTAGAAGGGGAAGAAGATGAAGTTTAAGATTTAAGGGACTAAAATGTTGTAATATTTAAATATTGAGAGATTAAATTTTAAATTTAGGATCAAATTAAAATAAAATGTAAAAGTTTAGGGTTAAATATGTTATTATACAGCTTTTACTAAACTACCACGTCATCAACCGTTATTTTTTAACGTAATTTGACCGATTTATTAGTCGCGATTAGTCGATGACCTATTTGTAACTTCTCATAGTCAAAGGACTCATTAAAGAATTGGGTCATAGTTGGGGAACCGTTTATGCATTTTACCCTTTTTATCAAGATATTTTTTAGTTTTCTTCATTTGCCAATGACATGGTAAAATAAGCGGGGAGATTCAGGAACGGGGTGAGGATTTTAAAAATGGTGAGATAAATTTATAATTAATCTATTTTAAAAAAATTATATATTAAAGGTAAAAAGATTTCAGGATGGATCCCTAAAATCATGACACGTGATCAAATCATTTGACAGTAAAAGAAAGGGCTCATTTGAAATTTTTTGTAACATAGGAGTGGAAATTGGTAACAACAGAAGTTTAAGGATGAAAACGAAAAACCAATAAAACATTGAGGAGCAAATTTCATTATTATACCTAAATTCTTTGGACCTCACTTATGGATGGTCGAGGGCCGGTTAAATAAGTTTGAGGGAATCCGAAATTTTGTACAAGAAAAAGCTCAAAAAGCTTAAGGGAGTGTAGAGAAAGTTTAACACAAAGCAGTTTGGTCAGCTACCAATGCAAGTGCAGGAAAATTAATGGAGCTACAAGTCAACATAGAGGAGGATCCTTCAAGGGACCGGTGGAGGCAGGGGCGGAGCGTGATAGGAGCTAGAGGGGCCCTCGGCTCCCCAAAATTTTGGGTAATTAATTTTTAACCCCTCAAACTTTAAAATATTTTTAATTTGACCCTTTTAAATTTTTTATGACTCTCTTTAAAATTTATTTCTATATGAAAAATTTTATTTAAGTCCCTTTTAATTTTTTAAAAAAAATCATTAAATCTCAAAAAAATTTAAAAAATTATATAGACCTCTAAAATTTAAATAAATCTTTCAAAAAATTTAAAAATTTTAGTTTATACTTCTAAATTTTTTAAAAAAATTCAAATAGGCCCCTCAACTTGTTTTGTCAAAATCCACCTCTAAGTAGAGGCCGCGACCCCAAAAATTTCAAAAAGCTCAAATTTTGTCCTTAAATTTTTTGAATATTTTAATTTGTCTCTCTTATAATTTTTAAAATTCATATTAAGTTTCAAATTTTTAAATATTTTTAATTAAATTCCTCTTAAATTTTAAAAAATTTAAATATCTCAAAATTATAAACAAAATTAATTAAACCCTCATTTTTTTGAAAATTTTCGTTTAAGCTTCCAATTTTTCTAAAAATTTAAATTAGCCCCCTCAAACTTTTATTTTAAGTTTCGTCACTGAAAGGGAGTTGGTTCAGAAAGTAACACATGTTCAGACTGAATTTTCGTCGGCTAAGCTAAACATTCTGATCTTTTGTAGCGCACGATATCAAGCAGAACCTGGTGAAGAAAATGAAGTTGTTAAATTTAAGTTTGGCTGTAATTTTAGATTTTCTAGTAGTAATAATAATTAATACTCTTGGATTATAGATTATCCAAAAAAATATTTAATACTCGTAGATTACTTGAGCAATAGGATTGAGATTTTACTGTCCGGAACTGCTTGTAGCATGTTATCCTGCTCTTTTTGGATGTTGAGTAAAATAAAAACTTCAATTTAAAGGGGAAAATGAAATAAGGCCAAATTCTGTAACCAGCCCCTGTATTTTACTCAACTTGTAGGGACCATAACATAAAATTCACTATATTTGATGTAATATAATATTGGTGGTGTGTATTGAACACCGTCCATCTCAGAAACGAGATAAGCTTTTCCTTCAAAACTATACAGAAATGGCAAGTCCCCTGAATTATTTTTCAGATGAAAATAAGATTGGAATTCAACTTTCTGTTTATATCCCCCTGAATTATTTGAAGGCTTAAACCATATGTAGTTACTTCACTTAAAGAAATAAAGAATCCGTCAACTGTATACCATTTGAATTAATACTCGAATGATTAAATTTCTGACAAATTAATAGTCCAATGGTTGTTTTTTTATTTCGGTGGCCAAAGTACAAACACCTTAAAATTTTAGTGATCATAAGTGTAGTTTAATTTAAGAGTTAAATCAAAAGTTCAAATCTTATAGTAGTCAATACATTCACTTAAAAATCTACAATTTATAATATCAGAAAAAGAGTGAAAAAGAAACAACTGATTTATTCAGTTTTAGTTTACATTATTTTGTTTGTAAACATTTGCAACACTTACATTGGCAACTCCTTACATTAGCAAAGCCTCTTAATACTATTAAGAGCCAGACATTGTTAATGTAACTTAATACTTGAATTATTTTAGATAAGTTTTGCCTTACTCTTAAAACCCCATACCCATTACTTTTTGGGTGCCTTTATGTACCCCACATGAGAAGTGTTGGTGGTTTTAGCCAGAGTTTTCAACTCATTAGCAACCCAACATTTGGATGTTTCCCTATGGTAAAAGTACCCCAAACACTTACAATCCATTGTGCATTTCTTCCCACAATCACTCTCTTTGATGGGCCCTTGTCCTTCATTGTACTGGTTCATGAAATGGTTAACCCCTTCAAGCTTGTAATAGCTGAAATCATTAGGCTTACAAGAGCTCACCTTCTTCGGCTGACAGTTCTTATTCCAACCCAACAATCCCTTCGGCGACGGGCAAGCGACACATTGGTTCTCTTCACAAACCCCAAAACTCCCGCATCGCTCGGGCAATTCGCATTCTGTGCCCCATATGGAGTCCCTAGAGAAGAGAGTGAATGTCTCTTCCCATGCTCTATAATCGACTTTGTCATTGTAGGTAAAAACCCTGAGGTTACCGTCGATCCCGAGCCGAAGGATTGACAACGTGCTATTGTATTTCGGTCGAGCTAATATGAGATTCTCGGTTCCGCCAGAGGAGGATTTGGCTACGATGTAATCTAGGATGATGTTGTAAGCAAAACCCTCGTGAGTGTCCGGTTCAACATTTAGTGTCACGGATTGTAATGTATCATCTTGTGTACTTGGCCAGACAGATGATTTGAAGTAGACCAATGGCTTAGGAGAGTTCAACCCCTTGTATTGCAAGACCAACCCTTTGGGCTCCATCACCAAGCTATAAGCCCCATTGGTGTTGTTTTGGGCCGAAGCTCGGCTCACGAGCTTTGTCGGGCCCCCGACTCTAAGAGACTGGCCCACCAATAGTGTATCAGTTGGATGGTCAAAACTTTGCCAAATGAATTTGCCCTTGGAGTCATGTAGCACCATGTTACCATTTGACAACAATTTGAACCCCACCACTCCTCGGTTGGCAGTGTTACTCTGCCAAGCAATCCGGCCATCGGCATCGGACAATACAAGGTTTCCGTTGGCCCCGAGAGAGAACGTTGCATTCTCGCGAACCGGATTTCCTCGGTTAGCTTCCCAAACCCAACGGAACAACGACTCCGAACGCGTGGTGGCCATGCGTAACGCAAGGGTGAAAGCATTAGGGGTGGTGTTATAAAAGTCAAGCTGAAATGGGGCAGTAGCTATATTTATGACACGATAATTTCCGAGATATTCAACAACAAGTGGCCCGAATTCGCCATTGTTGACATGCTTGAATGTTGCAGAGGGAGGAACGGTAGCTAAGGCATTGAAAGAACAGAGAAACAAGGATATGATTAAAGAAGGGAACGTAAACATTTTGGCAGTCAGGCAGGGCTATTTTTATAAGGTTCCCGTAAGGGTACTTTGGAAATTAAAGATATAAAAAAAGAAGTGTTTTTTTTATTACAAAAGATGTGGATAATGTCTTATAAAGTTCACCATGTTTGACCTTTGTTTACTATAAAACAGACAGAACAAAACAAAGAATTACTGCTGCTGATGTTAACGCTTGCTAATTATGGAAGTTCAGGCCGCTTAGGGTAAAATAAATTCGTGTCTTACAAAATCTCGCGTTTCATAAAAAATAATTTTTTTAAAAAAAATACGGTAAATTAATTTTTTTTATCAACTTACTAATTTATTTTACCAACTCACGTTTTTAGAAAGTGAGTTTTAAACTCGCGTTCTATAAAAAGTGAGTTCGCCTTACGTGGACGATTTAAGATTTTTTTTCAAATAATCTTAAATACGGTCATTCTTTTAATTAAATAATGAAAAAAGATATTAATTTAAAATTGCCTAGAAATGCTCTGCACTTTTTGGGCGCATCTTCCTGTCGCGTATTAAAAAAAAATTAAATTTAAAGTTTAAGATAGAGTTTAAAAAATTAGTGGTAAAATATATTTTTTAAAATTTAAGATTTACAATTTAAAATTATATCTTAAAATTTAATTTGTTAATATTAAAGCTTAAAAAAGTCTCCGAAACAATTCAGAAGGGGATGTTTCGGCATTCAATCAAAAATGGAAAACTTTAATTACCTAAGCACCCAAAAATCAATTATTTTCATTTTTTGAATAGTTTAAAAATAATTACAATGTAGTATTTATTTATATATATTCTTAACTTTTTGACAATAAATATACATTTTGTAAAAAAATAATTTAAACATGTATCTTTTAAGATAAAATTATTCGTTTTTCCGTTGGTATACTTGTTAGGTTCAAACTTCTTTTCATTTTCTACGTAAAACAGATGGTATGTTAAATAAATATATAAATAATTTCGATAAGTTTAATATACGTTTCACATTCATGTTTTGTCGTATATGTACCGTATATTACACGTATTTCTGTAGCAAGCAAACAACACAGAATTGAAAGCAAGAGCCGCCACCGCGGACTGAACTGATGGCTTTGAAAAGTCCACAGCTGTGCTGCAATTATTCATCTTACCTTTATACTTGGGCAAGAGCCGCTGGCGCACTATCCCTGCCCTCACATGTACTTGGGGGCCACTTGGATTTGGCATCATGTTTTAGCCACTTCCTTTCAAAGGGTATGAACAAATGATATCTATTAATTGATCGAGTAAATAAAAATATTTATATAATTTTATTTTATGCGGATTTAAATTTTATTGTTTAACTTTAAAATAAGTTAAAAGTAAAACTTTAAGTATCTATTTTAATTAAAAATAAAATTTTAAGTACCTATTATAAAAAAATATAGTTCGAACACTTATTTTCCAATTAAGCTATTTAAAAAGCATTAAACACTTAAACCTATTCGAATTCGCCTAATTCCGCTCAAACCAACAATCTTTAAAAGGTCAAGGATAAACTACAACAAATGTTACTTAATTATGGATAAGGTTACATTTAGGTCATCTAATTATTAAAAGTTACATTTGGATCACTCAATCATAGGTAAAGTTATATTTGGTTCACTCAATTATTAAAGGTTACACTTGGATCACTCAATTATGAGTAATATTACATTTGGGTCACCCTTCATATTTTAAAAAACACATATTAATTTGTGTATTTGATTAATTAATGATTTCAAAAGAAGTATTTAGCGTTAACAAGGATATACAAGTTCTTTGGAAGAAAAATGACTAAATTTATGTATTTTTTAAAAAAATATGAAGGGTGTCGATCTTTGGCATGTCAACTATAAAACACAATTTTAGCTGGAGCCTTAGACGTATCCTGAAGTTGCGAGAAGCTGCTCTACCTCTGTTCTCTGATGACTATTAAATTGACAGTCCATGACATTTCGGGGGAAATCAGAGAAAGCAAGGAACATGTACTATGGCAGAAACTTGTGTGGTTCACTCTGAATATTCCTAAACACTCTCTAATTTTGTGGATGGCTATCCTGGATCGACTGCCTACAAAAGTGAGGTTGATAAGGATGGGAATAAAATGTGGTGGACTATGTTTGAACTGTGGAGCTTAGCAAGAAACTAGAAAATCATTTGTTTTTTGACTGCCTTTATGCTCGGAGCATTTGGGAAAACATCTTGCGCCTGTGTTACTTGGGGAGAACAATCCTTGCTTGGGATGAGGAAGTTCATTGGGTTGTGACTTTCTGAAAGGGAAGTCTCTGTTGGTTCTCTTGTTGAAGTTGGCTTGGGGATCCTTTATGTATCATATTTGGGAAGAAAGGAATCATAGGTATTTTCGGAAGGAGTTTAGAAATGAAGATGTAGTATTGAAATGTATCAAAGATTTTATATGCATTAGATTACAGAACAAGTGTATACGAATAGATACTGTAAATAATTTGCTCTGTGCGGCTTGGGGTTGCTGCCCAAGTGTACAAAATAGGTGATTTGTAACGACTCTTGTTGTTTCTTGGATAATACAATACAAAACATTTATAAAAAAAACCTTTACCAATAACTAAATGACCTAAGTGTAACTTTTAATAATTAGGTGACCCAAATATAATCTTACCAATGATCAAGTGACTCAATATAATTTTTGATAATTGACTGACCAAATGTAATATTATTTATAATTAAGTGACCTACATTATAGTTTACACAAAGTTTAATGTTTAGTTCTCCCTATTTGACCATTTTTGCCAATAAAAAAACTTTGGGCGCATGGTAACATTGGATACCGTGGCTGGAAAGTGACAACGACACTTCGAAAGCTCACCGAGTATTGTGAAAATCTGAAAGCTGCAAACCATCAAAGCCCGCACCTTGTGGGGAAGGGGCTTAGTGCCGTTCACGATTGAGTTTTAAATCAACTTTTGGAGCTCCAACAAAAAAAATTGCACCGAATGACCTAAAATCACGCTTTCATTTAATTTAATTTTTAAATTTAATTTTTAAAAAATGTTAAAATTTTTATTTTTTCTCAAATCACCGTTCTCACTGCTTTTTACTTAAAATTCCGTTCTTAAATCATTTATGAACGGAGCCCGTAGTGTTTGACAATTTCAATAAATTATTATAGCGGTTATTAAATTTTGTTAACCGTAATCTATTTATTAAGAAATATTTTTTCGTTAAATTCTTTTAACAGTTTGATTATAGGTTAATTTGTAACTTATTATACTTTTTTCACATTTTCATCACTTCTTTCGAAAAGAATGAAACTATCTATCTGATAAATATTAAACAATAAAATTTAGAAAAAAAACTTAAATAGAGTTATATTAAGCACAAACTTCATACTTAGTTAAAAGATATCTATAAGTTAATCATAATCATAATTTTTAGGGGTTTGGTTAACCGAAACTGTTTAACTTCAATGGTTAAATTAATTAATTTGTAAAATATAACTGTAGTGACCTTTTTTAAAGACAATCGTGTGGATTGTATATAAATTCGACACTACGAATTATCCCCTAAATCATTATTGAAAATCTTTTAAATATGGGGATTTCTTTTGAAAACCTTAATTTTTTGAAAACGATGAAAACTTGGAGTCACCACCGGCCACTTGGATAAGGTAAGTCGGACACCACAAAACTAGATATTCGATTTGAAAGGGTTCGGGAGTTGGTTACGTGTTGGAAGGATTAACACCCTCATCATGCCCGGAAATCGGTACCAAAATACTTGTTGCCTTTAAATGGATGGAAATTGTTGAAATTCATATTGAATTCAATTTGGAGTCCTCAAAAGAAAATTAACCTTAATTGCACGGGCTTTATTAAATTGATGGATTAAAGTTAATTGAGCATTTAATTAATAAGGTTGACGATACATCGAATCATAGATTAAACCGACATCGAATAAACCCGACTGCCTTGTTAATTTATGGTTCAACTTTCGTATGTCACCTTTATGCATGATGCGAGCATTTAAGTAGGATGCGGTGATTTTGTCAACTTTTAATCCATTTACTTTGGGACGGTAAAGATTAGTTCGAATATTTGGTCAACATCTTTTAAGCTCGGACTGTTACGACACAAATATTAGAATTAATAAATACCTCCTTTTTATGATTTAAATTAATTAAAATACAATTGAAATTATAGATTATATGAATGACAATTAAAAATGGATGTCATGAGAAGGCTTAAAATTAAACTTGCAAAAGCCTACTAAAGTCCTAGCCTAAAAGGCTCAAATTATGTAAGTTTAATTAGTGATCTAATTATAGATCTAATACTAACCCTAAATCTAATCTAATGATCTAATTTAGTAAAGAAATTACTATGATATAAAGAAAACATATATTGCACATCATAAAAAAATGTCATATTTTATAAAAATATTATATAAGTTATAAGGAAAAGCATATATTATATAAAAAATCTATATGTTAGGTTGTAAGAAAAAATCATATATTATATAAAAATCTATATATTATATAGGTTATAAGGAGAATCATATATTATATACATTTCTTAAAAAGAACTTATATCATATATATTGCCTAAAACCTTATGTTATACATATTATAATAAACTATATATTATATGCACTATAAAAAAACCTTATATTATATATTGTAAAACCTCATATCATGTTACATGATAAAAACTTATATTATATAAAAACCTTATATTATATACTATACAAAAGAATTCATAAAAAAAACACATATATTATATGTATATATGGAAAAACTATACATTATACTTCATATAGAAACCATATTATATAGATACTATATTATATGGGTTATAATACCTATACTACACATACCACATGTCACATATATACACATTTCTCAACTTTTCTTTGAACACTTAATAACCCTAAATTATCAAGGCAATAACAAAACCTAATCTAACAATCAATATAATCAAACATTAAGGAAATGGAAATTAGAAATTAAAGACAATAAATATGCAAGACAAAAAATTAAATTTGCATACAAAAAAGGATAAACAAAAAGGTTTATGGTCTGGAAAAGGGACCAAATTGGATAAAACTGAAACTGTAGGGCCAAAATAAAAAAACTAAACTGATAAAAAAGGACAAAATTAAAAGAAATCAAAAAACTTAAGGGACTTGAGGCGTAATTAAAATAGGCAAAATGGCTGGGCGTAAAATTAAAAAGGGCAAAATGACCAAAGTTGTAATTGGACTATGCAGAAGAACTGCGGGCATGATTATTTTAGAGCGGAGGGATTAAAAGTGATATTAATCTAATTTTAAAACGGCAAAACTCTATAAATATGGGCTCTTAGACCCCTTTCCCCTCTTTTAGCCAAACCAACCCTTAAACACTCTCGTCCATCTCCTTAACCTCGGCCGAACATCGTCGTTTGTAGAGAAAAATCCCAGAATTCGGCCGATGGCCACTACATCGGCCGATGCTCGCCGGCAGCCAACGAACCTTAAAGCTCACCAAAACCTTTCCTTTCTCAAGCTAAACCCCAACCTAAGCTTGCTTTTTCAAAATCGCGCCCCTTCCCATATCAAAACCCCAAAAGTCGAGACTAGAGATAGGGTTTTCGTAGCCCTTTTTTTACCGGTTCATCTCGTTCGGCTTTGAGGAGGCTGGGGGCTTATTACCGATGGAGGGACGACATTCGGGGAGACCAAAATAGCACAAAAAAGCCAAACCGGTGAGGGTGAACCCTAACTCTCTATTGCTCTCTTTTTTTATGCCATGCATGCTTCGAAATAAAAGAATAGGAGAAAATACCTTGAAAGACTTTTTTGATTTTTTGTATTGATTCTGAATCTCCCCGTTCGAAAACTTAGGGTTACAAATGTTTACAATCTTGTTTTTTTATCGTCTTTCGATTACATCATTGATGCCTATAATATATTGTTTGTATTCTTAAGCAAAAATTAATTGGTTGAACTGTGGATGATAATGGCGTTGGTTTTCCCCCATTTTTTATGTGTTTTTAACTGATCGATGGTTGGGGAGTTGGTGGTCGTTGTACTGTGGCAGCGGAAATTCCGGCAACGTTGCCACGCGGACAGGGGAGACAAAACAGTACAGACACGTGGACGCGTGAAAAGGCTGAACGGTCAGGACGTGCATCACGCGCGCGTGGGGAACTTGACGGTCAGTGCGTGAGCTTCACTGGCACGTGGGAAGCTGGATGGTCGGTGCGTGGAGGAGCGTGCAAAATCTGACGGGTCTCTTTTTTTTAATTCCAACGGCCTAGATTGAGCAGCTGCAAGGGAATAAGGGGTGATTAGATTTGGGACTTAGGGTTTTTTGGTTGTATTGGGCCCAAAATAGGCTATGTAAAATTTAAAGCTTGTAATGGGCCCGGACTTATAAAATATCATTGGGCTTCAATTATTTTAACTATAATCTTTTTTTTTTGTTTTTAATTTCAGATAACAATAATACTACTACTTATAAATACATACATGTATACATATTACACATACACAAACATTATTATATACTAATTACTACATACACATGCAATACCTACTTACATTCACATTAAACATTGATGATATTAAAACAATAGTGAACACACATACACTAAACATTAATACATATACATAATACATGCAATACCTACTTACACTCACATTTAAACATTAATGATGTTAAAACAATAGTAAACACACACATACATGTTAATAACGCATACATACAATATACATATAATCATACATTATATGCAATGTATAACATACTCATATGCCTTACATGTATTCTTATACCACGTTCATATAAACATGCATTTATACCTAAATACACAATAAACACATATACATAGTAAACACATACTAATGACACACACCTAACATATAATAACACACATGTGCATAATACCTATATACACATAATACAACCAATTAACATATCATTACCTTATTACCTCATAATAGTGTATATATATATAAGGCCCATTACTATAAAAATAAAAATGAAAAGTGGGTCAATAACTCGGATAAAATTAGTGATTACAATAACAATTATATTAGTTAACTGTTTATTTTATACCCTCTTAGCTTAGGGTTGATCGCTACAAAATTGTAGGGGTTGCGCATTTTTTGAACCCTGTTTCGGATGATGGTAAAGGCCCAATGAAAGTTGAGCAGAGTAGAGAAAATTGTACGGAACAAAGCAAATGTTTGGGTTTCATTTATATGGACGATACATCTATATGCTTGGGCGAGTCTAACATGCCGCATGTTTAGGGTACGATTAAAAGAGGGTAAGTTTTAAAATTTCTCCATAAATTAAAATGTTAGATTTCTTGATAACGTTTTCGGTTGGTTTATTTATAAAAAAAATTAAGTATATACTTAAAAAAACTAAAAAAAACAAACGAAAATGTTATCAAGAAGTCTAACATTTTCAGTTCGTGGACAAATTTTGAAACTTGCAGTCTTTTAGTTGCACCCTAGACATGCCACACTCCAAACCTAACCTAAATGTAAGGGTGTAAATAAACAAAGCGTTCGACGAACCGTTCGTTTGTTAAGCTATATAAACGAGTATGAACAAAGTTTTTATATTCGTTTAATAAACGATCAAACTCAAACAGATGTGTGTTCGGTTCATTTATGTTCACGAACAAGCCCATTTTTAGGCTTGTTTATAAGATAAGAATGCTTGTGAATATATCTAAATACTATTTTTTATTGTTGCTAAGAATGTCATATAAGTTCATGTTGAAATGTAAATTTTATTTTGTTGCTTTTATTTTATTTATTTATTGTTAATTTAGTTAACATATAAACGAAGATGTTTGCGAATGAATAAACGGACACATTCGCAAATGAATAAATGCACATGTTCGCGAACGCTTAACAAACGAACACCTTCAAAAATAAATAAACGAACACTGACACAATATTAAAAATTTAAACGAACAAGAACCGAACATGAACACTTTTAAAAATAAATAAACGAACATGAACATAATCTTATTCGTTCAAACTCAGATTTAACCCTTACCCAAATGCTAGATTGCCCCAGTGCTTGGGACTTCGATCAAACATGTAAATGCTACACCAGTGGGATATATCAACCACTCCAAAACTTCTAATGTCATAATGCAACACCCATTGCACCATTGGCCTAAAACTATACATCAAAAATAAACTTCATATCTAAAACTGATAATATACGCGACTAATCAATTCACTTGCAGCTTATTCATTGTTTCCATGTGCGGGAATCTCGAAAGATCTAATCTAATTAACAACTCCAGTAAAGCAACTCGAGAATCAAATTAGTCGAATTACTAATTTTCATTCGGATCAACTACATGAGATGTTAGAAAAGCTCTTCGAGCTGGAACAGGCAACCATCTGCTAAGACCGTATCTGGAACGAGGTTTCGATCTTTTATTGCATGTGCTCCCCACTTCATCAGAAAGAATGGTGTAGTTTGAGCTGCTAATGTCCCTAGAATAGCAAAATCTACCACCATGATAACTGTATGATTGTTGGGTACTAGCCATTCCACTGACAACCAGGTTGTTCTTTACAACCATAACACCCTTTCCTTTCTGCAAATTCCGGAGTGAACCGGCATAAGCATCGTTAAACTTCTTCTCATCAAATCCCAATGTGACATTAGCTACAGATAATGAAGTACCGTTTCCTTGATCAATGTAGTCAGAGTACAAGTGGAAAAGAAACCTCTTGAGAGATTTCTTTGAGAAGGCATCGAGAGCCGGGATGTTCACATTAACGCTGTCGTTAAAGTGGATGATCTGATTTATTATCTGCAGATTTCCATTCATCACCATGGTGTTACTATAACTTAAATCTTGAATTGCTTTGGTTGTGACTGTCCCATAACTGGACTTAACCCATCCGGTCGAGGATATGAACCTAGTTGTATTCGTAACGAATGTTCCGTTTAAACCTTTAAAATCCAACACAGAAGACACACCAAGAGGAATGGTATCATACTGCAAAAGCTTCCCCTTGGTCTTTGTACTCTTACTATCTAACCATAGATGCAAATTGGCATCAATATACCACACATTCAAGGCATTTGTAACACTAAAGCTGAGGTTATGAGGTTTTCCATCCAAAAGATTCCCTAGAAACGGGGTGATCTCGATATCGTAAGTAGGGAGATCGAACGAACCAATGGCACTAATGGGACCGACTGTGCTTTCTGGATATTTCGTAGAAAGCCGATGAAGGAATCGAAACCAACGTTCTTGTACTTGTTCTCGTTAAATCCTAACGTGAGATTTCGGACAAAAGAGAAAGATCTTTCTCCTTGTACTGTAAAGTCTGTATAAAAGTTGAAGAGAAAAGTCTTGAACGATTCCTCTGCATGAACATAATGAAATGACAGCTTCCTGTAAACCCTGTCATTGAAATGGATCGTCTGGTTCACAACCTGGAAATCTCCATCTTTGGCTATCTGCATCGAGTTATTGTAACGGAAATCTTGAATCGAATGCGTCGTGACATTACCGTGAGAAGATTTGATCCATCCAGTTGAAGATATGAACCTCTTTGAACTTGTCAAGAATTTCCCATTCAATTCCTTGAAATCAGATTCTTCATTGACAGTAACAGCATTGTTACTGCACTTCACAAGTTTCCCTTTGGTTTTCGCACTTTTCGAATCTAACCAAAGGTGCAAATTGGCATCTATGAACCAGACATTCAAGGCGTTGGTGACACTGAACCCCAATGTATGGAGTTTTCCATCCAACATGTTGCCTAAAAACGGGGTGATTTCGATATCGTACGAAGGAAGGTCGAAAGAGCTAATTCCGGTAATCGGACTCCAAAATGAAGGATTGATTCCACCAGTGTAGATGACAGTGAAAGGCCAAACTGCACCCACCACTTCACCATCAAGATTGACTACAACTTCCCTAAATGGTCCATTTCCAGGAGTGTCAATTGGATTATTTGCATCAATGTAATCGTTCTGATAATTTCCATACCAAAACTCGTCGTTTTCATGGAAAGATGCATAAACTTCCAATACAGCTCTATACACATTTGAGGGTACTCGAAATTGCTTCGACTTGGTATCGTTCGAATCCCGAACTTGGAACCACAAACCATCATTCAATGGCTGATCTCGGGAAATCGGTAAGATCAGATCAGCCTTAGAATAATAGTTAGATGTCAAGTTATTCGAACCGATCTTCTTCTCGTCATCGTTCATCACATCGCAACCAGCAGGATAAAAATGAAAGGTTAAATTAACATGGTAGACACCAGTATAGGTCTGGTCCACAATGTTACCAAGAAAAACAGCTAAAGTCTGTGTGCTGTTCTTCAATAGCAATGAGTGATACCTTGTTACATCTTTCTCAACAGTCCAAACAATTCCATCCGGCGTAGGCTCCGCTGTACAGCCCCGAAGTAGCTCGACACCAGATAGCCAAACCCCGAAAATACGATCGAACTGTATTCCTTTGCAGGTCGCCTTCCATTCGAGCACGATTTTGGCGAATTTTTGAGAGTAACAAGCCGGTGGGGTGTAGTTTGCAACAACCGGGGGTCTCCTGTAAGTGAAACCGAAATCATGATAAAGAACATTGTATGAACATGGTTTGGTATTTGGTAGTTTGATTGGTTTGGTTACTTCAAAGTATACAGTTGGTGAGTTTTCATTGAAGGGTACTGTGTTTTCGTTCAGTTGAGAGTGGCGATTCGATCGAAGGATCATGTTCTTGCTTTTATGGAGATTTGCCATGGAGAAGATAGGGTGGCAGAGGAGTAGCAAGAGAAAGAATTGGAGAGTGAATTCAAAGGAAGCCATTAATGTTGGCTTTGCTGGCAGCTGCTTTTGATGAACTCAGTGCTGATATTTAGTGTTAAAAATAAATACTTTTGACATCTTACTTCTTACCCTAAACATGAAATCAAGTCGTAGTCTTTCAGAATTATAAATTGAAACAACTATTATCACCATTTCAGTTTTACCATTAAAGAAATGAAAGTAAGTATTGAAGAAACTGCAAGCGTTTGAGAAATAATGTAATATCAGCAAATATATTGCCTTGTAAGTTAAGTAGCTGTGGAAAAATCTCTAAAAAATATTAAAGAACAATATAAATAGTTGGTGGAACAATTTACATAACATCTCTTAACAACAAATGCTAAAATAAAGCATTAATATGTTATCTAACAAATATAAACGAGTTTATACATGAAGACAACCAAGAACATTTTGTTTTCGAAACTCAGGTTGAAAACATTGGACTCGTTTTGACTGTCGCTCCGACGACATAGGAAAAGACAGTGGATCTGAATGTACTCCTCTGTTTCTGTTATTAATCCACTTTGTAACCTTGTGCTGCAGATCTTTCTCTACTAATCTTATGATCCACCATGATTTTCCAGTTGTGAAAACAATGCAATTGATGCTAATTCCAGCACTGCATTGCCTTGTCAATGGCAAGCCACATAGTCCCAGGTTATCACTGTACGACGTTATTTAATGTATCGAATTGAGTACCCTTCGTTTCTCGAAAGATCTAACACCACAAGAAATGTCAGATTTGTCAACTCTGGAGGGACTCTGCTGCAAAGATAGTTTGACGAGAGATTTAAGGATTCAAGTGCTGCCGTGTTTCCAAAAGACTGAGGGATTGGACCGGCGAAGCTGTTATGAGAGAAACTGAAAACTTGCAGGGAAAATAACTTCTCCTAGTTCCGCAGGAATTTGTCCAGTGAATAATGTTTGAAAAATCCATGGCTGTTAAAATATCCAAGGTTTTAACAGACTCAAGCTTTTAATCATTTCAATGCAACATCCACTGGACTTTGGTAATATTGATAGACATCGAACTCGAGCATCTGTCTTGTATAAAAATGACCCTGGAAAGTGTCTCTTTAGGTGCATCCTCTATTATGAAACAAATTTGCAGGCAAAAGGCCACCGAGTTCGAAGACCGTTCAACCAAGATGAGAAAATTGGCCCTTGAAGCAAGTTAGAATGAAGGTCAAGAATGTAAACATTTCCCAGAATCTGCTCCAAACTGATGAGAAAATTGTTGGAAAGATTCAACATATTCAACCCTTCCCACCCTTCAGCTTCCCATTTGGAAATTCCACCAGAAATTTTGTTATTTGAAGTACCAAAACCTCCACTTCCGATGTTCGAGAGAAACTCAGAAATTCCTTTACGTTAGACGAAGAGAACAACACTCTAGCAAGCTGAGGAAATTACTAGCTTACACTATCTCCAGCGCCACTACTGCTTAACTATAGTAAACCATTATTCGAAACCTGAAGATTATAAAGATTTTCCAGCTTCGACAGCATGCTTGTCTCGATGGCACCACTCAAGTTATTTGACGAGACACGAAGGGATGAAAGGTTCTTAAGAGTAAAAAAAGGAGAGGAGAGTACCATTCATGTTATTAGAACTCAACTCAATAACTAGATCTGAATTAGGATAAGTTCGGTGAGCTTGAACACAGTTCTTGGACCTTGGCCACAGAAATTGCAGGAACTAAGATCTGAATAATTAACTTGTTCAGGTTCTCAAAACACCTGGAATCTGTTATTTGAAATCATTTTACGTAAAATCAAGGAAGGTGATTCTAGTGAGGTTTCCAAACGATGAAGGGAAAACAATACTAGTAAAGTCACAACGGCTCGTTATCGATCAGGAAAGATCCTTGTATATGGAAACCATATAATTCCATTTGTGGTGGAATAATTTTTTTTCCACTGTCAGAGCATAAAATAATTATCCATGCATGTGTAAGGCATGTCCATATGAGACTCATTCCAGGAAGCACATATTACATTATTACTTGGGTTACTATGGCACATTTAGGACTTAAAAAGAAATGAAAAGAAAAACCAAAATTTGACCTGATATTTTGAAAACAAGAATCAGGAACATGTAAAATATGGAATTTGAAACAAATGGAATAAAAGACAACGAATCTCCAAACTTTGATCAGAGATTAATGTAGTTAACAAATGTAGCATTGGTATTCACATGTGGTATCTATCATTCGTCTATGTGCTTGACGCTATATATACACTTCTACGCATGCTTCGGATGTCATCATGTCAAACAAATCAAAGTTCGATTACATTGTTTATCTGAACAGAGAAGGATGGACGTCCAACACTGGAAAGCGGAGTGTCAACTCTTACTACTATCCCTGAGTTCCCAATATTTCCGTTCCACTTAGAACGCCCAAGCTGCGTTAAACAGGACAAAAGCATGAGCTAAAAACACGACAAATATTTATATGAGCATCAAGGTACATCATCTTCAATGAGGATGCGAGTGCAAAGAAATGGGAAAAAGAATAACATCACCATCGAGAGGAAAAGTCGAGAACGGGGTAAAATCTAAAAGTTCTAGAAGCTGATATGCAGAATACCAATTTCACATTTTTGCAAATCCGAACAAACAAGTTTTACAAATGAGATCTGCTTTTAAAATAAGAATTTTATAGCAACAACTTACTGATATTGATGCAAATGCTGAAGGATGCGCAACCAAAGAACAGCCACATACCAGATTGAGATCCTCCTTCACTGTGTGTATAACTTCAGCTTGCAACCCCGGATTACTTCCACCGAATGTTGGACACAAGCTGATCATTGATGTAGCAACAAATTAGTGAACACCATGCAGGATGTAAACTGATGAATACAGATAACTATCGCACAATAACTAGAAGAACAAAGTGTATGAAGCATTACCAAACAACTCGTGGAATGACCCAACTAAATTTTGTTTTTCCACAGATAAAAGTGTAAATTCCAAGTATTTTAACCAATATTACATGAAATACAAAATGAATACTATTAACTTATGGAACTTGAAAAGTTGTCTGTTGAATACTCAAGGCATTCAAATGTATCAATATCTGACATTCCTAGACATAAATAAATTCAGGTTCAATTTACAAGAAATTCATGCAAGTAGAATAAATCTTAGTGAAGCTCTTGAAAAGGTGTGTATGAAAATAAGACATTCCTCAACATAACTTACAGGTGCAGGCAAGGAGACATTCTAGGACAAATAAGGACGATCTTACCTAAATTGAGTGGATGGCTTCATCATGAGCCCAGATTGCTTCCAAGCCAGGGCTTGTGAAAGACCTAGCGCAAATGATTTGTCTGGCCATAGCACCATTGGTGTGATACGAGTTCCCCATTTATTCTGATGAAACATATGAACAAAACATTTTAGCAAGAAGCACCCCAAAACAGAATAGTAAATCCCTATGCCAAAGTTGTTTTAGAAAACTAAAGTACTACTTCTTCTGTTGCCTGTCACTAGTAGGCAGTAAAGAGCTCTGGTCCTGACCTTGCATTAGAAACTATATCTCATTTCCCCTGGATATTGGCCCTGAGCCTGAAGGAGGCCCCCACAAAGAGGAAGGAAAGCACTTGTAGTCAGCCCCTCACCGGATACATAGGTTAACTATCCATTTGGAAATTGCAAATCTACAAACGACTGAATAAAAGAAGGGAGAGTAAACATGAGAAAGACGAAATTGGTTATGTTAGAAAAATCACCCCAAGAGGATCAAACTTTCTTGAATATTTAGTGCAGAAAGCTAAGAGTCCTGAGGAAAGTCTCAACTATCACAACAATCCACTACTATGAAGGATATAAATACCTTGTGCTGCTCTTTAGCATAAAAAAAGAGAAAAACAGATAAATCAAGTTCATTGGCCATCATAGATAAATAGTAACCCTAAAAACAAGACAGCTGGAAACATCAGATATTTTATTTCCACCAAGGTGGATACTGCTAAGTAATTGATAATTTGGAAATTCAGACTGTTGAAAAAGAAGCATAAACACCGGATAAAGGGATATAAATGCCACTACCAACTTACACATGCTAAAGGATTAAGACAGAGCATTGACATCAATAGCCACCTCCTGTGCTTCGACCATACTGCAGGACAAAGCGAATGCATTCCATTCTGAAACCAAATAAATTATAATTAAATAGCAGGGAAGAAAGATAAAAGTTACAGAAACATTAAAACATCAAAACATGACGACGAAGCCATGTTACTAGCTTTCACATTTCAATATAAGCACTACCAAGTAAACCTATTATGCATCTTATTCGGCAAATGTAATGATGTACATAAGAAAATTAAAATGATCCAAAGGCTTAAAACTTGGACAAAAGAATGTAAAAGTTATCAATAGAAACAGAACTTAAACTAGGACTTAAAAAATTATATCCTAACTTAAGCAACTCTCACTTGTGCTTAAACTTTAGTAACATAAAGAAAACTTGGCAAATTACGGACTATTCTGGAAAGAGTAAATTGACTTCTAATGGAATGTGTCTACTCTTTCATGTTTTTACTGTAAATTAGACCAAAAATGAACTACAGCAGAGACCAGAGGACATACTGAGGCAGCTTATTGCAGTTGGAAAAAAGAGGAAAAAGGAATTAGTTGAAATAAATCCATCCCTTATTTACTTGATTCAGCAGAAAATCTAATAAAGACCAAAGTATGCATCATGGGACATAAGTTCACAGAAACCAGTGGACATAAAGAGGCAGCTTATTGCAGTCAGACAAAAGAGGAAAAAGGAAACAGTTGAAATAATTTAATCCCTTATTTTCTTGATTCAGCAGAAAATCTAATAAAGACCAAAGTATGCATCGTGGGACATTAGTTCACTGAAACTTCATACTAAAACTACATTAAGCACAAACTCTAACCAGTTTAGTTCCACAAGAATATGCAAAACCGTGTTTCATGGAACATAAATGCAATTCTCACGGTATTCAAATTTCCTTTGTTTAAAATTTTACAGCTAGCACCAATTATTCCCTGAAAGTATTATCATACCTTCCTATCGTAACCATACCAAAGCAAATGTTGCTTTGATAGATGAACTGGTAAAAGGAGTGTCGTATCTCGTACAATCAGTACTGGCCCAAGCTGGATAAGAAATAAAGAGTTGTCATTCCTTGACGTGGAATTGGCATTTGATGCCTCTACTCTCCATAGGTCTCCCCTTGCAACCAAAGAACTTTCTAAATCTCGTGTTCTACTCTCAAATGTTGAGATAATATTTATAATTCCCTGCAGCGAATCAAAGATTAACCGTGAGAAAACAAATCAATTAAGACATATGCAAAAGTAATTGTCAATAACAATGTGAACGAAACACACACACACATAGTTTTCACATTCAATTCAAACGGAACAAACAACAAACCTTCCATTACCCTATCACTTCTATAGGTATAGGGGGAAAAAGAAACAGATAATATTCATAAAATATGCCTCTATAGTAAGTATTTACCATTAGCTTAGAACTTGAAAAAGAAAAGAACTATTGTAGGTAATGCCAAGCCCAAGCTTTATCCCTGCCTGTCTAAGAAATAATTAATGGTGGTGTGTGCACAACAAAATCGATATTATATTTCACAATAAACTGCAACAATTTGTTCTAAGCCTTTCAGTTGCGGAGAAAAAAAAAACTTAAGAACAAATTAGCCTATGTATCAATTAAGTAAAGTAGACAACTCCTTTCCCATTTACAGTTACTAAAGTGATCACTTATGGCAATTTAGGATTGAAATCACATTTTCGCCATTATTAATAAATCAATATTGCAAACTTAAAACAGCAATTATTCAAGAATTTAACACAAGACAAATTCATGAATTCAGCTACCTAACTATCCCTAAAGATTCTCAATTTTTTATTTGATTATTTACCTGTGGTCTCCCAAGTAGTCCAGAAGACTTCAAATTAAACCCTGGAATCTCCTCATCTCCCACTCCCTCGGAATTGCTCTCATTACTCGCAAACCCGAAATCCCTTGACTCTGAAAACGCTACCAATCCCTCCATATCATTAACACTCACCTCAGCCTTTTGGCCTTTAACGCTCGTATGGCCTCTAACCGACACAACCGCACTCTCCTCGACACGAAACGGGATCGGTAACCTCCGGGAGAACTGCTGCACCAACCCATTTAAGCCAGCACCAAACTCCGCCCCGACTTGGCCAATCCTGTTCCCGATATTGCCGATGTCAAAAATAGCTGACTTATCTATGGGAATACCAAAATCCTTGTTAATAAAAGATTGGGATGGGAACTCGAGGTCGAAAAGCTTCGATTTTGGAGGGTTTGGCCATGGAAACGAAGGTGGGTTCATGTGGGATTGGATTAAACCAGTGAAGCCTTGAGCTAGCCGATCGGCAAGGTCCTGGCCATGGCGTTGGACCTCTTCCCAGGCTTCAAATGACCTTTCTACGGACATTGAAGCAGCCAATCTAAAAATTCATAAGAAATTGGGTTCGTTTGGGTTTTGATAATTAAATTAGTGGGTTACTACAAAGAAATGCCGAGTTTTTAGGGTATTGAGTTTCCCAAATTTTCAAAGGAAAAGTTTAAAGCTTCACAGGAAAATAAACCCAGATGATTAAACCTTCACTTTAAAAGTTCTATTTTAATAGTAAAAAGTGACCAACCTTTACTTTTCTCTGTTTAATGGTTAACGTTTTTTCTAGCCACTTAAATACATAATATTTATTTAATAATTAAAATTATTTTTTATTAATAATTATTAAAATATTTTTGTTAACCAATTATAATATAACACATGTCTATTTTTTATTTAATTTTTAAATTATTATAAAATTATATACTTTTTTAAAATTTTAATTTCTTTTAAAAACCCTCAAATCACATCTCTTTTATTGTTCGATATTTTTAGACGTCAGCGGTTTACCGTTCATCACCTAAACATCGATAGGGATGGCAAAATTACCCGTCCCCAACCCGACCCGGTGTGCCCCGACCCGATCCGATCGGGTTTTTTCTTATGATTTTTGGGGATTGAGGCGGGTATTTAAAAATATAAAGTCGGGGCGGGGCGGGGCGGGTTCGGGTATAATATGAAAATTCCCTGCCCCGCCCAGGTATTTTTTTTATTTTTTTATTATATTTCTAAAAATACAATTATATATAAATATTTTTAGGGGTTTCAAACTATTTTTTTAGTTCGTGTTTATCGTAAATTTTTGTTTGATATTGTTCGAATTTTAACATGTCTGATTCTAAAAGTCAATGGTTCGAGTTTGTTTTTTAAAATATGTGTTTTTTCTTCATATGAGTAATTTAATTGGTTTTATTTTATTTTTTTATATAGTTTAAAGTCTGTGAAATTTATATTTTGTAAATATAATGGTCATTCGATCGAATCTAACATTTATCGTCGACGAAATTTAATATATTTTTTACATTTTCGGGTCGGGTCGGGGTCGGGTTTAAAGTTTATAAATCGGGGCGGGGCGGGGCAGGTAAATTATTATTTTATTCCCGGGGCGGGGCGGGGTCAGGTTTTGGGATTAATATATCGGGGCGGGTTCGGGGCGGCCAAAAACTTTCCTCGCCCCGTTGCCATCCCTAAACATAGGGTACTTCACCGTCTAACATTTTTGTTCTCTAATCGTCAGTTAGAAGTCCAATCGATCTGTTTTTCTTTATTTTTAGATGTTCGTCAGCAGAAAAATTAACGGTTCATTTGCTGATTTTTTACGACGAGATCATAAGACTTTTAGTCGTTGAGGGCCAACGAAGACAAATGTGGTTGAATTGTTAGTGGGAGGGGAGGAATTTAAAGATCTAGGTTTGAGGTTCTAGAGAAATTAAAGTTTTAGAGGGGTTTTTTTTATAAAATTAAATATCTTTTTATTTTAAAAAAATACAAATTAAATAATATCAGAATATGTCATATATATTTTTATTGGATAACGAAAAAATTTTAATGTCCATTACCAAAAAAATTTATTTTAAATTATAGAATGAAACATAAGTATCAAATTGGCTCGAAAAAATATCAGACATCAAATTAGAAAAAAATATAAATTAAGTACTATTTTAACTGTTAAGCCTAAAAATTTATAAGGAAATGGATTTATTATTCAGGCTCTAAAAATACAAAAATGTGAAATTAGTACTTTTTGTGCTTCAGAAAAAAGGAAAGTGAAATTAGTGCTATAAATATTATGGGCTTTGAGATGAAATGTAAAAAAAAAAAAAAAAAAACAAATCAAATAAAGGAACTAAAGAATTTACTAGAATGAAAGGAAAGATTTGCCTTGCTTCTATGTTGATGGAGATAAACGTGTGGCCATTGGCATAGAGATTTTCTCCTCATTTCTTTTTGGAAAAAAAAAAGATTAATGAGGATATAAACGACTATTCAAGGTTGATATCTGAGCAGCGTATATAATTAAAAATTAATGGGGAACGGTCACTTAAAATTTGTATATAATTTATAAATTTTTATATATTTTTATTAAAAATTTACTTTTTATCTCTTAAAATTTTATAAAATCGTCCTCAAAATTTTATAAATTCAGACTTTAACATAAAATTGTGCGTTTGTTTATATATTTAAACAATTTGACTCACTAATTTCAATTCATGTATCTCGTATTTGAATAAAAAATTTACAAATGCATAATATTAAATATTTAATGAAATTTGAAATTAACATGTTGTCTCATTAAAAAAGCAGATAAAGTCTATCTTAAGAAATTCAAATTTTATCGTTTTATCAAAAGGTTAAGAATACGTATAAATAAATATTATCTTATAACCTTTATACTATTTAAAAAATATTTAATGAATTTTATAATTCTATTTTATCGAATGGTATTAGTATCTATTTAAGCAATTAAATAAATATTTTTTATTATAGTGAATTTATAAATATTTAAGAGAGTGTAGTTTTTTTTCACTAGACTAATTTATAGCTGCAAAGATATTTAAGGGACTACCGACTACAAGGGGGAAAATCCATTTTAAGGAGGCTAAAGCCGCGTTTAAATCATTAGGACAGCCTTAAAGACATAAATCTGAAATTAGAAACAAACATAGAGTACCACTTGTCACGGGGCCATTACCCTCTTCCCAAAAGATATGTCTGATAGGATGTGCAGCGCCACCGTATTTATATCCCAAGACCTCCTTTTTTCTTTCCGATGTGGGATTAATGACCCCGCCTCTTCTCAGGCGTGACATTCTCCCCCACTCAACCTCGTGACGCCCTCGTCACTAGCTTCCGCTCTCGTGATGGGCCACATTGTCACAGTTGTCCACACTGCCTACCCCACTCATAGGCGCTCGGCGTAAAATCGGGCAGTCAAAGGGTCGCTCCGATACCACTTGTCACGGGGCCATTACCCTCTTCCCAAAAGAAAATGTCACGCCTAAGAAGAGACGGGGTCATTAAACCCACATCGGAAAGAAAAAGGAAGGTCTTGGGATATAAATACGGTGGAACTGCACATCTTATCAGACATGTCTTTTGGGAAGAGGGTAATGACCCGTGACAAGGGTGAGTTTGATTAATGAACCAACAAAATTGGGTTTATAATTCTCCTCATGGTAATTTTACATTTGCAAAGCTTAGATTTTAGGGTATATTACACAAATAGTCACTAAATTATCTTTAAAAATATAAAATGGTCATAAATCTTTCAAAAGTTATATAATAAGTATTAAATTTTAATTTTTGTTATAAAATAGTCACTGAGTCGTTAATTAGGTGACGTGACAGTTAGAGAAATTTGAATAATATAACATTTAATCCTCCATATTGACTCATTCAATCAATTTATTCCTAATTTAACCCATTATTGATGTATAAATTAACTGAATGTGTAAATATTGAGGATTAAATGTGTTATTATACAAATTTTTGTAACTGTCATGTCTCCCGGTAAACAACTGCTAAAGGCTTAGTGACCATTTTGTAACAAAAACTAAAGTTTAATGTCTATTATGTAATTTTTGAAAGTTTAGTGACTATTTTATAATTTTTAAAGATAATTTAATGACCATTTATATACTTTACCCTAGATTTTATATAACTCCAAAACATAAACAAAGTAGCTTCCTCTCTTTTTTTTTTCTCTCATATGAAATCAAAATTATATGCAATGATTTTGTATAAAGCAAAAGCCAAAAGCAGATATGGACCGAGGCATCGTCCCTCTAAAAGTTTAAAATTATAATTTAAATTTATTTATATATTTTTTATTAAATTTTTTTTTATGTCTCAAAATTTTATATATTTGTCCCTTTAACACAGAGTTATGTTTTCGTTCCCGAGTAAAAGATCAATACGACTAAGAACTCATAGTTGAGTGTAATTGTTTCATAAGTTAACAAAACGTATCTGTTCAAAAAAAAAGTTAACCAAGCATAGGAGACAATATGGATAGGGACATGGGTATAAATAAATCGAGCTTGAACGAATGAGATTTTGTTTATTTTCGTTTATTTATCTTTGAATGTTTAATTCGTATTCGTTTAAATTTTTATTACCGTGTTCGTTTGTTTATGTTTTTGAAGTTTTTGTTTGTTTAGCGTTCACAAATATGTTTAACGTTTGCAAACATATATATGTTTGACAAAATGGTGGAATTACACCACTAGTTCTTAAGCTACTTAGGTTCATAGTTTGAACTTCGATGTTCACCATGTGTTCAATTTAGTCCCTTGTACCAATATTTAAAAAGAAAATAAAAAAAATAAAAAAAGAGTGGTAGAATTAATTTTGGATCATCGTAATTTTATAAAATTGATTTTGTGTAAAATTCATTTTAAAGTAATACGATTTATGTTTGGGAGTTTTTTCTTAAAAATTACAATTGTGTAAAAATATAGTGTAAAAATAACAACCAATCGCAAACTTCTACCTTGTTTTTTTCTAAAATCACGACTGATGTTCATAATTAATATTAAATTTTTGCTTCCAAACATATTACCAGATACGACGATCGAGGCATGTTTTCTCTTTCAATTGGGATTTTTGACCTCCTACCACCACGCACACGGGATTAAAAGAATTTAAAATCAAATTAAAATTAATCATTTTTAATAAGATTTTATGAATGATGATATAAATGATCAAAACTTATTTTTTTAAAGAATAGTGATAAAATTGAATAAAATTAAAATCAATGCGATTAAACTTGTAGTTAAAAACAATGGAATTCAGAGTTTGGACTGATATTTATGTAATGAAATACGGACAACCTTAAACCACCCAAAGAAGCATAAAAATAGCTACACGTCATATCCTACTTCCTTTTCCCTGCCACTTTCGAAAGAAAATTTCAGATTCTCTTAAGAGAGAAAATAAAATAAAAGGAAAATTTTCAGCTCAAGAGAAATTTTCCATTAATCGTCCCTGAAGTTTATTTTTTTCAGGTAATAGTTCACTGTCTTTCTCTATGTTTTTTTTTTTTTAATTTCTTTTGCTTATTGGGTCTTGTTTTGATTCAACGTTTAATGGATTTTTTTTTCTTTTTTGATATTTTATGTTTTTATTATTTATTTGGTTTATCTTATATAGTAATCTGTACCCATCGTGTATTTTGGCTTCAATTTTAGGAATTCGCGAAAGGAAATGAAAATTTGATGTTTCTAGGCAGCAGCAAAGAATTGTTAGACTATAATTTATGGTAAATAGTTTTCATTTCATGTTTTGTTGATATCCTGACTGAAATTTACGCTGCATTTTAGATAGTTCAATCCTGATGATCTGTTGATAACTTTAATCAAGTCAGTTGCTTTTATGGTTACCAACCCCACGTACGATTTTCAAATCCAATTGCGGATCATTTTCGAATTGCGATCCAATTCGTAAACCTGTAGCATCCCAAAAGACACTAAGCTTGTGCTTGGTTCAGAGGTTTTAGTGTGCTTAAAAACTTTATTTTTTTTATTCTACTGTAGCAATTTGTAGCATCTTTGCTTGCTATAGGAACTGGTTGCTTTGCTATGCTGAAGTAGTCTATTTTCGGTTGATTTTTGTTCGTTTCTGCGACTGCTTTTAAACAGAATAAGGCATCAATAGATACACAAAAACATGGGCAGTCCTGCCGAGCCAAAGAGAAGAGTGGCATTCGTGTTGATTGATGGATTGGGAGATGTATCAATACCAAAGCTTGGGTGTAAGACTCCCCTGCAGGCAGTGTATGTTCCTAACTTGGATGCCATAGCATCAGCTGGAGTTAATGGTCTCATGGATCCCGTTGAAGTAGGTTTGGGTTGCGGCAGCGACACTGCTCACCTTTCCCTGTTGGGCTATGATCCCAGAGTATATTACCGAGGGCGAGGTGCATTTGAGTCCATGGGGGCTGGTTTTGCAATGTCACCTGGAGATATTGCATTCAAGGTGTGTAACCTGCTCTACATCTCCCCCTTTTTTCCCTGCATTTCTTTTAGATTATTTGGACCATTTACTAAACATTCCTCAATCTGATAAATATTATGAATTTATGATGCTATTCTAATACTGGTAATTTGATTTTTTATTCAAGAATTTCAACTTCTTGGTCAAGTTTTATGTACTTTTATTTGAATGAAGAATTTTTTGTCATAGGCTATATCTTATTTTCAGATTTAGTATTAAAACATAGATTACAAACCGTTGCTTGAGATGATTTTATATGATCCTTTTACTTGCAAATCTTACATCTTTAATTTCCATTTCCTCTAAAATGGGTATATAGTCCCATTTTCTCCTACCAGATTTGATCTAGCTTCTGAATTCACTTAGTGTTCTTATACACGATTACCTATTCCAATTATCTATCTTCGGTCAAATTTTGCAACTTTGGATGAGAAAACTGGCATAGTTACGAGTAGGAGAGCTGACAGACATTTTGAAGAAGAGGGGCCTATCCTTTGTAGTGCCCTGGATTGGATGAAGCTCCCATCTTTTCCCGAGTATGAAGTTAGAGTCAGGTACATTGTGATTCTTTGCTGTAAATTTGAGTTTATGCCGTGGTATTCTTTTTCTTAGTTCTGCAGGATATATAGCATACTTGACAAGGTTTCATTTTTACACGTCTGTTTTGGTTTTCGACTTTCCTTTGATTGACAATTTTGAACCTTGAAAATATCTTAGAATAAATGGTTATGATGGCTACGTTAGAAGGTTATGAGAATGTTTTCTTCTAAGTGAACTCCGTTAAGGATTGGGTTGACACTTTAAGTTTCCATTGCAAACTATTTAATGCTATGTCGTCATAATTTTAACCTCATACAGGTATGCTACAGAACACCGATGTGGAGTTGTTGTTAAAGGGCCAAGACACAGCTGCAGTCGTTAATGAATTATCTAGAGAGATATCGAAGATACTGGTGTCTCACCCGTTGAATGCAAAAAGGTTAGCAGAACGGAAGAACGTTGCTAACGTTGTCCTTCTAAGAGGCTGTGGTATTCGAATGAGGTATTCTGTCTATATGCATTATGTGGAGAAAAACATTTATGCGAAAAAATGTTTGGCATTTTGCAATTTCTACTTGGTTTCTTGTTCTTCCACAGTAGGATAACCAATAAATGGCTCTTTCTTTTCTGATTATGTATGTAGGTTCCTCCATTTGAAAAGAAGCATGGCTTGTGGCCTTGCATGGTGGCTCCCACAAAAATTATTGCAGGATTGGGCCTATCACTTGACATCGATATCCTGGAAGCTCCTGGAGCAACAGGAGACTATCGGACACTTTTGACTTCAAAAGCAACTGCCATAGCCAATGCACTCTCTGCTCCTTCACAAACTTGTCCTAGTGTCTTTGTACCAGGGGAGGATGAGCACAAGCCTGGCAGATCATACGGCTATGATTTTGGATTTCTCCATATTAAGGTAATGACCTTATTTGTTTGATTCCCCGTTTTGATGTTCTTATATCACAGAGATTGATTTATTTCTTCCATTTTGGCTTTATTTGCGTCTCCTGTCCTTGTTATGGACACCAACAAGGTCCGATGCTGATGGAGTCCTGAAATCTATGTACATCATTCTCCGTGTCGTTTAAGCAAAGCAATGTACTTGATATTCCTAAATTGCAGGCAATAGATGACGCGGGTCATGATAAGGCTACTGTTTTCAAAGTAAAAGGATTGGAAGCTGTAGATCAAGCTATAGGGCAGTTGGCTAAGCTCCTGTGGCAGGCCGAATTGACTAGAAATTTTCAATATTTTATTTGTGTCAGTGGTGATCACTCAACACCTGTCGAATATGGAGATCATAGTTTTGAACCAGTTCCATTTACAATGTGCCGGTTGAAAGATTTTGTGGGTGCCATTGGTGGGGAATCTATTGTCTTGGAAACTTCTCTTGATCCATTTCCTCTTCCGACCGTTAAGGCAGGCGAAAACCTAAATGAATACATTGCTTTAGAAGCAGGGAGACAATGCAAGCAAGTTCAATCATTTTCGGGTGATTCAGTTTTCGAGTTCAACGAGATTGCTGCCGCAAGGAGATCTCTAGGACGGTTCCCTGGTGGAGAGATGATGGGAATTGTAAAGAGATATCTTAAATTAAATGCATGACTTTCATAACCTCTCAGTGTCCGAATAAGGTACTTCTAATCTGGAAAATAACAATGTGATTTTATATGCTCTTGAATCTTCAACATTTTTGAATGCTCTCCTGCATTCTGACATCAAGTACCACAAATTGACTTCTTTATCAAACGATAACGATTGTTTTTGTTTTGCGAACAAAACTAGGATTGTAATCAACGCCGAATCGTAACTTTCATTTATTTTCATACCTTTCTCTGCTATGCATATGAACCTCCAAATAGTATTCCTTTGTCCTTACCGAGACTCATGCTCGGAGACGGACAACCGGTATATGATATCTGCTAAAGGCAGATATGGACACAGGAGATTGCTTTGCAATAAAACCATTCACCATTCTTACAGATAGCAAGCTAGGCAAGACTCATGAAACAGTTCTCTTTTGAAAAAGGAAAAAGCATTGGAATCTTCCAGAATCAAAGAGAAAATTCCATATCAAGTTCCAACGGCATATTTAAGAATATGCAAGTTGACTAACTGTTGAACCATAAGAATTTCCCAATTGTTCTAAATATTTCAATTCTTTATATAATAAAGTTTATCATGTAAACACTCCAGATAAAGTAAAAAAATAAAAAAACAGGCAATAAAGCAAGCATTAGTCTCCCTACCAGTAAGTTGCATATGTGATATGTGTAACACATGAGGAAAAGCAAAGTGCACAAAAAAGAGTGGATAACAAAGCGCTGTGTTCTTTTGCCTTATCTCTCAACACTTCTAATCTACAGGTTAATCATAAACCAGACCCTAAGTTATACCTTTTTAACGGTTTATTACTTAAAAAGTTTCACAATTACGTGTTAATGAGTTAGAATTCGAGCATAATCTACATATCAAGCCTTAGTTTATTACTTACTTTGTCTGTGCTTATTTAAAAAAAAAAGTTGTGGTCAGCATTTGTTAACCTTTTTTTCTGCTTTTCAATTGCATTCATGACCCATGTGCTCCTCGTTATGTAAAAATCAACTAAATAATTCAAGTTTCTACCATCGACCAACTTTTTTTTTTGTTGCCTTCTCAGTTCTCGGGTTTTGTCCTGATTAATTCGGACTGATCTGCGACGTACATCTAATTTTGATTGGTGAATCTTCCGGTGAAGATATTCTGCATACACAAGACATACTTAAATCATACCAAATTGCTTATTAATTGAACCAACCGTTTGTATGGACCAACCTTTTTTAAAGCTTAATCAATAAGAAAAAACAATCATAAAAAGGGCCATTCAATCCCTCATCGTCTCAAAGAAACAAAGGGGGGAAAAGAGAGAGTAGTGATGTATGTGACAAGGCCTCTTTCTTTATACAGGAAATCTCCAATTGCTCTTGAAGACGAGCCACCTGCTGAAGGTCCTTATTCGGGCTATTTAGTGATTACAGATGAAGAAGCTGAAGAACAAGACACCTTCTGTTTCGGGGCTTATAAGAAAAAGGGCGTCGAAAAACTGCCTTTCCCACAAGACAAAATGTTGAACGTTGTTCATTCATCGGAGGTTGAAGAAACTATGGTGAAAAAGGTCTGGTTTATCCCTGTTCTAGATCAGCCTCTTTCTTCTAACCAGTACTATGTTATTCGAGCCAAGGGCAGATACAAAGGGTAAGTTTCCGAATCCCGACTCTTCATTTTTCATGAAGTATTTATGTTCGAACTTCGACATCGATGTTTAAATTATAAGGTATAAGTTCAAACTTGCAGGCTAGCATGTACAAGTTCAAGGGAGATAGACAGCAAACTATGTTGCTTCTTCAATGATGGTATAACCGATGTAAAACCGAAACCATTTGATCACAGAAACGTTTATCAACAATTCAAGATCCTTCGTCACCATAGGCACAGTTTCTTCGCTAAATCCACCGCAACAGATTCAACCCCACCAAAATTCTTGAGGAGATACGGATGGAAACTTCGTATCTCACGCTCATACAGATTACAGCTAGACCAAGCTCTAGGCCTCGACTCGTTGCTCCGCAAACGCCTACCGGATTTCGACTTCCCGATGTTCAACAAGAAGTCGCCATCGGTTGTGGTCGGACAATGGTACTGTCCCTTCATATTCGTCAGGGAAGAAACAAGGGTACGGCGACAGATGAGGAAATCGCTGTTCTACACGATGACACTCGAGCAATGGTGGCAACAGATTCGTGCATGCGACAGGGAGAACGATGAACAAACCGTCGTGAACATCAACAAGATTGTGCAAAGGGAATTCATATCTGTCAACGGCATGCTTGCTGCGAGAGATTATAAGGTTAGCCAAGGAGGGTTTTGGTGGTTCAGAACTTTGTCGAGAAACGATGGCAGAAAGGGCAGCAACGTTGGGTTGAGTTTAGCAATAATGGAGAAGATGAAATGGTTGCAGGAAGAAGGAGGGTGGTATAATGGAGATGAGAGTGAAGTGAGGGTTGAAAGAGAAGAAGAAATAAGGAGTGAAGATGGTGAGTGGAGGAGATTTGGTTGTTATATGTTGGTGGAGAGCTTTCATTTGAGAAGGACGGATGGGACTTTGGTGCTGAGATGTGATTTTAGACATACTCATAAGATTCGATCAAAATGGGAATGAACGTGTCTTATGATCATGCATAAGTTTGTTGAACAAAAAATGTTACCATTTTATGGGTTAACGAAAGCAAATTTCAATATTCGAATTCGTACAATATGGAATAATATAAATATTTTTAACTATTTAACTAATTAATTTAATTTTAAAATAAATAAAGTTTATTAGTAAGTTAGTAATTTATTAACGTGAGCAAGCACATTTGGCTGGTTAGTTAAACTACTTATTTTTGTTCAATTATATTGTGTTTAAGTAATGAGTTCTAAACCTACTAAAACACTCTTCTTTTATCCTTTAAATTCTTCCTTTCTCTTCTTTTTAGGTGATATTAGATTTAAGAATTGTCAAAAAATTAACGGACTTAATATAAATTTTAAGGTTTTTCATACTATATTTAAAGTTCACTCTTCATCCCTCTTCAAATAATTGTTGAATTTATATGTGTTTCAATAAATAAATAAAAACTCCATTCTCATTAAAATTGAGTTGAGATTGAAGAATTCATTGTTAAATATTCACACTCGAAAATTATCATCGGCTAATACAAATGATAAATATTAATTTATACATAGTTAAGAGTTATTTTTCCCTTAATGGAAAACGGAAAGAAAATCATTACCTAAAATATATAACACAAATGAAAAAAAAAAACTCATATTAATTCCAAAAAAAACTCATAAATACTGAAATGTATTTTAAACATTTTATTATTATGTTATTAAAACACGACCCATTTCATCAAATTGGCTTAGAAATTTAATTAATAAAATTGATTATATATTATGACACCTTAGAGTAGTTGTAATATATATATATATATATAAAAGACAATGAATTTATTTTTTCGATTAAATTTAACACGTTAGACATAGGCCATATTTGATAAATATGGTTTGAGCTAAAATTAGAGGTTTGACCAGTTAAATCCATCAATGTTGATGTTTGGTGAATAGCGGATTGAAATAGAGGATTGAGGTGAATCCACCAATGTTGATGTTTGGTGAATAGCGGATTGAAATAGATGATTGAGGTGGAATCTCTAATTTTGAAAAAGATGTTAATATGAGCCGTTTAAAATTAGAGATTTTGACATTAGAGTTATAAAAACCCTTTTACCCTTAACAATTATAAAAAATCTCCGAATAACCTAAATTTAACTTTTTCTATTTTAATTCTTCACCCTCACGTATTTACATTGTGATATTTGTAAACTAATATTTTTATTTTTTTCTTTTTCTTTTCAAAATTTTATATTTGTATTTAAATTTAGTAATTAATTAAATTGTATTAAAAATAATTATATAAATAATAAATTAATATATAGATCCTTCAAATATGTCTAATAATATTATATTAAAAATATTTTTTTATAATCTAATTAATATTAATAGATAAATATTAGTAACTAATAAACTATTCAAACAAATATTGAATATAATCATGTCTTTATATATCATTTTATTTGTTTAAATAATCAAATAGCTATCAGCTATCGCCTATCAATTAATTTTACCGAACACTTTTATACAATCAGCTAATACAAACCGCTAGTCAAACCAGCTAATGCAATCAACTATCAGCTAATGTAATCCGCTATCCGCTAATTGTCAAACAAAGCTATTTTTCTTTCAATTTATAGATAGAGATAAATCTAGATAGTATGGTAATTATATAGAGAAAATTACTTTGATACACAAGCTTGTGTAAGTTTACACAAGCCTTTCAATTTTATGGTTTAGAGATTTAGGTTGTAGTTTAGGGATTTAAGGTGTAGGGTGTAGAATTTAAGGTTTATGGTTAGAATTTAAGCCTTTCAACTTAAAAAATACTAATGTTTTTGTTTAACTCATTAATTTATCAAATTTTAGTTCAGTAAATTAAAATAATTGTCAAATATGAAACCAAGTCATGGTCCTAGGCTACTCCTAATGGTGCAATATTGCTTCTCGGCCCAAATAATGTCGGGCTCATGGCTGGGCCATACCATCCCATTTCCTTCTATTTTCCTCTCAATTTTTTTTAAAAAACGTCCATTTTCCCCGCCATCAGACACCGTTTCCGCTATAAAAAAGGGGGGGGGGAATCATCTAAAAAATTGAGAAGAGAAGGAAAAATGGAATCGGTGGTGGAGTCGGTGAGTGGATACAGCGGCCTTGAGCGGTTCAACCTAATCAAGCTCGTATCTGTAGCCGGTGCCACCTATGTCGGCGATTTCTCCCGATCAATCACTCATTTGGTTTGACTTCTCATTTTGTAGTACTACTTTGATTTAAAGAAAATTAAAGGTAAGAAACTGAATATCGTTCGGTTGTTAGGTATGCCGGAGATTCGAAGGAAGGAAATACGAGCTTGCTAAGAAGTTAAAGTTGAAAATCGTAAATCATCGGTGGATTGAAGATTGTATAAAGGAAGGGAAGCGTTTGCCTGAGGAACCATATATGTTGCAAAGGTATTAATTCACCTTTTTTGTTTCTAATTTTAGATTTTTTTAGGTTTGATGGATCTTTACAGTTAGATTATGTTAAATTCGAAATGAGAAATTATGGAGGCTTGTTTGGTTGTAATGTTTAACGGATTGATAGTAACTTACTAAGTCTGATTTTGGTAGTTAAAAATGAAATTCAGTATTTTTTCTCTTTTGTTGGTAGACGAGATTGAAAATGAAAGAGAGGAAATAATTGAGGATATAAAATTGCCATTGCTTTAAATGTTTTTTGTGATTGATGCATCATTTCTCCTAGAATTTGTTGAGAACAATATTTTAAAATGTATAGTTTTTATGTAAGCAGTTGTTAATAGAATCCTTCAAAATTTCTATGATTGTGGCTGTTGGGAACCTACTGCTTGATAAGTTTGAAGTTAATGGTCAGAAATTGAAGAAAATGAGATGAGATTAGGTTGGACTGTTGGAGTCTTATTTGTACCTTTTTATTTTGTTGTAGTGGAGAAGAAATGGGACCTCTGTTGCTGGAGATCCCTGATGTTCCTAAGGGAGATGCCTTGACTAAGAAGTGCAAAGTGTTTTCTGAAAAACCTGATGTTCACAATGGTATTGGAAATGAAAAAATTGATGTTGACTATGGAGGTTCTGGCTTATCTGGTTGGTCCAAATCTGCAGTGTTGGATGAGGTGATCATATAAACTTCTACTCCTCATTGCTTTTTCTCTACACCTCTCTGTTTTCCTGCTTCTTTCTTTCTGTTTTGCACACACCACAAGAGAATTCTTTGTCAGGGTAAATAATCAGTGGTTCTTTAAGTTAGACAACTATAAAGGAATCATGATTGATAATTAGTACTGTAATGTATATCAGTTGAGTTTATGTCCATGCATAAGTAAATTAGCATCTCTTTTCTAACCCATAGAAAGTAACTCTGTAAACTATTTTTAGAGGTAGCCTGTGAGATTTTCAAGGTTTCTGCTAAAGTTCAACTTATCTTCAAATTCTAAGTGTCGTTGTATGGATTTTTAAGGAATAATTGCCCCCTCTTATTTTCTTGACTTTGCTTTTTTACTTTATCTGGTTGAAAAGCATGGGGAGCCGTTTTTTTATGCTTATATGCCTCCAATGAGGAACAAAAGGAAGAGCACAAGGAACAAAGAGCCAAATGCTCATCGTTCTGCTCTGTCGCTGAGGGAAGAAAGAGATTCCAGATGGTAGCAGAGGCACTTCTTTGGCCCAGTCATCTCAGAGGAAAGGACGGAGGCTTGTGAAGAAAAGGAACAGAGAAATAGTAGTGTCCGACTCTTCAGATTCTGATCAAGAGTGCTATCCAGTTCCACTCCTCAGGGTCCGTAAACCATTCGCTGGAGTTACAAATCCATGTAATCGTGAAATTGGAGGACCATCTAATTGGAGTACTGCTAGTACATCTGAAATTGGAGGACCATCTAATCGTGATTTCAGTAAGCTTCAGAGAGTAGATGAAGAAATAGTAGAAGGTGAGGAGATCGAATTGTGGAACAACCAACCTCCTTCCAATGGTTTAACTTCACCAGGAAAAGATGTGCAACCTTCCACTGAAAGAACTTCACCAGTTGGGTGCTCTGATGCTGAGAGAGATGCCCAGGATCTTTCTTCCAGACTATCTACATCAATGAATTTATCATGTGTTATATGTTGGACCGAGTTTAGTACAACAAGAGGGATTTTGTCATGTGGACATCGATTTTGTTATTCATGTATCCAGGAGTGGGCTGACAATATGGTACACAATTTTATCTTCTCTCTCTTTTTTAATAATTTAAATCTGTATGTTTATAGTTGACATTTCTTTAATTATTATTAGTATCCTACATGAGAAGCTAGGTTAGATATGAATATACTTCGTTTAATATTTAGTATTATTGTTACTATATGAGGTTTTAAGCTCCGACTTCTACTAGCTTATATTCTATTTTATGAAACGACCATTTTTGCTGTCACTGTTGTACAAGCATGCACCATTTTACTGATCTATGTTCCTTTTTCTTATTAGGAAGTATGGTAGGCTTGCCATCTAATATTTCAGCATTGATAACCTATTATGAGAACTGATTTCCATCTCAGTATTCTACATGTTAGTTGTATCATCAGTTTGGATCTCACTATCATGATGATTTGTTGCATATGATTTCCCTCCTAATGTCTTACCTTGAACCTGATTCAATTTGAAAGTTTCTTATACCAATTATGCTGCATACAGACGTCAAAGAGAAAGACTCCATTTTGTCCTTTGTGCAAGGCAAGATTCCCGAGCATCACAAAAGTGGAGGATATTGCCATCTCTGATCAAAAAATATTTTCCCAAACCATTCCTTGTGCCACACCAACACTGGATGTTCCTATTCTTTCTGATCAGGAAAGAGCTGGATTTGGTGCTCAGGTAGTGGGTACTCTTATACTAAAAATTATATTGTTTCTATCTTTGTGGCATGATGCTATGCTTTATGATGTTTCTGCATTGCATTTTAAACCAGAAATAGTACACTTTAGTAGTTGTGGTGGTCGATGAAATTTGAAGGGGTAAAAGGCAAGTACATCGTATAGAAGTTTGGAAAGGATACACAGAACAAACATAATGACATGCATATACTGGTATACACGATTAGGTACCCTCAACTGTTCGTGCCTATCCTATAGATTTTATGGCATTTCTTTTTTGTGTGATTTATGGCACAACAGGGTCTTTACAGAGATGTTAGACAATTGTAAAATTGGTCTTGACCTTCGACTCTCTCCAAACAAGGCCTTCTCCATTTAGAAGCTCCTTTATCTACTAATTTCTTAAAACTCTGCAGTTCTGCACTGCAAATGGATGTGTCAAGTTGATCATTTTCTTGCACAATCAGTAAGCAAAGCTAGCATTCTCAGTAGAGCAACCACTGCTACACTATATTTGAACTATGTTACTCCGACTTTCATTGTTCTTGAGGTATTCATGTCCAATATATATCCAGACATGTGTACGAAGATATTACCTTCCAATGACCCTTCTAATCATAAAAACACAATAATAATAATAATAAAAGAATAATTGAGTTTCAGACACATACAGTGACATTCGAGTCTAAGTAACATTGTATTTCATCCTTTTTCATTTGTTGCCTAGTCTTGCTGACACTAACAACTTATCATTATTATGGTTCTTTATAGTTGATTTTCCTGAACTGATTTTGAACTTTTCTGGGCTTTCTTTTAATAGTTCTCAGCTGCTTCAGTTTGCATCATGTGCCGTTCTCGAGAACCCAAGGATCTTCTTATCAGCTGCCATGTTTGCCAGATACGGAATATACATGGATACTGTCTTGATCCTCCTTTATTTCCCTGGACTTGCATTCACTGCCAGGATCTTGAGAGGCTCAACCCTTACATCTTCTAATGCACATTAATTCCATGATGGGAATGTATCCAGAACATGCTTGGATCTTTATGACAGTGGCATTTTAAACATTGTTGTCCATAACATGAATGTCATATTCTCCACATTCAACTATTCCTGGTGATGCTTATGCTTGCTTTTTTTTTTTATTGGAAGTCATTCGTGTACACATTTGATTGCATGATTATATAACTTTGGGAGATGTAAGAACATACAAAAATCTGTAATAAGGAGTAAAATGAATATAGGGTAAAGTTTATAAACAGTCATTGAACTTTGTTAAAGAAAATAAAACGGTAACTCAATTTTTAAGTGTAATAAAATGATAATTAAACTTTGTGTTTTGAAATAAAATGATAACCGAGACCTTAAATTCTGTGAACTCCTAACGGCAAGCTGACTGTGTCTGCCAAGAACCCCTTTACTCTCATCGTATGCAGCTGGGATTTGCAGAGGATACCAATGTTACACGAAGCTTTAAAATCTAATCTCCAAATTTCCTTTCTCGGCTTCTTTTTCTATTTCCATTCTTATTTCCACATAATACTCAATGCTCATCCATTCCCACTCACATATAATGTGCTCATCCGCTAACCGTATCTTCTTATATCCTCCATTTCACAGTTCTCTCTCACTTTTCAATTTTCTTTCTTTTTTTTTTTTTAAAAAAAATGATTTTTATACTATTTTCCAATGACCCAGCACTCTTTTGCTTGATTTCATATCCAGTTTTCCCCCTGAAAGTGGGAATTGCTAGAAAGATTTCATCTTTCGGTCACCCAAAGTGAAAAACAATGGCTTCGGTGAATCTGGGTTCTTGGGTTCAATCTTATTCTATTTTCAATCAAGTTTCTAGATCCAAATCTTTCAGTCACCCCTTTATGAATTGCTAGAAAGATTCAATCTTTCAGTCAATCTTATGTTCGCTCCTTCGATTTCAGCCTTGTTTGCCAAAGGAGACACTGTCAAGGAAGAAGACCAACACCCTCAAAAACCGAGCTTTGATTTCAAATCTTACATGATTCAAAAGGCCACGACTATTAACCAGGCCCTGAACTCGACTGTTCCACTCCGCGACCCGGCTAATATCTATGAAGCAACGCGTTACTTTTAGCAGGCGACAAAAGGATCTGTCCGATGCTCTGTCCGATGCTCTGTTTAGCTGCTTGTGAGCTTGTTGGTGGCCAAGAATCCAAGGCTTTGCCTACAACTTGTGCTGTTAAAATGACTCAAATCATGTCTCTAATCCACGATGATCTTTCTTTCATGAACAACGATGATCTTCGTAGAAGAAATCAATGGAAGAGATGTACAGTGAAGGGGAGGGGATGAGGTGGAGATTTTTGAGGGATATGGCAAGCACAGTCGGCTTGTCGTTAAGGGGTTAACGTGTAGGTTATTATTTTGTTATAAAATGTAAAATTTAATTATTTTTTATAATATTTAAAAATTTAATTATTATTTTATTTTTTTAACAAAGTTTAGGTGATTATTTGTAAACTTTACTCATGAATATAATATAATTATGCAAATTGTAATGGTTAAAACTTTTTTATTTATTTATTTTTTAACATAATGGTTTATTCACTAGCTTGATAATATTTGAAGTTGCAATAGGTTAGCATTTCACTGGGGGCACTTGCTTGCATTGCTCCGTTAATGTAAAACCATCCCTGCAGTTATCAACAAGGCTAGATTCCATGGTTTCATCTTCATCAAGTGGAAGTGTCGACGCTTGTGCTTTCAATTCTTCAATATCAAAATTCCAGGCACTAATTCCCTTTTGGTACTCACACATTGATCCTGCTTGTTCTGCGGCTGCGGCTGCTATATTCCAAGGTAGTTGTTCTGCGTATTCATCGTTCCGAAGAGCTTTCACAGGATTCAATAATGGCCTGAGCTCACCTAATAACTTCTTCAGAGAAAGCTCGGGTGGCTTGGCATGCTTGAAAAACGAGTGCTTCAACAATTTCCCGGCAGTCAGCCTCTTCTTCGGATCCTTCACCAGGCACATGGCGACCATGTCTTTAAAGGACTTGGAGAACTTCTTATCACCAAGTCTTGGAGGATCATTCTGCACGGTCATCAGAAGAACCTTCAACGATGGATATTGCGACAATGGCGGGTGACCATGCGCAAGTTCCAAAGCCGTTATCCCAAACGACCGTATATCAGCCTTGGAACCGTAAACGGTTTCCGCTTGCATAACTTCGGGCGCCATCCAACAAGGTGTGCCTGTAAATGTGTTTCTGCACCGTTGTCTATCTGCAGAATCGAACATGCAAGCCGAAACCCCGAAATTAGAGAGCTTAACCGCGTCATTGTCGTCGAGCAATATGTTGTCGGCCTTTACATCCCGGTAGAGATAATCCAATGCCTTTAGGGTTTCTTTCAGTATAAAACAAATCTCGATCTCTTCTAATCCATTGGGACGCGCCTTTTTCATCGCTTGGAAACACGATCCCGCCAACATGAATGACATGACGACCCACAGGTTACGATCCACGACGAAGGAACAATACTCTCTGATGAGATTCGGGTGATCGACCCAACCCATCGTTTGAGTTTCACGGCGTACGGAATCCAGATTGCCATTGTTGCAGCGATCGAGATCTAAACACTTGACGGCCACGACGTCGTTTAGAGGAAGGTAGATCGCTCGATAAACCGTAGCGCTAGCGCCATTGCTGATCTCTTCCAGAAGCTTGTAGTCGGCGGGATCCGCGGGGTAAATCCCTATCTCAACTAAATATGAAACTTTAGGCACTTATTTTGGCCAAAAAATATTGTAGGCACCTATTGCGAAAAAGTCACGTAGTTTGGACACTTATTTTGTAATTAAGCTTTTTCGTATTTATATTTTAATTTAGATGTGAATGGAGAATTTGGGTGGGAAGTGTTGTCCCATAATTAGGATGGGCACGAGTCAAGTTGAGTTATTGCCGATTTGAATTTAACCGAAAAATAATTACCTTAAACTCGAACCTGACCTGATCGTATTCTTTAGAAAACCTGACCCGATCCGAAAATTATATACCTCAACTCGAACCCGACCTGATTTATAAAAAAAATTCAATTTTAAGGATTTAATTTAAAAAAGTTAATTTTAGGGACTTAATTGTAAAACAATAATTAATGTTAGGAACCTAATTGTAAAAAAAAACAATTTTAAGGATCTAATTATAAAAAATATATATAAAGAGGGGTATTATTGAAAAGTATCCCTAAAAATAAAAAGAGAAAATACATTATTAGTCATGAGTTGAGTTGGGTTTTTTCATTCTCGAACCCGACCCGAACTCACTCTTAAGAAAAACACGACTCGATCGGGTCGGGTCATAACCCATCGGGTACGGGTGAAATGCCCATCCCTACCCATAATGGTCCTTTGTAGTATTCAATTTAGATTAGTTCTAGATATAAGTGGTTAAACTAAAAAAATATATTAAAGAATTTTAATGTTTATGTTTAATGTCACGGGCAGTGAACCAAGGTCCGAGTCATTGGCACCACAGGGTGCACACCAAGGGGTCCATGAGGTTCTGAGGCACACTTTGGGCTTGAAGAGACCACCAGACTGGCCCGATCCGTGGGAAGATCTAAGAAGGCTTATCCATCCACACCTATGTGAACATAGGAGATTCTTTCCATAGATAGCTAAGGAATATTCTTGGCATTATGCCTTGTGGTTGGTAGAGTTGTATCTAGGCCGTTGATGTATATCAGTAGGGACCGTCGGATTAGAGGGTACTCAATTATAAATAGAGGCCTCCCCACCTCAGTTGTAATCATCCATTCTTTCATCTATTCTTGAGTAATAGAGAGCGCATTCACTCTAAATTCTCTGAGTTGTTCTTCTCTTGTTCTTCGCGAACTATCTTGCGTTCTTCGGTGCCTTCAGAATTCGATCTTTCAAATCGAGGATTCAGGCTTATTTAGTCGTTTGTCTTAAGGACTCGACTAAGGCCGCACGTTGAGCTGGTTCAGAAGTCTAGCCCTGTGACAAGTGGTATCAGAGCCCACGGTTCGTAGCCACGGTTGGTGAATCGAGTGTTCGTGGAAGGCATTGTTGGAGATGGCAACAAGGACAGGAGGAAACGCTACAGCGCAGATGGGTGACGAGGCCCAGGTTGTCGAAGGAAGAACCCAGAGGCATAGAGACTTTGTTGCGTCGTGTGAGAAGATATGGGCCATGTTCGAAACCACCAGGTTCCAGAGGAAAAGCCTCGTGATTGCCAATGAGAGCCTCGAGGTGAAGGGCCAGGAGGGGGAGTAGAAGGCATATCAGGCATGACGGACAAAATGGAGGGACGGAGTGATGCGGTTGGAGACGAGGTGCAGGCTTCGACAAATATGGATGGAACTTCGCATGGCGAAGAAAAGCCATCGAGGTGGAACAAGCCCACGATGCTAGTCCGACCATGGGAAATGAAGCCACGGAGGTGTTTCTATTGTGACGACGAGCATTAGTCAAAGGATTGTTCCAAGGAAGCCAACCTTTCAGCCATCAAGGTAAACGATGGGTCTGTGAAAAGGGAAGCTAGAGCTGGCATGATTGTTTCATCCACAACGGTCAAGCTAGAGGTGCAGCGAAAGTGTCTTCGTTGTAAGGGACCACACAGTTGGCTCGATTGCCCCGACAGAGTCAAGTTGAGGGGGAAGAAAGTGCAATGGAAGTGTTTTCATTACAAGGAGCCACATCGTTGGCGTGATTTCCCACATAGAGTCAAGCAGTCCAAGGTACAGGATGAGCCCGAAGAGAGCGAGGCTTTGAAGCTCGATTCGTTATGTGAAGAGCCACTGTTGGGCAAGATGGAGGTTGCATTGAACTTCGTGGAGAAAGAAGTGACAATGCAAAATGGGGCGTCGGACTTCAAGGATGTAGAAGGGCCGATGTATTTTAGAGTGAACGCGAGGGAGTTCATCCCGAAAAAGGTACATATCGAACACAATCTTTGTGTTTTTGGTTTTGATTTGTCCGGTTTGTTGGGTGTAGGCAGCAGAAAACCTAACCCATCAGATGGTAAAAGTTCAAAGGCGGCATCCAAACCTTAGTTCGAGGGTCATGGTGATCCAAGTTGAGACAAATCCCAGCTGCTAGGAAAGAGTTCCTACAGTCGAGATGTGCGAGGTGGTTCGACGAGTGATGTTACATGGTGGCGGCAACCGAAGCGAGGAGTCCATATGGGTGGACAACCTAGCACGAGTCAGGTGTTCTTTATGGGAAGAGCGGTCCTTATGGGGGGACAACCAAGCCCGATTAAGAGTTGGGAGAAAGCTAAGGTGCCAATGAGGTCCTTCATCTCGGAGTAGCGACGAGGACGTCGCCAAGTTTGGTGGGGGAGAATGTCACGGGCCGTGAACCAAGGTCCGAGTCATTGGCACCACAGGGTGCACACCAAGGGGTCCATGAGGTTCTGAGGCACACTTTGGGATTGAAGAGACCACCAGTCTGGCCCGATTCGTGGGAAGATCCAAGAAGGCTTATCCATCCACACCTATGTGAACATAGGAGATTCTTTCCATAAATAGTTAAGGAATATTCTTGGCATTATGCCTTGTGGTTGGTAGAGTTGCATCTAGGCCGTTGATGTAAATCAGTAGGGACCGTCAGATTAGAGGGGACTCAACTATAAATAGAGGCATCCCCACCTCAGTTGTAATAATCCATTCTTTCATCTATTCTTGAGTAATAGAGAGCGCATTCACTCTAAATTCTATGAGTTGTTCTTCTTTTGTTCTTCGCGTTCTTTCAGAGTTCTTCGTAGCCGGTCTCATAGTTTGCTTCCGCTAAGAACGATCTTGCGTTCTTCGGTGCCTTCGGAATTCGATCATTCGGATCGAGGATTCAGGCTTACTTAGTCGTTTGTCTTAAGGACTCGACTAAGGCCGCACGTTGAGCTGGTTCAGAAGTCTAGCCCTGTGACATTAAGCTTTAAATATTATCTCTTAAATAATTGTAAATTATAATAAGAAAAATACTTTGATACACAAGCTTGTGTAAATTTTAGTTTACACAATTCTTTCAATTTTAGGGTTTAGGGTTTATGAGTTTAGTGTGTAGAATTTAATGTTTATGGTTAGAATTTAGAGTTTATGGTTTAAGTTTTATAGTGCTAGGGTTTGAGATTAAGTTTTAAATTTTATAGAAGAATTGTGTAAATTTTTTTACACAATTTGTGTATCAAAACATAACTCTATCCTTTATTTTTCACTTAACTCTAATAATCGATCTAGTCAACCGACTGAAAATGATTTAATTTAATTAGATTTATTTATGAATTAAATTTGGACAAGATATTTTAGTATGTGATGAGATTTAAAAAATATACAAATATTAATATAAAAAATAAATTTATTCAATATTTTATAATATATAAACAGTAAAAAAGTTAAATTGAATTGAATTTGCTAAACATATTTTTGAACTGCTATCAACTCGATGCATGAACAGATTTATTATGTATTATTAATTAAAATAAAATCAAAACCATTTGAAATCGATTCGGATCCATCAATTCCTACATCATGACTTAAATCTAACTTCAGTTCCTATAGTCAAATAGTGCCTTTATCGCATTGACTTGGAAACCAAGATTTGGTTAAACTTGGGACACAAGTCAAGAGGAAGACGATAAAGAACTTGTGGACGCACCACTTTTTTCTTCCTTTTTGATATTTGGAGTAAATTCGATCATCGTCAACGACTGAAATCAGAAGGCGATGAACCGAATGAAAATGTTTTCTCCTTTGATTTTGTCAATGGCGTTATGCCCAAGCTGTTTTGACTTTTGATCAACAAAATACCACAGACCAATCAAAGGATTTTGGGGAAATATTAACCTTTTCAAAAGTTAGAGCCGTTCGAATATTTTCGAAGCCCTAAGTAAAAAATTCAAAAATAAGTTTATGTAGAATAAAAATATGTTCTATTACTTTAAACAACTATTTTCATTGTTTTGATAAGAAAATAACTTAAATACAATTAAAATAATAAAGAGCAACCACTAACTTATTAAATTACAATTTAAAAATTTTGTGAAGTTATAAAAGTATAAAGTAAGACGAGTGAACGCTCATGCTGCTCCTCTTGCCGGACGCATGTCAGAAGTTATGGTCCCATTGGCTTGAATTACTTCACCTATTTTGAGTTTCTTCTCACCGAACATATTGATTGACTAATCAAGAAGATTTTTTTCCTAACAATTTCTGTTCCTTTTTTCAATGAATTTTCAATCTGTTCTTAACCCCACACTTGATAATACTTTGATGTTACAGTGAATCAGATGAAAAGCAAACACATTTCAAGGTGAGAAATTTCCTAGTAACACTGCAATCATAACTTCTGTAGCTATAAATAAGCAATCAGGATCATGTTGATGTTCATCCAAATAACTGAAAATGGGAAATTTCTGGGTTTTCCAGAACCAATGCATGTATCTCTTCAGCTTCTTCATTTTCATCTTCCTAAGCAGTAGCTTTACCCTGTCTTTGCAGCAGCAGAATCCTAGCAATGAAGTGATGGCAATGTTGGGTTTCAAGCAAAAATCTGTATACAGAGCCATAGGCAAACCTTCATGATCGATAGCCTTATGAATACGACCCTCGTGCTCGAGAAGCAGATCCAAAGCCAGTAGCTTAGCTAGGAGCATACTTCGGTGTAGCATATATAGCGGCATACCCCTTTAACCTAGGTGGAAAAGAGATCTATTGATACCCACCATCAGTTTACCCAGAAGCCCACGGAGTGGTGAAGGGAACAGGATTTCTCTCTCCGAAGAAAAGCGTTCCTTCATTCGTCCCTGCGGGCGAACTGATCCAGTTGAAATGTAAACCACATTTCTACCCCATCCCTAACAACCAACCTTGATGCAGCATCTAGGTAGTTCTCATCAGGAACCATTGTAACGAAGTAGGTAGACCATTTAGCATGTGTCCTCTCAATGCAATGCCTGCTGTTATTATTTCTCCACCGTCTTCCCGCGTCGAAAAATCGGTTCATGATTGGAGATTAGAATCTTTAACTCCATGTTCGTGGCAAGGTGTCTTGTGTTCTTTGCTTGGAAAAGTTACTATGCTTAACTTCACCGATGCCAGTCTAATTGGTCGTCTGCATATAGATGATCTCATGGTCCTGAAAAGTCTCAAACATCTCCACTTGAGTGGAAATTTATTCTCTGGTAATTTCTTCCTCAACAAGGCATCTCATCCTTCCTGCATTGTTGAGACACTTGATTTGTCGTTCAATAATTTATCGGAGCCGATTTCTGAAACATTTTTGGGTTCTTGTTTCCATTTGGTTTCCTTAAACCTTTCACGTAACTCTATCCCTGGTGATATCCTAGCACTTCTAGTTTCTGATTTCTCCAAGTCCCTTAAATCATTGGACCTTTCTCACAACAACTTATCTGGTGATTTCCCAATGCTTGAATTCAAGAACTGTGCTAACCTTGTGGCCCTTAACTTGTCTAATAATTCTGCCGGAATTCCTCGAAGCTTGACTAACTGTCTGCTTCTTGAGAACCTTGATGTCTCCCTTAACAAGCTGGAGGGTAAAATTCCAGCTTCTTTGGGAAATTTGAAGAATTTGAAGCACCTGAGTTTACCTCAGAACACCATTTCTGGCAATATCCCACCTGAAATGGGTTCTACGTAAAGGACTCTAACGGAGCTCGACCTCTCAGGGAACAAACTTTCAGGTGGTTTCCCTGAGACATTCAAGTCATGCAATGGCTTGCAAAGGCTCAATCTCGGAAGCAATCAGCTTTCAGGAAATTTCCTCACTACAGTCATTAGTTATGTTCCTAGTCTGCAAATCCTCCAAGTTCCATTCAACAACATTAGCGGCTCCATTCCTGTATCTCTTACAAACTGTACTAAGCTTCAAGTCCTTGACCCTGGTTCCAACAGCTTCGATGGCAAAATACCCTCAGGGCTTTGCTCCAACTCCTCTCTACAAAGATTACTCCTTGCAGACAATTTTCTGTCCGGAACAATACCTGCAGATATCGGTAACTGTAAGAGATTGGAGATGATTAACTTCGCTCGAAACCATCTAAGCGGACCGATCCCATCATAAGTTTGGAAGCTACCAAATGTTTATGACTTTGTCGTGTGGGGGAATAACTTCTCTGGTGAAATCCCAAACGACATATGCTCGGGAACTCGGAACTTGGAGAAGCTTGCTCTCAACAACAATGGCTTCAGTGGGAACATTCCTGCATCAATCACTAATTGTACAAATCTTTCATGGTTGCCACTTTCTTTTAATCGACTAACCGGAACCACCCCTGCTGGTCTTCACAGCCTTCAGAAACTGAGCATTCTGCAGTTAAGTTATAACTCATTTTCTGGGAATATTAAAACAGCTGATCTTGGAAGTTTCAAAAACCTCATATGGCTTGACTTGTGAAGCAATCAGTTTACAGGTCAAATTCCATCGAATCTCGCTTCCCAAAAACGCTTCGATACCATATTCAGTTTGAGCTCCAAAGGTGGATATATGTTCTTGAGAGACAAAGGGAGAAGTGATTGTTGCATGAGGAATAGTTTAATCTACTCTGAAGGAATCAGTGAAGCAAAGTTGCAGGAAAGCTTTGAGTCCAATTCTTGTTCTTTGATAACAAACATATAGTTGGCCAAACCACATGATAAAAACAAGTAATGGCACCATTCTCTTTATGGATCTTTCTTTCAATCATCTTTCCGGCATTATTCCCGATAGCATCTGTTCCATGTCCAATTTACATGTTCTGGATTTGTCGCACAACAGATTAACTGGAAATATCCCTGACACCTTTGAGGGTTTGAAAGAAGTTTGCTTGCTTAATCTGTCTTATAATTCACTTCAAGGCAGGCTTCCAGGATCCTTGGGGCTTATCACATTTCTTACAGATTTGGATGTCTCCAACAGTAACCTTACCGGTCCTATTCCTTCAACTGGACAACTTACAACGTTTCCGGCTTCTAGATACGAAAACAACCTAGAACTATGTGGGATACCCTTGCCGGTCCTATTCCTTCAACCGGACAACTTACAACGTTTCCAGATTCTTGATACGAAAACAACCTAGAACTATGTGGGATACCCTTGCCCCCTTGTGACTATCATCCTGAAACAGTCCCCATAAGTTCTGATGTAAATGGAAAAAACCATTCCATGCTGCGAAATGTGGATTGGGTATGGGTTATTGCTGTGGTGGGATACATTTTCAGTGCAGCAATCGGAGTTTTTGTTGCAAATGTCATGTTTCGAGACAAAGAGGAATGGCTGGTGGAGAAAAGGCTTGTGATCATCTCAAAATTCAGAAGAACCAAAAATAGCTAAAGGATTATTGATCAAAACATCCATGAAAGTTGGGGCTTCTTGCTGCTCAAGAGTCCAACATATCCGCAGGTAAAACCATCTCTCTTACATCACTTAAATAATTTGTTAGCAGGCTGCAGTAGGGGTCCGAACTCCGAAGGTTAAATCTGTTGGATGCCACCTCTCAACTGAGCTAAGATCCGGATCCAAACCGTCTTCTATATTTACTAACTATCAACGTATGTATACATGGTTTTTAGGCTTAGTTGTGCTCTTAGTTCTCTTGGACACCTAAGCAATCATAAAGACCACCTTTCCCCCATGTTTCCTGCTGGTTGTTGCAGTGCAGTGGAAATAATGTATTAATCGAATCAATAAAGCAAAATCTCTGCAAATGGATATTTAACTACATTATATACACACACGCGAAAGCATACAAAACAAATCGATGTAAACAACCAAAATAATAAAGAAGTTACAGCTGAGTTCACCCCAAGTACCTGTAGGAACATTTTAGAAGCCATGTCATGTGGTTTGGCTTAGCTTTATAACCTCCTCCAGCAATTTGTTGGCCGAATCCCGTACTTCGTCCGGAACTGTGAGCTTCGGGTGTTCTTGGACTAAAGCATACAAAATTATAACCTTCATTACATGGACAAGAAGCAAGCTCTGTGCAGCAATTCCCCGCACACCCTTGTTAGCAAACCTGCACGAATCCTTTCACACGCATTGACTGCAAACCTGAAGAGATCACAGACGTCGAAACAAACAACATTTCAATATTTATACTCGATATATGATAAAAGTTTTACATGTTTAAAATATTGAAACCAACTGGTTGTTGGTGAAATTTGCGCTTATTTTGCCTTCCATAAAACTCTTTGTATATATATATATATATATATATTTCATGATAAACCATGGACAATATCCCCTTCATATTATGCTTGGACACATGCTATGTCGTGTACTTTCAATTGTTGTCGGAGAATTTTCCAACGGCAGACCAAGAAGCTGAACAGAAAACTTTGCAATATCGTAAATTTCAATCCTTGAAAAAACTTGCTTTACTTCACCGTATTTGGATTGAATTATCAATGTGGCAACTACAGTTGAAAGTTATACAAAAAAAATGGGATGTTGAATTGCAGATCAGAAGTGATCCATGATCATTATTTCGGTTCATTTGCATCAGGATTCAGTACTTGACCTCTTAGAATATTAACTTTTGTGATGTAGTTGTGTTTCCGAATAGAACTGAAGATAGATCAAGAAACACGAACACGAACATGAACATGAAAACGAATATACACACACATATATATATACTTTTACAATCATTTTGATGAAGTGGAAGAAAAAGTAAGTATGCAGAGATGAGGATTTGCAAGGTTAAACCCAAGGTTGGCATTCAGATCTGTGTTTTGCCATTGGATTCCAACATGAAAAGATCTGAATCCACAACATCTGAATTTCAACAGATAAAACAAAAACAAAAATCAAAGTCCTGCATTTCCACCACCAATTGCCATTGGATTCCGTGTGATGATTATGTATTCAAAGAAAGTAGAGAAAAAGCTGACCCTAAGTGGGGATGAGTATACTGTGTCCTTTGAGCCTTAAAGTTCCTGACAAATGTTTGATACTGGAGATTTAGGTAATAGTATCGGGATTTAGCATCCGTGTTCGATATTTATTCAAATATAACTCAATCGATATAAAATATGGTTATTCAGATTTATGAAAATACTTGTACTAGGCATTTATCCATAGCCAAGCTAGATAGCTAGCTCTCATTTCAACTTTGAATAAAATTTTTGGCTGCAGAAGATAACAACTTTCTCAACAACAATAATTCACTCTCATGCTCATGCTGTGTTTATTTCTGCTTTTTCATTTGGTGCAATGTGCTTCATTTGTTCCATTCGTTACTCTATATTTATTAGAAAATAATAGAGAAATATTGGTTTCGATAATCAATTACTATGGTCATGTCTGGTAAACAGTTTTTTGAGCAGTTTGACCAGTCAAATCCGCTAATTTGGATATTTGGTAAATAGGAGATTGTAATAGGAAATTGAGGCAAAAACTAGCTTTTTTGAATTAGAGGTTTGGATAAAATACTTGTAAAGACTATTTTATCCTTGATATTTGGTAAATACAAATATTTATCCTTGATATTTGGTAACTTTTCTCTAAATAATGTAAATTTGATTAACTAATAAAATTTAAAAAAAATTATAAAATAGAAATTAATATATAAATTAATAAATACATATAGATTTTTTTATCGGCAAAGTAAGTATGATATTATTAGGCAAATTATACAAACTTAAACCTGGTTATAGGCCTCGTTAAAAATCTCCATAAACTTAAGTGGAGAAAAAGAGTACATCATGACCATGTGATAAAAAAAGTCCAATCACCCATCGAGAAAACAAACACCAAATTACAACTAAGCAAAGCCAATTTACAAATAAAAAAATAATATGTACATCCTCCTATATGCTCGGTAATGATATTAAAAAATTAATTTTTATAATTTAATTAATATTAATAGGTATAAAATGTTAATAACTAATAAATTATTCAAACAAGTATGAAATATAATCATGTTCTTATATGTCATTTTGTTTGTTCAAATAATCAAAAATCTATCAGCTATCGATTAATTTTACCAAATACTTTTATGCAATTAGCTAATATAATCCGCTAGTTAAATCAGCTAATGCTATCAGCTAATATAATCTGCTATCAGTTATCTGCTATCCGCTAATTGTTAAACAAGATTAATTTAACAAAATGAGGTATTTTATTGTTTAAGAGAAATGAATGTTTGAATTTTGACACTGAAAATCAAATAAATTGGGTTGAAAGAATTAAAGTATCTGCCGTACTTATGATTGAGATTTTATTACATATTTCAAGACATCGCAACAAAACTATTTTTTTTATACATGGAATTGATTTTGATGTTTAATTTAGTATTAAACCCCTTTTTTCAATTAACTATTAGAATTTATTTATTTTTCTCCAATTTATTATTTACGAGTCTTAACAAATTTAAATTAATAAATCAAGTTTTAAGTATAATTTGAATAAATACTAATTAGACAAAATAAAACACTAAATTAAACATTTACATCAAATTAAAACATCAAAAATACATATTTACCCACCTTGAAAGTATACAATTGAAAATGAATTAAAAGAAAGAAGCTTAAAACATCAAAAAGGGTTAAATCTAAATTAGTACTAATTAAAGCATGCCATGATTTATGTTAATGTCATGCTTGACAAGACATCAATGCATCATTTCTTGACTTCTGAGGGTGATCAATTATAATCTCTAATCCTGTTTGGACCCTGGAATTATGGATTTACTCTGCTTCTGTCTTGTGTTAATCACAAATAGTTGCAACTTGTTATGTTAGAGGTTATAATGGTATTTTCGTATTATTTTAGTCCTTGAAGTAGTTGAATGTCTCGTCGTTTAGGGTTTATAAATATTTTTATATTTTATAATTACTTTATATTGATATTTTTTTATTAAGGTTTAAGATTTAGGGTTTAAGATTTATAAATTAGGATAAGAGTAGGGGTGTTCATGGACGGTTAACCGTACCGGCACGACTTATCGGTATGATTACCGAAAGTTTAGATTCGACATTTTGATGAACTGTTACCGTCCTATTTAAATCGGTTACCGCCTAAACGGTTAACTTTATTCGGTACGGTTACTCGGTTAACCATGGACCATTTTATATATCTATTTCTACTAAATTTAATAGTTTACAAAAATCAACCAAATAAAATCTTCAATATTTATATTTAATGTCTTCAAAGTTTAAAACAATTAAAAGTTTAAAAATTATATTAATTACATAAATATTGATAATAATCAATAATTTATATTAACTACACAATTATTTGTACAATTAATAATGTGATATCATTATAATTTAATATTGTAATAATTTTTTTAAAGAAAAAAATTGTTAAAATTCTCTTCGCCGTTTGAGTCAACTGAAATCCTAACAAAAACACCGAAAGAGGAAAAAAATACTCTAAATTTATTTTATTTTACGATCACAATAACATGAACACGAGTTCAACAGAGTTGTTCAAGAACAAATGTAAATAAAACAAAGACACAGCAACATGAACCGTAAAAGGAGTTGCAAGGCAAAATCAAACCAATGTCCCAAGTCACAAACTGTCTGCACACTAGAAACTCAACAGAAACAAAAAGATGCAACGCATATCCCACTATATCCTAATACTAGAGTAGATGCACGTTCGAATAGACGTGCACTACATGTTTGATTATTACTAATAATTTAACATTAATATAAAAGTAATTTTAAAATTTTTTATCGGTTTTCTTGGTTAATCGTTTAGCAAAAGATCGTAATTGTTTTCGTCCCGTTTAACCACTAATTTTACCGGTACTGTTACCATATTGTTTCGGCTAATTTTTATCAGTGTGGTTACCTACCATTTAGTCCGGTTTTTCTGGTTTTTCGGTACGGTACATTGGTTCAGGTTTTTATGAGCATCCCTAGGTAAGAGTATCAGTTAAAGGGCAAACAGTGATGCAATTAGACTATTTCAGGGCAAAAAGTGATGTAATTGGACTATTTTAGGGTCGAAATTAATAAATTGAAACTATTACAAGACAAAAACAGCCTTAAGCCAAAAATAAACTCTATATATTAATTAAAATAAAATAAATTGGAAGTTTTTAATATTCAACAATAGTAAGGTGATTAATTCATCGGGTTAAATCTAAATTAGTACTAATTATTTGAATGGAACCAAAGCTCATTTTTTGTTTGTAATTAATTATTGTACGAATATAAAAAATACTTTTGAATTTAATAGCGAAAGAATAATAACCGGAATTCAAATAAGTCTGATTCGGTTTGGTTTTATAATTACTTATTTCTTTGGTTGTAGTTGTCAATCTTTAGGATTAAATCATAAACCAACAAATGTGTCAGTAGAAAAGTGGATAGTGTTTATTTTAAGAAGTATATTTAAATCGTTTTATTTACAAAATATATGCGCATTGTCAAATGATTACAAATATATATGAACATATGTTATTTTGTAATCATCTTTTAACTATTAAAAAATTAAAACCTTGTGAATTAACTTCATATTACTACATTTTAATTATTTTTAGGTATTAGGGTTTACGAATTCAGTGTAGAATTTAAGCTTAGGACTTTCAAATTTAGTAATTGCGGTTAAAATTTAGAGTTTTGGGTTATGTGATGTATTTGGTTGTATGGGGTGTGATGTAATTGGTTTGTATGGTGGTTTTTTGGATGAATAAAATAAATATTTATCTAAAAAATTTAAAGATTCAGGTTTAAGTTTAAAATAATACATTAAAAATTTATATTATAACTTATAAACCTTAAACTATAACTTTAAACACTAATTTTTTTTAACAATACTTAAATCTCTAAATTTTAACCCTCTAATTAAATATTTAAATTTTAAATTTAAAACGCTCGTGAAAATTGAATATCAGTTAGTTCATAATATAATTATGCAAATAAAAATGGAAACATAAAACAAAACATAACGGAAAATGGCCCAGCCTTTGACGGTTACTTCTCCCTCCATGTACGAAGAAAAACATGTTTTTGTCCTTTTTTGTCATTTCACATTCTTCTCTTACCAAGCTTCCACCATTGTTTTTCCTCTGCAAACATCAAAATAAAAAATTAAATATCCGCTCAAAGAAGAAGAAAAAAATCTCTTGCATTGGAGAAGTTTCACTGGTTGGGGTTTTGATATTTCAAGCTAAGCTGTAGTTTTGTTTCTTTTCTTCTCCGCTCGGTAATTGTATGATAAACGGAATTTCTTTTTAAGGTAAGTTACAAATTTTAATGAGGCTTTACTTTTATGGGTTGGTTTTATTTTGTTTCCATTTACTGTTCCATACCGTTTTCTATTATTTGAAATAAATCTCGAAAAAGGATGTCTCTAGATTGGCCTGTTCATACATGTATAAAGTTTTCTGTATCAGTAATGGTTTTAATTTACTTTTTTTAGGTTTTATTTGGGGTTTTCAGCTTAGTTTCATTGGGGGAGTTAAAGGTAAGTGTTCTAACAGTTTCTCATTAGGTTATATATTTTATTTTCCAAGTATTTATTTTTTATTCAACTTTACTTGGTTTGCTTCTATTCGTGTTTTTTTTCTCTCATTGATTCGCCTTTTGATTTTTAGTGGTACTACTTTCTGTTTGTTTCTCGGGATTCAGCTTCTGGGTTTTTCTACCTTCGCATTCATCATTTTGAAAAATATATTTGGCTCAGAACTCTGCCTTCTGATTTTCCAGCAAAATATGACGCCAATTTCATTTTTTTCCTTTTTATTAGTATAACACGACAGGATTCTCTTTTGTGTTTTAAGGGAGTGTGAATGTTCAATTTATGGATTCTGTTTGCTTGAGATTTACGTAATCAAAACAGTAAAGAATGACACGGTTGTACGATATCTCACGACTCTTTAATTGATCGGATCAACTCAATGTGAGTTCGCAACATATTGTTTTTTGAGGGAAAATTACATTTAGTATCCTGATTATGCTTATGTTAACATTATTGTTTTGATATCTCAATTATAATTTTTGGTAAAATAATGTATAACGTTACATTTTTATTCTATTTTAATATTTTAGTGTTTAGAATTAATAAAAATGATAATGTGACTTGGGTTAATAATATTTTTAGTCTAAAAATTTATATAATCTATTAATTTAGTTTAAAATTGGCAAAATGACAAAAGATGCCCCAAATGTTTGCATGTTTTATTATTTGCCCCTATTTTTTTGGAGCAAACAACCCTAGCATTTTAATTTGGTCTAAATATACCCTTGTTGGATGGAAATTACCAGTCAACGGCTGATTCTGGCTAGACTTCCCACGCATTAAGATGTCAGATTTTTTTTTAAAAAAATTACTTTATTATATCCTTTTTATGGTGACACGTGGCTAAAACAGATGGTGGCACGTGACAAATATGATTTTAACACGTGGTGAATATGATGTTGACACGTCAGCAGATCTTAACACGTGGCAAGTCCAGTCAACATCAGCCGTTGACCATCAGTCGACTGCAGTTTTCATCCAACAGAGGCATATTTGGACCAAATTGAAACGTTGGGTTGTTGTTTGCTCCAAAAAAAATAATAGGGGCCAAATGACAAAACATGCAAACATTGGAGGCATCTTTTGTCATTTTGCCTTTAAAATTCTATCGATTTAAACATATTTTAATTTTTTGATTAAAATTGTAAATTCTTTAATTTTTTTCTTCCAGACGAACACTTTTTTGAGTTTTGGAGTTAAAAAAACACATTAGGGATAATTAAAATTTAGGATTTGAGGATCAATGAGGGGCTAATGTGGGGTCTATTGGAGGGCCCAATCTCCACGATCGGGATACCGACGAAAATACGAGGGGGTAGGAAAGGGATGAGACAAAATTCTATCAAAATTAAGATGATGTTTTACCGCCAAAATAAAGTAATGTTTTAGATTGATGAATTTTAGACTAAATTGATAATATATATAAGTGTTTTGGACTAAAACTGTAATTATACTAAGCCACATCATTATCTCCGTTAGCTTTTAATGGTCCGGTGCTAAAATAGAACAAAAATATAAAATTAGGTACTATTTTACTAAAAATAATAGTTGTGGTACCAAAACAATAATCGAGCATAGTTGAAGTACTAAATATATAGTTTTCCTATAATTTTTTACAAGGGGAAGAGACAAGTTCGATTTCGAAATGTTTTTTTATCAGTATAACATAGATTTTGTTAACATTTTTTAAGATAATTGTAAGGTTATATAATTTAAGTTCTGCATATTAACTATTAATTTTTCTATGATTTTCATAAGCATATTATTTTTTAAAAAACCCCCTCTTTTTAAGGGTTTTAGAATCGACATGTTACTGTTGTAACATCTCAGTTATGGGTTTTATAAATACAAAACGGCTTTAAATTTAGGGGTAGTATAGGTATTGTAGATAAAGCTTTATAAGCTTAGATTTTCTGAAGATGATTTTAAAGTGAAGAAATAGTTACTCACAATCAAATTCCCATGCGTGTGTAGTTATGTTATATTTAATTAAGGAAAAATTAAATTAGAGCGGAGACAGTTTTATAGATTTTTTTACTATTTTAATTTAATTATAAGGTAATATCTTCGGTTTCAAATATAATTTTTATTGATGTTTTTAGTTTGATGAAGTTATAGATATGTTTTTGTACTAGTGCAATTGTATAAACATAATGTTTTTATACACATATGATATACCCACACACCTGCTCAAATCGAGTCTCCTATGAAGGCTACCGTCCAAAACCAACGGGGCAACCTGTCGGGTTCTGTATAAAACTTAGTGTTTCATAGTTGGTCGGGTGGTGATCTTATTGCTCAATATCTTTTTCTGTTGAAAGATTTTAAATACACAATTGGTAGGTAGGTCCTTGTTGCTTCCAGTTCCAAGATTTTTTATATCTTCAAGCTGCTCATTTGATTTTTCATAAAATTTTAAACCGTCATATTCGTATCAAGAATGAAATTGTTAAGTGTTTATATTGGCTTTGTTGGATCGAGCTATAAAAAGTCGATATTTCTTAAGCAAAAATTCGATATTTACAAGAAATTTTCTTCTGGTCTAAGGGTCCAATCCGGTTGGACTCCAGCCATAATTGGATCCATGTAGCTACTGCCACAAAAGGTTTAGACTTTTGAAAAGAAAAGAAGCTTAAACTCTTAAACATGGAGATCTTAATCTAACACATGCACGTGTAATTCCCACCCCAAACTATAAAAACTAGATTTACATTTAGATTTAGGCAACTGGTGTGTAGGACAAATTTGGCAAAGGGGTTTTGGTTACAAGACAAAAAGGCACAAATCTCAGTAAATATGAAAACATGTTGCAGAAATCCAACGGATGCTTAAAGCTGTTGCACTGCTGAAAGAAAACAACTTTGCAGTGCATTGTTTGTTTTTTCTTTTATTATTATTATATTGACTTGATCTATGCCTATTGTATAGTTTGATAATTTGCATGTTCATATATCTTTGTGAGTTATATATGTACTTGAAAGCATTATATATTAATAAATTGGAGTATGTGTCATTTGTATATTTTGTTTTATGCTTCGATTATTTATTTCGTATCATATACTAAAATTTTTTAACCATTTATTTTAGAAGTTATCGACTAATTGCATCATATTTAAAATTACCGTATGAAAAATACTACAAAAGAATAAAGTCATTGCATGACAGTGCACTCATTGGCAAGCCACGTGAAAATGCAAAGCTCATGAATATGCTGCAACTGTTTCATATCAGATTTCTCACTTTGTGGTCCCCAAATGACCCCCAATAAACTCAGCTTACTTTATTTTAGAGTTCTTTTAAGCTGTGTGTACTGTGAATGCATAGACCCTAAAGAATCCTATGAAATTATGGAACTCCCAATTTTCATGTTTAACACTTCAATCAAATTGTTTTATAGGTATTTTGATTTTTAATGTTGTGGGGTCAAATATAGGCAATTGTCAAAAATAATGTGCAACTTTGGTGGAAATTTCAAGTGGTCCATGAACCACAATGGGGGGCTGTCCTGTTGTCAACTTTGCTCATTTTTGTAGGGCTGTTTATCTCTTTCTATCCTATAAAAATACAGCATTTCTTGATTTAAACTTGTGCTCAAATTTTAAGCCTTTTTTACCATTTCATCGGTACATTTTTATGGTATGTTTAGATCACCTCCTATATATTGATGCTTTCGGTCCATGCTTTTTCTCCTGCATTGGTTTTCTTCCTTGGAAATTTCTTGGACATTTTCTGTTTCTTCCATGTGGTTGGAACTGGCATGTTTTATATTAAAATGAAGTTCTCGATTCTTCAATGTATATAATTCCAGGAAAGATACATGTAAGTTGTAGGCAAAATTCTTGAGATGTACAATGTTTATTCCTCTGTGCTTTCTCCACCGCTCGATTTCGCCCCTTGCATTGAATATTTTGGCTCATGGTGTGAATGTTGGAAAGACAAGCCTTTTTGAACTCCGTGAATGTTGAAAAGCATGTCTTCAGAGTGTGTCATTGCATGATTTTCCTATCCATTTTGCTCTTCTTGTTCTTGTTCTTCATGCTCCTCTCATTTGTCTGCGCCTTATCTTCCCTCGGTGTTGAAAGGCATTCGTTTTTATTACTCTGTCTAAAAAAAAAGGCTAATTAGAAGCTCGAAAAGTTGTTTGAAGAAATTCTCTCAGACTTATAAGTGTTATTGTCATTTGTGATACTTTGCAGATGGAATCGGTGAAGTCATCGGCTGTTACTCCATCAAAGAGTAAATGGATTCGAACATTGTCAAAAGTACTTCACCGGCACGCTGCTACGGCCGGGATTGTCCCCGATGATGGGGTTCAGAAGGTTAAGCATAAAGAAACAGAAGAATGGACTGACAGTAAGACAACCAAGAGATTATCTCAGAAATTCGACAGCTTACACGACGAAGAGCTCGAAAGAAGAATTGCCTTGGAAGCTCTCACTGCAAAAATATTTGCTACCATTTCAGCTATTAAGGCGGAATATGCTCAGTTGCAGTATGCTCAGTCACCTTACGATGCTGAGGAGATTCAAGCTGCCGATCAATTGATAGTTTCGGACTTGAAGAAATTGTCCGAATTGAAGCAATGTTTCTTGAAGAAACAGCATGATCCTTCCCCAGAACAAACAATAGTTTTAGCTGACCTTCAGGAACAGAAAAGTCTTTCCAAAACATTTGAGATTAAGGGAAAGAAATTGGAATCTCAGCTGAAGTTCAAAGAGTCTGAGATCATTTTTTTTCGAGAAAAGTTGGTCAAATCCAATAAGCAAAACAGGTTGCTGGAGAAGAGATTGAATCAAAGTGGTCAGTTATTTGTGCTCGACAACATTCACCTATCAAACTTGAATCCTAGCCATTTGATTACAATTCTTGGGCAAACTGTTAAGTCCGTTAGAAACTTCGTCAGGCTGATGATCGATGAAATGAAGTCCGCCGACTGGGATATCAGTGCGGCGGCTAGTTCCATACAACAAGGCGTGGTCTATTGGAAAGCAGATGACAAATGTTTTGCATTCGAGTCCTACATTTGCAGGGAAATGTTCAAGGCCTTCCACCATCACTACTTCTCTCTTTTCGGCATCTCTATACCCGACGGAAAGAAACATCCACAAGTCTTCTTCGATAGATTTATGGAACTGAAATCCTTGAAAGTTAAGGAATATCTAGCCATGAAACCGAAGTCAACATTCGCGAAATTTTGTCGGGCCAAGTACTTGCAAGTCATTCATCCTAAGATGGAATCATCCTGTTTCGACAATTTGAGCAGTAGGGACATGGTGAGTTCCTATCAATTCCCGGACACTACTTTTTTCACCTTATTCGCGGAAATGGCGAAGCGGGTCTGGCTCCTGCACTGCTTAGCCTTTGCTTTCGAACCAGAGGCATCAATCTTCCAAATAAGCAGAGGGTGTAGATTCTCTGAAGTATACATGGAAAGTGTAGCTGAGGAAGCGTTCCTTTCGTCGGATATTACACCGGAATCAGAACCGCGGGTGGCTTTCACGGTTGTTCCGGGATTCAGGATCGGTAAAACTGTAATACAGGCCCAGGTCTATCTCTCTCAAATGAACACAAGGTAATTTCTTTGTGGGGATTTGAAACATGGTAACCTGGGCAACTTGTCTGCATGTTTTGTGGCCTTAAAGGCTTAAACTCACCGGTAATTTCTTTGAGAGACATTCCCAAAATTTGTCAATATTAGGCCAATGATGTTTTTAGTTGTGTTCCATTATTGCCTCACTAGATACATTTATGTATGTATATAAGTATAGGTCGGAAACTTTTATATATTCGTCGTATAAATATTGCATGTATGATACGGCCTTATGTGTCGTGCCATTAACCGCTTAGACATGACAATTCGTGTTGTTCCTATCATGTTCGTATTATGTTTTTTTTTAAAAAAATCTAACAAAGTAATTCATGGATTGTTGAAGCTTTTTATCGAAACCCTTTCTTATGTTCTGTCTCTGGAACCGGAAGCTTTCAAGAAATAAAAAAGGGACTTTTTTAATCGGAAAAAAGGCCTTTTAGATATCATAAACAATGTGCATCGTTTTGTAAAATAATTTCGGATTAGGGGTGGGAATTAAACGGGGCGAGGTCAGTTTTGGGGGAAATCCTATTACATATTTCGGGAAATTTTTTTTCTCGTCTTTATATCCATCGGATCCTCACGACTTTCAGTGAATTTTATACTCAAAAAATTAAACAAAATTTACTAATTTATCGAACAAAATATATGGTCAATTTTAATTTACAAGTTATATATTCAATACACATAAAAATATTCAAATATTAATATATTAGAACATATACTCAACATTAAATATCCAATATCAAATCTCCAAAATTATGAACATAAATGATAAATTTAGTTTTACAAACAATAAACAAACCATTTAAAAGTTACAATAACAACTTAACATGTAAAGATTTTTTTGTAGCCAAATCAAACTCGCATGTGTATTTGATGATGCTCTTATATTCTTATCATCAACTTATAATATAAAAATAAATATCATATGCATCAAACAATATGAAAAGTAAATATCATAAATTCATATGCATTAATAATACAATAATTAAGTAGAAACTAAAAGGGTAAATTACTAGAGAGGTCACTCAAGCTTAATAAGATTTAAACAAAAGCCACATATATTTTGATAGATTAGATTATTGATAATAAAATATGTTATACAAGTAAATGAGAGTTAAGTGTGTATATATATATATATATATATATATTAAAAAATTTTGTAAAATATCGAAGATCCTTGCGGATATTTTTTGAGGATCCCCACTATTCGAATATAGTAATTCTTGTCTTCATTCCCATTTGAGCTTCGGTAATAAAATTTTTCCGTCCTGTCTCCATAGGTGAATATTTCGATTAATTCCCCATCCCATGGGTCCGAGTTTCCAAAGTTTTTAAATATTTCTCACCCAATTTCCTCATCTACTTCGGATGGCAAAAACAAACATTATAATAGTTGTCCGGATTGAATGTGGGTTCGGTCATGGAAGGACAAAAATATTTGTAAAGTATATGATATTATTAACTAATTCGATATAAATAAGGAACAAATTTCTTGCGCTTAAAACAGAAGGAAAGCATGGGGGATTGTTTGAATGGTTACTATCAACCTGACAGTGGGAGCTTTGTATGAAAAAGGAGAAAGGATAACATAAAACAAAATTGTGATCAAAATTAAACAGTCTGATTTTCAAAATGAAATGGAACCACATCAGTTTTTCAGGCATGGAAAAGGACTGTATAAAATTGGACAGTTGTGTGTGGCTCTAATGTTTGGGAAAATATTAAATGGGGGAGACATGTATCTTTCTCTTTTGATTGCAGTTATATATAGATATATTACATGTTTATTTTATGATTTATGTTCAAAATTCGTAATTTCAATAATATTATAGACTAACATTTGGATTATATGTTATTTTTAAAAAAAATTATTTTAAAAAAATGAACTGAGTGTGCCTTATTAATTAAACACAGTATCACGAGTCGCTCATTTTGAATCAGACTAACATAATGAATGAATGATTAATAATTTAGGGTCCCCAAGTGATATGCAAGATTGAGTTTTAGAAGATTTGTAAGATTTGAAGACAGTTAGCAAAGGTTGGTTTTATATCGTAATCCGAAAAGGTTTTTGATTGATATTTCAGACACCCAAGTGATCTCTGCCATCGGGTTGGATCTAACAGCGTAAACGAGCCAGGTAGTCTGAGTAGTATTTGATTCGACTCTTTAAAAATTCGAGTCGAGTTCGAGTTTGAGTATGTTGAGTTTAACTCAACTCGTTAAAAATTGGAGCTCGAGCTTGAGTATTGATCGGGCTTTGACTAAGCCAAACTCAAATAGCTCGCGAACTGTCTCATTTCATTTACAATTTTGTTCTCGTTTCATTTACAATCTTGCTAATAATAATATTATTATTATTATTATTGATCAAATTGCATGATTTTATTGTAGATAGAATCATACAAAATAGATATTTTCATGTGACTCACTAAAATTCTCTAATCCTAGTAAGAGGAAAAAAGTACACATGAAAATATAAAGAAAGTTAAACTAAAAATTAAACTAACATAACATAACAACAAAAAACACCCGGCTTACATTTTAGTTCACTTTAATTTTAAAAATAATTTACTATATTATCAAGTAGTTCGCGAGCTTTTCGATTTGGGTATCAAATAGTTCAACTCGACTCGCTAAAAACTCGAACCGAATTCGAAGTCGAATTAAGTTAATCAAATTTAGTGTTGATCGAGTCAAATTAGAGTAGTTCGCGATTTGTCACGTCTGATTTACGACCCTAAGGTCCTTGAGAGAAGTTGCTGTCGTTTTTCTTGTATAAGATGATTGTTGGGCCTAACATTTTGAGAAAGCCCGAATATCACCAAAAACTTATCAACTAAGGACAACACTTTTATTTATTTTTTATATTTTTGTTGTTCTCTCGGTCCTGCTCGTGAAATTTTTTTGTATGTACAAGGCCTTAAATTTGACATGCTAAAATGATACCAAGCTGTTTATCACTTAAATCAATCTCGTTAATAGAATAATTTTATTTTTAATTAGGAGGAAAGGGTTATCTAAATTTGAACTTGAGATTAATTAATTAACCATGTTAACGAGAGTTGGCCCATCTGTATCAATCCGTTTCAGGACAATCAATTATCTTATGTATGAGCTCTCAAATTTCAATTGGACATGTTTGGATATTACTTGCTTCAGCTGTAAATTGTAATCAAACACTCATTCCATAACCTCTTTTGATTGAGTGGAAGTTTCATCTAAGTAAATTCTCTACTTTCAAGTAAACAAAAACGAAGCAAAAAAAAGAACAACATATTTAACAAACCTTGAGAGTTATAAGTTGTAAGGGTGGAAAAACTTGACGCGACTCAAAAAAATCGAATTATTCGACTTGACTCAAGGTGAAAAACCGATTCGTTTTGATTTGATTCGTAAATTTATAAATTCGATTATACTCGAAAAAATTTCAAATAAAGTTTGAGTTATAAAATGAAAATTCGAATAACTCGAAAATTTTAATAATTAGTTGATCAGTTTTCATATTCAAGTCGAGCTATCAATTTTGTATGATATATTATATATATAACTTGTGAAAATATGAAGAAATATAAAAGTATATCGTATATGCATATAGAAAATCATTAAAATTAGAATCAATATGTGCACCGCCCATCTCTAAGTATATTCATATAGAAATATATATGTGCGCCGCTACGTATATGCATATAAAAATATATATGAAAAAATATATATGTACAATTAAATTTGTACAAAAACTCGAAAACTCGACTCAAATTTCATAAATTAAACTCAATTCGAAAAGATTCAAATAAAATTTAAATCGTTAAATAAGACCTACAAAATTGAATAACTCAAAATTTTTAACTCGACTCGATCGATTGTAACCAAAATTGGTTACACAACAAACAACGTTCTTGTCTTGACTGCAAAACGACGGTACGACGTTTTGGCTTTAGATTTCTTGCATCAGTAAACAACTTTCTTCAATCTAATCAGTCAAGTATTTTATTTTATTTTATTTTATTTTTTGGATGAATTTCTATGCTATATTCCAAACCAGCAACCGCTACAGATTATCAGTCAAGTAATTTTATTAAGGGTAATTATTCGATATACGGACAATAGAAATAAAAAATTTCTACAAACATTTTAGTTTTAGAATTTAGAGTTAGATTTTAAAGTTTAAAGGTTAGGGGATTAGGTTGAGTAGTTTAAAATTGATTGGTCATGGTTAGAATTAGGGATTGTGGTTATAATTTAAAGTTTATAGGTTAAAACTTAAATCTTAAATCATATTATCCTAAACTCTAAACTCTAGATTTTAATATTCTTAAGGTGATTACAAGATAATATTTGTTCATATATATTCTTAACCCTTTGACAATACATATACCTTGTAAACAAAGTGATTTAAATTCGAATCTCCTATGAATATCCTTTGCTTTTTATTGAGGACACTTGTAAAGTTTATTTAAAATATATTGTTAAACTTGAAAGACGTATACATTTATTTGCAAATTGAAATGTGACGCATAAAAAATAGATATCATCATTAAAAAATTTTAAGTACATTTGGCATGTATGTTGACGGTTACGTTTTAAACTTTAAAATTAGAGTTAGGTTAATTTTCAAATTTAGTAAAAGGGTGTACTTTTTTTAATGGAAATCAACATCATCACTATGTAGTTACAAGAAGTCCAGAACTTTGTAAGTTCACAAAATAAAACAATAATGAAGTTTAACTTTGTACGTTCAAAAACAGATAACAAAATATAACAATAATGGAGTTTAACTTGAAGTTTAAACTAATTGGAACTAAACAATGTAGATCAATCAATCTAGTTTTTTTGTGAGGGATACAAATTATGCCGAGTTTGAGATCGATTTACATAATCAATCATTGATTATACGATTTTTTAAGTTATAAATTTTTATTACAAGAATCCAAAGAATGGTTCTAGTAAAAAAATTAAATGATATTTATTCCTGAACACTTGAGTTCAAATCGCTTTGTTTATAATGTGTATCCATTGTTAAAGGATTAAAAATATGTAATTATGTGATTTTTTTTTCATTTCTTTTTTGGTTTAGCATTTGATAAGGTTGTGCCTAGTCATGTATTTTTTTTAAAAAAAATTGTATGATGTGATTTTAAGATAATATGTGTTTATTAATCTTAGTCATTTAATAATGCGCACATCGAGATTTATTAATTGAATAAGCGGTCATGGATGTTCATTTGTTTTACCTTTTGTGTATCTTTAAAATTTTATTGTGATACTACTTAATCAAAAAAATAACACACATCGTATGGACAAATTATTCGAACTTCACTTAAGAATAATACGATCTTTTTTACATGACAACTTGATGAGTACAGTCACGTAAACTTTTTAAATCCCTTAAATTAGCTATAAAATCTCTCTTGCCAAACCATTAAATTAAGAATCCCCTAAAACTCAAAAATCTTCAAAAACAGCCTTAAATTTATGCTATAAACTCTCTCTTGCCAAACCATTAAACTAAAAATCCCATATTTTTAAAACCTTGCCTTAAATACATGCTCAAAATCTTTTTACATACCATTAAATTAAAAACCCCATAAATAAATGGTAAGAAAATTGAAAGAATCACGAGTTGTTTAAAAAAAACTAATACTAGTAAAATTACAGCTTATTAGCATCACTAATATTATTACTTTCCATAAATTTTGTAATAAATACAATTAAAAACCCTGTATAAATAAGTTTTAACAGAACCAGACCAGAACACAGCTCCTCTGAGAGAGTAACAGAGAGAGAAGTTTCCCTGCTTTCTCATTATTCCCCCCCCCCCTCCTAAGTTTTCGAAATTTATTCAACTTAGCAGGCCAAATGGGAGCTTGGGTCGATTCCAATTCCCTATTTTCATCGTCTTTCGGTCTGCTGGTTTTGGCTATAGTTTTCTGCTCCGGCAATGGCTGCGATTTGTTTACAGGCAAGTGGGTTTTCGATCCAACTTATTCTCTTTACTCTGCCTCGGCTTGCCCTTTTATTGAAAAGGAGTTTAGTTGCCAGAAGAATGGACGCCAAGATCTGGGCTACACTCAATACCGATGGCAGCCTCTTGATTGCTCCTTGACAAGGTAATTTCCCCTGTTTCCTCATCTTTTTCTGCAGGATTGTGAACAATTAAAGCTTAGTTCTGTGTTTGATAAAGGGAAGGTGGAGATGGTTAATGTTTGTGTTTGTTTATGTGTAATTTGATTCTTTTTAGCCTCCATTTTTGCCTCATTAAAACTTAATAGTAGGAGTTGCCGAGTTGTCTCCAATAGACAGCGGGAAGCTAAAGGTTATGGGGGCTCAACTTCCTTTTAATTGCATGCCGGTTAGTTTCGACTTATTAGGCTCATTTTGTTATTAAAATACAACTAGAAATGAAAAGAAATAGCATATTTATTTGTTTTTATATTCTTATTTTTAAATTTTAAAAGTTATAATGTATTACTAATTTAAACCCATATCAAATACTTGCTTATTAAAAGTGTTTTAGGGCTAAAAACACTTTTAAATAAAAAGCAATACGAAACAGTTAGTTTTTGAAGAAAAAAATGCGATTGAAAAGTGCTTTTCAATTCAAACGCAAAAGTTAAAATTTTTATTTTTTGCAGTTGGAAAAGTACTTTTGAGAGCTAAAATACTATTCTAACCTTCATTTGTTATTGTTTTTATTTAAAATTTATAAATTTATATTTTTTACGAATACATAATTATATAATTAATAAATTATTTTTTAATTTAAATATTATATATATTTATTCATGTCAAGTTTTTTAAATAAAATATTTTAAATTTAATATATTTTAATGAAACACGTACAATTATTAGAAAATATGTATTTATAATAAAAATATTTTTTTATATTTTATGATAATTTAAGCTAACATATTTATATATTATAACATTAAAGAATTTGGATATCAATTATATATATATATATATATAACTTACAATATCATATCCAAAATAGTTATTTATCTTTTTAAAAGTACTTTTTAACAGCAATACTAAACTTAAATTTCAAACTCAAAAATTCAGAAGCACTTCTAAAAAATACTTTTCAAAAATACTTTTCTACGTACTTTTTAAAAACAATGACAAACTGACTCTAAGTTGTGATGTCCCATCGCCACTCTTTGGTAGCGACTGTATTATAGTGATGGTGATTTAATTTAGACCCGACTTGAATTTATAGTGTTGTTTTTTTAAAAAAGGTTTAGTTTGGTTCTAAGTCAAAAACTATATGACCCGATATAAAATAATAATTTATTTTTATTTTAAATATTTAAATATAATTTCTATAATACTTTTATTTTTATATATACATTTTAATTATTTTCCTATTTTATAAAATAGATTAATTATTATAATACTCTTCTTTATTTATATTTTTTAATTAATTTTTATTTTATTAAATAAAAATAAAATATTTTTTATTTGTTAGATTAAATTTAAATTTTTACTCTAAAATTTTAAAAAAAAATTATATTAAGTATGATATCATAAAATATCGTATTAAATATTTAAGTCGGGTGCAGCCATCCCTACGTGTATGCATCATCTTCAAGAAAATAAAATTATGAATATAGAATCGACATAGATTCTGTAGCACGTGTAAATGGAAGTGTGTTTTTGTACCGTCAACCTCACGGGATTGGCGGTTGGATGTCTTTTCTGTATTCCCTTTTCTGCCCTTGATTCCTTTTCCATTTAAACATCAATTCCAAACATGATTTTGGCAGGCAAATTTTGGTGATGATACAAATGGGGGAGAATATTTGGGATATAGGAGGTGTTGGAGATATTTTGGTTTCTACTGTATTTTTTATAGTAAGTGGCGTATATAATTTTTTTCAAAAACACCACTAAATTCTCTTATTTTTAATATATTTTTTAAAATTTATGCACGTGAATACTTTACCTTAAAAATATTATAAAAAATATCATGACGACACTTGCGGGTGTGTCTTTCCCTGCATTGTAAAAAGTGATGTAGAAACTCAAATATCCATAACATATTCTCCCCCGTTTGCATATCCCTCAAATTTTCCCGATTTTGCATTTGATGTAGGATTAGTGTATAGTTTTATAAATTGACATTCACTTTCATATTTATGGTTCATACATTTTAATTTATTACCAAAGATTTACGTAACTTTTTTAAATAAATGAAAAAAAACATTTATTTTAATCCGAGTAACATAATTTTATAAAGTATTTTTGTAGATTTGATGGATTGAAGTTCCTAGAAAAGTTTAAAGGGAAGAGCATAATGTTTGTAGGGGACTCTCTAAGTCTAAATCAATGGCAATCATTGACTTGCATGCTTCACGCTGCGGTTCCTACTGCCCGATTCAACATTACAAGAGTTAATGATGTCTCCACCTTCGTATTCCTGGTCTGTACGTCTACTCTATTTTTCTTATTAAGTAAATAGATAATTACATTTTTAAAGTTAATTTTAAGATTCGAACTCATACAAGACGTTACAATAAAGAACGCGTGCCTACTGTTTCCAATTTTCATGTGCCACGGAAACCTTTTTTATGGTAGCTAATTAAATATTCATCATGTGACATACAGTTCAATCAATTAATGTCATTTTCTATTATAAGGTTGTAGATTTTAAGAAATTGAGATCTGTGAAATGCTGCAGGATTTTGATGTAAAAGTGATGTTGGATCGAAATGTGTATATGGTAGATGTTGTTATGGAAAAGATTGGAAGAGTTTTAAAGCTCGACTCCATCCAATCGGGAAAGTTATGGAAAGGAATTGACATGCTCATCTTTAATACTTGGCATTGGTGGTATCGTCGTGGTCCTACTCAACCGTATGTGTTATTTTTAAAAAAAGTAACATTCGATATTTGAATTTCAACATTTGTAATTCATTTGATCTGTCACGTTTTAGATGGGATTTTGTCGAGTATCAAGGCGTGATTAAAAAAGATATGGATCGAATGCAAGCTTTTGAAATAGCTCTCAACACATGGGCCGGATGGGTGGATGCCAACGTCAATCCTTCGAAATCTCTGGTCTTTTTTCCAGGGAATATCTCCTTCTCATTACAAGTAAGCTTAACGAAGCCTCCATTATAATTATTTTATTTGATGAGTGCAGAAATGAAGGGTTTTTAATTTTGTAATGACAGTGAAACTTTATGGGGTGAACCAAAAGCCAAGAGCTGTTTAGGGCAAAAGCAGCCGTTGCTCGGCACGACATATCCCGGAGGATTACCGCCGCCGGCGGATGTGGTGAAGAAAGTAATAAGCAAAATGGAAAGGCCAGCGACGTTGCTCAATGTAACATTGCTGTCGTTGCTACGTAAAGATGGACATTCTTCTATATATGGACTTGCTGGATCTACTGGATTGGATTGTAGCCATTGGTGTCTAGCGGGAGTTCCAGATACATGGAACGAGCTTCTTTACAATCTTATTCTTTGAAAAACATTCATTTGTAACATCAAGCTTAATAATGAAAATAATAATGTAGGATAAATTCCCATGAGTTTAGCATTTAATTTCACAGCTAAAGAAAGTAGGATCCATTTAATATAAACAAGAGCAGCATGCTGTAGCATAAGGGATGAAGAATGGAAGTTATACTAAATCTGGCCCCTGCTTTAAGTTTGCTTATCGCTGCTTCTGCACCCTTTTGTCCCGTATAGGCAGCTCGATAGGCTTCTGAGCCTCGTGCGGATGATCCGGGCCCTTGTAAACCTTCAAGTGGTTAAACAATGCTCTACCAAGCTGAAAAGAAAAGGACGAAGATTACCGGAGACCTTAGCAATAGTCAATAAAAAATCATGCATGCCATTTTTGGATGATGCCAATGGATTGACTGCAAAAGCTGACATGATCATGGATGATATAGACTTGTTATATTGTTTCATAAGCCTTACAAATTGGACTACATTAAGAAATAAGAATTATGCGGACTGTATACGCAAATTAAACTACTGGTCATGTCAAACGGTTTTCCATATTGTTTTGCACACTCCAATGATGGGCACTTTGAACTTCCTATGCTTAATTTTTCTTCCAGAATTTGCACATTCCAGGTTCTTTCATCACCAATGCTTAACCAGACTTTTTTTTGCAATCCTCATTACTAAGGTGGTGCTTATTTGTAGAGATTCTCAATCACGTTGTTCAATTTATCATTCTAACTCATGGTGTCAATGCATAAGCAGATTTCAAAGCCACCCCAGTAAAACTATTACAGCAGAAAACTAGCTTAGCAACGTGTGCACATAGAAATCCAAGATCAGTTTTTTGTCAGTCTTAATTTTAAATGTCTATATTTATTCATATTGAACTCAGATGCAGATATTAATTAACATGGAGTTTTAAACCAACAAACTCACCCTTCCTTTAGGAAGCATACCACGAACAGCATGCTCGACAATTCTTTCAGGAATTCTCTGCTGCAGCTGATTGAATGTTTCCACTTTCATTCCACCTGGTCGCCCTGAATGCCTCCTGTAGAGCTTCTGGGTCCTTTTCTTTCCAGATACAGCAACTTTTTCAGCATTTACCTATCAAGTTGATGTCCAGCACAAATTTTTAGGATATTTAGATCAAATAACAAACACATTATGAGAAAGCAAGCAGTACCATTAAAGCCTCCCCCCCCCAAAAAAAAAAAAATTTACCGAATTAGTATAAATCGGAACATGGTACCATTATTCTACTGCAACAAGGATGCACGTTACGGAGCAAGATACTCCAGTTATGTAACAACCATGACTATTACATGCTGCAGACCTTGTTTACTTTATCATTACTGAAACATAGAATATAAAACCCAGTAGATTTAGCTAGGTCAAAATTTCACCATTGAAGAAGTATCGAGAGGTCATGAAGCAGAAACAACTCATCTCAATAACTTGTATATAGACTTGCACCGTAACATGTAAAAAGCAAGCAACATTTTCTATATGGTTAAACCTCTATCCAGCATCTTACTAATTGCAAACAACAATGTTCATAAATAAAACTCCTACATGTTACACAAAAGCACAACACATACCACTATCACAAAAGCACCCATATCGACACTCGGAGTGTAAGTGGGCAAATTCTTCCCACGGATATGCACAGCAATTGTCGATGCCAGTCTTCCCAGAATTTTGTCAGTTGCATCAACAACATACCATGGTTTTTCAGTATTAATGTGGTCTTTAGCTTTGGGGTACCACGTGTTGTTCCAAATGTCCTGCAAACAAAAAGAACATGATTCAAGTTAAGTAAGCAAGAAGGGATAAGAGCAGAAACATTAAGAAAAAAGTTGCAGAAATTGACTGCAATCTCACATTAATTACTTTGAAAAGGGGGGAAACGGACACAATGTGAAGGGAAATCATGTCACATAACATAATCAGAACATAACTATTTATTAAAAGAAAGCAACACCCAAATTTACAAAAAGCATAAAATTTTACTATATCTTGTTAAAAAGTTCAAAATTCAAAACAACAACAATCCCAATTTCAAGAATGAAACAAAATTTGAAGCAAAAGGAAAAAGAAACTAACTTTAACCATCCAAATGAACCAAGAAAATCAATAAAAAAAAAGAGAGACAGGGAGTGATTACAGGGCCATCAGCCTCGGATTCCTCGAACATCCAGCGTTGATTTTCAGGGACAAGAGAAAGGTCCTGGCAACAAACCCGGAAATCCCGTTTAGAGAAAGACAGCGTTGTTGTCCGAGCAGAAGAAGGTTTGGACAATGCTACAACGGGGAAGAAACCAAGAAACGAGCTTTGGTTACTGGGGATGGTCCTTTTCAACGAAGCAAATGAAGGTCTCTCTGATGGAGAAGAGGAAGAGAAGACAGCTGAGGTTGAAGCACAAAGGAGTGCCATCTTCTTTGGTTTCTCTTCCACCGGTTCACTCTTTGCTGTTTCGATTAACTACTTGCAGAAATTGGATAAGATGGCCTTTATTTTCCTTCGTTTTTCGTTCATTTTCCCCAGGCCAAAGTCCAAACAGTAAACCTCTTCGTTATCTAGGTTGAACCGGACTAGGCTTGGTTCGGGCAACGAGTTATCTTGCTTGAAAAAAGTAAACCCAAACCCACTCTGGCATTGAAAAATAAAGGTTTAATGTTTTTCCAGTCCTTGTATACTTCAGACTTTTGAAATTTAATCCGTTTACTTCTATTTCCAGGAATTTAATCCCTCTAGTTGTGTGTTTTGAAAATTAAAATTTAATTGAGAACACCATTAATTGATTTTAAATAAATTTAAATATGTTTAATTTAAAAAATAAAGTCCAATGGATAATACATTAAAATTTAACAAAAGTCAATTAATAGTATTATTAATTGGTTTTTATTTAATTTTTTTTGAATAAGTCTTTATTTAAATTTTAAATAGATAAATAGGACAATAGAATTCTTAAGACAATAATCTGCTTAGAGTTAGATTCAATGGTAAAACACATTACATTGTCAACTTTATTTTAGATAAGAGAAATAATTTTGAATCCCAAACATAATAGGTAAATATAATGGAATCCAAAAAAAAATTGTTTAAAAGCACGAATAAGAATTATATAAATTTTTTAAACCATAAGTATTTAACTCATTGACTGACTAATCTATATCGAGTTTTGTAAATATTTAATATAAGTGCGACTCTTTCAATTTATTTTTTTAATTCATAATATCAGTATTTAAAACTCTAATTTTGATCAAGAGACTTAACGCTTTATCCCACTAAATTAATCTGTTGTTCAGAATTAACGAAACATCCATGTAACGGTCAAAGCGTTTTCAAAAATACAATTCGCATAAAATGCGATTAAAGTAACCACAAAAGGTATCACCAACCAATCACAGGGGTATCTTCCTCCAACAACCCCAGAATTCCCTCTTCAAACACAAGCACTCATCCAACCTCACAAACTCACCTTTTGATTCCCCTCTCAGTAAAACATGTCATCGTCTTCTTCGCACCCTATTGTCCTCACCAGCTCCCCTGACGGTCCCATCACCGCCTTCGATGCCGTCTCCGGTGTCTCTCTCTGTCACTTCTCCGGCAGCAGATCACCTCGCCATGGCCTTGCCCTTGTTGGCAACTCATTCATTGCCGCTTCTCATATTTCCCAAGACACCACTTCAGCCTCTATTCATCTCTACAATTGGTGGTCTCCATCCGCTCTGCATAATCTCCTTGTTCCTGAACCCGTCGCGCCCTTGTCCGCCTCCCCTGACGGCTTGTATCTGTTTGCCGGTGGACTTTCAGGCTGTGTTTATGTCATTTTTGTTCCTTCAGGGGATATACTCAAATCATACTCTGCACATAACAAGCCTGTTTCTTGCCTCAAAATAAGTGAGGACGGGTCGCTTTTGATGTCCGGCGGTGATGATGGTACCGTTTCTTATGTTCCGATCTTTCAAATCGTGGAGGCATCGCCTGCTACGAGCTCCGCCGACTTGATGTTGAAGAGATTTGTTGCGCATGATGGCTCGGTCACAGCATTAGAATCTATTACATCGCAGTGCAACTCTACCATAATGTCATGTTCCTTGGATTGCACGGTAAAATTTTGGGGATTGTTGGATGGGACAAAGTTGGGAACCGTGGCATTCCCTTGTCCGATTATGGGGATAGCATTGGATCAAATGAAGGCAGAATTCTTTGCTGCAGGCTCTGATGGATGCATCTATAAGGGATTAATCAATGTTGGAAGCAAAATGCATGTGAATCAAGGCCATGAGTGCACCAGATGGGCACAAAGACATGAGAGTGGGATCATATCTTTAGTGATGGCGAGCGTGACCAAGAATTTGGTATCAGCTTCGGAAGACGGGATGGTTTATATATGGGAAACGGAAACCGGAGAGGCCATTATGGGACTTGAAAACAATATAGGAAGCATTAGTGAAATGGTGGTAGCTAATGGCATGGGGCAAGGCTTGAAAGTTGGTAAAAAAGTTGAGAATTTTGGTGATGGATATGGTGGACTAAACAAGGTGGAGCTGAGCAAGTCCTTGAAGGACACTCTGGACTTAGAAGATGTGCTGAGGGTGGCCGCAAAGGACCGGAATCGAGCCATTGATATGCTCGAGTCGGCAATTTCGACATATGAAAAGCTGTTGGAGCTCATTCTCAAGGAAGCCAAGAAAGGTCCTGGCAACACCAAAAGTGGAAAACAAAAGCATAGCCTGTAATGTGAAACAAATATTTCAGATACAACTTCTAAACTTGTATTTCCAAAACTAAAATGAAGATAAAGTGGAGTTTGTTCAAATATGCCTTTCCCCTTTGTTCTTTTGGTAGGTTTGCTTTTGTCTGGAACTGCTTTGTTACATGTCGAAATCATGGTTTAAATTTGTTGGACAGTAAATGCTGCATTTTATGCAGATTAAAGTTGGAACTAAGTCTAAAACAGCAAGTGGAATTTGAGTAGACATTAGGAAGATAAGAAATACATAGCAGTAAGTCCAAAATATAGTCTATGGTGGGGAAAAATCATACTATTTATGTATAACCCAAGAATTAATAAAATAGTTTAATTTAAAGAAAATACTTTGATACACAAGCTTGTGTTATAGTTTATACAAGCCTCTCATTTTAGGGTTTTAAGTTATGGTTTAGAGTTTAGGGGTTTAGTGTGTATGGTGTAGAATTTAAGGTTTATGGTTAGAATTTAGAGTTTAAAGTTTAAGGTTTGGGATTTAAGTTTTAAAATTTATAAAAAAGTTGTGTAAATTTTTTTTTCAAAGCCTGTGTATCAAAATAAACCCTTAATTTAATAGTTTTAATTGTGATAGAAATTTTAAAATTAAAAAAATTAAATAATCAATCAAAATATATAGATTACATTAGTAACTAACATGCTTTTGATATATATTTGGTCATACATTCTTTTGATACATTGTTAACTTTGTTGCCCTCCGATATTTTAAAATTTTACTTTAACTCATTCGAATCAACATATATCATACATCTGATTATAATAAATAAGTTTTTTAACGAAAACTTTTTATATACTTAAAATCTAAAATTTAACTCATTTAAATAATATAAAACTATTATCACTTTGACCAATCATATTCGGTAGATAATTACATTAACCTTTGTTGTACCAAATAGTTTGCAGAAGAATCACCGGTATATATGACGAAAAAATAATGTAAAAAAAATCATTCCAGAAAAAAAGGGGAGGCCAACTGTGCATTATGAATCAAGCCGCACTAACAACTCGAGAATCTAGATAGTTCTTCCGGAAAAAAAAAAATTATTAATGAAAACCTTCAAAATAATTTTTTAATCAAGTATTTAAAATGTTTTTATAAAATTAAATAGTAAATTATTATCAATAATTATTTTTATTTAAAATTATTATGGATAGTTTAAATACTTGATTTAAAAAGTATAATTTAAATACCAAATTAGGGGGGAAATAATACAAGCATCTAATTCAAAGGGGTGATTGTAGAATATTTAAGGCAAAAAGAAACAAAAGAAGCAATGGGAATATAGTAATTATGGAAGAAGATTAGGGGTAAATTTGTTGAATACTGTAAACTTTAAAACTTGCAAATATACTTGGTCTGGTAATTTCTTTCTCTTCCAAAAAAATCTTTCTTTTTTAGTCTCTCTGCATGTGACTTTGTTCAAATCTTTTTTTTAAAAAAAATTCGAATCTTTGCCGTTCCTTCGTATCCTCGTTACACGCGTCAGCACTCAGCAGGAAATAAGATTGATTTTCTCGCACTTTCTTAGGTACCAAACACTGCGTTACTCTCATCTTTCCACCACCCCAACGAAAAAAGTTTGTATCTTTTTTACTCAAACTATCTTCATCATTCGAATTCCTCCAAACCCTTCTTTTCTTGGTTCACATTGCACGACTCTTTGGCTGGGCATATTGGTTTAAGATTTAGCAAAATCATGGCCGCTGATTCGGCTGACAGGAAAGAATTCATCTTGAAGATTGATGATAAAAGCAACGACAGTAATCTTTCTACTCCTGCGGCCGGAGAAACCGCCAGTGGTGGGAGCAAGATTTGGGGTGAATCGAACAATGATTTTTGGAAATACAGTGAGAAAAAAGAGAATGCCAACTTGAATGGTACCGACAGTAGTACCGGCGGTGTTTGTATTAAGGAAAGTGAAGAGTTTGAATTCATGCACAAAAAACAAACCGACATGGAAGATCCACCGTCGAAGCTGATCGGCCAGTTTTTGCATAAACAAAAAGCTTCGGGAGAGGTTTCATTGGACATGGATTTGGAAATGGACGAACTTCAAGAGCAATCACGTGAAAGAATTCCACTGCCTACGGTTGCCGAAACACCTTCACCTTCACCTTCACCTTCACCTTCGGCAGCTGCTCTTCACCATAGAGTGTCATTCGAAGACAATCCTTTAAGAAGAAGGCAAAGTAAAGGGAAAGAAGATAGTAGAGACTCTAAGGATAGTGATGGGGTTGTAAAGTGCAGTTCAAATTCTTTTGTTCAAAGGAAGTCAAGTTTGTTAGCAACCAAGACAAAATCCAGGTTGATGGACCCTCCCACACCGGAAAGGGGGACGCCGAAGTCGGCGAAAACCGGAGCCGGGAAGTCTGGACAGGTAATTCGATCTGGGTTTCTTGGGAAAAGCATGGAGGAAGAAGATGATGATCCTTTGCTTGAAGAGGATTTGCCTGACAAGTATAAGACAGATAAGTTAAGTGTTTTGATATTGCTTGAATGGCTAAGCTTGATTTTGATAATTGCGGCTTTAGTTTGCAGTCTTGCTATTCCTTGTTTGAGAAAGAAACGTTTGTGGGATCTTATGTTGTGGAAATGGGAAGTTTTGGTGTTGGTTTTAATATGTGGTAGACTTGTTTCAGGGTGGATTATAAGGATAATTGTGTTTTTTATAGAGAGGAATTTTCTATTGAGGAAGAGAGTATTGTATTTTGTATATGGAGTGAGGAAAGCTGTTCAGAATTGTATGTGGCTGGGGCTGGTTTTGATTGCTTGGTATTACTTGTTTGATGAGAAGGTTCAAAGGGAAACTAAGAATGAAGTTCTTAGGTATGTGACTAAAATTATGATTTGCCTTGTGGTTGGTGTGATGTTGTGGCTAGTTAAGACACTTTTGGTGAAGGTACTAGCATCTTCTTTCCATGTGAGTACGTATTTTGATAGAATCCAGGATTCGTTGTTCAACCAATACGTAATCGAGTCTCTTTCTGGTCCACCGTTGGTCGAGATTCGAAAGGCCGAGGAGGAGGAAGAGAGAATCGCAAATGAAGTCACCAACCTACAGAAAGCAGGTGCTACAATTCCTCCTGGCCTCAAGACATCAACCCTTTCCTCACCTCATTATGTGAGGCTGATTGGGAGCAGACTGATTCAGAAAAGTCCTCGGGGGAAAAGCCCTATGATTTCTGGTGTGCTTTCTGCTGACAAGGGAGAAAAGGATGATAAGGGGATAACAATTGATCACTTGCACAAGTTGAATCCTAAGAATGTCTCTGCATGGAATATGAAAAGGCTGATGAATATTATCCGCCATGGATCTCTTTCCACTTTAGATGAGCAGATACAAGGTTCGGCTCAAGAGGATGAGTCTGCAACACAGATTAGAAGTGAATACGAGGCAAAAGTTGCAGCAAGGAAAATCTTCCAGAATGTTGCTAAGCCAGGATCCAAGTATGTCCATCACTCCTATTGCTGTGCATTATATTATGTGTGTATCTATTTGTGCCTTTAAATTCTTAAGTTAACATTAACATTTTTCTTTATTAGCTTGTTGATTGTTGCATTTTTTAAGCTTTTGTTACAATTGCGTCATTTTTGTTACACTTGTATTTAGATGATATAATTGTTATCAGGTTCATCTTCTTGGACGACATTGAACGATATCTCCGGGAAGACGAGGTTTTGAAGACTATGAGTCTCTTTGAAGGAGCATCTGAAAGCCACAGAATTAGCAAGAAGGCCCTCAAGAATTGGGTGGTAAGAACCGACAAACCATGCATTGCAATTTGCAATATGATTTACTACTAATATATTCTCTTTTGTGTATGCAGTCTGTTCACTGCATAGTGTCTCTTATATTTTAAACAACTTGCGAAACATCTGTTTATGTCCATAAACCTTATTGAAGTTGATTGCTCTCTATACATCTAACCAAATGTTGGATTATGGTCGCATATAAAATCCAAAGAAAGAAAACCTTATATCTTAAAAGCATCCCCTTTTACTTTCTGACTTGATCAGTAAAATGGAAGTTGCATGTACAAGTTTAAGGCTTGCTATAACGTATTGTACTTCAATATCTTAGGTCAATGCTTTTAGAGATCGAAGGGCACTTGCCTTGACATTGAATGATACCAAAACAGCTGTGAACAGGCTTCATCGGATGGTGAACATTTTGGTTGGCATCATCATAGCGGTTATATGGCTTCTCATACTTGAAATCGCCTCGAGCAAAGTTCTTGTTTTTATTAGCTCTCAACTGCTGCTAGTTGCATTCATATTTGGAAACACCTGCAAGACAGTGTTTGAAGCTATCATATTCTTATTCGTTATGCACCCATTTGATGTGGGTGACAGGTGTGAAATTGATGGTGTTCAGGTACTTATATAAGCATATTGACTTTGCTTTTAATTTTTATGTGCAAGGTAACATAGATCCTGTTTATAAAATCGTTCTTTTAAATCCTTGGTGTCTCAAAAAGTCATATTCAATGAATTTCAGATGGTAGTGGAGGAAATGAACATCTTGAGTACCGTTTTCCTAAGATATGACAACCAGAAGATCATAATCCCGAACAGTGTTCTGGCTACTAAGGCCATCCATAACTACTATCGTAGTCCCGATATGGGTGATGCGGTTGAATTCTGCATCCATGTGAAAACTCCGGCAGAAAAGATTGGTCTAATGAAGAAGAGGATATTGAGGTGAGTCTAGAGAGATACAACTGTTCATTAATGAGAGTTTTTGTTGTCAATGTGTGGCAATTTATAGATGATCTTGGTATGCTTGCCTGCAGCATCCATGAACTGTATTAGTGAAATCGTATATTACACTGGCTATGTTGGATTGAATCGATCCTTTCTTGCTGCAGTTACATTGAGCACAAGAGTGAGCAATGGTACCCAGATCCGATGATCATATTCAAGGAACTCGAAGAGTTGAACAGAGTAAGGATAGCGATATGGCTCACACACAGAATGAATCATCAAGACATGGGAGAGAGGTTTGCAAGAAGGGCTCTCTTGATAGAAGAGATGGTCAAGATTTTCAATGACTTGGATATCAAATACCGCTTATATCCGATCGACATCAACGTCTGTAGCATGCCTCCTGTGGCATCTGATCGGCTTCCTCCTAATTTGACCCGACTGGCAAGCTGAACAAAATAACAAGCCTTAGCAAGACTGGCAAGCTGAACAAAATAACAAGCATTAGCAAGCTATACAATACAAAATTTTAATGTCAAAGCTACAAGTATATTTCACTGCCTTGTGACATTATTTCCTTGATAATGATTTCTTCATGATGCTCTATTATAATGTAGAGATATTAGTCTTTAGTTATTATTTTTGTTTATAAAATGAATCCAAATTCAACCAGGAATGGAGTTATACGTATTTTAATTCCAAAAAAGATTTAGGAACAAAACAACAATTTGGATCAACTTTAGTTTACAGGATTCGGAAATACAACAACAAAAATGCCGGACGACGCACCTAAATTTAAGACAAACAAGTACAACGTCGAGTTACAATATCAACAATCCACACAGACTAAAACCGAAATTGAAGTTTATTACAGATAATGAAACCACAACAGAAACCATTCATCCAATGAAGTAGTGCACCGCAGACAGAAACATGACAGAAGAATTCAACATTCAGTGACGAGGCTGGTTTGTTTTTTTCCTCCATAATTTGATTGTGGACTACGTTAACAACATTGATCTAAGCAAACATGAACAGTGTTAACGGAACAAACTGATAAAAGAAAGATGAAGCTAAAGAAGGATTGGAGAAAATATGTAAATTTGAAGCCTGCACAGATAGGTAGCAGCATTATATTAAACAACCTTCATTCATTCTAATCATTAAGCTCATCAGAATAATAAGAAATGAATGACACAATTGAAACAAATTAATGAATGAAAATCTCTAGTTCTCTTGAACTTGGGGGGTTAAGGTTATAGCAAACTGATTTAAATTTTCCTTTTAATGCTTTGGTTTCTATTCTGTCAACCTGAAACTTCTGCAAAGAAGAAAGGAAGTATGAAACTCACTTTTTTAGGAGTTGCTTTATCTCCACAATGGCAACCATGGTTGCGGAACATTCTTAGCATTTGGATGGTCCCACTCTACTGATTTCCACCATTTCTTTGAACATGAGATTCTTTCAAAAGGATGGGAACTGTCTTCGAAAATAGGAAGATAAAGAGGCATCCTTTTTAGACCCGGACAATTATATATTTCGATACACCGAAGAGAGTCGCATGTCATTACCATATTTGAACCACATATGCTCTTTAGCGCTGGTAATTTGACCAATCTCAACACCCTCAATTTTGGAAAACTGACCGTTGTCGCGGGAGAACAAGTTCCTTTGCCCTTACGGCTTTCACCCTCTTCCTCGGATGCTATAATTCCCTCCATCTGCGCACAATTATTAACCACCAGGTTCTCCAGGTTTTGAAGGCTGTTTCTACACTCAAATGGAAACAGCTGTTTCATGTTTGAGCATTCTTCGATGTGAAATGATTTAAGATGAGAAAAGATGCCTGGCGTGATGGGTGAACTTGATATTGAAACAAGACATGCTTCTCTTTCCGCTACTTTAACAAGCATATGCAGGTTATCCAATTTTTCAAGGTGCAACAACTCTAGATTCTGAAATGGGGTGCATGGTGAAGATGATGACCACAACTCAATCACGGATTCCATCCCTCTACAACCATGAATTGAACTGGTCTCCAACTCATTTGTTTGTTGGAAGAAGGAAATGAGGCTTAAGCTTCTCAAACTGTGGAACTCATAAATTCTCAGAGATCTAAGGTTGCTTGGGAACGCTACAGTATCGTCTCTTCCTATATGACAACCATTTAAAACCACTTCTTTCTGAGGCAGACAACATGGAATTGGATGTTTCAACAGCACAGCCTCGGTACCGCTTTTTCCATAGTCGTTAAAACTGTGCTACTTTCAACATAACCTACCACTGTCAATCTGTCTTCCTTGTCTTCCTTATCCAACGTCAGAGATTCAAAACCTTCACCAATCAACAATGGCGTACAGTTAAAATTTTATGCTCAAATAATTGAACTCCTTTCTATTATTATCATTATTATTTTACAAAGTTAAGATATAAGATAACCAATAGTCGCCACCAGGGCTGTTTATAGTATAGATGTTGCTTATAGATTAGATAGTCAATCTAAGGGAAAATTTTATGATCAGTACCTTCAATTTGCGACAAGGGTTTGAATACATTTTCTCTGTAAATTTCCCTATTCCTATTGAGCTTGAAAACGAAGATAGACATGTTTGGTGGATGTTTGAGCTCAAACTTGGCTTCAAGTGGAGCCATCACAAGCAAGTAAGAAGAGAGCCCTTGAACTTGAGAAGACTTGCAGTACGTATTAAAGTCCACCAACTCATTAAACCTGCCTTCAAATGTCTCCAGCTTCGTCAATCTGGTTACAGATTCCAGTCCTCTAGTCTTTAGAATACTTGATTCAACATATAATACCAAATATTGCAGACAAGAAAGCTTGGGTAGAATTGCAGTTGGAAGCTCCTTTAAGCTTTCTGTAAATAAATTAAGATATGTCAGATTTGCTAACATTTCCAATCCATCAGGCACCTTTTCGACAGCTGTATTGCAGAGGTCCAACTTTCTCAGTGCCTTGAGCTTTTCTAATGAAGGCACATATCTCAAGCTGTAACAATCATGAAGCACCAATGACTTGAGCTTTTCCAAGTTTGACACAGAATTGGGCAGTTGCTCAATACGAGAATAAGAAAGATCGAGGATGCAGAGTCCAGGCATATGCAGAAAGAACGATTCTGGGATCCCATTAGTGAATGTATTTTTTTGCAGCAACAAGGTTGAAAGATTTTCACAAATAGGTGACAAGTCAGGAGGAAATTTCCATATGGAATTCATCATCAATGAAACTCTTTCAAGATCCTCTGCCCACTCTTGGTTGTTTGGTAATTCATTTAACTCAATTCCAGCTTTTACCATAAAATGATTACGATATACAATGCTGTATCTCTCATCACATCGTGCATCTTCACGTTATCCCCCTTGCCATCCTTTTCCAGCAAACAATTGTTTTCCAGCCTGTTTAATATAGTATGACCCCAATCATACATTTCTTCTCGACTCCCAGTTCCCAGAAATCCCTCATCTATCCAGTATTCTATTAATTCCATCCTCGGGATTACATAGTCTTCCGGATATAATGAACAATAAAGGAAACAATTTTGGATTTTTTGATCTCTCAAACGATCAAAACTGAACTTTAGTCGCTCATATATTTGTTCATCTGCGTTTTTCACGCTTCTTACATGTTCACGCAACTCTCTTAGTGCATTCCTCCATTCACGAACATCAAATGTTCCCTTCATACTCCCAGCTATTACGACAATGGCAAGCGGTAACCCGCCACACTCTTTTACGATATGGCCCGAGACTTCTTTTAAAGATGGAACATCTAGAACCTCACGTCCCACATGCTTCAAAAATAAATTCATGGACTCCTTATTTGAAAGTGGCTTCACTTTGACTATCTTACAGTCCATAGACCTGCATTCCTCAATTGATCTACTAGTTACCACCAGTTTACTCCCACAGCTGGAAGTTGGTATAGGGATCCCTACTTCCGAGAGAGAACTTTTTCCAAACATCATCTAATATCAATACAAATTTTTTCTTTCCCAATTCATCCATTAATACTGCTACACGTTCTTGTTCAAGTTCCGGAAGATCTACAATATCGAAAGCTTTTGCAATCTCTTGCTGCAAGTTAGTGATGTTGATTTCCTTGGAAACAGTGACCCAGATCACTTTTTCAAACAGTGCTTTACTCTCCTTCAAAAGCTGATTGTGTATGTGCTTCATGATGGTAGTTTTCCCAATCCCGCCCATGCCCCCAAACTCCAACCATTCCAGTTTCATCACCCATCAAATAGTTCCAAATTTCTGCCTTCACCATGGTTTCCCCTTCTAAATGTCCCAACTGAAAAGGGATTCCAGCATTGGATGGTTTATCAATTACTAGAGCATCAGTGAATGCACCTCGTTCAATGATTTTTTCCACTTGCTGAACTGTTACGCAAACAAGTTTCCCTAGGCGTGCTCGTGTAAAGCAAGACACATGTTGCAGCCTTTGATTAATGACTCGCATTTCGTCATTGACTTCTTGAATATCTAGAAGCCATTTCTCTACTTCCTCCCTTAAAACTTTTCCCCACCGCAGCTCTGCTTTTATTCTCAATTCTGTATCTTTCTTGAGAGTATTTAGATGGTCCACTCTTGTTTGAAGATAGTTCATCCTTTCCTCGGGTTTTCTGTGATGACCTATGTATCTGCATGCTGGATCTCCCAAGCAACTTAGCACATCAATAATTGGCCCTATAAGTTCCATAATCGAACAAATACCCTGCAATGTAATGCCATGCATTACTCGATCATACCATTTTGTAGTGGATATGTTGTTAGTACTTAATGTATGATTATATATACACAACGATTAACCTACTGATATACACTCATTGTACATGTAATGCTTTCTTTCCTATATCATGTTAGTTCTGTGTGTCTGTAGACTGTATATATCTGTAAAGGTTTTTTTTTTTTTTTACTTCACATAAATGGCTAAGCATTTTCAAATTACTTGAAATTTAACATGCACGATCAACATGAACAAAACATAAAATTAAACAATCAGAATTAACAAGTATAAATCAGCATTCAAAACTAAATCAATTTCTCAGTGATCTTGCTCTCATAATATATATTTGAAGTTCCTCTTCTTTTTTAATATTTATAATATACTCAAATAATTGTGTCCTGATTAAACCCTAGAAATCCCTCTAAATCATAACACCAATAGTGAAAATCCAGAAGTACAGTGGTGATCATGTAATTGAAAGAAAAGCTTACCTCAGATATTATATACAAATATCAAAGTGGCGCACAAAAGAGAAATCGAGTTCCAAGAGACTGATTATCCCAATCTGTAGTTCATTTCATTTTTCAAGGGCAAAGGGATCTAATCAGACAGAGACCCAGCTTGAGAAGTAAAGAAAATAATTTGTTAACAAATCCTCGTTGGTGGTTATGGGGTGTCTTTTGTTGACAAATCAACAGCACTATTAAAAGAACATCTTACCAAAGAAAAGATATAACAGTTTCAACTGTAGTAGATTCCCAACTATAATAACTACAAAATAAAAACTTAAATTATATTTTTTATTATAATAAGTATTTAAAATATTTTTTAATATGTCAATACAAATACAAGATAATATATGTTCAAGAACTAATAATAATATTTTTACTTTTTTATTTGTTCTGAGACGATTACATGAATTTTTATGTTTAAAGTTCTTTTTTGTACTATTTTTTCTTCGCAAGCAATGTTCGCTAGTCTTTTTGATAGTTATGTACATAAATAAGATTCATCTTTGCTGATGAATTTTAATTTCATATTTTTTTTTTTTTGTTTTACTTTGTCAGGTTTATACCATATCTGCTTCTATGATAGTTTTCGTCTGTTTGTATGGTTGTTTTTTGTCTTTTTTATAGCAGCTTCAGTCTATCTTTTGATAGTTTAGAGTTTGGGTGATGAGTATCATCGAACTTTTTTTGTCAACGAAGGAGACCGAGTTGTACATATTATGATCTTTTTTTGTAGTTGTGCCGATACGCCAAGAACAAATAGCGGAAGAATTTTGCTTTCTTTAAAGAGCACTCAAGGCAAAGTAATAGGTTTCTGGGTTTAATTTCAAAAACTTTTTTAAGTTCTTCTAAAGGTGTTAGGTTTGATATTTTAACGTCATTTATACCCTTAAATTTTACTGCATTTTTTATTTTATACTGAACTTCAAATATTTGAGGTGTGATTCCTTTGTAATCCTTTCACTATCGAATATAATCTAATTTCAAAAAAAATCAATAATGATCTCTAACTAATTGTCTTCACAGCTGTACATTCATTTGCTTTTGATTTATCTAATTCCAACCGAATAAAATTTTTTTCCAGTGTTCTTATTTATATTTCACACTTAAAATATTAAATTTAAGGTTTAATGTTAGGGTTTAAAGTTTATAAAATTATGGTAAGAGAATATTATAATTTTTAGAGTTTAGAATTTATAATTTAAATTTTAAAATTTAATTTTTTTAATGTGAGACATTAAAAACATAAAATTTTTGTCCATTGCAACAGGCTTAGGCTTAAGGAAACTCCGTTGATGGAGTAAAAGGGTTCAAAGATAAACTACGGAAACACATGAATCATGCATGATTTAGACAACGTAACATACATATCTTCGACACCTACCGCCGCGCATACATATGTCGTGGCCCCTCAAAACTTCACGAGAAAACAGTTCCGACATGCACCAAAATGTACAATGCCGAAGAAACTGAGTTGGTCGGTTTCTTAAATCACTGTTCTAATACGTGTGGAAACGTTGAGTCAACAAAACAACACATCTCTGCCGGCTGTCTGTTTCCCATTCACTTTTCCTGCTGTTTTGCTTTCATTTCCGAGTCTAACTGATATTCCATGACAGTGTTTCCCATTCACTTTGTCGTTTTTAGTAATATCCATTTCACTTTTTACGGTTCTTAACAGGGTCTATGAGCTTGGTTTCTTGGTACTTTTAATGTCAAATGTTGGGATTTCCTGTCTTTACCATTTTTTTCTTTCTTGAAATGATATGTTGGGAGACAGAGAGATAGAGAGTTTTTTGGGGACAATAATTGAGAGCTACTGTGTAAGAGTTAGGGTAGAAAGTTCAAAGCTAAGTCCTAATAATTGGGAGATGTTGCTTCTGAGAATCAAATTGTAGAGTTTGAACTGAAAAATTTTAGTCCTAAACTCCTAGTGTTCCATTTTCAAAGAGTTCAGTTCAGTTCTGTTCCAAGCTGCTGCTTTTCAAAGCACCTCAGTTGCTATCTATGGTGGTTTTAGAATCAAAGTTGTGAAGCTTTTGCAGACATAAAATGGCAAAAAATCTCGGCTTAGCATTTTACATCACCATATGCTGCATTGCCTTCATCATTTCAAAGATAATTCTCATGGTTCTCCTGTATAAGCGATGGAAAAGAAAGAACATGATTTACGAGGAAGGTAATTTCTCAGGTATTTCAACTTTCTCGTGAAGAAATAGCATTCGTTACATCTGCAACCTCTTGGTAACATGCTTTACTAAATTGGGTGTATTCGGGAAAATGCAAAAACAATTGCAGGTGGGAAAATGGTGATGTTCAGGTCTCCATTATTGCAATCTGTAACACCAGATGTGTTCTTAAAGAAAACATTGAAGTTAAGCAACAAAGACATAATTGGTGCTGGAGGGTATGGTACCGTTTACAGGTTAACGATGAACGAGACCATGGTGTTCGCTGTGAAAAGACTAAACAGAGGAACTGCGGATCGAGAGAGAGGTTTCCAGAGAGAACTGGAAGCAATGGGGGATATCAAGCATCGCAACATCGTAACACTTCATGGATATTGCACCACTCCTCACTACAATCTTCTTATATATGAACTAATGCCTAACGGAAGCTTGGATTCCTTTCTCCATGGTATGAAGCACCACATTGTTTATTATACATGAACTAATGCCTAATGGATGTTTTCAACTTCTTTTTTTGGATTTTCTGGGGTTGTTTGATGATAAGATTAAACTGTGATGCAGGAAAATCAATGGAAAGCAAGATTTTGGATTGGCCAACAAGATATAAAATAGCATTAGGTGCTGCAAGAGGAATTGCGTACCTTCACCATGATTGTATCCCTCATATCATCCATAGAGATATCAAGTCGAGCAATATATTACTCGACCACAACATGGAGGCTCGAGTCTCAGATTTCGGACTCGCGACGTTGATGGAACCGGACAAGACTCATGTTTCAACATTTGTTGCAGGAACTTTTGGATATTTAGCCCCAGGTATCATGAACAAAATTGCAGTCATTAGTTCTCTTATGTTTCAGAGATTGATAACTAAACTCGGTGTTCGTCTGTAGAATATTTCGATACAGGACGAGCAACAGCGAAGGGCGATGTTTACAGCTTTGGAGTCGTTTTGCTGGAGATTTTAACAGGAAAGAAACCAACGGATGAGGCATTTCTTGAGGAGGGAACAAAGCTTGTTACATGGGTAAAGCTTTCATCAACATTGAAATAAATATCTAAATCCGAAATATCCAAACAAAGAAAATACCAAATCCATTACCATACTACTAATCATTCTGCTAATAGATGAACAGGTAAAGGGAGTTGTTGAAGAAAGGAGGGAAGAACATGCAGTTGACAGCAGCTTAGGCTGTTCTTGTCCTATGGATGAGATTAACAAAACATTCAACGTAGCATTGCTGTGCCTTGAAACAGATCCGACCAAGAGGCCGACAATGGCTAAGGTTGTAAAGATGTTGGAGCTGATAAAAGGCAGAGAAAGCTCTACCTGATTCTTATTGTTATTCTTAGTTGTTGTCATGAACGAACCGGTAACGGTCGTCACATTAGTCTAATCATCAAGAACTCTTGTTTTTCTCTTTTCGATTCAATAACCATGAAAATGTTAAGTTACACAAGATCTGACTTTTGTTCATTAAAGTTTAAAACTCGAGGAAACTAACTCACTGTATTTACTTGAGAACGGCGGCCAGTCCATCGGCAACTGATGTTTTGAACGAAGGAGAAACCGGAGAATCTCCAAAAAATACATCAAAAAGTGCAGAACCTACATTTGCAGACTCAATTGTAGCATTCATACTAGTTGGCATTCCATCTGCTGAGATAGCAACCTGAAACAGAAAGACTCATAAAACGGATTAACCATGTGAATAGAGTGTTCCAATGTCCATATTTAAGTTACACTCACAAGCATTTTGGAAGGGTCGGGCCAAGTCAAGAAGATTGAAGTTCCTTTGTTAAGAGGTCGTCGTTGGAAAATACTACGAAATGTTGATAAAGCAGAGTCATCGACCGGTGTCGGCGCCTTGATTCTTGTGGAGACGGCTTCATCCAAAGCATCCCAGAATGTTTTACCATCAACATCTCTGACCAGCACAATCTGCAACGATTTCTCCATAGGAGCTACAGATAAAGCAAGTTATTATCTCTTTCCTCATGTTGCCTGAACATCTAGACACATATCTGTAACATATTTGCATCTGATACTCACCCTCGAAAATAGACTCGAACAAGGACATGCCATCTTGAAGCTGAGTAGCAGACCGTCCCTTCCAGGCATCCAATTTACTTAAGATGGACTGATTGACATATAGTCCAGCAGCATAAACCTTAACACCGATTATGGCAAAAACTTTCTCCCTGTACCCTGAAATCATTAGGCAGCTAAGACAGCTTAATAAAAACTTTCTACGACAGTACTTGTTCATAGATATTGTAGCAACTGACCTGTACCAAGCAAAGACAATGAACTTGAACAACCAGGCAAACTTAAAGATGTCTGCAATTTCACTTTGGTTGTGGGTTCCTCAGTGTAATCTGCAGTTCCTACTGCATATTGACAAAAAAGGAAACAACATTATGACCTTAATCTGCAGTTTCTAGCCATCTGCATGTCTGAATGCACATAAAAGGAAAACAAGATCCGGCTTCATTTTGGTTCAATCAGAAAATTCAAAACTTCTTCACCCAGTTAACATAAAACTGACAAGGAAAAACATGCAGCTATAGTTAAAAGGGGGGTGAAAATAGGAAAAAAACAGATTTTGTGAAATTACCTGAAGAAGAAGCTTTCAAAGTGAAATGGGTTTCGATTACTTTGTTCTTCTGGGGGGAGAAATGAGATGACAGAGACAAAAAAGGAAAATTGTGAAATGCAAGAAGTGGGTTTGAAAGTTTTCCTGGGAAATTGCTTCTGGGATTGGGATTCAGAAGTTTAGAAGGTAATGGTGAAGTGATGCACATTGGTGTCGAAATGGATCCTAACCCAACCATTTTCTGAGCTTCTTGTGTTGATTTTCAAGCTGAAATCTGCAGTTTCGGGACTAGAAAAGAAAGGAGAATGTTGAAGGGAACCGAAGCTTATAGTTGTTTGTCGACCCGATCAATAATCTAAAATAATCAATTATGGATTAAGTTGTTAAAGCAGTATTAAGAAGATAAAAACTTCAAGGTTAGTATTTAGAATTTGGGATTTAAAATTTAATTTTTTAAGGTTTATGTTTAATTTTGACGTATAGTGTAAATACAAAGCTTGTATATCAAAATTTTATCCGTATTAAGAATAATAGATTGAAAGGGGATTATTTACAAAGCTACAGCAGTAAAATTGAGCTATTACTCAAAAATTATTACAACCATCAAAACTCTACCAAGAAAACAAATCAAATAAATAATACATGTAGGAATGAAGCTAGAGAATTGAAGGGGATTAGTAGGCCCTCACAGTTTGTCCTTTCTCCAAAAGATCCTTACAATTTCCATTTTTGTCGATTTTTGATGACGGGATTATAGGGCTTTCAATCGTGGGGGCGAAAGCAAAGGTGACCGGTGGTGGTTGAATTGGTGGTGGAAGGGGAGAAATTTAGGGATTTAGGGTTTGGGTTTGGGGGCTTTAGAGAAATTAAAAATTTTCTAATTTTTAGAAAAATAAAAATTAAAGAAAATACTAGAATATGCCATGTGTCGTGTTTTTATTGGATAACGAAAAAAATTTTAACGTCCGTCACGAGAAAAACCCAATTTGAGTTACGAATGAAACATGCACCAAAGTGGCCCAAAAAACGTTAGGCACCAATATGGAAAAAAAGGTATAGGTCAGGCACATTTTTTACTATTAAGCCTTTATATTAAAACATTAAAATTAGACTTAAGGGTATAATAAGCCCTTGAACTTTTGAAAAAAAATTAAGCCCCTCGACATTTTTTGCACCCAATTAAGCCCTTGAACCAAAAAAATTAATCAATTAAGCCCTTGAACCAAAAAAATTAATCAATTAAGCCCTTGAACCAAATAATTAAATCAATTAAGCCATTTGACATATTTTGACCATTAAATCCTGACAATTTTTTCTTTAGATATTACCAACACATGATACATTACATTTTTATCATGTTGCTTTTACAAAAAAAATCAAAAAATATATTTTATAAATTTTATAAGTTTGTTAGAATTTTTAAAACATTTAAAGAATTTTTTAAATAAAATAATAAATTCTAAAAAATGTTAAGTGAAAACACTGTGACACGACGCACTTCAATGGTGGATCGAAAAAATATTCAGATTTAATGGTCAACATTGGTCAAATGGCTTAATTGATTCAATTTATTGGTTTAAGGGCTTCATTGATTAAATTTCTTGGTTTAAGGGCTTAATTAAATGCAAAAAAATTCAAGTGCTTCATTGATTTTTTTCCAAAAGTTTAATTACTTCTTATACCTTTAAGCTTAAAATTATATAAAGGTCATGAGATAAATAGTGATTGAAAGTTGAATATGTTTAAATGATTCATTTAATATCTTTTATGATTATGTATGTAAGAATAATAAATACATAATTTATTAGTTCCTATCCAAGCCGTCATATCATATGGGTAAGTTATATTAAGTTTTCTCCTTACATGCAGACAATTGATCTTTTATTAGATTTATTGATAAATATTTTTAGATGATTATTTTAGAATAGTACATGTCCATTTTATGGCTCATGTTCGGGATTCATAACTGTCTCTTCTAATAATGACGTCTCTAAAGTTCGGATTCGGTTCACTCTCGAGTAGAAATTATATCATGAGCCATCTTCATAATGTCATCTATGGTTTCAACCAAAGAAAATCACACATATCATTAAAATTTTTTGTGTCATCTTTTTACCAAGCGGATCTTTACTCATGTTTATTGTACATTAAATTTAAAAATTATGTTAGAAATTTGTGGTTTTTCCTCTCAATAATATTGTGTCATAAATTTCAATTCAATTGAGCAATATATTTTGTTATTACACTCGATTCTTATTTGTATATTTTTGGAGATTTTAATGTGACGGAGTAATATAATTTTATTAATAATAAGAATTATAATTGTTGACTTTTCGGATTCCGACATTGAGAATAGATCATTTTAGACTTATATTTTTATTAACAACGGATCGTAATCAATTCATTTGAGATGACAAATTAAGGGTTTTAAGTGTTTCTTTTAAGAGTTCAATTAAAATTTTAGAAAAAAATTGTAATATTTTTAAAATTTTATAGAGGATTTAATTTAAAATATTAAAAAATATATATGTTTAATATAAATTTTAAAAAAATGAGACGACGAACTAATATTTTTTTTAAAAAAATAAGTCGCATTATAAATTTCTCAAATACTTAGAGAGCCAAGGCTATGACCTTTTTTATGGGCGGTTTTACCCAAATATTTCATTTTTAATATTATTTATGTTTTTGACATCCAAATAAAATTATTTTTAAATTTAATTCTCATTTACAGGAATTCGCCTGGTTAATATGACGAATTTTATTAAAAACAAATAAAGATTTATGGACCTCGTCATACTAACATGACAAGTTTTATAAGTTTTTATTTTTTTAATAGATATTCATTATCAACTTATTTTTGTTTGGATTGAGAAACATAAATAATATAAAAAATAGATATTTGGGGTAAAATAACCCTCTCATGCTCCACTCCTACCTTTTCCGTACATTTCTTATGTGGTTGGATCTCTTTGAGGTTTTCAGTGTTATTTTGCTGATCATCCAATATTCATTATTAGAGTGGTCTAACCGCAACATGATTAGGATGTGATTATTAATTATTTTATGATAATTGATAGTTAATAACAATAATTTATATATTCTATCCTATCTTTATTCCCAAACCTACTTATTCAAAACAATAAAATCCAAATAAAAATATATTATTATTGATAGAAGAATCATCAAATTGAAGTTTATAAAAGGGAAGAGATTCATATAGCTTTTTAAAACTACTTCGAAAAATTAATTAAGTTTTTATGGCGTTTTTACCATTAATTTAATTCATTAGTCTTGAAATTAAAACAGATATTTTATTTGATCGACGTGATCATTAAATCTGTTGGAAGATTAATTAATAAATAATGATATTAGTAATTTTATAGATTTAACAATCAACACGGTCGATTTTGTTGATATAACTATTTTACCTTATATGTCATGCATCATCAAATAACAAATTAACAATAAAACTCTAGATTATTTTAAAAAAATCAATTTAATCATTTAAAACGAAAACAATCATCTATGTAAATTCTTAATTGTAAGGCCCATTTAACTTTTCTTTTTGATAAAATAAGGCCCATTTAACTAAAGTAGGCTCAATTAATTAAAAAAGGGTAAAGTACACAAATGATCATTAAGCTATCATTAAAAATATAAATGATCACCAAACTTTTAAAAGTTACATAATGCTAATTAAACTTTAGTTTTTGTTACAAAGTGGTCAATGATCCATTAACTGATGTTAAGTGGATAGTGTGGCAGTTACAAAAATTTGTATAATAGCACATTTAAACCTCCTTATTTACACATTTAATCAATTTATAGATCAATAATTAGGGTCAAATTAGGACTAAATCAATTGAATGTGTAAATATGGAGGATTAAATGTGCTACAATTCAAATTTTTGTAACTACCACATCACTCAATTAACAACGTTAACGGCTCAGTGACCATTTTGTAACAAAAACTAAAGTTTAATGTTTATTATGTAACTTTTAAAAGTTTAGTGATCATTTTATACTTTTGGTGATAGTTTAGTGATTATTTATGCATTTCACCCTTAAAAAGGCTCGTAAGGAGATTTAATGAATAGTTCAAGATCTTGTTGGATTTTATTTCTTGGATAAAACAATAAAATATTTTAATTCTTTATCACATGTATTTGTCTCCTTATAAATACGATTATTGCTTTCTCGTTCTTCAAGGAGACCCATTTAAGATTTAAATAGATATAATATTTTAATTAATTAATATAAGACTATTATCACGTACTCTGACGGCGAAATTTTTTGTTTTTACAAACATTTTAATTTTAAAATTTAGAATTTCAATTTAGGCTAGAATTAGTGGTTTTAGTATAGTAATCTAAAATATAGGGTTAATGATTAGAATTTAGTGTTTACGGTTGAAATTTAAAGTTTAGAGTAATATAGTTAGGGATTTAAGTTTTAACCAATAAACCCTAAAATTTAACCACAACCCCAAAATTTGATAAACAATTCATAAATTCAAAACTACTACACTTAAACCTTAAAACCTAAACAGAGTCTCTGATCCTGAAAACTAAAGCGCTTGTGTAGAGACCGGTAGGGCCAGATTTTTTGGCCCACCCGAACCTGACCCGAAATTTGACACCCACCACCCGACCCGACCCGAGTTAAGGAAGATATCACCCGACCCAATTTTTAAGATTCAAAACCTGACCTGACCCGAATTAGTTTTCAATATTTTTATTATTAAAAAATATAATAAATAAAATAAATAAAAAACAATTCTAACAAAAATAAAAAGTTCAAACAAAAAATAATTATAATTAGAAGTGTTCATAATTTAAAGTTTAAACAAAAATATAAATTCAAAGTTCAAACACAAAGATAACGTAAAATAAAAATAATAAAAATATTATTTAAGTACCCGGGTCGGGTATGATGTTTTTCACCATAAACCTAACTCCGACTCAAACCCGAATTTCTCTCATATTTCACCCAGCTCGACCCGACCCGACCTTGAATTTTTTTTAAACTGTCGGATTCGGGTTTTGTGCTCATCTCTACGCTTGTGTAAACAAAGTTTCCACATGCCTTGTGCATCGAATAATTATCCTATAACATATACCTAAATTTTAATGAATGGTTTAATTTTATGTTTGTGTAAATTAATTTGATTTTATATTGATGTAGTTTTGTATTAATTAATATTTTAAAGAATAAATGAATGGTATCATGCACATGCGGTGAAAATAATTTTTTTACAAGCATATTAGTTTTAGTGCTTATAGACTCCATTCAGGGGTTTAAATATATGAGTTCTGAATGTATGAAGTGTGGTTAAATTTTAGGGTTTATGGTTAAAATTTAAATCTCTAACCATAGTACACTAATCGCTAAACTCTAACTTCTAAACCTTAAATTATAATCATAAACCTTAAATTTTAAACTCTTATACTTAAATCTCTACATTATAAATCTTGAGCAAAATCTCTAACCTAAAACTAAAACGCTTATAATTTTTTTTTACGGCCAATGCATGGAATGTTTTTCCATAAATAATTACATCTAATGTTTTACATAGCTTTAAGTTAATCTAATGCATTCGGTATTTCGATTGGAATTTTGTCTCTCTCATATTTAATCTTAATTTCGTAGATTCACCTTTAACTGATATCCAACAGAAATTTATTAGGACATCACCATCACCATCACCATCACCATCACCAATACAAATATAAATGCTTATACTATACATTTTTTAAATTACGTATATAGGACATCAACATAAATAATTATCTACCTTTTTTATTACAATTTCTGTAACAAATTACGTATAAAGCGTAATAATTTAGATACCTACTGAAATTCTAATCGTCCATGTAAGAAAATAGTTTTATTGTAGGCAACTATGTATGTACATAATTTCTTACCCTAAGTTGAGCTACTTTTGTTTTTGGTGATCTTGGGTAAAGACTTCGGTACCTACATTTTTATTATAATTTCTATAACAAATTACGTATAAGAGTTAGTAATTTAGGTACCTACTGAAATTCTCATCGTCCATGTAAGAAAATAGGTTTTCTTGTAGGCAACTATGTATGTACATAATTTGTTACCCTAAGTTGAGCTACTTTTGCTTTTGGTGATCTTGGGTAAAGACTTCGGTACCTACATTTTTATTATAATTTCTATAACAAATTACGTATAAGAGTTAGTAATTTAGGTACCTACTGAAATTCTCATCGTCCATGTAAGAAAATAGGTTTTCTTGTAGGCAACTATGTATGTACATAATTTCTTACCCTAAGTTGAGCTACTTTTGCTTTTGGTGATCTTGGGTAAGGATTTCAGTACCTACCTTTTTTATTACAATTTATGTAACAAATTATGTATAAGGGTTAATAATTCAGGTACATACTGAAATTCTCATTGTTCATGTAAAAAATAGGTTTTTTGTAGGCAACTATGTCTGTACATAATTTCTTGCCCTTGGTTGAGCTACTTTTTCTTTTGGTGATCTTGGGTAAATATTTCTGTACCTACCTTTTTTATTACAAATTCTGTAACAAATTACGTATAAGGGTTAGTAATTTATGTACCTACTGAAATTCTCATCGTCCATGTAAGAAAATAGAGTTTCTTGTAGGCAACTATGTATGTACATAATTTCTTACCTTTAGTTGAGCTACTTTTGCTTTTGGTGATCTCGGGTAAGGATTTCAGTACCTACCTTTTTATTACAATTTCTATAACAAATTACGTATATGGGTTAGTAATTTATGTACCTACTAAAATTCTCATCGTCCATGTAAGAAAATAGGTTTTCTTGTAGGCAAATATGTATGTACAAAATTCCTTACCCTAATTTGAGCTACTTTTGCTTTTGGTGATCTCGGGTAAGGATTTCGGTACCTACCTTTGTTATTGCAATATCTGTAACAAATTATGTATAAGGCTTAGTAATTTAGGTACCTACTGAAATTATCGTCGTCCATGTAAGAAAATAGGTTTTCTTGTAGGCAACTATGTATGTACATAATTTCCTACCCTAAGTTGAGCTACTTTTGCTTTTAGTGATATAGGGTAAGGATTTCGTTACCTACTTTTTTTATTAAAATTTCTGTAACAAATTACGTATAAGGGTTAGTAATTTATGTACTTGTTGAAATTCTCATCATCCATGTAAGAAAATAAGTTTTTTGTAGGCAACTATGTATGTACATAATTTCTTACCCTAAGTTGAGCAACTTTTTCTTTTGGTAATATCGGGGAAGGATTTTTGTACCTACCTTTTCTATTACCATTTCTTTAACAAATTATGTATAATGCTTAGTAATTTAGGTGCATACTGAAATTCTCATAGTTCATGTAAGGAACTAAGTTTTCTTGTATGCAAATATGTATATACATAAATTCTTACCCTAAATTGAGCTAATTTAGGTTTTGGTGATCTCGGGTAAGGATTTCGATACGTACCGTTTTTATTACCATTTCTGTAACAAACTATGTATAATGTGTAATAATTTCGGTACCTACTGAAATCCTCGTAGTTTTTGTAAGAAAATTTGTGTTCTTGTAGTATTTTTGTAGGTACAAAAACCCTCACTTCGTAATATTTTATGTATATTCATTTTTTCTTACAAATTCTGTAAACAATTATGTACAAACCTCATAAAGATTTATGTACAAAGTTATAACCTGAAGAACCGGTTAACCTTAAATTAACCTTAAATGAAAGGTTTCACCCTAAAACTACCCACTAAAACAACCTTCAAACATTCCACTAATTTCCACCATGTGATTGTCAATGTCGCCATTGGATCTATGGTGGAAATTAGTCCCTCGAATGTCATTATTATCTGACATAACGTCTTCAAATATCCCAAGTGTATTCCGATTGCCACCATGCATGTTTTATTTCACGATTATTTAAATTAGTCCCTCTACTATATAATACTAAAATTCAACGAAGTTAACATTTTCTATTTAAAAAAATGTACACACAAATTTGGTATTTCCAAAAACTTTTATGGTTCTCCAAGTGAATTTTTTTCGTTTGTAATTGCATTGTAAATAAAAATAATATAATGTTCATGTCATTTTCTTTTTAAAACAGTAAATGTTAATTTTATTGAAATTTAGCATTATTCGATCTCTTTTATCAGTATAAAGATTAAATTAATTCATATAATAGTAAAGGGACTAATTTGAACCGATTCATGTAACAGGACTAACTTTAATGAGTTCCTACAACAATGGGAGTGAATTGAACGGAATCTTATAACAAAATGACCAAATTGATCCATTTAGTAGCATAGTGTTATCTTAAAAGTTAAAAATAATGGCAGAGGGACTAATTTGAGCAGGTCGCTATAATAGAGGGATCCGTAAGATACTTTCACCCAAAAGAAAATTATTTCCCCCTATCCAATTGGCACCCGATGTTTCGGCCGCCATTGCCAAAGCTTCTATAACTATTTTATTTCGCTCTTCTCTTTTCTTTTGATACGATCTTATCATGAAATCAGAAGATTAACAGAAACATTGAAGAGAAGAAGATAGAGTTTCAGAGGAAAAGAACGGCAGAACTTTCATTTAACATTTTCACGATTACAAACCCTAGCCCCCAAACCCCTTTTTTTACCCTAATTAAAAACGATAACGTTTCATTAATCCAAAACGTCCCTAAACGCACCGGTTTATTTCTTTATAAAATGACCCGTATCGTCTTCTTTGATTTCTTGTTTGTTTTTGTTTTCTTAATCGTTGCCCCCAAACTCTATTTCAAAGCTCTGTTTTTTACTCGTTCCAAGAACTCAAATCCCCAAAGTCTCCAACTTTGTGGTCGATGAACCCCTGGTATATATTTTCTTTCCTGTTTGGTCGAACTTTTCCTCATCAAATGCGAGAAAATCTTCTACTTTATTGTAGGGTTGGTTGTTGGTTTTGACTTAAGCTTACTTGAGTTATTCACATTTAAATAGTAGCCTGGTTTGATGGAATTCTTTTGGCTTAGATTTGTTTCTTTTTATTGTTGGATTTGAGCATTCAAGTTGAGCTGTGCAAGATTTTGGATTCTATTAATTATTCGGGAAGACTCAAGCTTTTTAAGTTATATGGATATGGATATATTGTTTTGAGAACTTATTTTTGATGGTGAACCATCTTATTTTTAAACTTCTTCCTTTTAGTTGTAGGCCTTAATTTCAAGTTTGGAGGTTCTTTAGTCCTTGATGTAACTAGCAAAGTTGCAATCAATCCATGATTTGCAGGATTCTTTTATGTATATGTGTTTGTATATGAATTCAGATCCCTATGATTATTCTAAAATTGTTTCCTCAATTATGCATAGCTTAGCATCTTATTCTTGGAGTCTATGGTGCAGTTTCTGTTGGAATTTGAATTTTGTTTTTCATCTATTTATTCATTAAGCTTATTTTCTGTTTTTATTTCCACCCTTGTAGGCTTTATTGTCTGTAGCATAATGGAACTGGAACAAGAAACAAGTATAAGGGCAATAATCCGCAATTGCAAACATGGTTATAGATCTTTGTGGCATATGAGATGGGCTGCTGCTTTTGGATTCCATTTATCTGTGGTTGGTTTAGTGGGAGTTTTTGGTTTAGTATTGGCTATAGTAAGAGATGATAAATTGAGGGAAAAGAGAAAGAAACATTTGGAGAAATTATGCTTGGTTCCTGGGCTGCAAAATCTTGGCAACAACTGCTTCTTGAATGTTATTTTGCAGGTTTGGTTCCTATATGCAAGTGGATTTTTTAGGACTCTTTGTGATTGGGTTGCTAAGAAAAAGAGAAGACAAAATAGGAAATTAAAATTAGTTACATCTTGAGTCTTGTTCCTTCTTGCTTGTCTGTTGATGCTCAGTTTAAATTAAAGGAAAATTATGGGGAATGCTGTTCATTTTGGGTTCTTGAATCTGGAATATTTCAGGCTCTGGCTAGCTGCTCATATTTTCAGCCCTTTCTTCAGAAGATACTAGACAAATGTGAATCAACGCTAATTGAGGGACAGTGTGAAAGCTTGCCACTTACAATTACTTTATCTGATCTCTTAGAAGGTAACATAAGAACTTTGTGAAGTGCTTTGCTTTCTCTAAATTTTCCTATATCACGGTTATTTTAATGCACTCAACTGTTGTCTGTAATTGTTTTCCTGTTTCTCTAATGACCAAGGAATATACCATGGTACCTCAGCTGTGTCTCCGATGAGTAGTTTAGTTGAGGATCAGAAGTACACGTTTGACCTTGTCAACTTCCTTATAGACTGAATTCAATGTGATCACCACAGCATCAGCTATATATTTATTCCAATTTTGCAGAATTAGGCATGGCTGGAGAAAGGAGAGTTGCATTAAGCCCACACAAAGTTATGCGTGCATTGGCGCTTTATATTCAAAATTTTGATTTAACAAGCCAGCAGGTGCATTTGTGTTTTCAATATTTTAGCAATAAAATTAACTCCATCTAGATAGACTGTAATTCGTCTCTTATGTTACTTCTACATGCAGGATGCAGCTGAAGCATTTCTCCATCTTTTGTCTTCTTTAAGAGAAGAATTTTTTGATGTCTATGTTCCCAGTCAAAGTACTCTAGCAGATATTTTTACTTCTCAAAGTAGTAGGATTCTAACTCCACAAAGGAAGGCCGATCGGAATGAGCAGAAAAGATGGCAGCAACACTATCTTGGGCCCTTTGATGGCATTATTGGTAGCATTTTAACTTGTCAGAGTTGCTCAAATCAGGTTCTTATTCTCTTGTAGGACACATCTTAATAATTTTTCTTCCTTTTCTTTTGTTCGTGTAAGCAAAACCATTGGTCAACTATGTTTCAACATATTTAAATACATGACTGTGATTCACTTTTTATGTCATAGCCACATTTGAGAATCTGGAACTAAATTTTTTTTATGAAATTTTTATCTAACCTCTCCTTTTCTTTTTGGTGTTTTCCGTACTTTTTAATCTTGTATTTGTCTTTGCAGATTTCTTTGGATTTTCAATTTTTTCATAGCTTGCCCCTTTTCCTGGTGCTTTATGGTGCTTCTACCATTGTATGTTGTCCGAAGGTTTTACTCTTTAATAATTTTAATTATGTAGTCTTAAGCTCACAGCTTCTTTGAAATTTCTTTTATAAATTGTGGACCTTCCTTTTAACTCTAGTGCAAATTTCTTCAATGTAACACTAGATGGCTGGATGTACATTGGAGGATTGCTTATGGCAGTTTGTCCTTGCTGAAAAACTTGAGAATTACTACTGCAGCCATTGTTGGCATGGTGCTGCAATAAAATATTTATCTGTTAGAGGAGCAAATGAGGTTTGTGTCTTTTTTAGTACAAGAATGTAAGCATTAGCTTCTTTTTCTAATTACTTGATGACAAAAATGTTATAAGCTTAGTACCGTTATTGTTAATCCAAATATCCTAAACTGATTTTGTGATGAATACCAACTCCAGTATAGATTCTTTATATGCACTATCTTCTTATGATGCTTACCTATAACAATAGAGTGTTATCCTGATACCATCCACACACCTACTGGTTATGATTTTATATATCAATACAGGTTTCTCTCTATCTCTCTAGTTTAGTTGGTTTTAATCTGTCGAATTCTTAGTATGCTTGCCTAAGTCTGATTCTTCAGTCTCTTGGTTATCGATGCAATCAATTGCTGCATATTCTAACTAAAATAATGTTTGAACTTTAGTTATCCAAAAAAATAATGTTTTAACTTTGATCTCAGGTTGAGATTGAAAAGTTGAAGAGATGCAGTGCTGAAGACTCCTGTGATTGTCGAACTTCTCGTTCTCTAGATAGTCTACCCTGGTCAAATAACTTTTCTAAGACTCAAAAGCAGCTATGCATTGCTCGTTGTCCGAAGGTATTAATATTATGTTACACATATGTTGTTTAGGGTCATAATAGAAACTTTATTCTTGTAGATTGTGCTTGAATATTTTGTTGGATTCCTACAATGCTTATTTTTCCAAATAAAAAAATTGCAGATTCTATGCCTTCATTTACAACGTGCTTCAATGAATGAATTTGGGGAACTAATCAAGCTTCAGGTAGTTTCTCTGCTTGTTAATTACTCCACAGCATTGTTTCCTAAGAAAGTAATTCTTGCTTGTATGTCTTCTTTGCTGAAGGTTATATGAGAATGGTTGTCTAATAGTAAACCACACATTAATGGATGCAGGGCCATATTTCTTTTCCTTTGGTTTTAGATCTGTCTCCATTCATGACTACTGAGGTGGAAATAACAAACTGGGAAGGGGTCCATAAAGGGAAACTGCAGCTGCAAAATCAAAAGCCAAGGCCTCATCTCAACCTTATCAATGTGCAATATGAAACCATTTTCAATCACATTAGAAAACCAATGGGGGAAAAGGTCTCTTCAGAAATATTAGGTTCAAATGACTCTCAATGTACTACTTTCCCTGGGGAATCTTTCCCTAAGAAGAGTAAGCTGGACCCAACTGATGGCTGTTCAAAGGCCTCCGATATAGACATGCATGAGCAACATGATGACAAGGTTGGTTGATATTGTTACTGAGCTGGACATATGTACGTTGTTATGTAATTTTGAGCAACATATCTTATTAACTATTTTTTGTTAGTTCACTAAAAGGTTAACTTTTAACGCTTTTGGAGCATATCTTGTAAAATTTGTTTTAGGTGTCAAAGCTTTAGTGGCTTCTTGCCTTGGTTCTTTCATGCCTTTCGCAGTTTGGTATTTGTGCAATGAGTGCTAAACTAGGATTTTCCTTATGTCCTATTTTTTACAATTGCTTGCTGCTATTTTTGTGCATGTTTTCAGCAAGAAGCATTAATTTCTCTTTCCCATTTCATTATTGAAAAACTATGTAATTGTTATCAAATTTGAGTATTGGTGCATGAATGAAGTGCCAAGCGAACAATTTCTCAGATATCTTTTGCTGCATCTGATTCACAAATGGCAATATATTGACATTTACATTGAGAAAGGTTGTCTAGCACTCTAAACCTGTTTGTTGAAAATTCTAATTTGGACATAACATGCATAGTTTTGTAATGGATTGAGGGCTGACAGCTGTGTATGTAATTTCTTGATGCAGGTAAGTTTGACTGGCAAGAAGTTACCTCCAGAAAATAAATTATACAGGCTCGTCTCAGTTGTGGAGCACTTTGGCAGACCTGGAGGTGGACATTATACTGTTTACAGAAGTATGAGAACTAAATCTGATGAGGAAGATTCCAATGAATGTTCTGAGGCTGCTACAACCAAATGGTTCCGCATTTCAGATTCTCAAGTATGTAGTGTCTCAGAGAAAGGATGTTTTAGCTGCAGAAGCAAGCTTACTTTTCTACGAGAGGATCATGGAAGGATGAAACGATGCCTACTCGAATATAATCGTGCCTATCAAACTCCATTGCATTTCTCTCAAAAACCCGCTTCTAGCATCATAATTGTGAATTAGAACTTTGAAGTAGGTGGTTGTGAGAGGCTTGAATGAACATAGATTGTGACCAACTAATTGGGATCGAACCTTTTCTGGAGTAATTGTGGAAGAAGCATAGCTTGTATGGAGATTTTACCTATTATTTCCTTGTGAAGAGCAAACAGCTGAACCCATAGCTTGTATGGAGATTTTACCAAGAGATTTTTTGCATACACGTCTCGAACTTAAGAGACGTTAAGGGATATTAAGCTGATTACCATTTGTACCAACCCGTTAGTACTGAATTTTATATTTTTAAATGAAAAACAACCTCCTTGAATTGATTCGCAAATTTATCCAAGCTGAAAATGATATAAACTGAACCCGGATACAAATTACACTGTTTTCCTACTTGAAAACGACATTCCACCCAATTATCACATCTGCGGATAAATTATAATCTGCCGTTGTGGGCATTGGATCATATGAGCTGACCTGAATCGCATGTGCGAATGAAAAGTTCAATAGTGGTCCATCCTGATTCCCGATTGTATTGAATCTCTTGTTATTACCATTTATTATCACAGATTCAGCACTTTCCATTGCTCATTACCATATAATACGATTTCTCATACATATTCTTCCCAGTTCCCACCGAATCAATCTATTCTCTCGAATATTGTCTTCTGGGTCTTTCAAAGTTTGAATCTTTGAACCTCAATGGCTGAAGAAAAGCCAAGTTCTTCAACAACCACAAGAAGCTACTGGAGATGGAGCAAAAAGGATTTCTTCCCAGAAACCTCGTTTCAATCCATGTCATCTTACAAAACAGCAATTTCCCAAACCTGTCCTCGTCTCACCGACCGTCTCTTAGCACGTTCCTCCTCCACCAACGAGCTTGTAACCCTTTCGAAAGTGAGTGAAAACCCAATGCAAAAATGTCTAACCTGGTGGGACCTTATTTGGCTAAGCTTTGGCTCGGTTGTTGGTTCTGGCATATTTGTCATAACAGGCCAAGAAGCTCATAATCATGCAGGTCCAGCTATTGTCTTGTCCTATGCTATATCTGGCCTTTCAGCATTGCTATCAGTTTTCTGTTACACTGAATTTGCAGCTGAGGTTCCAGTTGCTGGTGGTTCATTTTCATTTCTTCGTATTGAACTAGGTGATTTCATTGCGTTTATAGCTGCTGGTAATATTCTTCTAGAAGCTTTAGTAGGAGCTGCAGGGTTAGGAAGATCATGGTCTTCTTATTTTGCTAGTATGATTAAGAGTGATTCTGATTTTTTGAGAATTAAGGTTGATTCTTTGCCTGATGGATTTAATCTTTTAGATCCACTTGCAGTTGTGGTACTTTTGGTTGCTAATGGGATAGCTATGAGCGGAACTAAGAGGACGTCCTGGTTGAATTGGGTGGCTTCTTTGGTTAGTGGTGCGGTGATTGTTTTTGTTATAGTGTTCGGGTTTATTCATGCAAAAACTTCTAATCTGGAACCTTTTTTTCCATATGGGGTAAAAGGTGTTTTCGAGGCGGCTGCTGTGGTTTATTGGTCTTATACAGGTTTTGATATGGTGGCAAATATGGCTGAAGAGACTAAGAGACCCTCTAGGGATATACCAATTGGGTTGGTTGGTTCGATGTCTGGAATTACTGTGGTTTATTGCTTGATGGCTTTAGCATTGACCATGATGGTGAAGTATACTGAGATTGATGTAAATGCTGCATACTCTGTTGCTTTTGAACAAATTGGGATGAAATGGGCCAAGTATTTGGTTAGTATATGTGCACTCAAGGGAATGACTACAAGCTTGTTGGTTGGATCTCTTGGGCAAGCTCGATACACGACTCAGATCGCTAGAGCTCATATGATTCCTCCTATTTTTGCTTTGGTTCATCCCAAAACTGGAACTCCTGTATATGCTACCCTGCTGGTGACAACGATTAGTGCTGTTGTTGCATTTTTCTCTAGTTTAGATGTTCTGTCTAGTGTTTTATCTTTCAGTACACTCTTCATTTTTATGCTAATTGCTGTTGCATTGCTTGTGAGACGATATTATGTGAAGAATGTTACTCCAAAGAATGATTTGATAAAATTTCTCATCTGCCTGTTCATTTGTATCGGTTCCTCAATTGGAGTTTCAGCACTTTGGAATTCTGATGGGAGAGGCTGGATAGGATACACTGTGGCTGGATTAGTTTGGTTCTTGGGGACTTTGGGAATGTCATTTCTTTCCGAGCAGCGTGTTCCTAAGGTCTGGGGAGTTCCACTTGTTCCTTGGTTGCCATCTTTGTCGGTTGTGATGAACTTGTTTCTCATAGGATCTTTGGGTCTTGTAGCAATTTTGAGGTTTATCATTTGCAGTGCAGTAATGATAGTGTACTACCTGCTTGTTGGCCTTCATGCCACTTATGATGTGGCTCACCAGAATGAATCAAGTGCCTAAAATTGAAGAGGGTAAATGAAGCTGTAACCTGAAGAGCAATTCGAGCAGTACTGAGCGGTACAGCATTTTATTGTTGTTTATACATTCCTAGTGTTGTCACCGATAATGTTTGGATATGGTTTAAGTTGTTTACACATTCCTAGTGTTGTCACTGATAATGATTGGATATTGTTTAAGTTGTATAAATATTTCGTGGAATATACCACTTTCAAATGACATATATATTTCGGCACCTTTCTTGCTTTCTTTTATTGAACTCTGTCTATTCTCCATCTATAATGAAATCTATATTTCCGAGCCTTGTTTTCTGTTATGGTCTCCGACAGTTTGCCTTTAGTCCCTCTCATTTTGCCTTGGATATGGGTTTCTGGACCTAATGTGATGAATTCCTGATCTTACATGAGCTATTGCATTGTTCTAGGTTTAGTTTTTTATTACAACAGTATTAAGATCATCATATTTAGATATTCTAACAGTTTCCATAGGTGCTGCAGCAGCTGTACTAATCTTGTGCTGGTTTGATGCACCATTGTGATCATGTCTCTTGGAATGGTGTTTTATTAAATAATACCGAATTAAAATTGGTATTCTGTATCTGTGATGGCTATGCTCTAGTTCTAACCATGATCATAAAGAGAGGGGAATTGATGGAATGCCATCTATTCAGCTTCATCTCGGAAAATAGGCTTGAATCATTATTTTCTGGTTGTCTTCTCTATTGGAAATGATTGTTCTACTAGCTAGATTCCTCGGGAAAGATTCGCAAACGATATATTGCAAGATCACATTGTTTATATTGCCCTATCTCTCTATATCTAGATCCCTCACAGCTGCAACTTCCTTGCTGGTTTTCTTGCTCAGAGCCTGAAATGCCTCATTGGGTTTTTATATTTACTTAGACTTCTCTGTTTCTGACTTGTATCATAATGGTTTTATACCAGAACGTAGTCTTGTTTATTATTTGTTTCGTATTGTCGATCTTCACATTTTAGGTCTAGCACCAAACAGTAGGTCTGCACCCTTTTCTTAGCTATTTTGGGATTTGGGTATTTCATGGTCTCTTGCAGCTACTGCAAAGGCTTGTTGGATGTTATCTTAACTGTATATATTGATCTTGACATATTCTTATAAATTCTTTGCTTCTATTATGGTGATTCTGGAATAAAATGATAATCTCTCTTTTCTGGTTGCTATAGAATTCACGGACCACTTGCTGTTTTTTATTTTTGTTTTCCTTTCTCACTTGTGATGTTAAGAAAATGGTCCCTCTATGCATGCCCTTGTAAATGGAAACAAAGAACTGAAGCATGAATCCCAGATTTAATTGCATTCCTTAGCATTTAATGCGAATTCCTTTTGTTTTGTCGAAATAACCACAATGTTATTCGGAACTCTCGTGGTTAAATTTCTTAAACCTTAGTTATTATCACATATATATGGGCCTAATGTGATTATGCTAACATGGTTTCTCAGTCTCTGATCGGCCGGATCCACCAGAAACTGAGGGGAGCCACTAGAAATACTACTGAGCACTTCAACGAAATAACCACAATGTTCTCTGTCCGTATCAAGACAGTTGTTTACTCCTGTAAGCAATGAGCATAATGTTATAAGAGTGGAGAAATAAAGTAGAGCGTGAACTGTTGTTTAGTTCCGTTAGTATTTACTTTTAAAGCATTTGTTTGGCAGGAGAAAATTAAATCCGACAAGATAAGAGAAACATGCTTCCTTATCAGTTGAGAAAGTTTATGATAAATGGTAGCCCCCCTTTGTTGATATAGTGCTCTTGACTGGTTGGTTGACTAGGTGTTAGTGGATATCTGTAACTCATACTGTTCTATCTTTAGCACTGTTTCTTCACATCTTGCGTTCGGTTGCTTTCATTTCAAAAATAAATTACTAAACTTGGTATACTGATATTTCTTTGACTGTGGAAATGCTTTGTTCCTTTACAGAGGCACTATTGGCGACTACAATGATATTAAAATGTGGCTTTCAGGTTTTGGTTCATTCATTTTGCACAGACTCTAGGGATCTTCCAAGCTGCTGCAGATTATAGTGTCACATTTAGAAGATAATGGCAACCATGACTATAGCAACTAATGAACTTCCAATTCGGTTATGATTTCGATTTGGTGCTAACCATGATGAATTGTTGATAGATGAGATTTGACTCTAATGCAGGCTAGTTCCATGATAGTTGGCATGGACTGAAACTACTCTTATCTTGTTATTCTTCCTCCACAGAAATTATCTGCTGATAATTGACCAAGCCTGCACCATACGGCGCACGGTGTGGCTCTAAAGTGAGCTGCTCATTCCACATTCAGAGCATCCATCATGTATCTCAATTGGTGCTTATAATTAATGTTATCCTTGTTAAAATGTCTTGTTCAATCACTGTTGTTTTGCATTATACCTTCACTAATGCAGGTGGAACTCCGGAGGGGTAAGAGCCGAAGAGGGTGAGGGAGAGAAGTTTGGTGGCTGCACAGCTGCACTGCCTGTCTTTGTCAGAAAGTTTGGCATGCGACTGATTCCGAATCCATACGATAAAAAGGTTTGCGACTCGTGCTTATTTTGATAGCATGCTGTCTGTCTTAATGTCTGGTTTGAATTTCTGTCTGATATGATAACTGATCCAATGGCATTACTAGGTTCACCATGCATGTCTTTCCACAATGGATATGATCGGATATGATCCATGGATGGATAAACTCTTTTTTTATTAATTATCTTCGAAAGCGGGGTATTTATCGGCTTAATGTAGCAATTATTGGAATATTAATGCTCATCTTAATCAGCCTAGTGGTGATTAAAGTTGAAGACTTGTCTTGTCAGCATGCCTCTGTGATGCTTGGCCATTGCACTAGGTGAATGAAATGATCAATGAAAGAAACATATGTTTTATTTGATAAATTTTGTGGAGTCTAATATGCATATACCCCCTTGTAATTATATCCACCATGCATTCCCAAAATCCATGCTGTTGACAATTCACAGTCCTGCACTGGCGGATCCAAAAATATATTTGATGGTGGGTACACATAAAATCTCAAATTTTCAGGGTAGGCACAAGTCATAAATATTACAAAAATTTAAGGACCGATTCATAAAAGTTAAGAAAATTTAAGGCAAATATGTGAACTTTAACGTTACAAATAGATCTGCCATTGCGGTCTTGTATGCATTTTCATTAGTATTGAGATGTAAACAGCATGTCCCCACTATGTATCTTTATTCCAGAAAATTTTAAATTCGAATATAATTCGTGTATTTTTTTATATTTTCTATTGATGATTTACGTTTACATTCTTTAAATTTTTAATATAATTTTTAAAAAATTCACACTTCTAATATAAAATTGTGTGTTCGTCTTATATGGTACTGTGCAGTGACTGTTTAAGGTAAGGGGTGGATCATTTTGCACATTGGCGAAACCTAACACTTATCCATTTCTTTGCCACTTCCTCCAAAAAAAAATCACATCTTTTCACAGTAAAACATTGTACGAAGAAAGTGATCGAATTTCTAAAATATTCAAACATGTAATGAAATTCAGTAATTCGCTAAAGTAAAAAAACATAGAATATGGTAACAAGTTGTTAAAAAGGAGAATTTTTAAACAATTTTTTATGTTTTTTTGTGCAAATATACTTAACCGATTAATTTAAACGTTGATCAAATTGAATTAAAGCGTTTAGGATCAGGGTTTAAGGATTTAAAATTGATGGATTGTGATTAGAATGTAGAGTTTAGGATCAAGTTTTAGATTTTTAGAGTAACATATTTAGAGATTTAGGTTTAAACCTATAAATCTTAAATCTTAACCTCAAACTCTAAATTCTAACAACAATCTATCTCTTCTAAACCACTAAATCTAAACTTTTAACTTGTAAACCCTAAAAACTTAACCCTAAATTATAAAATGAAAGCGTTTGTAATTTTTTTTATTTCCACCGACTGAACCCTTCCTTTGTTCTTAGTTTGCCACCTCTTTTGATGATATATATTTACAAATAAAGCCTTTAGTGGTACAGTCGGCGCGCATGTTTTTCAAGTTGGCTGATTGAAAAAAAAAAAAAATTAGAAAAAATAAAGGTAGAACAGTAAGATAATGCAGTTGAGTCTTAATTCTAAAGTTCAATATTATTGAGATCAAAAAATTTAATTTCACATCTTTTAAAATTTTGTAATTTTATATTATAATTTTTTTAAAATTCATACTCTTTATGTAACACCATAATTTTCCCTAAAATGAAATCTAATTGTTGAAAGTTTTATTCCAAGAAATAAGAAATGGATATTAATACATCTATAAACGGGGAAAGAAAAAAATACAAAAGAAAAGAAAAAAATGTCTAAAAATCTTTTGATTTAACGTGAAAATTAAATGTCGGCTCACGCTAGCATCAAACTTCTCTGGACTAGACTACACCTTTCTTTGCTTCTCTATGTGGTATTTTTTCCCGATAATTTTAAATATAATACAATTATTATTTTTAAATAATAATATGATTATAAGGTATAAAAGATAATTACAATTTAATAGAATATAAACGAGTAATATAAAATTCACTAATTAACTTAATGGTTATTTTTTATTTTGTATAAGTTCGAATCTCAATATAAGAGCTTAATATCTCTATTAATAAAAACAAAATTATGAACAAGTGATATCAATCCGATACAAGTACATAAGCAATATTTTAAAATTTATATTAATATATTATACTTTAAAGACAAACATTATTAAATTGGATTAAGTTAATTTAGATTGTTCTCATTAAATAAAAAGAATTAAATCATTATTCATATGAAAACTCAAGTTATTTTAAATTCATTATATTTTGAGTTATTATTCGAAATATTTAAATTTAAATTATTTTGAGCTTACATCATTAAATTTTAATTGTCTAATTAAAAAATTAAAATTATTTGAGATTTATGCTTCTAAAGGGGTTGATCTTACCATAGAATGAAAAAAAAAATAAACCCATATAATGAAATTCACTACACACCAAGCTTTTTGATGAAGTTGACTATTCATCACAAGCTAAGTAAAGAAGAGGAAGATCTTCACTTCAATTTACATCACTTGGAATCTTTGCCTTTCCTAAATGCTTATATAATTTGGTAGGATCATTCTACGTCTCTTCTATCTATGTTAATTATTGATTTTATTTTGGGACCATATACCACCTCATCGCATTCGAATATAAATTTTTTGCCTCTTTCGGCGCCTCTATTTATGCCCCACATTAAAAAAATAAGTTTAGGGTTAAGATTTAAGGTTAAAATTTAGGGTTAGGGTTTAAGGTTAAAATTTAGGCTATTGTATATTTTTAGGGTTTAAGATTTAAAATTTAAAGTTAAAACTTAAAATTTAATTTTTTTTGTGTGAGACATAAAAAAAACATTGAAAAGGAGCAGAGGATTTTTATCCATTGCATACTCCATATCATCTCCTTAATAACAACAGAAATTTAACACTAATCATGAATTCTGAGAATGAGATGTCATTCGTTATTTTTTATACAATGTTTTCAATATTCTTTTTATTGTGACTTTTGTTTATAGACAGCAGCGTTTGACAAGGAGAAACAACACGAGTGCCTGCTTAGGGTTCTACCTTTATAATTTCATATATTTTTCAAGTGACAATCTAATAAGTTAGTGGTTGTTTAAGGTGTTTTTTTAACAAAACAATGAAAATAATGTGTTTGATAAATTTTAATCATATTTTTATGACTTATTAATAAAATATTAAATTAATTGTTCAAAGTAACGAAACATATTTTCGTTCTATAGGGTTTTATTTTTTAATTTTTATTCAGGGGCCCGAAAATGTCTTAACGGTTCTGTTTATAGATTTGCTTTTGTATTTTGTAAATTATCCAAGTAAATAATACTTAAATTTATATTGAACTGTAATCAATGTATTAATATTGATACAACTTTAAGATCCATTCAAGTTAACATGTAATTGGAACAAAAGTTTTAAAAAAATTATGACTTGGTTTAAATCAATCGATGAACATCTCTAATGGGACATGAACAATTTACCTTGGCTTCCCTTATCAACATTTGCTACAATTAAGAAATATCGATCATAGATATAATCATTAAACTCAGGTTCTCATTGCCTATGGAATAATTTACTCATAATCATAAGGAAATTGACAAGGCTCTACATTAGGATATGATCATCAACAATCATTCATCCCTATCTTTCCATATGGTAAAAAAGTCGTGTAAAGCAACAATATAGAAGTAGAAAGATTTGCCCCATAAGATGACCATGGAGGTAGGGGTGAAAACTGTATTAGGCATGCATAATTCTCTTATCAAACTATAGTAATATTTGAATTCAGATATTAAGTCTCGAAATAATTTAATTGAACGAAAGAATCGAATATAAATCGTAAAGTGATGGTAAGGAGAACATAAGATCAAAGGGCCAAAGATAAATTTCCTTGGTTCATTTGTCACATCAAATTTCAAAGGCAATCTTGTATACCTATCGATGAGCTGTTTTAGGTGTCCCAAATTATTGTGAGCGGGTGTCATGTGTCAAGGTTGTCTCTTATTGTATTACGGTCCTGCCTTGACAAGCTTATTCGGGACCGAGCAAAGGCGGATCGAGCGATGATATGAGCAATCCCTAAAGAGCTACCAAGTCAAGGATGCAAGTTAGGATGCTTTGGGAAGGCGATGAAGGCCCTGTTCAGAAAGTGTCCTCGTTTGGGATGAAGAAACATCTACTCGCGTCATACTTGGTAAGTTTATTTAGCTCTTTAGGGGGAAGTGGTCTGGTGTTGGGTCTCTACCATCCTCCTCGCCAAGCGTTAGCAGCCGAGCTGCCTTAGTGTAAGTGACATTCTCCTAGGCCCACGTGGGGCCTAGGTGTGGGGGCATTGGAGCCAAGCGGATGGCACAATGTCTCTCTAGGAGGAACTCCTAGGGACAGTTTGGGGCTAGAGGGCCCCATATCGCGCTCGTCGCAAGAGTTGCTAGGCCCTGCGAGATATGATATTCGACGCGCATGTTGCCTGATGGATCATGAGACGACGCTTCCGAGTTAAGTCCTTAGATAAAGGGCTTGTTGAAGGCTAATTTGTCTGGGTTGAGTCCCTTTTCAAGTGTCGCACGGCGTGCCGACCCGGGCCTAAACGGCATGGCCGTGACAGTTGGTATCAGAGCAAGGCTTTTGAGGTGGGTTGATATGAATTTAAACTTTGTATGACGTTAGATAGTTGGACTCCACACCAAGTGCCCTCATAAAAGGAGTGGGTTGGGTGAGTCAACAATGTTAAACAAATTGAGGGTTGGTTAGTGCACTGAGGTTCCTGACTATTGTTTCGGGCATGGAGGTGCTTGCTTATTATCTCCGCGCAGTGGCATTCATTCCTTTTAGCACAGTGGTGCTCGGTTATGAATTTGTGGCACAGAGGTGCGTGTGAGTTTTATAGTGGAGCCAGCGCACAGAGGTGCATGTCGGTAACCATTATAGCGATCGAAGCATACGCGGTGCTCAATCTTTATATTGCACAGAGGTGCTAACAAGTTGAACTTGGTGGGATCAGTACACGGAGGTGACTGACGCTAACCACTATGATTGTTTCAATGCCAGAGGCACTTATTTCTTATTGCACAGAGGTGCTAACGAGTTGAACCTGGTGGGATCAGTAAACGGAGGTGACTAACGTTAATCACTATGGTTGTTTCAGTGCAAGAGGCACTTATTTCTCTTTGCACAAGAGGTGCCAACGAGTGAACCTAGTGGAATCAGTAAACAAGAGGTGAACTGACGCTAACCACTATGGATGTTTCACTGCGGAGGCACTTATTATTTATCGCACAGAGGTGCAAACGAGTTTAAACATAGTGTCATCGGTTCACGAAGGTGACTGACGTTATGCACTATGGTTGTTTTGGTGCAGAGGCACTCAATATGTCTTGAAATCTTGGCTGGGTTGTCATAGTGAAATCAGTACACAAGAGGTGTCTGACGTTAATCACTATGGTTACCTCAGTATTGAGAAGCTGACTACTTGTAAATCGATGATGCATGCATAGTAATCATATTGAAGACAATGCACAGAGGTGCTTGTCGTTAATCAAAATGATTATCCTAGCATGATGTTGCACGAGAAGTAACCCACTATGGTGCTCATTTACGTTCAGCGCAGAGGCACTTGTTGTGTTGAAAAGAATAATGTTTTTGGTTTTGTGGCACAATAGTGCCTAATTTGATCAATGGAAAGTTAGTCATTGCAGGTTACAATGGTGCCTCTAATTAGCGAAGGAATTCTTTCTGTTCAGTCGATGAGGACGTTTACAAGATGGTGCAGAGAGAAACGAGACAAGTTGTACTTTACGTTGGACAACATTAAAGTGGATTGGCTTATGGAAAAACGTGCTTTAAATTGCTGGGAAACAATATGCATGAATTATCGAGCAAGGTTGTTTGAGTAGGCGTTGGTGTACGTTCACCCGGTAAAATGGTGAATGCGGAAGGCAATGTGTGCCAACCAGGTATCATTCGAGACTTGTGTGAATATGTTATTACTGATGTATTCGCTTGTATATCTTGTAGCACAGGTAATACAAAGAAAGGAAAAGAGGCAAAGTACATTTTTTATCACGATGGCAATTAGAGACCATTTTACGACGTCAAGCAACTAAGTGCAATACGAGAATACACTTAGGCGCTTGAATGGATAAGGTGATGGCGATATTGTGACACATTCTTTGCTTTGAAGGTCTCACTATACGGGGGGACACAATTGGCGAATAGGCTTAGTGCCAAAGAGTAAGCCATTGTGTGGCGAGTCATAGTTCTCTTGCATATGGGCAGGTATGCTATTTTTTTGTAGGTCGATGGCTAGATCATGAGACTCAAAGACATTACAAGGCACATATTAGTTTAGTCAGTGATTCGCTACTTGTGTTTTGCTCGAGCCACAATTAGAGTAAAAGTGTGGGAGCATGAATCTAGCACTTGACATTGAAGGAGCAAAACTGGGTCATAATGAGTTCATGATCGATGTAGATGGTCACGCATGGGCAACGTGGTCATAAGGGAATCAAAAGAACCCAGGATCGAGGCTTGAGTTATTTTCTTGAATATTCAGATGATGGGACTAGAGAAGCGTATTAAGTCAAGCACAGATCAAAGAGGAACTGCCTTCGATGTCCATATCGACTCATCAAGTGATGAAGAGCGAGTGTCAGTATCGATGGGGACATCGATAAGAGGAAGTGTGGGAGAATGTCAAGGCTGTCTTTTATTGTATTACGATCCTGCCTTGACAAGCCTATTCGGGACCGAGCAATGATATGAGCAATCCCTAAAGAGCTACCAAGTCAAGGATGCAAGTTATGATGCTTTGGGAAGGCGATGAAGGTCATGTTCAAAAAATGTCCTCATTTGGGACGAAGAAACGTCTACTCGCGTTATACTTGGTAAGTTTATTTAGCTCTTTAGGGGGAAGTGGTCTGGTGTTGGGTCTCCATCATCCTCCTCGCCAAGCGCTAGCAGCCGAGCCACCTTGGTGTAAATGACCTTCTCCTAGGCCCACGTGGGGCCTAGGTGTGCGGGCATTGGAGCCAAGCGGATGGCACAATGTCTCTCTATGAGGAACTCCTAGGGACGGTTTTGGGCCAGAAGGCCCCATATCGCGCTCGTCGCAAGAGTCAGGGGTTGGCAGCTAGCATTCGCTAGGCCCTGCGGGATACGGTATTCGACGAGCATGTTGCCTAATAGATCATGAGACGATGCTTCCGAGTTAAGTCCTTGGATAAAGGGCTTGTTGAAGGCTGATTTGTCTGGGTTGAGTCCCTTTTCAAGAGTCGCACGGCGTGCCGACCCGGGCCTAGACGGCATGGCCATGACACCATGCATCTCAACTTTCTTTTTACGTACAACCATTAAGTTGTCGTGTTTTATTTCAATCTATATTAAAAATTGGTTAGATGTCAACTATGTTATTAATTGTACTTTGTAATCATTTTATTGTTTGTGGGGTCATATACTATATATACGGCCTAATTAATGATGTTTTATCTAGTATTTATGCGAGAGATAAAACGATAAATTTTAACTTGTCAAGATATTTGTTGTCACTTGCGAATTGTCACCATGTAAACTTTTATTATACGGGCCTTCGGACATACGAACATAACCTGTGACATCATGTAAACCTCCACTATGCGGGCCTTCAGACATACGAACACAACCTGCGAACAATCATCAATGACCGCGTGTTAGCACATGTTCTCTCACCTGATAACAAACTAGTCTAAGTCATCACTTCTTAAGATGTCAAATCAATACTAATGTCACGACAACAGAGAGTGAGGACAAAAGAATACTCCTTCACTAAAAGACTAGACTTAAGTACATGGAAATCACCTTGAACCATAACCATTGTCCTACCCCTATTTCAGACATTATTCACTTTATATCAGTCGATAATATTGTGTTAAGTATCCACATGTGTGTCATGCGAGAGTTGATGAAAGTGAAAGTTAGTAAGAAAATTCTCTGTTGATCTGGGTTGACTTGATGACCCCTAACCGGATGAGGAAAGAGGTATAATGTGTGTCTGTATATAGTATTAGTCAATAATTCATATATGATATTTACGTATAGCGAGATTTGAACATATTCTATTTATTTATTAAATAATAAATATATTGTAAGAATGATGATCAATAATGAAATTTAAAATTCTCAAATAGTTTTCATGTACATATTAATTGTAATATGAAGCAAACGAGAAACAGGTCTACTTTATGGATTATTATGAATTGGATTTGCCCCCTTGTTTCCTTTTGGGGCCAAGAAATGAAAGATCATAGTAATCGCCCACTGACAAAAGTCAGAATCAGTTTTCGCAGTTATTTTTTAAATATTATAATTATAATTCATATATTCATATAATTATTGTTTGAAGTTATTGCTGTTAAACTGTATTGTATTTGATTTAACAGTTGCCAAGTGTCGTTTCGGTTTAACATGTTAAGTGACTTCATAAAACAAAATGGCATTCATTCAAACACAAACAAAAAAAAGTATATAGAAAAAATACAAAGAGAAAAAAAGAAAACACAGCTTAAACGAAAAGAACAAGGCAAAAAAACAGAAAAAATAAATTAAGAATATGGAAAATAGAAGACAAACAAAACAAACATCATAAAGCAAAAAATACAACAACCAACCTCAGCATGAGAAGGAAGCTAAGTCTGACGATAGAGAGAGAGAGAGACACCAAACTAGTTACCGATTTTGAATCTGCATGAAAAATTCTGTAGACGCAAAAGAATATGGATGGTGAAGGTGATACAACAAGAAATCTATCGAAATCATTGCGTCTAAATTTGTATTCGACGAAGAGGGGGCAAAGCAGAAGACGACAATCAAGTCATCCGTCATGGAGGGAGACAGAGGATGAGACCACCGTCGAAAGAGTTTGGCAGAATAGAAGGCAATGGGCTGAACTCACCACTCATCTGCATACCCATCTTCTCCTTACAAAACGAAGACCTGATCAGAGGCTTGGACACCAGAAAAAATGACTCTGCAATCAAATGACCAATGAGTGATCTGAAAAAAATCAAACACCGAAAAACAAAAAAAATAAAAGAAAATAATGAAAAAGAAAATAGAAGAATAACGTCACTTAAAATGGTCAAAATCAAATTAGATAAATGAGAAGGAAGAGAGTTTTGGAGAAAAAACTACATTAAAGTTATGTTTTACATGTAACTTTCTAATGTATAATTTGATTTCAAAATTTATGCAGCAAATATTAAATAACCTACACATAACAAAATAAAATTTTAACATAAAACTTCAAATATCTATAAAACTTGGAAAGTTTCTAGTATTATTAAAAGGGGGAAGGTCATGTGTTGGTTGAGGATTGAGGTTTCAGAATGGATGAGGAATCATATTCCGTTTAACCAACTTTTGAGCTAAAATAATTGATGGCATAAACAGTGAATAAAGTATTGAAATGATCAATCATCCAATTATATTAGGTTTAGAATCGGTTGGATATCAACTTTTTGTTTTTAAATGACATGTTTTTTTAGAGTAAAGTGCATTGATAATTATTAAATTATAAAAATTATTTGTTCTAAACATTTTTTTAAGTTATAAAATAATAATTAAATTAATTTAGTGGTCATTTTATACCAGTTAGATAAATGTAATAAAGGTTTAAAACTTTTAAAAGATCCATCATCAAAACGATGTTTTTCATAGTTTAGTAATTATTCGTGAAACTCTACACTTATTTTTATGGCTTAATTACAAAATAAATGTTTAATTATGTTTTTTATAATATGTGTTTAAAGTTTTATTTTTTGCTGAAATAAATGCTTAAAGTATTTTTTGGCTGAAATAGGTGCTTAAAATTTGATTTTTAGTTAAAATATGTGCTAAAGTACGTGCCTCAGTTGACTTTAAAACAAGCCAAAAATACTTTAGGCATCTATTTTAGCTGAAAAATACTTTATGCACCTATTGTAAAAAAGAGACAGTTTGAACAATTATTCTGTAATTAAGCCTATTTTTATTGACCTTTACATAACAATTATCTTTAAATTTTTTATACAATATCTAAAATTATTATAACCGTGTCAATTTTTTAATCAAAGATAAGTATATTTAAGGCTTACCCGTCGAATAGGTGCTCAAACTACACCTTTTTTTTAGTTAGGTGCCCAAATTAATTTTTAAGCCAAATAGGTGCTTAAAGTTTCATTCCGTGACCCATTTAAGGTTATCCGTTAATTCTCATTGTTAAAGGACACATGTCATCTCCTGAAAATTCTAAAATTATATTAAAAATAAATAAAATTACTTAATTTTCAAAAATTCTCTAAGTTTTCCAGATTTCACAAAACAACCCCCAAATTCAAAGATCCCTAACTCCCCAAACCTAAATCTCGATTTGGGCCGATTCTACCGCCGCCCACCATATCGGTCGCCAGACCATCAAGACCATTTTCCCCACCATCCTGTTGCGGAAATTGACTGATGTCGTGCGAATTGTCGAAATTGTCGAATAGTTCTTTTAAACGATTCGCTACGAACGGCGTGTAAGTTATTCGGCGAGAGGAGGGTGTTTCATCCCGTCGTTGGCAACGCTGCCAACGCCGATGAGAGTGGTCGGTTTTGGAAGTTTAGGGATTTGGGGACTATTTTGAGAATATTTAAAAATTTCATGATATATTTTTATTTATTAATTTTATTTATTTTTAATATAATTTTTAAATTTTCATGAGATGACACATGTCTTTTAATAATGATAATTAATGAAAAACTTTAAATGAATCACAAAATAAAACGTTAGACACCTATTTGACCCAAAAAATAATTTAGACACTTATTCACTTATTAAGCCTATATTTAAATACATTAGAATTATGAACTATTTTGCTATTATTAATATAATGAAACTAACGAATTTAGAAGAAAATGATGTGAACAAATAATTAGGGTGAAAGCGAGAGCTACGAATGAGATAAGGCCACGTCATCTTGATAAGGACGAGGCATTCCTACGCGTTGGAGCTGTACTGTTCAAGTGGAGGCTGTGCGCTTCTACCACGTGTGATTTGTCCCAATTTTCGAGCTCACAAATTAAGTTAAAAGGTTTATTATAAATAAATAAAATAGAAAGGCTGACTCACCTTTTCTTGGGAGTGCCAAAAACATAAAAAGAATCTTTCATGAATTGAAGTGAAGTGGGTCTTTCCTTATCTTCCACCTAGGATTTTCATTTTAATAAAAATAATTAATTGAAATGTCTAACTAATTGAAAATTTTATAAAAAAAAATAAAAAAAATCCATTGAGCGCGACTCAATGGTCAACTATGTTCATTGATTACCTCTCTTTGTTTACCTTTTTCTCCTCAACATTTTATTGTTGGCTTCACAAGACAAAGGATACAATATGTTTGACTATATATTATATATATGGTTTTGATAAAAATATATATTATATATTTGCACATAAAATGTTCTAAGGTAGGCTTCTACCACTTGCTTATTGTTTTCTAATCATAGTTTGGACATAATAAAAGAAATTATAATTCCAAATTTAAAATTATTTATATTTACGTTGTTAAAAATTAAAAAAAATATATAAACAAATACTATCATGTAATTACATTAATATATTAAAAATTATAAAATAAATAGTATTGAGATTTGATATTCAAATTTACCTAATGCAATTCTTAAAAATGATGGATCATCTTTATTTAGTATTTACAATAGTAATTCATTCAGTTTGAAAAATTCAATCATATTTAAATCAAATTTTAAAATGTTATACTTAAAAAAAAACTCCTAAAAATTGTCACGAATTAAAGAGGATGTTCGGTTAATTTTTTTTAGTATTTCAATAAATCAAGATACTATCAATATAAATACATACATATATATAACTTAATTCAAATGTTAATCTTATTTAAAGCGAATGAGAATATAAGAGAATACAAAGGAATAAAGATGAATAATTTGGTCAATCAACCAAATAATATAATTTTTTGATAACTTATTTATATTTATCGTAAAACTGTTGTTTTGTACAGTTTGTTGAGTAATAACAATTTATCTATTTTCTTGATAATAAAACATCAATTATTTAAAAAAAATTAAAATTACAATAAAATGTCATTTCCATTAATCATCAAATGATTTCAAATAAAGTAACATATGATTAGCACAGAAGATTACACTAATACTAAAGTCAAGATTCTAGCTTATCGGATTTTCGTGGATATGTATGAATTGAGGGTTCAAAAGTGCAGATTTTACCTTAAAAAAATCAAGAGCATGTGTTCTCAACAGTTCCTAACATAATTGCTGTAAGTACATGTGGCTAGGCAATGGGCGCCGAAACTTCCTTTCCCCTCCACCATAAAACCCATTACCCACAAGTGATAACTTGTACATTATATAATTATACGATACAAAAAAAAAATATCCGAGATAAATAACTGGTTATCATTAAATTATTTAATTGATGAATAAAATAAAATTTTGTGAAAATTTATGTATACACCAAATTTGAATATAATTTAAAATTTACTAATTGATCAGGTGATTAAAAATATTCATGTTATGTGTGAGAATGTAATATTTATGTACTTAATAAAATACTTGAATATGATTTCATCGACAATTATTTATAGTGCAAATCGGTGAATTCCTTAAATATTGCAGTTGAAAAAATTATTTTCCCGGATATTGCATTCTCCTTTTTTATTTTCCAAACTATTGCCTTTACAACATTGAAAGGTAAAGTCGGATTAAATACATGTTGACTTTATTGTTTATAATTTTATATTAAAAATTATAAAAGTCGGTAAGAATAGAAGTCGACTTCACTATTCACACCAATATGCAGCAATTAAAAAGGTGAAGTCGGTAGGAATAAAAATCAACTTATGCATTTTTTTAATAAAAAAAGTCCTGAACAGTGCAATAAATTGAAAAATAAAAAAGGTGAGTACAATAGATCCAAAAATGTTGGGCGAGTCTAGGGTGCGGTTAAAAGACGACAAGTTTTAAAACTTGTCCAATAACTTAAAATGTTAGACTTTTAGATAATATTTTATGTTGGTTTTTTGTGATATTTTTTTACACGTTTCGATACTTGCTTTTTTATAACATTTTAGAATTTTGGACAAAGTATCGAAATTTGTAAAAATCACGAAAAAAACAAAAAAAATCAACCTAAAGTTTCATCTAAAAATTTAACATTTTAGGTTCATAAACAAGTTTCGAAATTTGCGCCTTTTAACCACATCCTAAACCTTGTTAGACTCGCGCAAGAATGTTTTTCATGTACAATATCTTAAAAATTTAGCCGTTCAAATCAAATCTGATATTAGAAATATGTTTTTCCAATATTGAAATTGTGACTTATTTGTAGAAAAAAAATACTTTGGACATGAAATTTAGGACAAAACCCTGTTGGGTTAGTAGACTCATGTTATTATTGTCTAATAGGTCGGCATCATGTTCTCAACGTTATTGAAATGTAAAACCAATAGCGTACGAAAACGGGGTGTTAAAGTACTTGATTAAACATCGAAAGAAACAGTTGATTAATTGGATTGGAATTGCAACTGCCCGGGGAGATGAATTTGAAACATTTGGAGTCACCTCCTCCTATTGTTGGTCTTCTATTTCTCCCTATAATCAAAACATGATAATACTTGTCATTAACACAAAATACTGTACCCATGTGATCTAATATTACAAACCACTCTCTCCATTGTCCAACAACACACTATCAATATCATTCTAAAACAAACATATTTAGTTAGTTTGGCCAAACTGCTGATCCTTATTCGGTTCTTTTATATTTTTTAAGCCATAAATTTTAAACTCACTATGACACCTCTTTTATTCCGTAGAGTCTTCCTTTCTTCTCCCTCTAAATAGGATTAGATAGGGGCAAAACTAAAAAATTATAAAGAGGGGCTATTATAAAATTAAAATTTTGAGGGGACATAATAAGATTTTAAAAAGAATGAACGGATTATTGAACTAATTTTACCTTTTTTAAAAAAAAATTATTTTATTACTATGAAAAAAAAGTTGACATGGCCCACGCCCCCAAAATGCTCTCCATATTGCGCCATTGGGATTAAGATTTGTCAAAGAAAGGCTTAAGAGCTATTTTTGCCTCTGTAGTCTCAATTTATCAATTTCGCTCATATGATATTTTCGCATCAATTTGACATTTGAAGTAGTTGAAGTTTATTATCGTTTGCCCCTTGACCAACACTCTACCCTAATTTTTAAATCTCAAACCCTAAATCATAAATTCTAATAAAAAGTTATCAATCTAAAATGATTATGAAACATAAAAGTATTTGTATAAATTTTAATTAATAAAGTCAAGAGGCAAACAGTGATGCAATTTGACTATTTCAGGAGTCAAATTAATGTGAAAATATTATATGAGCGAAATTCATAAATTAGGACTATTTTAGGGGCAAAAGTAGCGATTAAGCCTAAAAGAAAATATCATTCTTAGCTAGGCTTTACATACAAATAAATAAAGGGTTACATTTTGGTACACAAGCTGTGTAAAAAAACATTACACGCCCCTTCTTTAAATTTTAAACTATTAATTTTAAAATCCTAAATCATTAAACTCTAAGTCTAAATCTAACAAATTCGTATAAATTAAAGTTTACACAATTTGCGTAGCAAAGTTTTTGGGGCACCTCTCTTTTAAAAGGAAATGTTTTGATCCACTTTTTAGTCGAGAATAAATGAATTGGGAAAAATTCATTTTAGTTATGATTGATATTATTTTTCTGGTTTGATTTTGGACAACGCCTCTTTTTTTATAAAAAGAATGGATTTAAATTATTTTAATTATATTATGTATAAAAATCCTTTAAAAATAAATTGAAATTAAAATACTGTGCATTGGTGATGAAGTTTTTTCTTTCCAAACAACCTTAATTTATAATTGGAAAAAAATTTAATACACAGGCCGTGTAAACTTTAGTTTACACGTGCCTTTTAGTTTTAGGGGTTAGGGTTTTAGTATAGGGTTTAAGTTTAGGGATTTAGGTTGTAGGGTTTAGAATTTAAGATTTAGGGTTTGCAGTACAAGGTTTAGTTTTTTAGGGTTAGGATTAAGAATTTAGGATTTGAGTTTTTATAGTATAAATACACAGGCTTGTGTAAAATTAACCTGTGTATCAAAATTTTACCCTTTATAATTATAGATTTAAATAACGGTAAAACTTTGATACACAGGCTGTGTAAAATTATTTTACACAAGCCTGTGTATTTACACTATAAAAACTCAAATCCTAAATTTCTAACCCTAACCCTAAAAAACTAAACCCCGCACTCTAAACCCTAAATTCTAAACACTAACCTTAAATTCTAAACCCTACAACCTAAACCCCTAAACTAAAACTCATACCCCTAAAACTAAAAGGCACGTATAAACTAAAGTTTATACGGCATGTGTATCAAAGTTTTTTCCTTTAAATAATATCCAAATAAATAATTAAAGATATATGCCGATGAACTAAGTCAACTGTTAATATACCAAACGAGAATATTTTACATTTTAAATCATTAAACTTAACATTCACTTTCATTTACATCACGAACCTTTAATTTCATTAAATTATATCATTCAACTTTTATTATTTATAAATTAAGTCACTTATATTGAAGTCGTTAAATAATTATAATAAAAAAATTTAAAATTGATACTTTTATTTAACATATTTTCACATATCATCAATAAATAATGTTCAATTTGTAATTTAAATATTTTTTGTTAGGAGTTATAGGAAATTTAGTTATTTTTCCTTTGAATTTATTTAAATGATTTTTTAAAGAAAATTCTTAAAAAAATATATTAAATTTATCAATTAAACATTATTTGATGATGCTATGTGAAAATTATGTTAAATAACAGTGTCAATTTCAGTTTTTTATTTAAATTATTTAATAGTTTCAATATAAGTGATTTTGTTTATAAATAATAAAAGTTAAATGATGTAATCTGATTAAATTAAAGGTTTGTGATATAAATAAAAATAAACATTAAATTTAATAATCTAAAATGTAATTACCTACCAAATGATAATCTTTATAAAAATGTCACACATAATTGAAGGTTTAAGTCACTATTATATTTATATCGAAGACATAAAATGGAAAATGAATTATTTATATTAGTGAACAATGTCACATATAATTGATGGCTTTAAGTCACTATTATATTTATATCAAATACCTAAAATGGAAAATTAATTGTTTATATAGTAAACAATGTGACATGTAATTGATGGTTTTAGTAATTAATGTATAATATAATATAATATAATTAATCAAAGACATGAATTGGAAAAAGAAATCTTTGAGAACACCAAAGTTGAAAAGTTGAGAGGTCTCTGGACTTTACAGTAAACACAAAGTCAAACTGGATTCATGAAAAGCATATAAAAACATCTGTGTTGGTCAAAATCTATGGGTATTGAATATTATTAGCTATGTTTGATGTCACCCATTTTAAAAGCAAAAAAAAAATTGATACATACGTCGTGTAAACTTTGCCTTTTAGTTTTAGAAGTTAGGGTTTTAATTTAAGGTTTAGGAGTTTAATTTGTAGAATTTAGAATTTAATGTTAGTGTTTAGAATTTAGTGTATAGGTTTAAAGTTTAGAGTTTAATTTTTAGGGTTAGGGTTAGAAATTTAAGATTTTGATTTTTATAATGTAAATACACAGGCATGTGTAAAATTAATTTTACATAAACTGTATATCAAAGTTTTATCCTTTTAAAAATCGGCAAGAAACATGGTATTGAAATTGGAAGATATAGTATCGAGGTTTGCCTTCCCCCAACTGTTTTGTCATTTTTTATTTTTTTACCATTCTCAGAGTTTTATAATGATTATTTTTTATCGTTATATATTTGACCTTTGTAAACGAGACTTTCAATAAAAAATTTGTGTATACATAAAATTTTAGATTCAAAACATCCTTAAATAATATCAAATTACTTATTATTTTGATCAATTTCGGTTAATCCTACCATCTTTCATTATTAAGCTTTTGCCACATGTATTTAACACCATCAACTCTCACTTTCTCTAACCCCACCGTCTCAATTATGTAACTCATTCAATTTGTCAATTCGTTTTTTTATTACAAAACCTCGTGGATTATAAAAATAAAAAATATAATAAAATTATAAGTAGAGTCTATAAATTTAAATTTAAATTAGATTAATTATGTCAATCGGTTATTTTTCTAAAATTATTAAAGTACATAAACTAGTCCCTAAAGTATAAAAGACAATCATATAAGAAACTAGAAAAAAGTTATCAAAAACTTATAAAATTAATAGATAGGCAAACACCATTTGTTGTGAATGAATGATGGTAAACATTATTGTCGTGGACAAAGAATGATTAATACCATCAACACTAATCAAAAAATACATATAATAATAATAACATGCTGATAGAACTGGCTTTATCACAATTTAACAACGAATTATTTTTAGTAATTGTAAGAGCCTATCAATACAAGATAACCAATTCGAGAGTCTAAATTAAGGGTAAATCAACATAATAATAAAACAATCATCAGTCAAAAAGACAACATCAAAATTTAACCCTAAAAAGGAAAATATGTTATACAAGTAAAATTATCTATCTTGAAAAGGAAAAAAAAAAATACGTTACAAGGAGAGAGTTCTGTGTCACAAAAGTATAAAAGCATGCTACGAAATAAATGTAAACTATCTTATCATTTATATTTTGTAACATATTTAGAGATGTTATGTTATGTCATAACTCTCATGTAAGTGGGTTCAATTAATAAATCATTTTATGATGACTAGTTCGTTGTAGACCCCCTCGGGTGCATGGAATGGAATTTGATTGTATTTGTTTCTAGCAAAGCATTCAAGTAATTGAAAAAGATATTGAAAGGGGATAAGATTTGTAATTTTATTCTAAGAAGATTTATGATATCAATATTTATAAAATAAGTATCGATACTTGTAAAAAAACTCAAAAAATTAATTAAAAATATTATTAAAAAAATTAATATTTTTAATTTAAAGGCAAATTTCAAAACTTATATTTTTTAGCTGTACTCTAAAAATGTCGTCCCCAAACCTACGTATTATCATTTGATTCTCTTATGTAAAACAAATAAATAAAAATATTTTCTTTTTAATTAATTAAAAAATATTTATATTTTATATATATCTTAAAAACCTCTCTCTCTTTTCTCTTCTATATATAGTAAGGCAAAACCCAAAGTCATTTGTTCGTTTTCCCCCTTGTATACAAATCTGTTTCAAACTCAAAAACCATCCATTTTCATCACCAAAAATATTCAATCTTGCTTATCTGCTCTCTTCTTTTTTCCATCTTCCTTAGTTACATCGAAAAGAGCCCAACAGAGAAACCAGAAAAGGAGAGCAAAACAATGGTGATATTATCAAAACCAGCAATTGAACAGTTCTCTTACATCAGAAACAAGCAGCCGGCCGCCGCATTGTTCCTTCCTCTTATCCCTATTGTTGACCTCTCGAAACCGGATTCCAAACGCCAGATAATCAAAGCCTGTGAGGAATTCGGATTCTTCAAGGTCATCAACCATGGGGTTCCCATGGAATTCATTTCCAGGCTTGAATCTGAAGCAACCAAGTTCTTCTCTTTACCGCTTTCTGAGAAGGAGAAAACAGGGCAGCCCAAACCTTATGGATATGGGAATAAAAGGATCGGTCCCAATGGAGATGTTGGTTGGGTCGAATATCTCCTCCTCATGACCAACCAAGACCCCAACATCTCTACTGAAAACCCAGAAATGTTCAGGTACTTTCTTAAGTTCTTTCTCTTACCAGAGACAGAGACAGGGTATCTGTTGTGTTTTGTTTATGGTTTTTGAAACTGTGTTCTGTGTCTGTTTTGTTGTTGTTTTATCCAGGGTTGCTTTGAATCATTACATGGCGGCGGTGAAGGAAATGGCGTGCGAGATACTGGAAATGGTGGCGGATGGGCTGAAGATTCAACCGAGGAATGCGTTGAGTAAGCTGATGATGGATGAACAGAGCGACTCTGTTTTCAGACTAAACCATTACCCTCCATGCCCAGATGTTCTTCAATCTCTGAACAGCAATGTGATTGGATTCGGCGAACACACTGACCCACAAATCATCTCGGTTCTAAGATCCAACAACACTTCCGGCCTTCAAATCTCTCTTAAAGACGGCTCCTGGATTTCAGTCCCACCCGACCACCACTCGTTTTTCATCAACGTCGGCGATTCCTTACAGGTAAGAAAAAAATAAACACTTTCTCTCAATCCAAACACATGAAAACAAGCAAAACCCACCCATAAATTCCCAATCCAAAACCAAAACAACTCTGGGTCATCTTCAAAATGTGAGCTTGAAGCAGTTATCTAATGGAGGTTGGTGTTTTTTTTTTTTTTCAGGTAATGACCAATGGAAGGTTCAAAAGTGTGAAGCACAGGGTGGTGGCGAACAGTGTGAAATCACGGCTGTCGATGATTTATTTCTGTGGACCGCCGTTGAGTGAGAAAATAGCGCCGTTGCCATCTCTGATGAGAGGCGATCAGCAAAGCTTGTACAAAGAATTTACATGGTTTGAGTACAAAAGATCTGCTTACAATTCTAGATTGGCAGATAACAGGCTCACGCACTTTGAGAAAATAGCTGCCTCATAATCTTTAGTTATGTCACATCTAAACTGTAATTTTTAGTTTTTAGTTTTTTTTTTTCTGGCTTGGTTTCTACTGAATGTAACTATCTTTCTTGTTAATATAGTACAGTTTTCATTCCCGTCTTTATCATCAACTACTTTCATAAATATAGCAAACTAACAAGGTGACGGATCGTTGTGAGTTGGTTTAATTGATTATTAATTTAGTTGATTTCCGGAAGTCGACAAAGATAAGGTAGGTAATACTCAAATCGATGTACACTTAATTTTGGTGGATATGTTTATAATTTTTTTTACATACACAAGACTTGAAATTTAATATATGTTTAATTGATACTAAGCTACAAACTATTTTGACTAATTCTAGTTTGTTTATCTTTAATTTTTTAAATTATCGAGTTTTAAGTTAAAGAAAATAGTGAAACCAATTGGTCTAATGAGATAAGGCAACAAATTCTCTAAGTAATATCAAAATTTTGAATCTTGACATTATAAATAAAATAAACCGAATTAAGAAGATTGCTTCCATAATGTACCTCTGCAATACCTAATTAAAGTTAACAAATTATTAGATACTCACAATTAGGCCAATAAAAAATGATGAAATTGTCTTTGTTAAAATTAGATACTCAGAAATTACGTTCACTTATATATTATTACAGTGTCGAAACTTAACATAATTTATCGAATGAATCAATTAAAAATATTTAAATTTAAGAGGCCAACAGTATAATTATGTGTTTTTAAGAGACTTAAATATAATTTTACCATCCCATCAGCTTAAATTTTTTTAATTCTTAAAAATTTTAAGAGGTCATGACTCTATCAGTCCTAACTAGGTATCAATCCTCTATTTTAACAATAAAAGTACTAACTGATCTAAAATTCAACTAACTACATTTTATAAGATTTTGACCAGAGACGGAACTACGTAGGGTGAGGCTCAAAGAAATTTATTTCACCTTTGTATTTTTATTTAAATTTTTTTAAAATTTTATTTATTTATGGATTTGTCCTCCACTTTCAAACATTTATAGCTTATCTCCCAACTCAAATTCTGACTCCGTTTCTGATTTTGACACAGTGTATAAATTATCTATAATATTTACTCCTCGAGTTTCTAATATAAAAGGTTGATTTCTTGTACATTTATGGAATAGAAAATGTTATAAATTAATTATAAAATTATCTATTAAACTATAATACAGTCTATAAATAATAAATTATTTAAGGTAGTTGACAATTATAAAAATTAATTGAAATACCGGCGATCAATGTGTATAAATAATAAAATACAAATTCATCAAACCATACATACATATAAAAAAAACGTAGTAGCTTATATGAGGAATATTCTTGCACCTACTTTAAACTACAATTGGGTTAAAAATAATACAACGGAACTATTATTTTATACACCGTCAATTTGTAAGGAGAATAAATTATACGACCTGACCTGGCATAAAAACATGTCGATTTGTCGAGAAATAACTTTGTATTGATAGCAGACATTATTATTAAAATATTCAAACTTTACGTGCAAATTATTCCTCCAGTTCCCAAATTCAAAATGGTCTTACCTGCTAAAGTCAAGGATTTATTAAGAGAAAACAACACTCATTTAACTATTAAAATAATATCCAATGTCACCAACGGGATTAATCTAAGTGGTAAATAATTTAATATTATTTAAATATATATCGAGTTCGAAGTGTTGTGTATGTAAAAAAAATTTATTAGGAGACTCACCCACAAAAATTAGATGTACGACGCAGATAAATTTGAATTAATCAATGCAAAGCTCTGAAAAACCGACATAACAACAAAAAAATACCCACTAAAATTAAGTGTGCGATGCTATAAATCCAGATTAATAATAATAATAATAATAGCTGGAGTCGACGTACAGTTGTAATGGTGCAATTGTTGGTGAAAATACTTGTTAGGTGAAATTGTACCAATTTAGTTCATTTATTTTTAAAATCGGTTCGGAATAATCTATCAACTATTAAATGGAATATTTTAGTCTTTATACTAGAAAGAATAAAAAGCCATTTAACGATTATTGTTTAAAATAAAAATACTTTTTTCTACAAACATAATATTTCACTTTGTTGAACCATAAAGTTATGGAAATATAATTCTTTCAAACAGTATTGAAAATGTCTAAACTAATCCATTATTCGATTCTTTTTAGTAGTATAAGAACTAAAATGTAAGAGAATGACCAATCTAATCCATTTAATTGTAATGATACTAAATTGATACCATTTTTCTATAGTATAGTAGACATGTTCAAGGGTCGAGTTATCCATTCAAATTCAAAGGTCCGTTCGAATGTGAGAGGATCTCAACTAAAATATTAGGATCCAAAATTGGGTTTGGGCGAAAAATAGGTTTGTTTAAATATGGGACGAATTCATGTTCCAATATTCAAGGACTGAGCTTAACTCAACTTGTTTTCTTTGTTTACAATATATTTATTATTATATTTTAATATATTATATAAGGATAAGATCTATTTATACAGTGTAAAAAGTTTTATATGTTTTTTTGGATTATTGGATGGATGAAACAACTTGGCTTGGGTTTAACAGTAGAATATGTGAAGATTATCACTTAAGGAAAAAAGTAAGGAGTTAATCTCAGTTATCCATTTTCCCCGTCCAATGATCCAAAAAACGTATAAAATTAAAGATTTTATACTGTAAGTGGATCTTAACCATATTATATAATATACAGGCTAAATGATCAAATTTGCCCTTATAGTAATTCAAAATCAGCAATGTTGCCCCTAATACTTTTTTGGTAATTTTTCCTCAAAGCCAGTCAATTACAACAATGTTGCCCTTTGATCGATGTTGACCGTTAAAGTGATGACGTGACAGTTAACAGTAAACTCATTCATGCAATTTTACCCTCGAAGTCATTCAATTGCAGCAATTTTGCTATCGGTTTATTTAAAAATCAAAATATTCTTCATTTTTTAAAAAAAATTCATAAACTTAATAAAATAAATAAGATATTTAAGAATTATTGAAAATAAAAATTAATATAAAAAATTTAAATTTATTAGGAATTATAAAATGATAAAATATAAATATAAAAATTATAAAGTATTAAAAATGAAACAATTTCAGTGAATGATAAAACATAAATATAAAGTTATAAATATTCAAAAAATCAAAAAATTTATAAAAGGGTAAAACTTTGATACACAGACTGTGTAAAATTAATTTTACACAAGCTTGTGTATTTACACTATAAAAACCAAATTTTAAATTACTAACCCTAAAAAGCTAAACTCTACACTCTAAACCCTAAATTATAAATAACAACCTTAAATTCTAAACCATATAACCTAAACCCTACAACCTTAAACCCTAAACTAAAACCCTAACCCCTAAAACTAAAAGGCACGTATAAATTAAAGTTTACACGGACCGTGTATCAAAGTTTTTTCCTTTATAAAAACCATTAAAAAAGTCTTCGACTGTTTATTATTAAAAAATCTTTGATTGTTTTTAGTTATGTTAAGTCAACTAAATTCAAAATATTTATAAAAACCATTATAAAAGTCTTCGACTGTTTCTGGTTATACAAAGCCAACTAATATTCATTAAACATATTTTCAATAGAATCATCCTTCCATTTGAATAGTAATAAAACTTATCAAAATATTAATGAGCATCAGTTTGATGTAGAAAAGCGAAAGAAAATTTGATAAAATTATTTCATATTTTAAACTTTTAAATTTTTATATTTTATCATTTTATAATTCCTAATATATTTTAATTTTTATATTATTTTTATTTTTAATAATTTTTTAAATAGCTTATTTATTTTTATTAAGTTTATAGATTTTTTTAAATGAAGAATATTTTCATTTTTAAATAAACCGAGGGTAAAATTGCTGCTATTGAATGACTTTGAGGGTAAAATTGCATGAATGACTTCATCGTTAACTGTCACATCACCAGCCGTTAAAATCTAACCGAGAGGCTAACGTGGCAGTTAATAGAAACTTGTATAATTACACATTTAGTCCCCGTAATTTTCACATTTAATCAATTTAGTCCTAGTTTCAATTTAATAAAATAAGTTAATTATTTAATTAGGTGGTGACACGTGTCACCACCTTATTGGAGGACTTTGTCTATTTTTATTTAATTAAATTAATTTATTGTCCTCCTCCAATCAGGTGGTGACGTGTAGTTGGGGGAAAGCCTCTGCCATTAGGCTAGGCACATATTTATGACATAAAACACAAATTTTAATATATGAGTTATATGATTGTTAATGCCATGAAAAAAAGAATTAAATGTGATTTTAGGGGATTCGAACATGACACACTTATGATGCATAAAAACATATAACCCTAAAAATTTATAAACCCTAAAAATTTTATAGACCCTAAAACCTTAAAAATTTTATGAACCATAAACCCTAAAAATTTATAAACCATAAATCCTAAAAACTATAGTTAGTGCATGATTTAAAAAATCTCTAAACCCTAAACCCTAAAAATATAGTTAGTGCACGATTTAAAAAATTTATAAACCCTAAAAATCTAAAACCCTAAAGACTATACACTCTAGAACCTAAAAATTTTATAAACCCTAAACCCTAAAAATATGTAAATTCTAAACCCTAAAAATTATAGTTAATGCATGATTTAAAAAATCTATAAACTTTAAACCCTAAAAATTATAGTTAGTACATGATTTAAAAAATTTATAAACCTTAAACCCTAAAAATTTATAAACCATAAACCCTAAAACCTAAAAAAATTTTATAAACCCTAAAACTCAAACCCTAAAAATTATAAACTCTAAACCCTAAAAATTATAAAGATGATTTAACTTTTTAATACCTAAACCATATACCCTAAAATTATAGTTTAGTGCATGATTTAAAAAAACTCTAAACCCTAAATATTAAACCTTAAAAATTATAGTTAGTGCATGATTTAAAATATAAAACCCTAAACCAAAAAAATTTTATATACCCTAAATCAAAAACCCTATTAAATCATAGTTAGTCTACAGCTGGTTTATGATTTTTAAAATTAATAATTTTTATGGTTTATAAAATTTTAGGGTTTAGGGTTTATAAAAACTAAATCATGCAATAACTATATTTTTGATGGTTTAGGGTCTAAGATTTTTTAAATCATGACCAACTATAGTTTTTAGAATTTAAAAACAAATGAAAATTATTTTAGGTTTTAATCTATAAAATTTTTAGGTTTAGGGTTTATAAAAAAAAATAGATAAGATGTTTTTATGGATGAAGAAGAAATATAGGAGAGAAAGCCCCTAAAATCACATTTAATTCTTTTTCCGAGAGATTAACAATCATATAACTCAACCATTAAATTTTGTGTTTCATGTTTCCGTATGTCTTCTTCCCTGACCCAAATGGCCAGTCCCCTTTCCCCACACTCAAGGGATTGTATTTGATTCTCCCCAACTACATTTGTTGTAATGCTTTTAATTTTTTTCTCAAATAAAATTGTGAAATTTGTCAAATTTGATTAGAGGAGGAAAATAAATTAATTTAATTAAATAAAAATAGATAAAGTCCTCCACATGTCACCACCTAATTGAATAATTAATTTATTTTATTAAATTAAAACTAGGACTAAATTGATTAAATATAAAAAAGGAGGTGAGGACTAAATGTGTAATTATACACAATTTTGTTAATTCACCTCTAAACGTCAGAGTCCTTTCCGTTAGGTTTTAACGGCTGGTGGCTATATTGGAACCATATCAAAAGATGAGTGGTCATTTTGACAAAATTGAAAGATCGTTATAGCATTTTGACATTGTCTCCAACCCCAAAGATCGACTCAAGCCTAGTGATTTACCTAATATTTTAATGAATTCCTTTCATATTTTTAATATTTATTATTATATTTTCGTTAAAAATATATATGTACCATATTCGATTTAATATAACATCGCCCTTTATATTTGTTTCTGTACAAATTCTTTTCTCAATATCATTCTGATTTCAATTATCTTCATGTACTATTACCTGTCTGTTTTACTCATTATTTTAATTATATATATTTTTGTTACAAACAATTATTTAAAACAATCGAAATGTGCCACGTATCATGAAAGATAAAATTCTTTAGATAATAATTTTTTTTAAAAAAAATCTATAAAAACTTAAAATTTTCAATTTGATAGGCTTTCTCAATTCTTTAAAAATAGAATAAATAGTTGGTCCCTAGCTATATAGAGTCATTGGGAAAGGGAGTATGATTTGTGTCGGCCAAGAAAAGGGTTTGATGTTGGAGCATTAAAATGAGTAGAATAGTGATTGGTGTTAAAGTCTTGTGGTGGTTTTCCTTCACGTGTAACCATACCCCTACCCTTGTGCATTGATTGCATGCTTTTATTTTAATATACTGATATGATTATATGATAATATTTGTTTATATATTTTTTTATATTTTTAATAAGATATATACACCTTACACACATAAATATTTGAATCCGAATCTTTTTAGTATGAAAACTATTATTTTTTCACTAAAAACTACTTATTGGGTTCGTATTTATGGTATGCTATATAATATGTATACACAAACATTCAAATTACATTAAATAAATAAGTTATATATAGAGGAAGTTAGAAGGGGTAGTCTAACCAATAGGCTTGTAAATGAACCGGACGAACACGAACGAGAGCATATTCATGTTCGTTCGTTTAACTTTAACCAAACAAATGAACGAATACGAACATAAACGAACACAAAATTTTTTGTTCATGTTCGTTCATTAAGGAATGTAGCTTGTTCGTGTTCGCTCATGTTCGTTCGTTTAAATGATAAGCGAACACAAACGAACATATATAATGTGTTAAATATTTAATATGTTGGGTTAGTTCGATTAATTCAGTTAATTAACCGATTTTAAACCGAATTAATCGATAATTGAAATTTGAAAAAACTCTTAATTATTAGCCAAAACTTAAAATTATCTAATAGATTAACCAATTTTGTTTTGGTTCGGTTGGTTAGTTCGGTTTAACTAAACAATGAACACCCCTAGGCATATGTGAATAAATTTAAATGAACATAAACGAACGAACATAAACGAACGGATTACCGAACGTCCACAAACATAAATGAACGAACAAGCTCTTTGTTCGTGTTCGTCCATTTAATTAAACGAACAAAAATTTTATTTATATTCGTTCGTTTAATAAATAAACGAATATAAACAAGCTTTCCGTGGAACGTTCACTAAACGTTCGGTTCATTTACAGCCCTACCAACAAGACAGTAGGCCGTTTTAGGCTGTATTTTTTTCATGAAAAACATACACTAATAAATAGTGGGGGTTGCAATTAATTGAACAACTTCTTATATACACATACATATCATCACGTGCATGTCCTCTCCATCCACATGCCAATCATTCATTGACCTGCATTCTCATTTCATTTTTTTAATTTTCTATAATATATTTTTAAAAGAAATTGATCACGAATATCTTTGATATTTCTTTTGTAACAAAAATATCAACCCAAAATAAATACACTTTGTTGCTCTTTTTCTTTTACAAAATAAAATAAATAATTGTTCAAAATAAAATAAAATCGTTACTGTTTGATAAACTTGATTGGAATATCATCTAAAATAATGTTATTAGTTTAATTAATGTTGTTATTGTTACAAAAACATGTTTTTATTTTTAGTGGTCATATTTGATAACTACCAGATAATTAATTGCTAATAACAATCAATTGTATAAAAATATAATAAAATTAATTGATAAATAATAGTCGTTTGTTTATTTGAACAAATAAAATTACGTATAAGGTCATAATTATATCAAATACTTGTTTTGTTAATATAACATTGTTGTGCATATTTGAAATATGTATATATTAATTTATTATTTATAGAATTATCTCTTTAATAGAATTTTATTAGTTATTAAATATAAATGACTTTTGAAATATATGTATTAATTTAATTTATTTTAAGAAAAATAATTATTTAAATTATATATAGGAGAATATGTCTTACTTTAAAATGCATATATGAATCACTTAAATTTAAGTTATTTGAATAGTCATCATTATACTTGTAAAGGAATAAAATGTCTTTACAACTTTTATATACAATCGTCTAAACCTAAAAACTCGTACCAGTTTTTTCAATCTGAGAGGAATGTGAGGGACATATCGTTTTGGTCGGATCGGTATAGACATGAAAGGAGCTTGTAGCTTTTGTGTGTAGGAAGTATTGAAGCTCAGCTGATCCCTGTTTATTGTTTGTTTTTTTACTTGTGTGCATCAAACAGTGCATAGACCACATGATAATGTGTATATTCTGCAATTTCACTGTAATTCTCTGTTTTGTTGTAAATACTTCAAATTTAGAAAGAACACAGAACAATGAACAAATGATAGAAATTTGCAGAGATTTTAGTTCCATTCATGAAACTATAAACAATTAAGGTCCTATTTTAGTTCCTAGCTATGTGTATTTCTGATAGAAAATTGCAGAGAATTTACTTTCCTTGGGGTCATTTTTCCTTCTTGTAAGCTATTGATGCTGTAAGTCGCATTAACCGCGACATTTTCAAGCAGATGCCATATCTTAATTTAAAGAAAAGAATATACAGTGAAGGCAGAAGTAGCCATGATCATCATCATTACAAAAGTTTTAACTCATTCAAACAGAAATATTGTGCTTCAAAGAAAAAAAAAGCATGCATTCATCATTAGTTCATGCAATATTGGATTGCAGACTTTGATACTCTGAGCCATGCATCTATAGCCTTGGGGCGGGAAGACCGTGAGGACTGTCCCAGTCCGTCACAATGTGCTGGCGGGTGATTTCTTTGAGGGAACGGCAACCACTCAGCGCCATGGTTAGTTCAAACTCTTCACGCAGCATCGACAGTACTTTCCTTACACCGGCTTCCCCCTCAGCAGCCAATGAGAACACCACTGGTCGTCCAATCTGAGATTAATGCCATTACAGAACAAGTCTTTACTCTGAATTTGTGCCATTTAGTATAAACGTAGACAACTATTGTGCCAAAATGCAATGTGTAATGCCTTTCCATGAGGCAGTCTTGATACTTACAAATATACCAGAGGCTCCTAGTGCTAAAGCTTTGAAAACGTCAGTTCCGCGCCTAACACCACCATCCAAGAAGACCGGTACACGGCCTTGTGCAGCCTTCACAACCTGGAATTGAAGAATTTGTCAAGCATGTTGTTTCGGTAATGTCGTCTCATGTTAGAAGAAATCTGAAAGCATTGGCATACCTCTTCCAGGGCCATGATAGTGGCAGGAACGTAATCAAGCTGGCGAGCTCCGTGGTTGGAGACAATGATACCAGCTGCTCCAGCCTGTACCGCTATCCTCGCTGCAAGAAAAGCATAGGTAGTTTAAAAATCAGCATACATTATCGAAATGACCCGAGAAGAAGAGAAGTTCAACTTTTCTTACCATCTTCAGCAGTGAGTACACCCTTCACAAGAATTGGCAAGCTGGTAATTGTCTGAAGCCATTTCACATCCTATACACAGCAAAAAGAGATTATTCAGTGCACTGTTAACTGAAAGAATCTTTAGACATAGCCAAACCATAATAGGCTCATGGTTTAAGTTCAAATATCTGCAACAGCATCTGCAATTAGAGTGCCATTAATACTACAATGGATTGAAGAAATTAAGCTAAATTTCTTGAGTGAATTATAGATAAATTATGTTATGTAAATTAGCCATAACAACTCATCATTCAAAAGCCTCAGACGAATTTTGCTTATAAAAACACCATCTCTAGACACCATGAGTTTTTTTTAGCATACTTTAGTCTACATTCCCTTAAACATGATCCTTATAAATGAGAAATCTCAAGCATGGTTTCTATTCAAAACATTGAATATGGATTATAGATCAACCAAAAACTCTTCTGATGGACTCATGCATATACATATATATACCTTCCAGCTGAGGGTACGATCAATTTGTCCAGCAACATATGATGCAAGTCCCGAGTCATTAGCCTGCATGGCTCAGATGAACAAATTAAATATTAGATGAATTCGTAATTGAAAGATTATATTGTTGTTTACTAAGTTGATAACAGAACAATTAAAAAGGACTACTCACTTTGTCCATCTTGCCAAGGTCTAAACCTTCAAAGTTCTTCAATGTCAAAAATGGGGGTAGAGTAAACCTGTAAGAGTATTGAAATTGATGAATTCTGGTGTGCAACTTGACTTTCATACATACAGAATCAAACATCTAACTTGAACTAATTGTTATGATAAAAAAAAAAAGGGAACTAATTGTGAGTTGTGACAAGATATTTGAAGAATGCTTCCAGGGACATTGAGACTCGAAGGGAGATAATCCTACCTGTTCTTGATGTCGGCTTCTCTGCGGCCGAGCCTCGGAGTATCAACTGTAAGAGCAATCGCTTTGAAACCGGCCCTTTCAGCTCTTCTCACGAGCTGTGCAACGACATTCCTGTCCCTGTATACCTGAAGGTTGGACACAAGAGATCAGTTATCACATAATGCCTAAAAAACTTATGCCCACGAATGAATCTTTAGATTATACAATTGGTTTTTAAGGAACATCATTTCAAACTTACATAGAGTTGGAAAAACCTGATGCCTGGTCCTGTTGAAGCAACCTCCTCAACACTAGAAGTGGCCCATGAGGATAATGTCTGAAATGATCATTTAAATAAAATACCTTATTTTTTTAGTCAAATATGTATAAAACATTGATGACATGGAAGTTCATGCTTCCTATGAACAAATGTATTTATAGGGTTAATGGATAAATATTCAAATGGAAAATTGGAGTTTGAAGCCAAACCATAATTGTTCCAGCTGCTGATGCAGCCCTAGCCGTTGCATACTCCCCTGTCAAAAATGGAAGGATCTTGTCATTAGAATATCAATCAAATTGCTTTACTTGAAATTATGAAGGTTCCTATTAAATTATGTTTAATGATAAATAAATAAATAAAAACTGATCAGATATGCACATGATCTGTTGATCCAATTTCAACTCTTCCTGTAAATGCACTTGATATCTTGAGGAGGTGGCATCTTCTTGAATTGATAGTCTCATCCAAGTATTTGGTTGTATTTACAATAAATGAGGATAGTCCTTTAAAGTTCCATACCTTCAGGGTGAGCCATTTTCTGCATGGCTGTAGGAGCAAGCATGATAGGCATTGATATCTTGAAACCCAAAACAGTGGTAGTCATATCTATCTTGCTTACATCGATGAGAATCCGAGGACGAAACCTAAGCATTGCAGAGAAAAAGATTTCATGAAATGGACATCTAAACATTTAAACAGGCAGGAACAAAAATCTAAAGATCTTTTGCTATAAAAGATGGAGAGATAGCTCACAGGATCCTTGAGAAAGCATTTCTGTTCTCCTGCAATGTCCACTCGTCCTCAGCACCAGATGCGTAGTAGTCATACACCATCTTTGGCAACTTTTGCTTTGCAATTGCCTGGTACTCGGTCACATTGGTTATCTCCATCTTTGCTCTTAAATTTTAGTCTTCTGCCTGCATTTTTTCTCCACTGGTTAGCATTTTGGGGACAAAGCCAATATAATACAAGACAGACGATTTACTCATGAGAGCAACAATCCAAACAGATGGTGGCTGAAAGCTAGAAGTCTAGAACTATGTTTTCTAGATATTTTAGACATGCATCCAGGTAAGTAAATGAATGTTCATTTTGACCTTTGAAATTGAGATTTTAGAGTTGACAGCATATAAGGAAAACATGCAAACTCTCGTAATCTCATATCTAAAGTACCTGAATAATTCAGGGAAGTACTCAGGATTTTATGTTGGTTGCGAACTATTAAGAAGCTATATTAGAAATGCAATGGTGTAAAATTACAAAATTTTAGGGGTGTAAAATCAGACCATCAATAGAAAATACAAAGTAAATATCTAAACTATATAAGAATTTGAAATTTTTAGGAGTGCGACAGTGCGACTGTCCCCCTCAGCACCCCTGCCTATATTTACAAAGTCTTATTATCTATACAACCACATGACTTAGGTAAGATGATAAGAGTCTCTCCTATCTTAATTAGAAGTTGAGGTTTGATCCTCACCCTAGGTATGGAGCAGGGGAATAGCTTTAAAACTTACAGCTAACATCTACCCAGTATGCTGGACAAACAGAACGTGAAAGATTCCCTTGCACTAGTTTACTTTTATATGTAACAAGCAGCGCTTTTCTACTACTATGCCTTAAAATAAGGTAATTTATGTTTAGTTTGTTTCCCGGGAAACTAAGAACAAAGTTAAGTCTGGTTTCTTTGTATCAGGCCTTAAATAAGGTAATTATGTTTAGTCTGTATCATCACACAAGCAGGAAGTGAGGGGAAACATAAAAGACATAAACACAAACAAGTTCAAAACACATAATCATATAAACAAATACACATCAATATGAGAAAATCGTTGAACCAGAAACACGAACAAGAGAAAACATCACGTAAACAGAATTAAAGCAGAATCATTAATCGAAACCGACACGGCAACAAGCTAAAGAAAAGAGATTGAACCAAAGAAGAAGAAGAAGAACATACCCTTAGGTTACCAAACTACGCACTACAGTGCATGCAGAGAAAGCAGTTAAAGAGATAAAACTCTAGTATACATCTCAATGCAAGACAAAGAGCACAAATTGGAAAAATGAAGAAAACACCAAAGGGTTTATATATGAATTCGAAAGTTGACAAGAAAAAAAGTGGGGTACGTGTAAATAACACGTATATATTATAGATAAACCATATGAAAAAAGAAGGAAAAAAAACAAGAGGGAAAAATACAAGTTGAGTGGATGAGCATTTGGAGGTGAGAATTTGAGAGCAAATCCTGCTAAGAGTCACTGGGGAACTCTCGTCCACACACCCTTTGTGTGTTTCACAGCATTTCTTTGTATATTATCATATCTCATCCCTAAAGAAATAAAAGGATAGGGAGGTTGAATGTATATAAAAATAATTTGAGAAAAATTGTTGAGAATTGAAAGTGACAATAGTGGCTCTCCCTCAATCTATCACTATGGAATTTCAATGCTATCAGTTTCATATAGAATTTTGGCTTAATGCCTCTTTTGCCCCCTAAAATATAGATAAATCCACAGTTTGCCCCCTCAAGATTTTGACAATAGTAACAATTTTTGCAACTGCAACTAGACACCGTCTCTCAAGTTGGTACTTAAAAGTATACATTCTATCAATTTGATCCTAATTAAAAACAATTCAATAAATTTAACTCTTCATATTTAAAAATTTCATCAATTTAGTTATTTTTAATGATACTGACAAACTAAACAAATGTATAGGATCAAAGCAACAGTTGAATAATTGCATTCCACAATAAAACAACAAGTTATTGTTAAACTTTTATTATACCAAAAAAATAATATAACATTTATGAGAGAAGAACAAACAATTAAGAATAATAACAAAGAGAAAATTGATAGAATTTTTAAATACAGAGGGTTAAATTTATTTATTTGTTTCGAATTAAGACCAAATTGATAGAATGTATAAGTTTTTATACCATTTTGGGAGAAGCTGTCTAGTTTAAATACCAACTTGGGAGCAAATTTTGTTTAGGTACTAACTTGGGAGAATATGCCTAATTCATGTACCAATTTGGGAGAAAAAAAATCTTAAGGTGCCAAATTAAGAGCAAATGTATACTCTAGTCTAGGTACCAAATATATATGCCAATTGAGAACCCATATTGAGGGATTAAATTGAAAAATTATGTATAATACAAGGGCAAAACATATACTAAGCCTAGACATTATCATTTTGTTTTTAAAATTGGGCCAAAACTTTAGGGCCTGACCAACTAAAACCCAATGAAGTCCAAAGAAACAAAATAATCAAAGGAAGAGGATATGAGCAACAAAAGCAGTCTCCTTCACGATCAGTGGCAGATCCATATGTAACGAAGAGCAGGAAAGTACCACCTGAAATCGAATATTATTTCTATTAATTATTTATTTTATTAATCTCCGAAATATAATTTTTTTCTTAGTTATCTAATTTTGTATACACTCTAAAATTTTTATATGTGTGTCCAACCTTAAAAATATTTCTTCATTTGGCTCCCTTCTAATTCTTGCGACGAATTTAATGTCATGTTTTGGACCAATTCAGAGCCGTCTCAAATATTTTCAGGGCCCTAAGCAAAAACTTAAAAAATGAGTCCATGTAGAACAAAAGTATATTCCATTATTTTGAACAATTAATTTAATATTTTATTAACAAATCATTATTTTTATTGTTTTGTTTAGAAAAATACCTTAAATACAACTAAAACAAAGAGCGACAAACTTACAAGAATATCACTTAAGAAATTATTGAAATTGATCTCTAAAGCAAGTGGTTAAAGTTCTCAGTTGACACTTTTCCCTTTTCTTAAATTTTGGGTTTAAAACTTATTAGAAGTAAAATTCCCCTTCCCCTCTCTTTAAAAAATATTTTTAAAAAATATATTAACCTTGTAAACAAGATGAAATCTTAAACGGACGCTCATTTTACTCTCCGATCCGAGACGGTGTTAATCTGACTACGTTGACAAAAAATGTTAACAGCATACCCTTTATTACATCAGCTATGGATTTTAGACACTTTTGCTTTTAACATTGAATATGAAACGTTATGCAGATAGGTCCCTGTGGGAAATTAGTATGGGGAGCAACATGTGAGGTCCAAGAAGCAGAAAAGAAATAGAAGATAGACAACGGCCCAAAGCTGGTTGCTTGGACTAAAAGATGCCTCTGCCCGATCAATATAAAGTTTATTTGCACAGTGTGTAAGCCTGTAAAGTGTGTATGTATTATTAATAGAATAAAAAATAAATGTATATTATTATATAATTACATTAGATATTAAAAAAAGTTTTAAAGGTCAAATAAGAGTAAAACACAACAAAGAAGTGATTTTTGAAAAAAATATTACTTAGCAAAGTATCAAAATATATTTTTATAATTTAAAAAGTAAATTGTGAAATTTTATATATTATTTAAAATTATTACTTTAAAATATCAAGAAATTATTAAATTAAAATTTTACTTGCAATTGAAAAGTTAAATGCGATATTATCTATTAATTTAATGTATCACATCATATTTTAGCAACCGTTAACTACATCTAATATCATGATATTCATTTTGTAACAAAATAAAATATTAAATGTTCATTTTTAAAACTTATGAAAATTCAGTCAACGAAGCTATCATTTTAACCAACTTGATAATCATTTGCGAACTTTTCTTAAAAATTAGACATTAAAGCAAATTTTAAAAGATCTAGAAAATTAAAAAATACATTAAAAACACAACAAAGTGAAAATATAGTAAAAAAGTTTAAACACATAAATAAAAAGTAATTATTTCATGCAGAAATATTTTAACTTTAGGGTTTGAGGATTTTTATTTAAGGTCTAGTGTTTAGGGTTTTAGTGGATGAATTTTGGATATAGGGGTTTGGTTAGAATTTAGGGTTTATGGTTAAAATTTACGGTTTATAGGTTAAAATCTAAACACCTAACATGTAAACCTAAAACCTAAACCCTATCCTCTAAATCTTAAACCCTAAATTCTAACCATAAACACTAAGTTCTAAACCACAAATCTTAAATCGGGTCCCTAAAACTAAAATGCTTGTAAAAACTTTTCGTTTCCGCCACCAGTGCAGAAGAGATATTTTACCAAATAAAAATATATAAGAACAAATAACATAGACATCAATTTTACTAGATCTTAATCATAATGCATCGCATTCTTTATCAATATTGAGTAATAGGTAAAAATATTTATATTTATACGAAAGTTATCATTAAATTTAAAATCACGAGTGAATTCAAATAAAAATTTAATTAAATAATTTTTATTTGAGACTATACTAAATATTATTATAAAATGTTCTTTTGGGTATAATTGTCCATATTTAATACGCTAGTTGATTAATCTGGATCGAGTACTGCACGGACTTATTATGGGACGATTCTTCCAACTCATTTTGCTCCATTCATAATGTAAAAACTCAAACATTTATTCTCACTTAAATATGAGTAATTATTCTATACACAAGCGCTTGCGAAAACAAAATTTCTACAAGCACTTTAATTTTTGGGTTAATGATTTTGTTTGGGTTCTATTGTTTAGGGTTTAAGTGTATAAGTTTAGAATTGAAAGGTGTGGTTAGAATTTAGGTTTTAAGGTTACAAATTAGAGTTTATTAGTTAAAACCTAAATCTCTAACTATATTAGCCTAAACCTTAAATTCTAAACTCATACACTTGAACTCATAAATCCTAAATCATATATCTAAACTTAAAATTAAAACGCTTGTGAAAATTTTCACTTTACTCCTCTAGTGTATAAAATATATTTTTTCGTAATTTAATAACTCTTCTCCAGTAGAATAACTATTACTAAAATTATATTAGAGGAAATGATTAGTCCCGAACCTACTATTTCCATCATTCATACTTTTTTATTAGAGTATATGCAGATGGTTACCGAATTTTTAAAACGTTTTTATTTTGATCATCGAACTTTTAAAAGTTTTATTAGGGTTATTTTATTTTTATTTTATTTTTATTTTGGTCTCTCGTTATTTTTCATTAAAAAATAATGACATGACTGTTAATTTTTTTTATCTGCAGCTAATTAAAAATAAAATCATCTCCCCCGAACGTTAACCATTTCCACATTTGGTCAAAACATTTCCCCCAAAAGTCAATCATTTCAAGAAAAAAAAATGTTGTTGCCGCCGTGGAAGCAAGAGATTCAGCTGAGAAATCAGAGTCTGACATATGTGAGAGCGAATAGGCTGAGAGAAAGAGTAAAGAAGCTTAGCCATCAGCAAAAAGAGTTTGAATCACGAGAAAACTTAAGACGTTGAAATTAATTTTTAGGGTTTTGTAAATCAGAAACACTATAAAAGAGCTCAAATGAAAATGGAATTTTTCAAACAACTTCTTTGATTGTACTTTTACTATGTTTTGTATAAATCAATTCATATTAGCATCATTCTTCAACGCCCCTTTATTATTTGCAATGATTTTGTCAGTTTTATAATTCTGATTTGGCAATCATTTTTTCTCATCAAATTCATCTTATATTTATCATTGTCTTAATTTCTTTTTTAAATATGTTGTCTTTTTCATATCGTTATTGGATTTTATCCCTTTTTTATTTTTCTCTTATATTCCTCTCGTCATTTTAGGGCTTTGATTATTGTTGAAAGATAAATTGTTGCAGTTTACTTCTAATAATTTGAACAAGTAAAGAAGAGTAACAGATTAACTCGCAATCCCATAATTTTCCCGTGTGGCAAGTAGAAAGTGGAACAATTTTTTCTCAACAATGAAAGGCGCTAGTGAATTCTTATATGAATAAATGATTCAATGGAGTTTTTAAAATGGTTTTAATTTTGGAGGAAATGGTTTTATTTTTAATTAGTTGCAAATGTATTAAAATATGTTATTTTAATAAGAAAAATAAAAATTAATGGGCCATGTCATCATTTTTAATGCTATGTAATAGAAGGGACAAAAAAAAGTGAAATAAAAGTTGAGTGACCTCAATAAAATTTTTAAAAGTTCGATGACCAAAATGAAAATACCCTAAAAGTTCGGTGACTATATACGTACTTTACCCTTTTTATTATATAAAATTTTAAATGAAAAAAATAAAAGATTTTAAAGAAATTTGAGCGCGTGAAAAATAAATATTCGGTTTAAAAAAATGAAAAGGTAAAGACCATTAAAGGTGCTTATCGAGCGAGTCAATCGTGAGTTTAACAATACTTGATTCGAAATTATTTGACTCATGTTCGATTAGACTCAATATTGAATAAGCTCGATAAATTTTTGCTTGACTCGTGCTCATTAAGAAAATCTCGTTGCTCAACTCGATTCGTTGTTCATTAAGCTCACTAAAACTTTTACCTTAATTTTTTTAATATATATAAAATCTGACAACAATATAGAACTTAATATAAAAAATAACAAATTTAATAAAAACAAATACAAAAAAATATGAAATAATTCTAAAATCTAAACATCAAAGTAACATTTCATAAATATGTCAATTTAACATATTAAACAAAATCAACTAACTACTCGTAAACTTATCAAATCAAATTAAACTTTGCATAACTTAATCCTTTAAATTTCGAGTCAAATTCAAATTAAACGTTAATTGAATTTTGAGAATCAAACTTGAAAATATTTCGAGACGCTCGTTTAGCATCCCTAGAGACGACGCATGCGATTGCATAAGATAAAGCGCAATCGGTACTGTATCTTTCACTACGAGACACTACTGACGTAAGGAATGGCATGCGGAGTACGAATCTTCTCATAGATTATCCTAGAATTATTATTATTATTATTTTCAGAAATAGAGTTATAAATATTAACACCTTGAGAAAAAATTGAAAAAATGATTAAATGATTTTTATAACTATTTTTTTTCACTAATCTTTCCTACCACGAGATTTAAAACATGAGATAGAAATAATATTTTATAATAAAAATTACATTCGTTTGTGTTAGTTTTTGATATATTTGATCGATTCATCAAGCTGTTCATATTTGTTTTTTTATATTCTCTTAAGTTATAGATTTTAGACTCATTCGAAATACTCCTTTTATTTTCCTAGAGTTTTCTATTTCTTTCCCTTTAAATATAATTAGAATTAAAATTAAAATTTATCAAAAAAAAATATAAATTGCATTCACTAATCACCGGAGCTAAAGAAACAAAACTAATAGTAATAGATAAACCTAGAAACATATATTCATTTTCTTTTGTTGATTATTTGTAGAACCATTTACTGGCCAGGGAAGCCCTAACCATTCTTTTGCCTATAAATATATGGTTACCAGCCCTTCTCTTTCAGAATCAGCGAAAGAGAAGAAAAAAAAGAAGGAAAAGTCGAAGATCAAAAGAAAGCCAATATTTTAGGCTACAAGAATGGAAGGGGAAGTAGGATTGCTTTGGCCGAGAAACAGATCAAATACGAGTACAGGGAACAAGACCTGAAGAACAAGAGTGCTCTTCTGCTGCAGATGAACCCGGTTCACAAGAAAATCCCTGTTCTCGTCCACAACGGCAAACCCATCTGTGAATCACTCATTCAGGTCCAGTATATCGACGAGGTCTGGAATGACGGGGCTCCTCTCCTCCCTGCTAATCCTTACCAAAGGGCCACTGCTAGATTCTGGGCTGATTTTGTCGACAAGAAGGTTCTTTCTTTTCTTTTCTTCTTTTAGCTCATCTGGGACTTATGTTTATGTTTAGATCTTTTCATTGTTGAATATGAACTGCAGATATATAACCTGGGGGTCAAAATATGGAAGACCAAAGGAGAAGAACAGGAAGCGGCAAAGAAGGGAGTGCCTGAAATTGTTGGAAGGGGAGCTCGGGGACAACCCATACTTTGGAGGAAAGGATTTTGGATACGTAGATGTTGCTTTGGTTCCATTTTATAGCTAGTTTTATACGTACCAGAAGTGTAGGAACTTCAGCATTGAAGCGGAGTGCCCCAAGCTGATTGCATGGGCTACAGAAGGAGAGCGTTGCCATTTCCATTCCCGACCAAGAAAAAATCTATGAGTTCGTCCTGCATTCGAAGAAATCACTTGGAATTGATTAATTTCAGTTCCAGGCTTTTGCTACTTATGATTTTTAATAAATGGACATTTAGTTATGCCCTGGTGTTCAATTTTGTTGAGGTGAGTGAATCTATATTTTGTTGAGGTATAATATTTATAATTACACTACTTATTAAAGTCATCGTTATATTTAAAATCATGAGTTAATTCAAATACAAATTTAATTAAATATTATAAACATAATTTTAAAAAAAAATTATAATAAATATTGTTATAAAATAATTTTAATTAATACATATTTTTATATATTTTTTGAACTCGTATTTTTTCGGATAAACATCATCTATTTTTCTACCGGGACACTTGTTGGGTTCATATTTTTATAAATTTTTAAATAAAACACAAAGTTTTTTTAATGAAATTTGAGCACGTGCAAATAAATAAGTGACTTGAAAAAATAGATGTTCACCAAAAAAATTATAATAAATAAGTATTAAAGTATACCAACCTTTTTATTTAAAAATTAAAATTTTGTTTTGTTTTTTGTTAAGTAAGAACTCAAACTGTACTATAATTTTCTAAAATATTTTTTTGTTGAAATAAATATTTAAAGTATTTTTTACTAAAAATGTATACTTAAAGTGTTTTTTAATTAATTTCACGTGTTAACTTTTAAGAATTTAAACGAATATATATATATATATATATATATATATATACTTTATATGAGCAGAAATGCCACGTGGAGTGGGATGTCATTTGACACTCAAAAACTTCAGAAAATATTTTTCTATATAATTTATAAATAAAAGTACTTATATATATGACAACTATTTATAAATAATTGACACCTCTTAAATACAGATAAAAAATAATATCCTTAAAAATGTTGACTCTGCCTATAATATTTTAAATATTTATTTTAAGTAAATATACACTTTAAATATTTATTTTAACTAAAAATATTTTAAATTTTTAAATAAAAATGAAAGATATACTTTAAATATTTATTTACAGTAGAACCTTAAGAATTGAAAAGACAGTGACGACACATGCAATTACATAAGATAAGGGCAACCATACTCTAAGGAGTATCATATGCTAATCTTCTCATAGATTGTCCTATAATTATAATATAATAATAATAACTATTATTTTCATTTTTTCAAATATGGAGTTATAAGCACCCAGCATTAAATATAAAAACTATATTCGATTCGAACTTATAACTACTCAATAAAGGATGTGATATTCTCTTTAAGTGACTTTAGTTCGAGCAATATAATTAAGTGTGTGAGTCTATTTGAATATAAAATCGAGTTAAAATACTACATTGTAATCAAATTATAGTGTTCAAAAAAATCATATATAATTTGTATTTGTTTCTTTTATACATTAATAGTTTTTATTTGTTCTTTTTGATATAATTATTTATATTCAAATTATTGATCGATGAATTTAATTAAAGTGTTTATAAAAATTATTATAAAAATAATTTTTTAACTCAATTTATTTTATTCAGAACGTCAAACTTTAAAGAATCTATCATGTTATTTACTCTATAACATAAATAAAATATAAATAGCACTCAATAATCACCGAGACTAAACAAAATAAACTAATAAATAAATAACATAATTGAGAGCTTTCGAGTAATATATATATTTACTTTTGTTGATTATTTCTAGTATTATTTATTGGCCCGAAAAGTCTATAAAATGACCTAATACTAACTAGTTTGACATTTTTTGAAAAGTGTGGTGTAAAAATATTTTTGAAAAATATTTTTAGATCGTGTGGTTTAGAATTTTAGTATTTGTTATTCTAATTTAAAAAATGCTTTTAAGTTCTAAGTAAATAAAATGTTTATTTAGACAAGGTATTCTAAAATAAAAATAAATTAATTTAATGATACTTGAACTTTCAAATATTATAAAATATAAAATATATCATTTTAAATAATATAATAATAATATTTTTACAATTTATTAATAATATTTTGATATATAATATAAAAATTATAAAATATATTTTAAAAATATAAATTTTAAATAATAAATACAAGCACACCCAATAAATATACCATAAAAGTTTACTTTGATATAAACTATAAAAATTCACATATAAACCCAATTAAAGAACCAACGAGGTTGAATCAAGTAATAAGCAGTTTGGTTTCGTTTAAATAAGTCTTGAGTTCGAGGTGTTGTATGTGCAGAAAATTTTCATTGGTAGATTTACTCACCGAAACTAGGTGTATAACGCAAGTCAATTTAAATTAGTCAGGGTGAAGCCTTAAAAATCGAAAGAAATATGAAAAAACACCAATAACCCACATATAAAAATAATTGCAAAAATAATTATTGAGTGGAAAAGCACCAACAATTAAATTTTGAGCCAACTTTCAGACTTTCATCTATTTGACAATGATTATTGAGGGGAAAAGCCCAAAATCAGTCCCAAATGGCTCAAAATTACAAGTCCTAACACTAGCCATACCTTTGCCTATAAATATATGGCTAACGTCCCTTCAGTTTCAGAATCGGCAAGAAAATAAAAAAAAGTTGAAGATCAAAACAACCCCAAGATTTTAAGTTTCAATATGGAAGGGGAATTAGTATTGTTGGATTACTGGCCAAGCATGTTCGGGATGAGAAGCAGGATTGCTTTGGCCGAGAAACAGATCAAATACGAGTACAGGGAAGAAGATGTGTGGAACAAGAGTGCTCTGTTGCTGCAGATGAACCCGGTTCACAAGAAAGTCCCTGTTCTCATCCACAACGGCAAACCCATATGTGAATCACTCATTCAGCTCCAGTACATCGACGAGGTCTGGAATGACGGGGCTCCCTGCTAATCCTTACAAAAGGGCCACTGCTAGATTCTGGGCTGATTATATTGACAAGAAGGTTCTTTCTTTTCTTCTTTTAGTTCATCTGGGAATTATGTTTATGTTTTTTTTTTAATCTCTTTATTGTTGAATGAAATGCAGATATATGACATGGGGGCCAAAATATGGAGGACAAAGGGAGAAGAACAGGAAGCGGCCAAGAAGGGACTTATAGAGTGCTTGAAGTTGTTGGAAGAGGAGCTTGGGGACAATCTGTACTTTGGAGGAAAGGATTTCGGATACGTGGATGTGGCTTTGGTTACATTTTATAGCTGGTTTTATACGTACGAGAAGTTTGGGAACTTCAGTATTGAAGCCGAGTGCCCCAAGCTGGTAGCATGGGCTATGAGGTGCATGCAAAAGGAGAGTGTTGCCAAGTCCCTTCCCGACCAAGAAAAAATCTATGACCTTGTCCTGCAGTGGAAGAAATTACATGGAATTGATTAATTTCAGTTCCAGGCTTTTGCTTGTTATGGTTTTTAAATAATTGGGCATTTTGTTATGCCCCAGTGTTCACTTATGCTGCTAGTTAGTTGTGTATGGGATTGTCATTTAAAATTTCTAAAATGTTTGCTATATGTGTTCTTAATATTTTCTTAGTGTGTGTCCTTTCTAGCTATGTTAACAAATGTTCTAAAGATATATTTTTCAATAATTTTTTTTGGCATAGTACATCTATTTTAGATTTATGCTCGAGATTCATGACTCTTTCTTTTAATAATGTCGTCTCTAAGATTCGAACTTAAGTTATTTTTTTGAAAGAGTAATATGTCTTATCATTGCACTCCATCCTTATTGGTAAAAAAGTATTTTCTGATATTGATTAATATATTACAAAAATAAAATCAATAGTTTTTATCTGGGAGCAGATGAAGCTGGGAATCTCTGTGGCGACTTAACCAGCCTTACAAAATATTTTTAAAGTAAATTATTAAATATTAAAATGTCACGTATTTAATTTCAATGAAGAAAACATATATTGCTCTATCTGGTTTTTTTATTGGATCAACTTACGATATTTTTCACTAACAAAGAAAATCTCATATTTCGGTGATGGTCGTGAGCTTTTCTCTTATGGGTATGCTTCTCAATATGTTGGACTTCTTTCACACGAGACACAATGGTAATTATGTGGAGGGGACAGACAGGGTCGCCTTAGGTTTTTGGTGATTCTGGACAAATCTAAAAATTAGACTTTAAATCAGAGATTTAAATTATAATTACAGTAATAACTGTATTTTCGGTCATGTTGCGTCTATTGTAACCGCATATATAATCAATATTATTTTGATTACAATAAATATCGCGGTTTTGAAAGTTTTTAGTGACATATACTATTGTGGATATATCAGTTGCAGATATCACAGTTTCAAATGGTATCACTACCGTCATACAACGGTTATTGTTGTGATTGCATGCCGCTTTTTAAATATTGGTCTCTAATAACAAGTAATGAAAAATAAATAAATTTTAAGAGCTTGTCCATAGTTACAAGTATTGAAAAAATTTGAGCCCTAATAACAAATATTAAAAAAATAAATTTTAAGTTTGTGCCTATAATAACAAATATTAAAAAAATGAGACCCTAATACAATTAATATTAAGAATAGACACCTTAATAATAAATATTAAAAAATTAACCCTATTAACAACTAATAAAAAATAAACACATAACAATAAGCATCACAACTTGAAGCAAGTGGTTAAAATTTTTTGTTGATATTCAATCTTTTCTCCTAAATTCTAATTTCTAACCTAAGTAAGAGCAAGTTCCTCCCCTGAGTAAAAATTGTTAAGAAAAAAATTGAATTTATAATAATAAATATAATTTAAAAAATACAAATAGTACGCCTAGCCTAAATACAGACGATCATGATTTGTTTACAATCACGAGTTAATTCAAATATTAATTTAATTAAATATTATAAACATATTTTATTTTATATTATGAAAAATACTAACATAAAATAATTTTAATTAATACATATATTTTTAAATAAAACACATAAATATTCTTTTTAACTAAACATGAGCACGTGGCAAATAAATAAGTGGAGTACATTTTATAACAAGCTGTTTACCTCTCAGTAAAAGTACTCGCGGCGATAGGTTAGTGGCTGTTATCTGCGGTAAATATTTTGGCTCAAATAAAAAAATATATACCAATTTTTTGTTTAGGTATCTCAAGTATATTTTTTTAAAGTAAGTACCCAAAATATATCACATTTTTCATATAAGTACATAAAAAAATTTAGTCAAAGTTGGTAACAAAAGTATATTTTTCGTAAAAATATGTACTTAAAATATTTTTAATAAGTGTCACATGTCAACTTTTAAGAACCTAAATAAAAAAATACTTTAAGTATCTATTTTGACAAAAAAATGTTTTAAATATCTATTTTGATAAAAAATGTAATTTAGGTACCTGTTTTAATCAAAAAATACTTTAGATACTTAGATAAAAAAGGTAAAGTACTAAGATGGTAACTAAACTTTGTTTCAAAATTAAAAAAGTTAACCAAACTTTTAAAAATTACAAAATAACAGTTCAACTTTATGCTTTGTTACAAAAATAGTCACTCAACCGTTAACAAACATTAAATGGGTAATGGGTAATGCTGGAATTACAAAAATTTAAATAATATCACATTTAGTCCTTTATATTTATATACTTAATCAATTTAGTCATATTTCAAATAAAAACCCATAATCCTCCGTATTTCTCTCCATCACCTTTTATCTCATTGCAAGAAACTTTAAGAAAACCATTACTTTTATAGTTTCCTGCAAATATACAAGCATTAAAATGCAGGTTCTAAATCTCATAATCTGTATCTTTTGAATATCTACTTCGACATTTTCAACAAGCAGGTTCTAAATCCAGTTTCATCTCAATTGGTTGTTTTCCTTTCTGTTTGTGTAATAAAATGGGAAAACAACACTCGATTTTTCCATTTTCCTTGTGTCTGTTTTCTTGGAAATAAACCAATCAGTGGGATTAAAATGCAGTTTAAAGCAATGGGTAGATCTCGAATTTGTAGGTGGAGTGGCATTAGCATCATTCACCGAGGCACCTTTATTCGCCTGGATCTTCGTGGTCTGCTTCCTCCAAATGTAATGTCTTCCGAGCAGCAAATCGAAGGCTTCAGTAAGTTTTTTGTTTCTTCCGTAATTGATCTAACAAATCTTTTCATCTACGACAGATAGTTATTTGAATCTTCAGGATTTTCATTTTTTGCCTTTTAATTGATTAATCACCAGCGGAGATTATGGGTTTTTATTTGAAATAGGACTTAATTAATTGAATCAATAAATATAGAAGACTAAATGTACTATTATTCAAATTTTCGTAATTCCAACTTTATTCATTTAACGTTCGTTAACGGCGGAGTGACTGTTTTGTAATAAAATATAAAAGTCATTATTTTGTAACTTTTGAAAGTTTAGTTACTGTTTTAAATTTTTAAATAAAGTTCAGTTACCATTTTTATATTTTACCCATAAAAGAATTATATACTTAAAGTATTTATTTGCGATTAAAACGTTAAAAATTGAAAAGGTAGTGACGACGCATGCAATTTCATAAGATAAGGGCAACCTGTACTGTATCTTTCACTACTGGATAGGGGTGTTGAAACGATTAATTCGGTTAACCGATCAAATAGAATTAATTAAAATTTATTAATAATTTTGTTCCTTTAATCGTTAGCTGAATTAATTTTTTTAAAAAATAACCGAAATAATAATAAAAAGTACCTAAAAATATTTTGAATCTAATTATTAAGGCTTAATATATGTGTTTAATATATATTAAATTTAATATTTTTGGTTAATTAACCAATTCCAAACTAAATTAATAGATAACCGAACTTTAAAAAATAACCGTTAACCGATGTAACATATAATTAATCGAACTAAATTTTGGTTCGATCAATTAATTCGATTTTAATCGAACAATAAACACCCCTACTACTAGAAACTGCTGACGTACGGAATGACATATACATCTTCTCATAGATTGTCCTAGAATTATAATATAATAATAATTATTGTTGTTGGTATCATTTTCAAAAAATGGAGTTATAAGCACTCAGGATTAAATATATAAATTATATTTGTTTTAAATTTATTGAGTAGTTACAATAGTAAAGGGTGAAATATTTTTTCTACTTGACTTGAGTTCGAGCAGCGTAATCTGTAAGTGCGAGTTTATTTAAATATGAAATTGAGCTAAGATATTGATCCACGTTTGGTAAAAAAATTGGAGTTAAAATTAAAAGTTTAAATAATTTGTACAGATTTGACCAGTCAAATACGTTAAATTAGATTTTTACAACAAGAGATTGTAACAATAAAACCTCTCTAATTGAAAAAGTTTAGTTTTTTAGGTTAGAGAATTAGATATAAAATTATAAAAACTCTTTTGCCGATAATTATAAAATTTTCTCTAAATAAATTAAATTTAAATAATTAATAAAATTAAAAATATAATTTCATAAATTAAGGATTGATATATAATTTCTTTTGAAACATGAGAGCTTTCGAGAAACATATATTCTTTTTTCATTTATTGATTATTTCTAGAATCTTTTATTGGTTAGTTGGGAAAGTGTTCTAACCCTAACCATTCTTTTGATATAAATATATGGCTCATAGCCCTCCAGTCTCAGAATCAGCGAGAAAATAATCAAAACAAACCCAATATTTTAGGTTACAAGAATGGAAGGGGAAGTAGTACTGTTGGATTACTGGCCAAGCATGTTCGGGATGAGAAGCAGGATTGCTTTGGCCGAAAAACAGATCAAATACGAGTACAGGGAAGAAGATCTGAGGAACAAGAGTGCTCTGCTGCTGCAGATGAACCCCGTTCACAAGAAAATCCCTGTTCTTATCCACAATGGCAAACCCGTTTGTGAATCACTCATTCAGGTCCAGTACATCGACGAGGTTTGGAATGATAGGGCTCCTTTGCTCCCTGCTAATCCTTACCAAAGGGCCACTGCTAGATTCTGGGCTGATTTTGTCGACAAGAAGGTTCTTTCTTTTCTTTTCTTCTTTTAGTTCATCTGGGAATTATGTTTATGTTTTTTTAATCTTTTTTGTAGATATATGATCTGGGGGCCAAAATATGGAAGACCAAGGGAGAAGAACAGGAAGCGGCAAAGAAGGAATTTATAGAGTGCTTGAAATTGTTGGAAGGGGAGCTTGGGGACAATATGTACTTTGGAGGGAAGGATTTTGGGTACGTGGATGTGGCTTTGGTTCCATTTTATAGCTGGTTTTATGCGTACGAGAAGTGTGGGAACTTCAGCATTGAAGCGGAGTGCCCCAAGCTGATAGCATGGGCTAAGAGGTGCATGCAGAAGGAAAGTGTCGCCAAGTCCCTTCCCGACCAAGAGAAAATCTATGACTTTGTCCTGCAGTTGAAGAAAGCATTTGGAATTGAGTAAATCTCAGGTCTATAAGATTTCAGATTCTAGGCTTTTGCTTGTTATGGTTTTTGAATAAATGGGTGTTCACTTTTGTTGATTTGGGGTGAATCTATATTTTGCTCATTCCACTTAATTAGCTGTGTGTATGTGCTGTTGACAGATGTTTTAAAGATATTTTTCAATATTGATTAATATATTGTACACCTGAGTTGCCACTCATCGATTTGTCGAAGCTCGACGGCCATGGCACGATGAAGTTGCCAAGCAAATCGTTAGAGCTGCAGAGGCTCTGGGTTTCTTCCAAGTTGTTAACCATGGAGTCCCTCTCCATCTACTTGAATCCTTTTCACTGCACATGTATTCTTCAGCTTGCCCCCCTCAAAGGAAGGCTGTTTATCATTCACCGATTAAGTCCGATTCCACTGGTTACGGACGGGTACGGGACAAGACGGATAATTAAAAATAATAAATCGAAATTATGAAATTTTATTAATTTTAGGGTAAACTACTTCAACGATCACCTTACTTTTGATAAAGTAACAATTTGACCACATTATTTTTTTTTCTCGAAGCAATTAGACTATCAAATTATTTAAATGTTCTCAATGGACCACCAGTCGTTAGAGATTAACGGCATGGTGACGTGTTCAGTTAAAAAGGGTATAATTACATATTTAATCTCTATTATTTACATATTCTATTAATTTGGTCTTAATTTTAATTTAATAAAATAAATTAATTATTTAATTAGGTGGTGACACGTGTCACCTCTTATTTGAAGGGTTTAATTATTTATATTTAATTACAAATTTAAAATAATCTTAAATTTTAAAATTTGTAATATAATTTCATATACAAAATATGAAACTATTAAAACTCAACCGCTGAGAATTTATTATAATTTTTAATTTAATACTAAATTAAAGTTAACAATATTTTGTATATATTTTAAAATTTATATAATTTTTAAGTTTTTAAAAAATATATAAAATGTTGTTAACTTTAATTTAATTATTAGATTTATTTCATTGTTTTATATGTTTTTATGCATTATAAGTGTGTCAGGTTCGAATCCCGTTAATCCACGTTTATTTACTTTTTCTTGCATAAAGAACCAACTACGAGTTATATGAATTATTTGCATTTTATAACACAGAAGTGGCTTTGGTTCAGTGGCTTAGCCATGCTTCTTTTCCTATTTTCTAAGATGCCCAGGTTTGATTCCCACCACTCCCAGCCAGCTTGCTTCCATTGTCACCTGATTGAAGGATGAAAATAAATTTATTTAATTAAACACTTAATTAAATAATTAATTTATTTTATTAAATTAAAATTAGGACTATTGAAAGAATGTATAAATAGCAGGGACCAAATATGTAATTATACCCTTTTTAACTGGCCACATCACCCTGCCGTTAACATCTAACGGCTGGTGGTCACATTGAAACCATTTAAATAGTTTGGTGGTTTAATTGTTTCGAAAAAAAAAGTAATGTGGTCAAATTGTTACTTTATAAAAAGTAAGGTGGTCATTGAAGTAGTTTACCCTTAGTTTTAAATAATAATTGAAAGATAATAAAATTATGGAAAACCTACCCAGTGACCATCCAACTATTGCCCGCGACCTGTTTTGACTACCTAACTAAAAATTTTAAAATTTGACTATCTAATTATTTAAATAGACATATTTTGACTACCGGCCGTTAAAAGCTAATGATACATGTTGTCACCTGATTGAATGATTTTAATATAATTATTATTTTATTTTCCTCCAATCAAGTGGTGATACGTGTCACCACCTGATAGAAGGAAAATTCAAGAATAAAGAGGAAGTGCCTAGCATGGGTTTGAACCCACAACCCCATGACTTTACCACTACACCAATCTAACCTTAATGAATTATATTGCACCAGTTTTTATATATCTTATAATGTAGTAAATGTTAGGGAATAAAAAATTAAAAATGGTTGCAAGAGGACTCGAACCTAAATCACTTAAAATGTGTAAAACTATACAAACCACTTAATCAATTCAAATAATTAATTTAAATATGAATATATTTTAAATATATTTAACGTATAGTTAAAGCAAGATTTAAAATAAAATTAGATATAAGAATTTTATATTTTTAAACTAAATTGAATATTTTTATTTTCCACCATTTATTTTAATAAATTTATATATATAATTTCATTTATTTTGGTGCGTTGTATTAATTTCACTTAATTGGTAGAGATTCAAATGACATTAACTTATAATGATTTTGCATACGAGTGTGAAGCTCAAAGACATCTCAGATTTTTTTGGGTCTTGTGTAAAAACTTAAAAATGGACTTTGAACAATTAATTTAATATTTTATTAAAGTATTATATAATTTGTTTTTTATCGTTAAATTGGAGAAGAATAAAGAGATAATTAAATTTTGACATTTGAAAGATAATTATTTTTTATTGTTTTTTATTTAACCATTAGCCTTCAACCTATTGACTAATTAATCCGGGTCGGATATTGCAGACGTCTATTATGGGAGCGCTCTCCAAACTCAAATTGTTCCATTTACAACGTTAATATTTGAACCTTTGATTCACAACGTTAAGATTTGGATCTAATACCTCATCTCACTAAATCAATTGGTTGTTTGGTAATTTTTTTATTGTTAGATTAATTAATTTATTTAATATATTAAAAAATAAATTTTAAAAATAAAAATAATTATTTTTATGAGTCCTAAATTAGTTAGGATTCCTGAGCAGTCGCTCATTATACTTCCCTTACTCGCCAGCCCTGTCATTATACCCTTAAACAAAAAACGTCCCTGTACGTACTAAATTATCTTCGAAATAAAAACATATCGAGTACCTGAGACTAAATTACGGTGTCGTCTTTATGCCATAGAAAGAGAAAGCTTTAGAATGGAATGATTACATCCTCATGCAGTACACCAGTGATGACGAAGCTCTTCAATATTGGCCTGCAAGATCAAGTGAGATTTACATAACTCTGTTGCTTTGTATGCTTGTTTTATTCAATAATCTATAGAGGGGTGCTACTTGAGGTACTCAATCAGCACGGTGAAAAATTTGTTTCAAATTTAGTTGAAAATTTCGGGGTGAAATTAATATGTCTATTCGATAATGATTTATGTATTTGTTGATAAAATTTAAAAACAACACGAGTGCAAATACATTTAGTTGGTTGACCAAGCTGTTCATCTTTGTTCTTTAGTATTCCCTTAAGTCATGGATTCGAGACCCATTAAAAACACTCGGTTAGCTATAGTGCCTTAGCAGGGACGGAGCTAGGATTTGAGGTTAGGGGGCAAACTATAAAAGTTTGAAAGGGGGGCAAATTCATAGATAAACTATTTTTTTAAAAAAAATTAATTAGGGAGACAAAGGTGAAAAAAATTTCTTCGGGTGGGGGCGATTGCCCCTCCCCACTCCACTTAGAATCGTCACTATGCCTTAGGGCCTATTATATGGACATGATATTTTGATTATTGAATTTATTATTATAATAAATATGCATGCTATTAGTATGAAGTTTGATAGACATTCGTTAGATGAATATGTTAATGAGATTCAAATCAAATTCATATATGTATTTGTTGAAAACAAATATTAGGATAAACTCATCTTAAGATAATAAATGGATTAAAGTTATATATTAATCTTTAAACAATTGTGACATTAAATCCTTAGACATAAAATTATTACGATTCTCAACATGATGACTATTATGTTTTGACATAGTCAAACATCGTTTTTGATTGAACGATTATAAATGTTATGCTTGAACATAATAAGAAATCATGTAGTTAGATGTGAGTAATTAAGATGGAATTTATCCATTTTAACATAAGAGAGATATCTTTGGGCCCCTCGATGATTGAGACTAAGAAATGCATGGCCATGCTCAAATGAGTTGATAGAGATCAATGTCATTTGTTTAGTCAGTTCAATTGAGCACCGAGTAACTAAAGATAGAACGATATAAGGTTAACATTTTTATGCTTTATATTCTATCAAGATAACGTGAGATAAAAAGATTATGACATAAACTAAATTAAGGTTGTCTCGAATCATGAGCTTTTCATTTAACTTGAGTAGTTATAATGTCTTGCTAGATACAACGATATAAGGTTAACATTTTTATGCTTTATATTCTATCAAGATATCGTGAGATAAAAAGATTATGACATAAACTAAATTAAGGTTGTCTCGGATCACGAGTTTTTCATTTAACTTGGGTAGTTATAATGTCTTGCTAGAGGCCACTTATGACTTGTAGGATAAAATGTGATTTTATTTACTGGCAACGTTAATTGAATCTATAGTGTCGCACACTAAGAATGAGTGTAGTTATTACTCTCAATAATGAATTTAAGATAATAAGATTATTTTAAATTATATTGTTAAATATTATTTATTCGAATTTAAAAAAGTTAAATTCGTATTTTTGTAATGAAATATTTTATTTATTTTATTATTTTTCTAAAAAATAATATTAAATAAATAATATTATTAAATGATCTCGTCATTTAAATTTGGTTAGATTTAAATTCCTTATTGGATAAGGAATCTATTTTATTATTTATTTTAAATAAATAACAATATTAAATAAAGCACATCATCAATTTTTTGTTGAATTTAAATTTCTTATCAGATAAAAGAATTTATTTTAAATTATAATTTATTTAAAATATTTTTAATTAAATTATAATAGTTAACTCAATCTAACCTTAATCATGTCATATATATATATATATATATATATATATATATATATGTCAAGAGTTTTACGCACTTGAGTTTTTCGACTAGCCACCCAGACCACAAAATTTCTATTTTTTGAAACTAGAGAGGAACTAGCATTCCAATAGTGTTCTTCGTCCGTTCGCGCGTGAATACTTGTAGAGGGCGGTCGCCTTTCAGAAAGACAGCGCCTCAGTACAACAAGATTACATAATTTTATATCGAGGTAATCTTATAATTATCTTTGTCATTCGTTAATATGATTGCATGAAATCTTAGAAATTTTCGTAGGATAATTTTTCGTTGCGTTTATTTACATGATTAGATCAATTTTATTTTTTTATGAATCCCATCACACTCCCCTTCCTTTCTCCTAGAGTCCTCCCTTCAGATTTAAGATTTAAAAAAAAACAGCATAAATTTATATTTAACTTTTTCGAACTTATTTTTAGAGTAGAACGTAAATATGAGTATTTTTACGGTTACTTTTACAAGATAAAATTGGTGATTTATATATCAAAATTAATATATATACATAGACTATGAAAAGAAAAAGGATTTAGAATATGATAATTATGTCATGTTGGACCTTATACATTTTGTTAGTATAGTTAGACTTGTTGTTGAAGAATGTTAGATTACATACCATGTTCATCCATTGTTTATGGCTACCTCGCTTAGACTATGTAAGTCTAATGCATTCATCTTCCACATTTCAGGTTAAGAAAGTGTTTTGGATCGAGATCGGAGCTAGTTGGAAGTTCGACAAGTCACCACAAGTTTAGAGTAATGTGTTTTGTATAAGTCTTAAAGGCTTTAAATGGTGTCTTGATTTTGGCTTCAAAGTGACTAAAATGCATAATTGGCTTAAAAAGGTAAAATCATAGTAAATGGATTCATTTTGACATGAAATTTTACATGCTATTAGAATTATGTATCAATAACTTGCTGGTAAAATTTCATGGCATTTGGATACCGTTAAACAAGTTAAATCGAATAAAAACCAGCTAAAATATGTCATTACAGGGCATGTATATCGATACGGGTCAGGCTGCATCGATACGGCCGTACATATTTGGACCTAGTTAAACAGAGTGTATCGATACACATAAGGGGGTGTATCGATACGGACTTGGGCAGTAAGGTCTGGTAAATAAATGGTATCGATACGACTCTAGGTGTATCGATATGTGGTTAGTTAATTTTGTTAAAAGACTTAAACTACAGTTTTAAATGCTTTACAAAATGGTCACTAAATTTAGCAAGGCTTAATCGGGTGGGCTAATGTTATCAGAATAACGTGAAAATTTATAGGAACACCGTTAATGTATTGAATTTAAGTATCACATAGATAATTACAAAATGAGGTCTTAAAATTATCATATTTTCAATTTAATCCCTAAAATTTATGAAAGTTTGAAATTGGTCCTAATTGACTAAACATTGTTTTAAATGTGATTATTGAGCTAATATTGAAATTGAGTAACATTTGAAAGGTAATATGTTGATTAAATGTTATCCTTTATTTAAAATTAATCGCACCGATCACTATTTTGTCTCATGGTAGCATTCTCCGACCCGGTTCCAGACTAGGCCAGGTGAGGGATGTTACATGACTTGTTTGGCCCAAAATCAATCCTAAGCCTAATTACACATCAGAAACCCTAATACCCCTTTTATCATTGTGCAGTCGCATTTGAGTCGTTAGATCTCACCATAATCTAACGACCTAGATTGAATGGAGAAGAGGCCCTTCATCTTTCCAGTCGCGTGTGGAGCTCACCGCTTGGCCCTTCGGCTCACCTCAATCGCGTGTGTGCCACACTCCCGTCTCTTCATCTTCCGCGTAACCTCCACACACGTCTGTCCATCTCTCTAGTACACCTTCATGTTGGCAAAGAGAACCAACAACCAAGCATCGCGTCGCCATTGTTTGGCCACGGTATAGCCTTGCTCTCCAAGCTGCTTCTCTCTTTGGTCCCCTCCCCTCACGATCGGCCACCACATGCAAAAAACACAAAGGACGAATGTCAGAAAAAATAAACGGTTGTAAGGAACAAACCAACTTTTCCAGAGGATGCATCAAAATACCAAAAACAATAGAGGCAACCAATAAGGTATTTTGATTTTATTTGTCTATTTTTTAAACGCATGTAATATTCAGGGTATAAGAACAAAAAACCCTAACGTTTGTAAGAGGATTTTTTTATTCTGAAAATTAGAGCAATAGACAACAGAAACAAAAACTTTCAAAGGTATTTTCCTCTTTTCTTTTCATTTTCAAATTATCATCACAAACATTAGAGTATTAGGGGTTTTTTTACCTTTGACATTTCGTCTCCCTCACGTTTGTTGCACTCCCTCGCCGATGATAAGCTTATCGATCTCCTCGAGGTCGTGCATGGTGAATCGGTGAAGAGACAAGTAGGCAAGAGAGGGGTTTTTGGCTTTCTGTTTTCAAAAGGGGTTCTCGGTTTGAAAAAAGGGTTTTGGTTCTGTTTTCACTCTTGATTTTTGATTTCAAGGAAAAAAGGGGGTTTCGTTGTTTTCTTAAGAAAATGAGGTCAGATCTGGGTGTAGAGGAAGGAAATAGCCATTTTAGCTCGTATTGGGTTTCATTGGCCGTCGACGAGCGACGACTAACGCAACGGAAGGTGGTTGAATTCAGGAATTTATAGCGGCGAGGATAAATACTATGGCGGTGTTCATCTGAATTTGAGAGAGAGAGGAGAGCGTATTTTAGGTTTTTTTGAAAAAGTGGTTGAAAATTTCCGTTTTTAGGAAAATTTGGGCTTTATACTCGTTTTTAAAAAATAAATGGGTTAATTTCTTTTTAAATCCCTCCGCCTCCCCCTTATTCACAACCGCTGCCATTTCGCATTTCAAAACTACAGCCACAGTCCCTACAGTTTCAATGAGCTTTGCAATTTCTTCTTTTTTTAAGGTTAATCCATTTTTAACGGTTTAATACCCTTTTCATATTTTGTTTATTCCAAATTCTAAATTTGAAACCCTAAATTTCATATTTTGTTTTTATTTTTCAATTCCTATAATGATTTATATATGTTATTTTTTTTGCTTGTCAAACATGCAAATTTATGTTTTTATATTATTAATTATATTATAAACATATAATTAATTATATATATATATATACCGTATGATTATATATTTAAGTTATTCTAAATATAGTATATAGTTTGTAAAAAATATAACGTATAGCTTTGATGTTCATATATTACCCGTATGTTTCGTACATAATATATAGTTCCGTTATGTGTAATATATATTCGTATAATATTGTTAATATGGTATATAACATATAATTTCTACATAGTACATTATATGGTTTTGATCTATATATATATATATTATGTTTTTATATAGTATACATTATGTAGCTTTAATATGCATATATACATGTATGTGAGGCTACTGCCAAAGCCAAACTAATGTCTTTATATGTATATTATATATATCTTATATATGCACATGTGTTATATTTTATGGTTTGAAATGCTATGTATATATTGCTACTGCCACAGGGTTTGTATGTATGTTTCTTATATATTGGATATGTGGATCTTTTATTTTGTGTCTTGTTTCGTGTTTATTTGCCATGTTGTATATGTTGTATCCGGGATATAAATTGTTAATGTGGCGCCCTTTTATTCGGGAATAAATGTAGCTAGTACCAGTCATAGTGGTGGTGGTCTTTCGTTTGTTCTCGAATAATGAGGCCCTTAAAAATCTACTTGCATGCATAACCGAATTTTGGTTTAATCGTCACTTTAACTTGCAAAATTCAATATTAACAAAGCGGTAATTAATTTGGTACCGATTTTCGGGCGTGGTGAGGGTGCGAAACTTTTCTCACTCGTAACCGACTCCCGAACCCATTCGAATCTCTACTTTTATTTTCGGTGTCCGGTCTACCTAATCCAAGTGACCAGTGGCGACTCTCAGTTTCTATTCCAAATATGTGTTTTAAAGAAATGATTTCCCTTTTAAATAAATATTTACAAAAAGCAACACACCTCAAATCAATTCGAACTATTTTTCAAAAAAAACGTCGCTACATATACGAAATTTAAAATTTTCAGGAGGAAGAATGCCCTTCTAATCCGTCGATCCATCCCTAAATCTCTGTCATGCCTATTGTCCAGGCTTTTCATTACTATTCTTTTATGAAATATAATTTTTATTTTACCACATTTTGTTGGTTTGATGTTTCGCTTTGTATTTTTCCTTTTTTTGCCACATTTTCATTTCGTTTGGAATACTTTTTTATTTTACCCTAAAAAGGATAATTATTTTATGCACAAACTATTAAAAAACTTGTTTTTTACTAGGGTAAATATCTTATGGACTGGCAGTTAAACAAAAAGTTTCTACAAACACCTTAGTTTTAGGGTTTGAGGATCGAGTTTAGGGTTTGGGTTAGAGGTTTAAGTGCAGGTGTTTATAATTTAGGGTTTAGGAGTTATGGTTTAATTTTTAGGGTAATATAGTTAGGGATTTAGATTTTAACATATAACCCTAAATTCTAACCACACCCCTAAATTCAAAATTCGTTCACTAAAACCCTAAACAAAATCTCTAAAACTAAGATACTTGTGGAAACAAGAGCTTGTGCATTAAATAATTACCCTTTTTATTAATATATATTTTGCAAATGATGGAATTTGGTGTAAGAGTTTGAAAGCAACTTAAATTTTTTAAAAAATGTGGAAGCTTAAATAAATTTTTTTATAACTTTGAGGGTTTAACTATTTTTTTAATAATTTTAAGAGATTTAACCTTTTTTTTTTCAAAAACTTGAGAAAAAAATCTAATTAGAAATATTCAAAATCTTAAAAGTTAATATAAATTTTAAAAAAACAAATTAAAAATTTTAAAATGAAATTTAAATATTTCAAAATTTTATGGTACATGGGACCCGCTCCAAAGAAATCATGCTATCCATTTCAGGCCGCGCGTCCATTCTTACCTCATTATCATACATGATTCAAGTTGATTTGATTATCATTTTTTTTGCCCTTTCAGATTCAGGATTACGCTTAAATTTTAATTAATTCAAATTGATTTACGGCGTATATTTGGTCTATCATAAACTATCTCTAAAACGTTATTACAGTATTTAATCAAGAATTTTAGGTAAGTATTGTGAGTAATGCATATATATTTTATCTTTATTTTTTATTTTTAAAAATTCAAACAAAAATTTCTTTAATCTAATATTTTTTGTCATCGTTTTTTAAATTTTTTTATTTATAATGCTAGTGACAACATTATCTTCTGCTGGTTTTCGAACACTGTTAATCATTTTTATTTTCTTTAATTTAGTTTTCAACATGAATTTTCTATCTTGGATTTCTTCCTTTTGCTTATCTTGTAGTATTCGTTTTATTTGTCTTTATGGCACGATTTTCATATGTCTTGTAGCATGGTTTTTGTTCGTCTTATGACATAATTTTCGTTTACATTTGTAGTAGTTTGGTATCATGTAGCGATCATCATGACATACATCTTTGTTTATAAAAGACTGACAGTCTAATATAAATTGATTTTTTTTAACAATCCGTCGACGTATTCATAACTATTAGTAGAGTAGCATGCAAATATTGATTAAGTTTAGTCTCACTCATACATCATTACTATCTAATATGCTCGTTAAGTAAGGGCACAGTTAGATGGTTTATATTCTTATATGATATTCAATTTATTTAAAATTTTCATTTATAAATTAAAAAATAATATATTTAAACCGTTTAAATTTAATATCAATCAGTACCGTTGATAGAATTTGATAGAATTAAGTGTAAAAATCTAGGGTTGGCGCCGCGATATCTTTATAGAGAACTTCAACTTTTTATTCTTTAATTTTGTTTAGCAGGCGACGATAGTAGCTTTAATGCTGGTAGTCGACAATGATTCTTTATTTTTTTTTTTTTTATAAAAGTAATTATATTTTTTGATATATATTTTTTGTATTTGTAGTATATTTATCTCAGTCTTTTAGCATGTTTTTTTCGTTTTTTTGGTCATTTGATTGTTCTATTATTTTATATTTTTTAAAAGTCAGATTTGATGACGTCACGACTAATTAAAATGATGATTATTTATAATCCTGCTGATCTTCCCTACTCTTGACTCTCATATTGTATTTGAATACACGGTTTGCGTTCGTGGATAGTTTCTCACGACGCTCAGCTCTGATTTGCAGTTCTCAGTGATATTTTAATAGCTTAATATTCTTTATGGTTTGTTTGCCGATGCAGTCAGATTTGTTCGTATCTATTTTCGTTCGAGTCTTTTGGTTAGATTTTTAACATTTTTCATGTACGGTCTTTGTATGATCTAAATTGACTAATTTCTTGGGTCAATGTTATAAAAAAATGTCCAAATTATGTATTTAATTTATGATAATAGTTATAAAATCTTATTATAATTTAAAAATTTATCTTTTAATAAAACTAACTAATTCTATTAAAAAATATCAATGAATACCATTAAAATCATTTTAGATTGTTTTAGGGATAACAAAATATATGAATCATATAAATGATCTTTTAACAATGGAGGTGAAGTGCGATATTCTTGTCAAAATATTTTGGAATAGTTGTAATTGCATTATTGGAGGGGCACACATATTAAAGAGCACAGGTTTCGACTATAAAGTTTGTTTTTAATCGAGTGGTGTTTGTGTCACCAAAACGGTACTGCGCAATATCAACATACTCCAACAGAATGCAACGTGTCCCTAAAATTTTAAGGATTTAGGGACAGTAAATATGCTAGTTAAGTGTAGGATTTTTTATACATGTTAGAATTATTATTTTTATTTATAAATTAGATGGTATTCTATATTTAAAATGTCCGAATCTACATCTTCTAACAAAAATAATATTAATTAAATTAAAACTCAATTGATACTAATAAAATCATTTTAGGTTATTTTCAGGGTAATAAAATATCTGAATCATCTGAATGATCTTTCAATAATAGAGTCGAAGTGGGGTATTCTTTATCGTGAATGGTTCATACTAGTTGTAATTGCATCATTGGAGGGTTTAAAATAATGAGAAAAAATATCCAGATAATCATACTTTAAAATACAAAAATAAACGTAGAAAAGTAAAGAGTATGCAAACGTGAATATCAAATTTAAATATTCTCATAAAAATTTTATCGATGTTTTTTAAATCTAATACCGTAGCCAAATATTGGAGTACTCACTGGAAAAACGCAAATCATTGAATTACTCCAGTCAACAAAAAAACGTTTTGGTTAACTCCACGAACAATTAACCCACACAATGTTGTTCGGTAAGTTTCAATTATAACATGCATCAGGTTATCGACGTATTCAATATCAGCGTGTCATAGAGGCAGATAAAGAAGTGTCATAACGGCAGACGAAGAACATGCCAAAACAGCCGACGAAAAGCAAAAAATTAAAACAAAGAAAGAAATAAAAGTAAGAAACAAAAAAACACATAAAAAATTATCGTTGGTAGACGGTCAAAGCCGCCACCATTGGCTTGAAAACTTAAAAACTATTCAAAAATTCTCAAAGAAAAATATAACCGCTGCAAAGAAGATACGAGAGTATACAACAAAGAATGATAAAAACTTTACCAAAAAAATAGGTGTCCGAAGTATATTTTTTGAATTTTAGGTGCCTAAAGTATTTTTTGGTAAAAAATGTGTCTAAAGTTTCAACCGTTATAATTTTAGGCGCTTAAAGTTTACAATGTTACAATTTTAGGTGTCTATCCGTCAAAAGATGTTAAAAAAATGTTAACCAATCTATGTTTGACCTGTAGCATGTTTATTTTATTTTATTAAAAATTAAAAATTTGAAACAATTTTTTTTATAATTTTTTAATTTTTCACAAAATCTCAAAATTTTGCAATTTTATAAAACAATCCCTAAAATTTCCCAAACTCAAACCCCCCAATCTCCATCGCTTTCGCCGCAGATCGCCACGCCTGAGCATACTCCTTTGGTCGTTGGAAGCAAGCAGTCATTTTTTCCAACACGGTGTTGCCGAAAATGCCAAACAACGTGCCAGACAAACATCGAACGCGAAATCAACATTCACTTGGCACGCCGTTCAGTGTTTTCGGCGACGCTGTGTTAGGAAAAATTACCGCCTAGGTTCGACGACCAAGGGAGTGTGCTCAGGTGCGGCGACGGAAACGACGACGATTTGGGGTTTGTGTTTGAAAATTTTTAGGAGTTTGAGGACTGTTTTGTAAAAATTGTAAAATTTTAGGATTTTATAAAAAAAAAAAAAATGTTTTTTTCTTAAAATTAAAAAAACAAATTAGTGTCACATGTCGAGCATCGATTGGTTAACATATTTTTTAACACCCTTTAACGGTCAAACGTCTAAAATTACAACGGTTGAAACTTTGGGCACTTATTTTTACAAAAAAATATTTTAGGCACCTAAAATTTAAAAGTAATATATTTTGGACACATATTTTTTATTTAAGCCTCTTAAAATTTAAAAGTGATGTAAATATTTTTATATAAAAAGATTTAACATAAAAATACCGACTTTATTAGAACAGAAAAATAGATTCAAAGAAGAGAAAAAGAGAACCAAAAATTTCAGCAGAAAACAAACAACAAACATGCCAAACTTTAAGCAATTTAAACAAACAACAAACATGCCAACCTGAAGCAATTTAAAAATTTAGAGATAAACACTTTGTTTACCTAATATTTAAACTAACCAGACCTAAAATACCATTATAAAAAAAAAAAAAAACTAGAATTAAGGTGGGAAACAGCCCTAGTAGAAGTAGTTTCGTCTCTGAGAAACTTCAACCATTCCTGCATTGTTTATCATGTGGCATCCTCGCCGGTTTTCATTTAACTAATAAGCTTTTACTTCACTACCAAAACGGCAAAATCTGATTCTTTTACACCGATAATGGCTCCAAATTTGTACGATGCCAAATCTGTTTTTGAGTTCGTTGTCAAAGAAGGAAATGGTATAAACGGATTGGTAGATTCAGGCCTTTCCAAGGTGCCAGAACTTTACGTTCAGCCACCACACGAACGAATCGACAAGGAAAAAGGCATCAAACTTGAGCTTCCGCCCCTCGATTTGTCGAAGCTCGACGGCCATGGTCCTCTCCGCGATGAAGTGACCAAGCAGATTATTACAGCTGCAGAAACTCTGGGATTCTTCCAAGTTGTTAACCATGGAATCCCTATTCATCTGCTTGAATCCCTTAAAGAAACTGTGCATAAATTCTTCAGCTTGCCCCTCGAAAGGAAGGCTGTTTATCTTGCACTGGTAACTCCAACTCCGCTGGTGAAGTACGGCACCAGCTTTAGGCCTGATAAAGAGAAAGCATTGGATTGGAAAGATTATCTCCTCATGCAATACACCAATGACGACGAAGCTCTTCGACGTTGGCCTGAAGAGATTAGGTGAGGTTTAGATAAAGTAATTGCTTCTTTTTATGATCGTTTTCTTTTTTCAAAATCTATTTTACCCTTTTTTAGGGGCGTGCTACTTGAGGTCTTCAATCAGCATGTTGAAAATTTTGATTCAAGTTCTGTTAGGAAATTTAGGGGCGGAACTGGATGGCTCAATGATTGATAATCTTATCGGTAAGAAGATGATTAATATGATTTTCTATCCGGTATGTCCTAATCCGGATCTTACAGTTGGGATTAAACACCACTCTGATATAAGTATTCTGACGGTCGTGTTACAAGATGAAATTGGTGGTTTATATTTTAAAATCGAAGAAGATAACGATTATGGTAAGAAAGGAGAGTGGATAGAGATCCCTCCTACTCCCGATGCTTTGGTCATAAATATTGGTGATATGTCACAAGTAATTTCGTTTTCTTCATTAAAATTGAAAAATTCAAACAACTTTAAACCCAATTAATAACATGTTTATAATTTGTGTGATCTATTAAGCAATGGGAAGTGCAGAGCATGCAGTTCGAACCTCAAACACAAATTCAAGGGTGTCTTTACCCATTTTTGTATTGCCAACACAAACAGCAAAGACTGTACCTTTGCCTCAAGTGGTGGAGAAAGATAGAATTGCTCTTGATAAACAGTTTATATTGGGTGATTATATGAACAACGTTTATGAAAATACACTCAAGGACAAAAAACCACTTGATTTTGCAAAGATCAACTCTACTTAATTCTGATATACATTGTTTGCATTTATTTGTGATTATTTAGCAGAAACAAAATATGCCCATCTATTTTTACGAGAGATAGGATTTATTCAAGGTTTAAATCCAAGTTGTTAATCATGGAGTAGAACCGGTAGACTCACTGTTCATCGACAAGAAGATATTTAGTATAATATTCTATCCGACATATCATGATTTCGATCTTATTGTTGGAGTTAAATGTTATACTGATATAGTTACTTTTATTATCTTGTTACATGGTGTGGTTGATGATTTACATGTTAATATCCAAGAAGATATGAATTATAAGAGAAAGGAGATTCTTTATGGCTTGGTTTTTTGTTTTATTAAAATTTATAAATTAAATCAATACGATTTTTAGTCTGTGTTATTTGGAGATGCTAAACGATAGGAAGTATAAAAATACAGTTCCTACATATAAAGTCATAATATTTAGACAAATTCTGCAAAATTGGTGCTCCTAAGAGAGAGATATATATATATATATATATAGTTAGCGTTTGGTATTAATTGGAATAAAATTCTATTTTTTAGTTGGGAATTTGTTTTCAAAGGCCTGGTTAAGCTAAAAGAAGCAAACATTCCAAAATCCAACGAAAGTAAATTGGACCAAAACATTAATTTACATTCTCAATTTGTTTTGTTTTATTTTTAAGGGTAAAATACATCCAACTCACTCGTTTGGTATAGTTATAAATGAATCACTTTTTTAAAGTTATTATTTGATTTTTCAATTAAAATTTTGTTATAAATAAATTATTTTAATATTAAATTTAAAATATTAAGTCGGTTTAGTATAATATCAGTTTTAGTACCTAAAATTTATATTATATTAATTTAATCTTAATTTGAATTAACTTTTATATTTAAAACTTTCACTAATAAAGTGATTGCGTTTATTAGTAGACGACTTTAAAATCAAAATGACTGTATTCTATTAATTTATCAATTATTTAGTGTCTATTGGGCTATTTATATGTCAATTATCAAGTTGATGAACAAAGAGTGCAAACGTTGTCCGGAAGTGTGTCATGAGGCATAGTGTCAAATTTTTCAAAAATTTAAGGGTTAAATTTATTAAATTATTTTAAATAAAGATTAAATTAATAGAATATATATATTCTTTATGTTGCCCAATTGTGACTGTCGGACCTAGAGATGAGCATAGGTCGATTTTTGGCTAACCATAACTTAATTCGAACCTATTTTTATAAAATCTGACCCGGCCCGAAAATTATATACCTCAACTAACCCGAACCAAAAATTATATACATCAATCTGACCCTGACCTAATCTATATAAAAAATCGGACTTAATTGTAAAAAATAATTAATTTTGAGAACCTAATTGTAAAAATCAATTTTAAAAAACTTAATTATAAAAATATATAAAGAGGGTATTATTAGAAGATATTTTTAAAATATATGAAAATTATACTATTAGTCTCACATAAGTTCAGATTTTTTTACACCCTAAACTCGAACTTAACCTCGCCCTTAATAAAAACTGATCCGTCCCGACTTGAACCCAATTTTTTCAACAACAAAAAAAAAACCGACCTCGGGTCGAAACCCGTTGGGTTCCGGGTGAAATGTCCATCCCTCCCAAGCCAAAGGTAAACAATTTGCTATCCTTTCATATTCTTCTTATGATTCGCCCTCTGTGATTTGTCACTACTTTCCTTTTTCTTCATGTTCTTAACCAAAAATTCCCAGATTTAAAACTTGCCCATCAAAAGTTTTATAAGCCCCATTTGTTTGGTTTCTGATAATTTTCCTTTTCCTACTCTCAGTTTTCCTATCAGATGATGGTAGATCGTTATTCAATAGCTTTGTTTCTGGTTTTTTCGTTTCTTGTTGGTGCTTTGGATGCCAGTGCTGGTGATTCTGATCCACTTTACAGGTTTTTCTGGGTTTTTTCATTTTAATTATTCCCCCCTTTTTTTGTTCCGTTTATCGTATTAATGTTCTAATGTTAGCTTCTGCTTCAAACAAGTCTGTTTATAGTAGGAAAATGAATTAATTTTCCAATTAACCCGGAGAAATTGCTATTACTTAGTGTTCGTTTCAATTAGAAAATGTACTTAGTTATTGATTTTCGATAAGGACGCTGAAGGATCTTGAGTGCAAAAGGCATGCATATTTCTTTAGATCTTAGATTGGAAGAAGTCATTTGATTAGAAATAATTGTTATACCATTCATTTGGTTAACTAGCAGGGGCATGTCCTTCAATAAGAAATGCAATGGAAGCTTTATTGTGATGGGTTTGTGTTGCTGCCTTAATAGATAAACTATGGATTCTCCGCAGACTGTTATACCATTCATTCCTTCATATTGATTATGTGTAAAATGAGGAATTTCAAGGTTTCTTGTTAAAACCTGGGAATGTAGCTTTGAGAACACATAGAAAATGTGCATTTACAAATATAGTGTGACATTTTACTGTAAGTTAAAAGGTACTTCATGTATGAAGGAGCCATGGCCCTTGGTTAGATCAAAAGTAATTTCCTCTCAAGTCTAGGACAAACTTATGTTGGTCACAACAACAATTATAGTTCTTTTTTTATTGCAAATGTTTGTGTCAGTGAGCTAAGTCTTTAGGATTTCTTCAAATAGTAATGAGAGAAGAATTTGAAGCTACTTTACTCATCTTTGTGGTCAAAAAGCAAGCTTCAGGTGCTTCAAAGCTTGCTTAGAAGTTAGATGAGATTAGATATTATATTGAATGGCCTCAAGCCCTTAACACAAGGCAACTCAAAGCTGAGCACACTAGCTGAGGTGATAAGTAATCAAAATTAGCACCTCATGGAAACTAACAACTTTGTTATAGGGTATTTGTTTATCTGGATAAATATTTACAATTTACTTGTTAGAGTTTGCAGCCTATACAGGAGTAACACACGGTATTTTTGGTCATTTTAATTGTTCAAACTTGCAGTGTGTTAGAATAAATGCTTTAGGTGATATGACCTTTCAGAACTGTAAGTATTGGTTGTCTAAATTAATAGGGTGTTACTTTATGTGGATTATTTATGAACTTCCCTAGGTTTTAAGTCTTTTGATTTTACTGATTTGTTGGGCATTTATGGAAGTCATCTGCAGTTTGTAGATTCTACCTAAAGTCAGCTGAAAGGTGTACATATCATTGGGAAAGTTATATTTCGAGAAGAAATGCTCATATATCACTGGTTTGTGGGAGTACTCTAACGGCATTAAGCTTTTACCAAGCTGTCTAAAGAAAAAGATAGAGAACAATAAAAAGGAAATAAATAAATGATAATGGAATAAAGTAAATTAGTCGGTAATCACTTTTTCCATTCTCCACTTCTCCCACTATTTACCATGAAGATAAGTTTGATTGGAACTTTGCATCAATAATGTGGGTGATTCTTTGAGATAGTACCTTCAAACTTTCGGCTTTGAAATATTGGTCTGCTACATAGAGTAGAGTTTTTATAGATTTCTATATGCCGCATTCTTTCTCTGACTTGAAATTAATTTAATCCTGATTCCTATCCCTTTTTTATGAATTGATTAGACATTTAAGTAGTCTAACCATGGATTTCTTTTTACTTTAGGGCTTGTGTGACAGAATGTGAGAAAACTGGATGTGTTGGGGGAAGATGCTTTCCGCAGTGCAAGTTTCCTTCTGATGGTGTTGCCAATGATGGTCCATGGTATATGCAAGAACCACTTTACTTGAAGCGGAAACAATGGGATTGCCAAAGTGATTGTCGTTACAATTGCATGGTTGACAGAGAGAAAGCAAGGGAAGCAGTTGGTAATGGACCTGTCAAGTATCATGGTAAATGGCCCTTCAAGCGAGTTTTTGGAATTCAGGTTTGCTTTACTTTTACCCTATTAAACATATTTTTAGTTTTCATGGAATTTTATGGTCTTCTTTTTGCAGTATCCATCTTGACCTCACTGATAATTTGCTCAGGAACCAGCTTCTGTAGCTTTCTCTGCACTGAATCTAGCAATGCATTTTCATGGTTGGCTATCGTTCTTCATCCTCCTTTACTATAACTTGCCTTTAAGACATGGTAAGAAGGCATACTATGAATTTGCAAGTTTGTGGCACATATATGGACTCCTGGCAATGAACTCATGGCTCTGGAGTGCTGTTTTCCATAGTCGGTAATCACTTTTTCCATTCTCCACTTCTCCCACTATTTACCATGAAGATAAGTTTGATTGGAACTTTGCATCAATAATGTGGGTGATTCTTTGAGATAGTACCTTCAAACTTTCGGCTTTGAAATATTGGTCTGCTACATAGAGTAGAGGTTATTTGTCAGTTTGGGTGGATTTTTTTATTAAAATCATAAAACCAATGTAACAAGGGGAACTGCCTGAAACTGGCATTCTAAATAGAACCTAGTTTTGCTTCTTTCTCCTTACTCCGGTCTGTATTCTGTGTTGCAAGTGCTTGGATTCAAGTGTCACAGTCAGATGTACTAGACATGGTATGTTTTTAACTTTTAGCGAGGTGTTCCCTATATTTAGAAGATCGGGTCCTCATTATGTTTTCTAGCTTAAGGCATCCCAATAATATAGGTGTCTAGGAAAACAGAACAGTCAAGAATAATGTAATCTGGAGTTGCTTTTTTTTAATGGATAAATTCTCTCTGTTAATCGGTACACATTTGGTTCTGTTGTGTTTTCATTGATGTTTTGACTAGATTGCAAAATATTTGGTTTAGTTGGCCTAATCTTAAACCACACACTTGCATAGAAACTCTAAGCTCCTCGTGAGCGACCACATGTATACCCCAAATGATTGTCCTATTTATGACTCTGGCATGTTTGTTTGAACCACAGTGATGTGGATTTGACAGAGAAATTAGACTACTCATCTGCTGTGGCACTGCTAGGGTACTCTCTTATTCTAGCCATACTTAGATGTTTCAATGTGAGAGTTGAGGCTGCTAGAGTGATGGTTGCTGCTCCATTTCTTGCCTTTGTGACTACCCATATATTGTACCTCAATTTTTATACATTCGACTACGGTAAGATCTCTCTTCTTTGATAGTCTGTTTCTACTTCTAACATTTGGTCGCTCCAAGGATTAAATGCTCTGTACATGATTTTCGTGCATTACTGGGCAGAATAACATGATACGAAACATTGTACAGGGTGGAACATGAAAATTTGTGTAGTGATGGGGGTTGCTCAACTTCTGATTTGGGCAATTTGGGCTGGTGTCACCCGCCATCCTTATCGTTGGAAGTGCTGGGTAGTGATCATTGGAGGAGGCCTTGCGATGCTTCTGGAGATTTATGACTTTCCTCCTTATCAAGGTTTCTTTGATGCCCATGCTATATGGCATGCCACAACTATCCCACTTACCTACCTGTGGTGGAGCTTCATTAGGGACGACGCCAAGTTTTGGACTTCCATCGTCCTTAGGAAGGCTGATTAGCACCTCGTGTAAAACTAGCATCGTTCAGTAGCACCTTCACCGTTCAAAAAGCCTTTTTTTCGGATAATTCGGCACGCGGTTTTTACATATCATATATCCCTGTTTTTATTCTGCTGGAACGGAGGAGATCTACTCACTGCTCAGTTGAAATTTAAAAAAAAAATCTAGAATTGTTAAACATGAACATGGATTTTTTTGTAGATTCATATCATTCCATTTAGTTATATCGGAACTTAGCCCTGTTAGTTTAAATTAGTTTAAACAGTTACGTGTAGCGTTCGAATCTAAACATATATAATTTCGTCCGTAACCTTCAAATTATGATCTAATTGACGAGCATTCAAGTGGGTAGTCCTGGTTATAGAAGTTTAAAAGAAAGTAAATTATCTCTTTAAAAAAGTTTAAGAACGAAGCAAAAAATTAACTTGATCAAATTCACTTTGCAACATTAAAGTAAAATAATAAAACAATGTGTCTACTAATAAATTAAATATCGGTGTTTATAAAAAAATTAAATTTATTTTTTTAGATAAAAGAGAAATATTACTATGTGCCTCATTAAAAAAATTCTCTAAATTTAAATGGGAAAAAAGAGTGTATGTGGCAATATTTATAAGAACATCAACGAGACAAGCTCGGCACAAACTAAAATACAAACCAAAAAAACAATAAACAACCTACTGCACCAATAAACTCTAGGGATGGGTATGAGTCGGGTTTTTAGCCCACCTGAACCCGACCTGAAAATAAATATACTTAATTCGGCCCTGACCCGACCGGCTATAAAAAAAATTAATTTTAGGGACTTAATTGTAAAAAAATAAATATAGGGGATTTAATCGTAAAAAATTATAATTTTAAGGATTAAATTGTAAATAAAAATTCAGTTTTAAGGAACTAATTATAATATATATGGGGTATTATTATAAACATCCCTAAAAGTTTAAGGAAAATTACACAATTAGTCCCGGGTCGGGTCAGGTCGGATATTTTCCACCCTAAAACCAAACCCAACCCGACTTCACCCTTAATAAAACCCCGATCCAACTCGAACCCGACTTTTTCATTTAAAATTTTGACCTGATCAGGCCGGGTCAGGTCAAAGCCCGACCGGGTCGAGTAAAATGTCCATCCCTAATCAACTCACAAGACTACACCCAGTGGCGGATTTAGAAATATATTTGAGGGTGGACACAAGTCATGAATATTACAAAAAAATAAAGTCTAATTCATAAAAATTAAAAAAATCAAAGGTAAATATATAAGTTTTGAAAAGTTTAGGATTGACACGAACTTACCCCACGTTACATTTGGATCCGCCATTACCTACACCAATCACCCATGCAACTAAAGCCCCGTAACTTGCCTGTCATCATTTAACAAGGCCATAATAAAAAATAGGAGGAGCACCAAGGGAGGTAGGATCCAAAATATAAAGTCGGAGCTTTTGGCAAGACCGCCAGCAACTCTAATTCTACTGCGCAACACATGCTGAAACTGAACCTCCCAAGCTCGCAACCGAAGTTCATGGATATGCCAGCTAAAAAAATGAGACTCCTGAGTTCCTTCACGGAGAATTCGAAGCGCATCCATACTATCTAATTCCAATACAATCTTTCATAACCCTGCATCCCACGCAAACAATAATCCAAGGTATGCACCCCATAACTTAACATCAAGGATTGAGCATAGCCCGATGAATTTCATGAACCCGAACTGCCAATTACCGAGGCTATCCTTGGCCACACCACCACAATGGAGGACACCAGTAGGAAGGACCATGGACCACCAACGAGATGTCTTTATTTTATTTACTAAGAATATATTATATGTGGTAATAAAATTATGACATAGCAGTGTTAACGGGGCGAATGTATGTAGGTGCCTAGTGGGTCACGTGACCCACCATTAATTTTTGGGGTAAACTACAATGAATGTCACTTAATTATGGGTAATATTACACTTGAGTTATTCAAATATGAGTAACATTACATTTGAGTCACTCAAATATGAGTAACGTTACATTTCGGTCACTCAATTATGAATAAGGTTACATTTGGATCACCCTTTTTACTTAAAAAAATTATTGTTACAGAATTACATTTGGGTCAACTTTCTTGTCACTTTTATCAATTTAGGATTGTTATTATTATTTTTATTTCTTTTTTTTACGTGGATAGTTTTCTTTAACAAAATGTATTTTTATGCTTAGTTAGCTTGTTGTAGTCAAATTAATTGTCTGAAGGGATTCGAAATCTTAAACCTCTAAATAAGATAAACATGTGAACTACTAAACTTAAATTCCTGGATAAACTTATGATTTTAGAGTACTTGTATAAAACTATAGTCTATATCAATATTATATCTATTAGATATACTATATATAGTAATATTTTGTTTGTTATATTATTATATTAATATTAGAATAATATTTTATTTCATTATTAAATTTGAATGTAGAAAATATTTTATTACAGCTGAAAATTAAACTATATAACCAAGTTAAATTATACTTCCAATATGATTTAAATTATTCAACTTTGAGTTACACTTTTAATATTTCAACAATATAACCAAGAGTTAGCACTGTAAAATAAATAAATTAGCATTCAATGTTTCCGTATTTTCATTCAATTAATACCTAAAAGTAAAAATAAAAATGTATAAAAATAAATTCTTTATAAAAATATTTAATGAGATAAAAAAAATCAAACATGTAAAATTACATTCAACGTTTAATTTTATTAGAAAGTAGAAACTAGCTTCTATAAGCTCCTACACAACTAGCATTTAATAATAGTTTAAGTTTAAAGGGTGAATTACGTAAATTATTATTAAACTTTACTCTTAAATTTATTTTAGTCGTTAAAATTTTAAAACGTTTAATTTTTTATCGAAGAACAAAAGAACCTTTCCAGGATTCAAACGTGGAAAGCTTTATCGGCATGAGTGAAGTATTATACTGAGTAAAAAATGAGCTCAATTCGAAGGTGGGCGAGGGAGATCAACGAGAGAAAAATCAAAAGGTTTTGTCCAATTCATGGACTTCGGAGCACTTTCCAACAAAATAGAGGTCGAATTTGGACTCAAGAGGATGAGACAAAGTGACTTGTGAAATTTGGTACCGAGCAATGACGACGGTGAGCAATGGATTTTGTCTTTCAATGTTTAAACTTTAGTGACTAAACTAGGTTTGAGAATAAAGTTTAGTGGCGATTTACGTAATTTACCCGATTTAAAACAAAAGCAACTTGCATGCGAGAGTTTTAATTCAGTTTACAGAGACATGCAGGAAACTGTTTAGTGGTGATTTACATAATTTACCCGATTTAAAACAAAAGCAACTTGCATGATAGAGTTTTAATTCAGTTTACAGAGACAGGCAGGAAACTTCACTAATTGATTTTCCTTTATAGAATCACTAATTGATTATTAAATAATAATTATCAAGATAAATTACATTGGTGACTATAAAAAAAATCGTTTAATTTAATCATCGTTATTAGAATGATTTTTCATTTTGATCATTCTTCGTTAAGTGGGTAACAAAATGTTGATGTGGAATAAAATTTAACCTGACCGTGAGTTTAGAAGAGGAACAATTTATAAGAGATGAACAATAATTAATTAAATTTTTAGACACGCAGTCATGGACGATTTTTTTAATAACGATTACATCAAAAAATTATTTTTTCTATAACTATTTATAAGGGTTGTGCATTAAATTGAGTCAAAAAAAATTTAAGTTATTCAAGTTGAAAAATTAAAATTTTATAATTTAAATTTTATTTAAATTTTTTTAGTCGAGTTGAGTTTATGAAATTCGAGTTGAGTTGTTCGAGCTTTTGTTCAAATTTAATTGAAAACATTTATAATGTTATCTACAACCATATACAATACACATATGTTTCTCGTATAATTTTCATATGTGATATATATATATATATATCAATCATAATTAAAGGTTTCGACTCGAACTTGAAAATCTATCTATTAATTACTAGAAATTTTGATTTATTCGAATTTTTGTTTTATAACTCAAATTTTATTGACTTTTTTCGATTCAAAAAAAGTAATTTTTTGAATCGAGTCGAATTTTGATCACCATTTATTTGCGGTTTCTGGCGGTCATCTCCCTTCTATAAATACCCTCAGTCCATGCAAACCCTAGCTCACTCATACATTATACAACAAGCAATCCAAGAAAGCTTAATTGTGGGTGTTGAAAAATGGGTTCCAAGGTTTCAGCATCAACTGTCTTCATTGTTTCCCTCAACCTTGTTTTCTTCGCTCTGGTTAGCTCTCAAACCCCTCCAACGTGTCCTCAAGATCTGGGTCCTTGCAAAGCAGCTCTGACAGCGGCGTTCTTTGGGGAGAGGCCAAACCCTAACAGCGAATGCTGCCGACGGTTTGCGAGTTTGAGCGATACCGATGCAGCCGCCTGCTTTTGCCAAATCTTGAAAGCCAATATAAGAACAGAATTCCTCCCTTTGTTAGCTTGAACCGCGTGACGAGTATCTTCTTGAGGTATTGCGGCAGGAACCTCACTACCTACAATTGCGAGTGAAAACTGTTGGACTGAAGCCCATCTCTTTCTCTTTTCCTTCTGCGTACAATGCTACTCTTACAGTCTTACGTTTACATGTCAAGAATTATCTTTAACAATTCCTGGAAAATGGAATTACTCTTACGTTCCCTTTTATGTTTCTTCTGCATGAATATTACTATAATAAAACGATGGGTTTCTTAACATATTACTTCATTCCATTTCTCTACGTATGCCTCGAAAATTTTTCGGTTAAAATGCTAAAAATTAGCAAAATTTACCTAAATTATCACTGAACTTTATTTTAAGCCTATTTTGGTTATTGAAGTTACAAAAACGTCCAAGTTATACTCTTTTTTCTAGTTAAGTGTCTAAAACCTAAACTTTGTTTTAGGCTAAATAGGCACCTAACGCTTTCAATGTTATTCAAAAAGGTGTAATGTCGTTACTGTCCGTTAATTTTTATCGTTAATTTCTATTATCTAACACGTGTCATCTTCTGAAATTTCTGAAATTATATTTAAAAATTAATAAAACAAAATAACTTCAAATTTTACAAAATAATCCCAAAATTTTAAAATTCATAACACCCCAAAACCCAAATCCCGATTTGACTTGATTTCGTCATCGATTGACACGTCGTCGTCCATCACGTTCGTTGTCGGACCATCACGATCATTTATCCCATCACATCGTCGTCGAAAATCGACTGATGTCGTGTGAAACCCGAAATCGTCTAATGGTTCATTCGAATGATTTGTGATGAACGACGACATAACGGACGATGAACGGTGTGCGTGTTCTTTTGGCGAGGAAAAGGCGCATCATTTCGTCGGAGTGGCTGGATTTAAGGGTTTAGGGATTTTGAGACTATTTTGAGATTATTTGAAAATTTTAGAATATTTAAAAAAATTGATTTATTTATTTTTAAATAAAATGCAAAGAATGTTTAATATTGTCACGCGTTCGATTTTGATTGGATAACGGAAAAAAAGTAACGTCCGTCATGGCCAAACCTTAAATGGGTCACAAAATGAAACATTAGACACCTATTTGACCCAAAATATAGTTTTGGCACCTAACTGAAAAAAAAGTATAATTTAGGCACTTATTTGACGGTTAAGCCTTAAAATAATGATTATTATCTCATACACATACGGCGAAAACTTTTTTTTTCTACAAGTGTCTTAATTATAGTTTAGAATTTAGAATTTAGAGTTTAGGGCTTTAAGTGTTTTAATTTTATGGTTTAAAGTTTAGAGCTTTTAGTTTATGGGTTTAGAATTTAGGGTTAATGGTTAGAATTTAAGATTTGGGGTTAGGGTTTAAGTTTTAGAGTAATATGATTAGAGATTTAAGTTTTACCCTATAAACCCTAAATTTTAACCCTACACCAAAAATTCTATCAACAACCCCTAAATGTATTAAACCTCTATACTGTAAATCTTAAAAACTAATATATTTGTATAAACAAAATTTTTACTTATGTTTGTGCATAAAATAATTACTTTTTATAAATATTAATAAAAATGATTTAGTCATTGCATTACGGAATCGATTGATTAAATCTTTATATTTTTTTCTTAAAGCTGCTCAAGGTTGGATATGATTAGCAATTTGGAAAACCCACCGCCTGTTCTTTGTATTTAGCCTTATTATTACATAATTTGTTCTTAAACTATTTCCCTGTCTAACGTGGAATGCGGGCGCTGAAAAAGGTTGTTATTCTTCTGAGGATAAATTAAGAAAGGAAAAAAACAAAACAGGTGGGGCCAATGGAACAAGTAATAACATTACATTAAGATGGAAACAAACTTAGCATCTTTAATAATTTAAGTATTAGTTGAAGATATCCCACATGTCTGGCCATCTCAGCATATATGTTAATTGGTATGCGGTCCATTTGCCACCCTATATTTAAGCAAAATAGAAACAAGTATGTCTCAAATTCGACAAAAAAAAAATGAAGAAAAAAACGTAAACATATCATTATATATGTCTTGATTTTCATTGTTCTTTTGGAATTCATTTTCTGTATAGTACATGCATGTTTTACCGTTCATGTTAAAATTAGAATTCTTTTCTTAAAGAGCAATATGTCTTTTATTACACCCGATCTTTATTGATTTCTTTTAAAATTATTTATCTAAAATGAATGACGCAAATACCCTAATCCTATTATTATTGTATTATTCTTTTAAAAAATTGTATTATGTTGAATAAACTCCGACGATTGAATAGATTGCAAGTGACAGACTTTAGATGGTTTATAAATTTTTTATGTTTTATTTCACAAAAATGTTGAAAAAAAAGGTTAAATTGGATTAGGATAAAGCTGCAAAATGATGATAACAAAAGACTTGAGGGGTAAAGAAAACACCATGATTTCTATTCAAGCGGAAATACAATCTCATTCTTCAATTCTAAACTCTATTTTTAAAGTTATTAAATGTTAATGGTATATTGCTATAATGTTATGTGTGTGCAAACTTTTAAAACTTTAAACTTTAATTTTTTGCGTGCTTAGGTGATCGTTTGACGTGACTTATCGATCGCTTGAGAAGTTGAAAATTTTAATTCTTTCAAAAAGTTCATTTGAGATTAAATTAGACAAAAAAATGCTTGTTTGAAGGGCTCTCTTTGATCGTTTGGTACAACTTTTTTGATCGACATTCAAAATTTTGTTTTAAAAAATGTGCAGAACATATACTAAAGCTTCGTTCGATAGAGTTATTGAAAATGAAAGTCGGGTAAAGAAGTAGCGTTCGGAGAGAAGTTGAAAATTTCAACTCCTTTAAAAGTAGCGTTTAAAATCAAATTCAGCGTAAAAACTGAGTAAAGAAGCACAAAGGTTGTTTCTTCGACGAAAAAAGCTTAATAGAGACGAAGCCCTAGTCTCACAGCCACTGTATACAAATTCATTTACACACACTACTATAAATTAAAATTTTATGCTATTTTAATTCATGGGATGAGTGTAATTTTTTTATTTTTTACTACTAGTTTAAAATTTTATATTTTTAAAATAATATTTTTTTTATAATTATTTCTGTCAAGCCATATCAATTCATGAACAGGGAAAAACAGAGATTCCACATCTTTCAGATGAGATCGATAAAACAAAAACCAAAAGGCCCCCCTTTCATCTCAATCTCTAACAACACAAACCAAGCTCACATCTCCTCCCCCCTTCAAAACAAGTCCCCAGAGTACACTGACTAACCTTACATTTTAACCCCTAAAAGATCTCAAGTCAACCAACTCCATAAATAAGGGTAAAAGAGAAATCTATTTACATCAAAATTACAACTTTCTGTTACTCCAAGAGAAAGAAAAAGCAACAAGAAAATGTGGGATTTAACAGTAAATATATCCCCGTTACATAGAAAAAAAATCTCAAAAATACCACATGAAAACGTTGCGAATATGTTCTAACTTCTGATGCTGATGCTGATGCTGCTATTACACTGTCGCCCTTTGCCGTTGCTTCCTCCGTTTGCAGTCTTTTGCTGGGAAGATGAAAACAATCCGAAAACCGAGCCTGTTTTTGAAGATCCGATCAATGAACAAACGGGGGTGATTCTTACATTTGCAGAATACGACCTTTCCATTCTTCTCTGTTTAAACTGGGGACCTCCATTGAAGCTACTTGAACTTCTTTCCAGGCTCTGAAACACGATTTTCCCCGACGGGTTAGGGTTTCGGAGAAGCGTAAAAACACCTGGAAAAAAAGGGAAGAGAGTACATAAAATTTGTAGGGGGAATATATTATTTATATGAGTAAAAAGTTGAAGCTTTTGCCTTTTGGAGGGTGGGGTGGGATCAAATTTTATTTATTTATTTACCTTTTTGTTTGTTTGATTCTCTTTCGTTTGAATGTGTGTATGGGAAATGTTTAGACTTGTTTTTGTTTTTTGGTAACATGATGTTCCATTTATTGATTTCTAGTTCCTGTTATGTCAGGAAGTTATTACATACCATTACCATTATGTTTTCTCATTCATTTTAAATATATTTTAAATTTTGATTGAATTTTAGTTCAATTAATATAATTTTTTTGGGAAAACTGCCTAAATAGTTCTTTAATTATTGTTGAAATATTGGTTTTAGTACTCCAGCTATTTTTTTTAGCAAAATGATGCCTAACGTTACGTTTCGTTTTTATTTTGGTACCTCGCCGTTAAAAAACTAACTGTGTGCTGATTAGGAGAGAGAAAATCACATGTGTCAATCTGCCATGTCATTTTCTCTCTTCTAGTCAGCATGCCACGTCAACTAAAATCATAAAAAAACACATGGCATGCTGACTAAGAGAGAGAAAATGATGTGGCAAGCTGTCACATGTGATTTTTCTATCTCCTAGTCAGCATGCTGTTAATTTTTAACGGCGATGTACTATTTTGAAAATGAAACATAACGTTAGGTATCATTTTATCAAAAAAATAGTTAGGGTACTATTTGGGTAGTTTTCCCTAATTTTTATTGACGAGAGTTGGTCCAAGTGATAAATAGCTTGTTATCGTTTAAAAAGATCTCGAGTTTGAGACATTGTGTATACAAAAAAATTTACGCTGAGAGACCCACCTACTAAAACTAAGAGTGCGACGCGGCTTAATCCGAATTAGTTAAGACAAAACCCTAAAAAATCGAAAGAAAAAAAAGTTTCATTCCAATATGAAGGGATTGTATTTAAAGGTTGATATGATGACTGAAATGACTACATACCGAAATACAACTAAACAGAAAAGGACTGGTTTTATTAAATCTTACTCATTTCTTCATTGTGTTTAAACTTTAAACATGTCATGCAGCCAACACCAAAGGAAAGCAAAGGTTATTAGATTGTACTATATATTATAGGCTACTAGCTAAGCTTTTAAACTTGGAAGCAGCGGCCAAGCCACTGAGAATTGCATCTTCAACATTGGGACTAACACAGAAATCTCCACATATTGCCAGTTTCTTCTTCTCATTCCACACGCATTTCTCTACCTCGGCTATGCTGGCTGCTGGGAAGGCACTTCCCCTGACAATACGCCGATATTCAATATCAATGCAATTAGGACAAAGTGATGATGTTTGTGTTTTTTCAGTTAGACTCACTCACCATCTATGAGCTTTCATGAAAAATGGATGTGGAATACTGAGTCCTGTGCAGAGAAACTCTTGGAGCATCTCGTTGCCCACTTTTGATAGTGTTTCTTTTGAAGGTTTAACTAGGCCGGATTGTGCAATCACATCCTCGGCGTACTCCATTGTTGAATGCAATACCCATCGTTCACTGCGCATTCGAGAAGCTAGACACATAAGAATATGCCAAAAACTAATAATAAACGAAACTTTAATTGCTCGACTCAGAAATTGGGTCATTATGCAAAATACGAAGGCTGTGCCTTGTGGAATAGCGCCCTGGCTTATTGCTTTCACAGAATGCCCTGCTTAAAACCTTTAGAATTGGTGAATGACAACTCCTTTGCGGGTACCTGAATCGTAAAACTTCAAAAGATGTCAACACCACATTGGTTAATCGCAAATATATGTCTTCAAGCGCATTGGTTAGTTTTGCATATAAGCTGACATCTCACCGAAGACAAAAGATCATTGAATGCTAGCATTAAAGTGAAACAAGGATGAACGGGAATATTCTGCAGTTTCGCCAACTCCGGAGCCAAACTCAAATCTGTATGGAATACAGCAGATGAAGGTGAGGACAATAACTCATTGATAACATATTCCATTCATCTTTGTGCATATTTTCCTGAATTCTTGTATAAGTTTATTTTGTCATAATATAGTTCATGGTTGCATAAAAAATGACACATGGTATACAGTCAAATAGGCCATAGAGGATTAAATAACATGCACAGATGGATTTGTAAGAAGGGATTGGCAAACATGTAGACATAAATTTTCATACCAAGAGGGGGCGGTTGTCCTGTTACCGCCGTAAACCTTGGCGAAGCAATGTTTTTGTCTGATGCAACCACTCCCTTAAAATGACCAAGATGCTGTCCGCCCAAACCCATCACTGACCATAAATTCTCGTGTTCTAACCATTCAAACCTCCCGATACCAACATTAAACTTACTCTCTACTCCTGAAGAACAGATAAAGTGGAAACGTGGAAATTTAGGTGTAAATTCAACCTCGATAAAGAGTTAAATACAAAGCGGTCTTACTACGCACCAGGCTCATGGCACAAAGCTTTGCAAATGGAATTCATTCCAGGCATACCAACATATTTCTTGGTTTCTCTTTCCTAAAAATGAATTAGTTCAGGTAAACTTATTTGACAAGAAAGCTTAATGGTGTTCACAATTTCATTTCACGGATAAACATGATAAATGTAATGAAACACAATTTTAGTGTTTCAATCTGTTGGAAATTTGGAATAAATATTGATGAATGCTGAATGCAAAACAAGGGCTACTTGAAAGAATAATACGATCGTAACAGCCTAAAGTGATGAAGGGAAGCCTACGATCGACCCCCTAGGTAAACACAAGTGAATCAAGTTGAACAATACATGAATATTAGAAAGAACAATATAGCAGGCAAGCACTTAAGAAGCAACTATAGCAAGGATCATTAACATTTAACAATATCATACACAGCTTCAGAAAAAGAATAATGTTGTAAACCCTTATTTGATCCAATGCAATCCCCATAATCGGACAAGGGAATGTCACTGTTCTCATCTTTGTCCCATCCAACAATCCCCAAAATTTTACCGTGCAATCCAAGGAACATGACATTAAGGTAGAGTTGCACTGTGTCATACTAGAGTCTATTGCCGTGACCGAGCCATCATGTGCAACAAATCTTTGCAACATCAAGTCGGCGGAGCTCATATCCGGCGATGCCTCGACTATTTGAAAGATCGGAACATACGAAACGGTACCATCATCACCGCCGGACATCAAAAGCGACCCATCCTCACTTATTTTGAGGCAAGAAACAGGCTTTTATGTGCAGAGTATGATGTGAGTATATCCCCTGAAGGAACATAAATGACAAAACACAACCTGAAAGTCCACCGGCAAACAAATACAATCCGTCAGGGGTGGCTGACAAGGGCGCGACGGGTTGAGGAACAAGGAGATTATGCAAAGCGGATGGAGACCACTAATTGTATAGATGAATAGAGGCTGAAGTGGTGTCTGGGGATATGTGAGAAGCGGCAATGAATGAGTTGCCAACAAGGGCAAGGCCATGGTGAGGTGATCTGCTGCCGGAGAAGTGGCAGAGAGAGACACCGGAGACGGCATCGAAGGCGGTGATGGGACCATCGGGGAGCTGGTGAGGACAATAGGATGCGAAGAAGATGAGGACATGTTTTAGTGAGAGGGGAATTAGAAGGTGAGTTTGTGAGGTTGGATGAGTTCTTGTGGTTAAAGAGGGAATTCTGGGGGTGGTTGGTGGAAGATACCCTCTGTGATTGGTTGGTAATACCTTTTGTGCTTACTTTAATCGTTTTTTATGCAAATTGTATTTTTGGAAAACGCTTTGACCGTTACATGGATGTTTTTCTTAATTTTGAACCAACTATTAGTTTAGTGAGATGAAATGTTTCTTGAGCAAAATTAAAGTTTAAAATACTCATATTATAAATGAAAAAAAAACTACTAGAAAGATCGTATCTATATTAGACATTTATAAAATTTGATCTGGATTAGTCAGTCAATGAGTTGGATAGCTATGATTTAAAAATTTTATATAATTCTTATTCGTATTTTTAAACGATTTTTTTTTGGATTCCGTTATATTTACCTATTATGTTTGGCATTCAAAATTATTTCTCTTATCTAAAATAAAGTTGACAATGTAATGTGTTTTACCATTGAGTCTAACTCTAAGCAGATTATTGTCTTAAGAATTCTATTGTCCTATTTATCTATTTAAAATTTAAATAAAGATTTATTTAAAAAAATTAAATAAAAAGCAATTAATAACACTATTAATTGATTTTTGTTAAATTTTAATATATTATCTATTGGACTTTATTTTTTAAATTAAACATATTTAAATTTATTTAAAATCAATTAATGGTGTTCTCAATTAAATTTTAATTTTCAAAACACACAACTAGAGGGATTAAATTCCTAGAAATAGAAGTAAACGGATTAAATTTCAAAAGTCTGAAGTACTGGAAAAACATTAAACCTTTATTTTTCAATGCCAGAGTGGGTTTGGGCTTTACTTTTTTCAAGCAAGATAACTCGTTGCCCGAACCAAGCCTAGTCCGGTTCAACCTAGATAACGAAGAGGTTTACTGTTTGGACTTTGGCCTGGGGAAAATAAACGAAAAACGAAGGAAAATAAAGGCCATCTTATCCAATTTCTGCAAGTAGTTAATCGAAACAGCAAAGAGTGAACCGGTGGAAGAGAAACCAAAGAAGATGGCACTCCTTTGTGCTTCAACCTCAGCTGTCTTCTCTTCCTCTTCTCCATCAGAGAGACCTTCATTTGCTTCGTTGAAAAGGACCATCCCCAGTAACCAAAGCTCGTTTCTTGGTTTCTTCCCCGTTGTAGCATTGTCCAAACCTTCTTCTGCTCGGACAACAACGCTGTCTTTCTCTAAACGGGATTTCCGGGTTTGTTGCCAGGACCTCTCTCTTGTCCCTGAAAATCAACGCTGGATGTTCGAGGAATCCGAGGCTGATGGCCCTGTAATCACTCTCTGTCTCTCTTTTTTTTATTGATTTTCTTGGTTCATTTGGATGGTGAAAGTTAGTTTCTTTTTCCTTTGGCTTCAAATTTTGTTTCATTCTTGAAATTGGGATTGTTGTTGTTTTGAATTTTGAACTTTTTAACAAGATATAGTAAAATTTTATGCTTTTTGTAAATTTGGGTGTTGCTTTCTTTTAATAAATAGTTATGTTCTGATTATGTTATGTGACGTGATTTCCCTTCACATTGTGTCCTTTTTCCCCTTTTTCAAAGTTATTAATGTGAGATTGCAGTCAATTTCTGCAACTTTTTTCTTAATTTTTTTGCACTTATCCCTTCTTGCTTACTTAACTTGAATCATGTTCTTTTTGTTTGCAGGACATTTGGAACAACACATGGTACCCCAAAGCTAAAGACCACATTAATACTGAAAAACCATGGTATGTTGTTGATGCAACTGACAAAATTCTGGGAAGACTGGCATCGACAATTGCTGTGCATATCCGTGGGAAGAATTTGCCCACTTACACTCCGAGTGTCGATATGGGTGCTTTTGTGATAGTGGTATGTGTTGTGCTTTTGTGTAACATGTAGGAGTTTTATTTATGAACATTGTTGTTTGCAATTAGTAAGATGCTGGATAGAGGCTTAACCATATAGAAAATGTTGCTTGCTTTTTACATGTTACGGTGCAAGTCTATATACAAGTTATTGAGATGAGTTGTTTCTGCTTCATGACCTCTCGATACTTCTTCAATGGTGAAATTTTGACCTTGCTAAATCTACTGGGTTTTATATTCTATGTTTCAGTAATGATAAAGTAAACAAGATCTGCAGCATGTAATAGTCATGGTTGTTACATAACTGGAGTATCTTGCTCCATAATGTGCATCCTTGTTGCAGTAGAATAATGGTACCATGTTCCGATTTATACTAATTCGATAATTTTTTTTTTTTGGGGGGGGGGGGGAGCTTTAATGGTACTGCTTGCTTTCTCATAATGTGTTTGTTATTTGATCTAAATATCCTAAAAAATTGTGCTGGACATCAACTTCATAGGTAAATGCTGAAAAAGTTGCTGTATCTGGAAAGAAAAGGACCCAGAAGCTCTACAGGAGGCATTCAGGGCGACCAGGTGGAATGAAAGTGGAAACATTCAATCAGCTGCAGCAGAGAATTCCTGAAAGAATTGTCGAGCATGCTGTTCGTGGTATGCTTCCTAAAGGAAGGGTGAGTTCGTTGGTTTAAAACTCCATGCTAATTAATATCTGCATCTGAGTTCAATATGAATAAATATAGACATTTAAAATTAAGACTGACAAAAAAACTGATCTTGGATTTCTATGTGCACACGTTGCTAAGCTAGTTTTCTGCTGTAATAGTTTTACTGGGGTGGCTTTGAAATCTGCTTATGCATTGACACCATGAGTTAGAATGATAAATTGAACAACGTGATTGAGAATCTCTACAAATAAGCACCACCTTAGTAATGAGGATTGCAAAAAAAAGTCTGGTTAAGCATTGGTGATGAAAGAACCTGGAATGTGCAAATTCTGGAAGAAAAATTAAGCATAGGAAGTTCAAAGTGCCAATCATTGGAGTGTGCAAAACAATATGGAAAACCGTTTGACATGACCAGTAGTTTAATTTGCGTATACAGTCCGCATAATTCTTATTTCTTAATGTAGTCCAATTTGTAAGGCTTATGAAACAATATAACAAGTCTATATCATCCATGATCATTTCAGCTTTTGCAGTCAATCCATTGGCATCATCCAAAAATGGCATGCATGATTTTTTATTGACTATTGCTAAGGTCTCCGGTAATCTCCGTCCTTTTCTTTTCAGCTTGGTAGAGCATTGTTTAACCACTTGAAGGTTTACAAGGGCCCGGATCATCCGCACGAGGCTCAGAAGCCTATCGAGCTGCCTATACGGGACAAAAGGGTGCAGAAGCAGCGATAAGCAAACTTAAAGCAGGGGCCAGATTTAGTATAACTTCCATTCTTCATCCCTTATGCTACAGCATACTGCTCTTGTTTATATTAAATGGATCCTACTTTCTTTAGCTGTGAAATTAAATGCTAAACTCATGGGAATTTATCCTACATTATTATTTTCATTATTAAGCTTGATGTTACAAATGAATGTTTTTCAAAGAATAAGATTGTAAAGAAGCTCGTTCCATGTATCTGGAACTCGCGCTAGACACCAATGGCTACAATCCAATACAGTAGATCCAGCAAGTCCATATATAGAAGGATGTCCATCTTTACGTAGAGCAACGTTGCTGGCCTTTCCATTTTGCTTATTACTTTCTTCACCACATCCACCAGCTGCGGTAATCCTCCGGGATATGTTGTGCCGAGCAACGGCTGCTTTTGCCCTAAACAGCTCTTGGCTTTTGGTTCACCCCATTAAGTTCCACTGTCATTACAAAATTAAAAACCCTTCATTTCTGCACTCATCAAATAAAATAAAATAAAATAATTATAATGGAGGCTTCGTTAAGTTTACTTGTAATGAGAAGGAGATATTCCCTGGAAAAAGACCAGAGATTTCGAAGGATCGACGTTGGCATCCACCCATCCGGCCCATGTGTCGAGAGCTATTTTGAAAGCTTGCATTCAATCCATATCTTTTTTAATGCTTTGGTACTCGATAAAATTCCATATGAAACGTGACAGATCAAATGAATTACAAATTTTGAAATTCGAGTATCGAATGTAACTTTTTTAAAGATAACAAATACGGTTGAGTAAGACCACACGATACCACCCATGCCAAATAAAAAATATTTTTTTATTTTTATTCATAAAAATAGAAAGTTAATTAAAAAATATAATAGAGAAGTGTATTATAATAATTATTCTATTTTTATTAGATAATATTTAAAATAAAAATAAACTATTATTTCAAATCAAGTCATGTATTTTTTACTTTAAAACCAAACTCGAATTCATTTTTTTAAATAACACTATAAAATTAGGTCAAATCAGAACTTATCTAGTCCAAGACAAATCACCATCCCTATATACAGGCGCTACCAAACAGTGGTGATGGTATATCATCTCAATTAAGAGTATTGTATTTGATATGGGTTTAATATTAGTAATACATCATAATTTTTAAAATTAAAAAATAAGAATATAAAAACCTAGGAATATGCTAATTCTTTTTTTCATTTCTAGTTGTATTTTAATAACTAAATGAGCCTAATAAGTCGAAACTAACTGGCATGCAATTAAAAAGGAAGTTGAGCCCTCATAACCTTTAACTTCCTGCCGCCTATTGCCTATTGGAGACAACTCGGCAACTCCTACTATTAAGTTTTAATGAGGCAAAAACGGGCTAAAAATAATCAAATTATACGTAAACAAACACACAAACATTAACCATCTCAACCTTCCCTTTATCAAACACAGAACTAAGCTTAATTGTTCACAATACTGCAGAAAAGAAGAGGAAACAGGGGAAATTACCTTGTCAAGGAGCAATCCAGAGGTTGCCATCGGTATTTAGTGTAGCCCAGATCTTGGCGTCCATTCTTCTGGCAACTGAACTCCTTTTCGATAAAAGGGCAAGCCGAGGAAGAGTAAAGAGAATAAGTTGGATCGAAAACCCACTTGCCTGTAAACAAATCGCAGCCATTGACGGAGCAGCAAACTATAGCCAAAACCAGCAGACCAAAATACGATGAAAATAGGGAATTGGAATCGACCCAAGCTCCCATTTGGCCTGCTAAGTTTAATAAATTTCGAAATCGAAAGGGGGGGGGATAAATTTTCTTACCATTTATTTATGGGGTTTTTAATTTAATGGTACGTAAGAAGATTTTGAGCATGTATTTAAGGTAAGTGTTTAAAAATATGGGATTTTTAATTTAATGGTTTGGCAAGAGAGAGTTTATAGCATAAATTTAAGGTTATTTTAGAAGAATTTTAGGTTTTAGGGGATTCTTAATTTAATGATTTAGATTGAGTGGATTTAAAGTTAACTTAAAGGTTTTTAAAAAAAATTTACTAATTGAACTCACCGAGTGGTCTTATAAAAAATGGTGTTATTCTTAGGTGAAGTTTGAATAACATGTCTATATAAAATGTGTGCATTATTAAACGACAATGATTAATGGACATGTATTATCTAAAAAACACCCTACGATTTAAAAAAAAAAATTTACATGACTAGGCACAACCTTATCAAATGCTAAACTAAAAAGGAAATGAAAAATGGTTATTTTTTGTGAAGTATATATATAATTGTGAAGTATATATATAATTTACATGTATTATCTAAAAAACACCCTACGATTTAAAAATTATAATCACTAAAAAATAAGTTTAATGATAACTTGATTCAAAAATAAGATTATGTGAAGTATATATATAATTGTGATTGAAATGATCATTTATAATTTTATTTAAAACCACATAATCAATGTGATTATGTAAACCGATCTCAAACTCGATCACTGCATAATTAGTATCCCTCATAAAAAAAAACTACTCATATTGATTGATCTACATTGTTTAATTTCAATTAGTTTAAACTTCAAGTTAAACTCCATTATTGTTATTTTTTGTTATCTGTTTTTGAACGTACAAAGTTCTTGGGCGACTCCATTTTTTTAAAATACGGTTTCTTTTAAAACCCCATGGAATAAATATTTTATATCCAAAAAAATCTCGAACATCTTTCAAAAACCACACCTTCAAAAAAACCTCGTTTTTATTTAGCGATGAGAAAGATGAAAAAGACATCGCTACACTTATGATGTTGATTTCCATTAAAAAAATGTACACCCCTTTTACTAACATGTAGAATACTGAGTTGGAAATCAGTTCTCATAAATAATAATAATTTAGCGATGCTGAAATACTAGATGGCAAGCCCACCATACTAAAAGGAACATATATCAGTAAAATGGTGCATGCTTGTAGCCTTGTACAATAGTGACAGCAAAAATGGTTGTTTACAGCACAAATAGAATATAAGCTAGTAGAAGACGAGCTTAAAACCTCATATAGTAAATATAATAAATAAAATACTAAACGAAGTATAATCATATCTAATCTAGCTTCTCGTGTAGGATATTAATAATAATTAAAGAAATGTCAACTATAAACATATGAATTTAAATTATTAAAAAAAGAGAGGTAAAAAATTGTGTACTATATTGTCAGCCCACTCTTGGATGCATGAATAACAAAATCCCTATTGTTGTATTAAACTCAGTTCAACATATAACACATGATAAATTCAATTTGACATATACCAACAGCTATTATTTTCAATTCTAAACCCTTTTTCGTTAAGCGGTTTTTTTAAGTTATTAAAAAGTTAAAATTTGTTAATTAACTGAGTTTAAATAGAGCTGAGTATTTACTCAGAAAATTAATTTTCATAATCACTATTCACTTCTTTTTTGCTTCTTTTCTTAGCTCTTCTTCTTTGCTTCTTTCTTGGTTTTTTTTTCTTCCTTTTTCATGAAGAATGAAAAGTTCAAGTTTCGAATGCCTGCGGAATCGGTTCATCTCTTTCTCTGCAGAAGATGACAAAACTAAATTATGGATGCCCACCTAACATGCTATATCGCGGTATGAAGATAACGAGTAATGATTATATTTCTAACATTTGTTTTTTGCTGACTTATTTATTTTGTTAATACGTGATTAGGAGGAGACTGGAGGGTATGATGGAGAGTGTGAGCGGTTCGTTGTCCAACGAGAGTGGAATGTTGTCCAACGAGAGTGGAATGTCTTGAAAATAAAAATAACGGAACCGTCACTAATTTTTTAAAAAAAGTGTGATTGAATCACTTAAAAATCATGCTATTTTAATAAAAATATTTTATTTTATTAAAATAACAATTTTGGTACGAGAAAACGAAAACGTGTTCGGGAGTCGATTACACCTGGGGAAGGGTTAGCACCCCACAACGCCAAAAAATTGGTACCTAAAAAGAATTTATTAAAAACTTAAATTGCTCACTTTTTATTTTAAAACAAAGATCAAACACCATATTTTAAAGAGTTCATCATGTGTTCATGTAAAAAATTTGAAAATGAAGATCAAGGTTCTTTAAAACTTTAAAAAATGTTAGAATTGCTCCAATTATAATTAAATTCGAAATAAAATGAATAAATAAAGAACAAAAGAGTAAGAACAAGATATCTAAAAACCAAGCTTTTCTTCTTGTATTCAACTTGAAAATGCCAATACAAACTTGAGAATCTCTGTGTGAATTTCGGATGCTTGTGATGTGTGAATTACAAGTGAATGGTTGATGAGTGAATGTGTGGTGGATGTGAAGATTATAATGAAATAGAAGTCTATTTATAGGCTTCAAAAACTCGAAAAACCTGAAAATCCTAAAGCATATTCCCTTTTTATGTTTGGTATACATGGAAAGGTATCAAACTATATTCAATATAATTCTAAACAAATAGGGAAATATCTAATCTTGATTTTAATTACAAATAATTAATAAATCCATTGAAAATTCGAATTAAGAGTAAAATCTCGTATTGAACTCGTACATGATTTTCTGCACGCGCTGTCTTCAGTAAAATGAACATACCTTGAGCTCCCGACGTCCAATTGAGGCGTTTCAAGATGCGTTGGAAAGATAATTGAAAGACGGTCAATACTTAAGAAGATATCTTGGCCTGAAAATGCTTGGATCCTATCTGAAATTTGCCATAAGTCCGTAGTGAAGAATCCTCGACTTTCCATGTTTGTTATGATTATTTCGATTCCTTGCCTTACTTGAATGATTCAGATTTCCCTTTGACTTTGGTCCGATTTGCATTGATTTGGGTTTTGCTTCCACTTTTTTCATATTTGATGCTATCTCTACCCTTATTTTTTATCATGTCAGGCTAAAAATCAGTGGCAACAGAATGTAAGTGATTTTCACTTTTTCAGTGGTTATTTTTTTTAATTTCCTTGTTCAATAAACTTTTCATTCGATCCACACAGCATGAATGTATGGTATGGTGATGGCCTGGGGTATCACCATGGACGGAGGATACAACTCATTTGGTGCAACCGGTGCGATTCTCTTCCGGGCGAGAAATTCGTAACATTATTTTCTTTTCTTTTTTATATTTTTACAAGGTATGCTTCGGAAACAAGTACTTGAACGAACACCTTTTTCCCGATTACCGAGTTTGGGAGACTGATTGGGAAGCTGTCTTTTTGAATGAGTATGCACTTTGTTTCCCTTAAAAGATTCTTTTATAAATTATTATAGTCGAATTTAAAATTATTTTGTGATATATACGCAGGAATACTGTGGATCTGTGGGATGGACATAGGTTGACCGATCTCCTTCTACATGGTATGGTTGTGGATTTCGATTAAATAGTAATCATTTGGCGAGATTAATGGCGGATAAACATTTTGTTTGAGACTGTTTTTCCAGTTGAATTTGTTTGTTTGTTTCTGTTGAGAAAAACATTCATTTCGTTTTGTTACATTTGTTTTTGCTGTTGAAAAATATTAAAATGTTATTGTAGATAAATAAAAAGGGTTATTGTATAAATATGGAAGTCTAGCCTGAGAAGGGAACAGTTGCTTTCTCTGCTGGTTTGCACGGTTGGGCTTTTACCTTGACCAACTTTGCTAAAATGTATGCCTCAAAGTTTGGAGTTGATGAGGGAAAAATGATGGAGAGACTTTGGGGAGAGAACTTTTTTAATCCAGCTACCAAGAAGTGGACTACCAAGAACACTGGCTCTGCTACCTGCAAGCGTGGATTTGTTCAATTCTGTTATGAACCCATCAAGCAGATCATCAACACTTGTATGAATGATCAGAAGGATAAGCTCTAGCTCATGTTGAACAAGCTCCAAGTCACCATGAAGTCTGGTGAGAAGGAATTGATGGGGAAGGCCCTAATGAAGCGTGTGATGCAGACTTGGCTTCCTGCTAGCAGTGCCCTTCTCGAAATGATGATCTTTCACCTTCCCTCTCTTAGCAAGGCTCAGAAATATCGTGTGGAGAACTTGTACGAGGGACCTCTTGATGATATGTATGCCAATGCTATCAGGAACTGTGATCCTGAGGGTCCACTTATGCTCTATGTTTCAAAGATGATTTATGCTTCTGATAAGGGTAGGTTCTTTGCTTTTGGTCGTGTCTTCTCTGGCAAGGTTTCAACTGGTTTGAAGGTCAGGATCATGGGTCCAAACTATGTCCCTGGTGAGAAGAAAGATTTGTATGTTAAGAGTGTACAGAGAACTGTTATTTGGATGGGAAAGAAGCAGGAAACTGTCGAGGATGTCCCTTGTGGTAACACAGTGGCCATGGTTGGGTTGGATCAGTTTATCACCAAGAATGCTACTTTGACTAACGAGAAGGAAGTTGATGCTCACCCAATTCGTGCCATGAAGTTCTCAGTCTCTCCTGTTGTCCGTGTTGCTGTTCAGTGCAGGGGTGCATCTGATCTTCCCAAGCTTGTTGAGGTACTCCACTATACAACATCAAAGCATACCTCCCCGTTATTGAGTCTTTCGGATTCTCCAGCACTCTGAGGGCTGCAACATCAGGGCAGGCTTTCCCACAGTGTGTGTTTGATCACTGGGACATGATGTCATCGGATCCATTGGAGCCTGGTTCCCAGGCAACAGCCCATGTTGCTGACATCCGTAAGAGGAAGGGATTGAAGGAGCAGATGACCCCACTGTCCGAGTACGAGGACAAGCTATAAGCAGCTACCATAATAAATTGTTGGGGAGAGAGGTTAGGTTATCCATTTTCTGCCTGCTGCTATGGTTAGTTTCTGTTATGTTATTTTTGTTGTTGGTCGGTTGGGTTGGTGCCATCACCTTCACCCCCATATATTATTGTCTCTAGCACATTTTAGATAGTTTTTACAATAGACACAAGAATTGTTCTGTGGTGTTTAAGCGTTTTTGAAGTTTGTATTTCCAATAGACGTGTTTTGCTAATGTTTTTGACCTCCGTATGTTTCTAATATATCTACTTTTTCTTTTGCACAAATCACATCGTTGGCTGCTGCTTTACTTATTATTATATTTGTTATGGTGGATGTTATGTTTTGTTAAAAGGAATTTTTGTATTAGGAGGTTTCATGACGAACAAAAGTAAGGCAGATAATCGGTGGCAGTGGCACAAGTGATGGGTCTCTTGTTTATTGGTTTTTCGAAGAAATTTTTCTTGTAATTCTGTTTTTTTTTTCTTTTTTGGAAATATTATTTTGAAAATCTTAATTTAAGAAGCGTAAAGACTTGATTAGTATTGTTGTATATACATTATCCACCTGCTATTTATAACTTTTAAGTCTTAATTTGGTGATTGTTGAATATCATATTTTAAAAGGATAAATGATTTACATTATAATGTTATTTTTTTTATAATCTTCAGATGAGAAATAAAAATATTATTAGAAGATCAAGTGGTTTTGGTGATTGTCTAATAATTTTATAAAATAAACCTAATAATTCGATAGAAAAGATGTTCCAAAATCCTACTTCAGGCATTTCAAACATTGCCAGTTCAGGCTTACAAACACTTGTTTCCATCTTCATTTTAACACAATTTTACATCATTTCGCTCATAATTTTTGGTTTAGTAGTTTAGTCGTTTCAAAGAGGTTTTAGAGAACAATGACTATCAGTAAACTGGTAAATAGTTCATTCGACTACTTGGGGAAAGAGGTTCAGACATTGTTACATGCCCAATTAAAATAAATCATACGTCAATACTGCAACTCCGATATTACTACTACACTTTAGCTTTATGGAGTAATTGAATACAAAGAAGACATACTCTACTAGTAGTCTAGTACCACCAACACTTCTAAGTTCTAACTCTAAATACATATATGCTTGTCACAAATTCTATGGCGCTCGAGCCTAAACTGAACATTAATGAATATGAGATTAAAAAATAAAGATAAATAACATATGAAAAGATGCCTTAGGTCTACAAATTGGAAAACAACTCTGTTTACAACTGAGGGGATATCTTCTTGAAGGAGTAAGTAAATTTGGTCGGTTGGTCAAGATGTTTATCTTTGTTCTCTCACATTTTCCTAGGTCATGGGTTCTAAACTCGGTATGAGCACCCATTTTCTTTCCTTAGAATTTTCCTCTCCCCTTCCTCCTCCCCCTCCCCTATGTAAGATTAAGATCAAAATTTATAAATAAAAAAAAAGACACCTTCTAGGAGGACTACGTGCACGTTGAGAGGGTGAAAACTTATGCAATTCATTCATTTGTTAGGATAAACTAACATGCATCCTACGTGGAGATGCCCTGAGGAAGATAATAAGGATCAAATTCTTTCAAAAACAGTTCATAACACAAGATACAACAATAAAGCCATAGTAGAGACGCCTTAGAGTTGTGTTACCACGACGAGAAACCAGAAAATCTACTCGACGATGGAAAGACCCTGATTGTCGTCTAGAAGATCCACCTTTTCGAGCCACGGGTAATCTCTTTCGTGAAGAGAGCAGAGGTTTCCATTGAGGTGAAACTGATATCTATCAACAAATTATTTACTAATTCAACATCAACACTTGCATCATCATATTTCGGAGCATCTCTTTTTGTAGTGGAAGCAACTGGCTTTGGGCGGTGGTGAAGTATGTCAAAATATTTTAATATTACCAATATCCAATGCTAATATGACTGATGTGAACTTACAACACAGTCCATAACTAGATCCACATTTACCAATATCAAAGAAGGAAGACAATTATGAATATCATTAAACTGTTGAAGGGTCCAAATAAATGACTATATCAATTGTTTTTAGTTCTAAATATGTAATTATACAAATTATTTTTAGTGTGGTGGTTAAAATAGGAATTAAGTAGTAATTTAGTTGTGTCAAGTTAATATGCCGTCAGTTGTCTAACGACAATTAACATCCGATTGACCAAATATTTAAAAAACGAAAACGTAAATGACCACAACGTTAGTTTTGAGAACAAAAGTGTACACTTACTACATGTAAGTGACCATCTCGATAGTGTACCTTAAAAAATCTCAACATCCAATCATTATTTGACACATAGCTCTAAATTTGCAAAAAAAAAAAAAGCTGAGCGCCTATTGGACAAAAACTAAAATATTAGGCACCTAGTTTGGTAAAAAATATTAAGCATTTACTTAGACTAAAATAAAAACTTTAGACACCTAATTTATTCAAAAATAACTTAAACACATAAATTAAAAAATAAGATACTTTGAACACTTATTTTATATTTAAGCCTAAAATTTTAGTTAAATTAATTAAATTTAAACTATTATAAATTAATCACTCGAGTTAATTAATGGAAGTTATAAAATAATTACGGTAATAATATTTATGGCACAACTAACCACCGCAATAATGAAAGTACAATATTTTCCAGTCCCATAAACATGAAAAAAAGGAAAACTTTATTTATGAAATGAAAGGTGTCATCAAATTTAACTAAAAATAATAATGAATATTTTCCATCAATATTCAAAAAAATTATCTTGATTCACATATGTCGTCAACTTGATTTCTCTTCAATTTTAAAATTTAATTTAAAAATAATAAATATTTTCCATTCACCTTTTTGTCAAAATCTAATTATAATTTGATCTTCATTGTTTTTTTCTCATAATTTAATCCTTAGTGTAACATGTACTTTTAATAAGCTCTATGATTAAAAAGTCAATTAAGTTTTTATTTATTTTTATAATAATTTCGTCATTTGTAAATATATCGATTTTTAGCAGTCAAATTAAATATCCTATCAATTTTAATGACCAAATCCGTAGTTCATATTCATTTCATTTTTTAAGGAATATTCATTTTATTTTAAATCTCAATTATGTTTTTTTAAAGTATTTTTCTTACAAGTTTTGCATTAATTGCAGTTATTTTATTTTATTTTAAATAAGTTTGTGTATATTTATCCAGCGCAATTGCAGTTATTTTAGTAGCAATTAAAACTTAATAAAAAAACTAAATTAAATTTTGATTGGGAAAATAAAATAAAATAAACAACACTTTTTTTCAGTCGATTCAATCGGTATAAAAAAAGTTCCTTCGTTATCTATTCCGAAGGGTTCCTCTCTTTCTTTCTATTTGTCTCGGCAAATTTGAGAAACCAAATTAAAAGAAAATAGGGGGGAATGAAGCTATTTCCTTAACCATGAAATACATACAGATCTTCTCTCCACTAAGCCATACTTATTTTCCAAGGCTTTTGCTCTTCAGACGTTTTTTATTGCCCTTTCTCTTTTAAATTTTCTTTCTTTTTCGTTGGAGTTCAAATTTTAGATTCTTTTTGAAGAAACCATTAGATTGAAGGTTCAGTTAATAATTAGGGTTTTTTCTGTTTTGGGTTTTCCCTGTCGCGTCGTAATTTTGAAGTGCAGATAAGATGGATGTTTCTGAGGATCTTAAGCAATTAGGCGATACTTCTAAAGGTTTGATTTTTGGTTCATTTTTTATTCAATTACTCAATTAATGCTTTTCTTGAGATAAAATTAGCTTATTTTCCCCTTTTCGTTAGCTTTTAGCTTAGAGTAAAATTTAAGATCTTTATAGTGAAAAAGTTAGTGTGATTCTGAGGTCTAATCTATTGCAGGTTAGAAGAAATTGAGAAATAGATCCTTAATATTGTGTTTCAAATTCTAAGTGTACGCTTCTGTTGCTAAAGCAATTATGGCTTGGGAATTTTCCCGGTTTAGTAATTATAAAATTTGAATTTTGATACTAAGGCACGGCATTTAATGATTTAAATGTGCTTGTGTTTTAGTTGATTTGAATTTGATTCCAATAACTTTACTAATGGAAGTAAGCACAATTTGTTTGAATTATGATTGAACTTGAGGAAGTGCTTTTTTTTACATATTGAGAAATGCTGGGCCTTTAGCTACACAAAGGGTGTTCAATTGCTCCCTTCTGAATTATCCCACTGCTGCCCATTGTCGAGGATCGAACTTGAGACTTTGGAGATAGAGTATCCAAGTTATACTTGCCGAGCCATCCCTTTGGACATGCAGTACAAGTTGTTGTGGTGGTGCTTGGTGAATTATATAGCTACTTGCTTGCTGTTTGGCCTCAAGGGAAAGACAAAAAAAAATCCCCTTGATTTCCCCCCTCTTAATTGCATGCATACTTTTTGTTCTGGAATTGGTGAAAAACTGTAATGTATGTTTCAGATGTTTTTTTATATCTCAATTTGTTGTCCCCGAATGTGTTGCTACTGATTTTTAGCAGAATAATATGTTCTTTATGTTGTGAGTTTGAAGAGCCCATTTTAGTAAAGTTAGCATTCTTGTGATGCAGGAGGTGCAGTATTTGATGCATCACAATATGCATTTTTTGGAAATGATGTTCTAGAGGAAGTTGAATTGGGGGGGCTAGATGACGAGGAGGAAGATTTACCCGCAGTTGAACTTCATGAAGAGGAATTTTTGTTTGATCAAGAGGAGGCTAGTATTCATGTTTCTTTCAGTTGTGTTTTTCCTGTTTCAATATCTGAAGTCTGAAAATGCATGTGTCACTAACAAATGGAAATCGTGCAATTCATATCTTCCCCTCATCGTTCTCTTCTTGGAATTGTGAACTTAAAATACTCGTAACATGGTTAAAATTTCATGTTTTAATCAAGATTTTTCATCACTCTAAATGTTTCTTTTGGCACACCTAACTAATTTTCAAGGTTGTTAATTTTATAGCTGATTTTACTACTGTTCATGTGCTAGATGCTTCATCTAACAGCTCTTCATATTTGCAGGGTGGAGTTTTGAGATCCTTATCAGACATGGATGATCTTGAAAGTACATTTTCAAAGGTTAGCCTGCTACGTAATTACTGTATTTAGCAACTAGTAAGATCAATAAAGATCTTTTTCCTTCCTAAGGATTAGCTTCTAATATGATCTGTTAACGAAGTTATTGTTTTTCATATTTTCATGGGGCTCAGAACAATTTGATCCTTGCATTTTTTTTCTAATAATGGATCTGTTGAGTATTCAATCATTTTGAGGTTGGTGAAAAATCCCTTGAACCACATTTACCATTGGCTTAAGACCTTATTCACATAATATACACTAGACGTGTCAATGTTTTATCAAATCACCCCCATTTTTGAGTGAATGTCTGTCTGGTTTCTTAAGATACACTAGAAATGCTTTACCAGCTCCATCCCGAACTCTTCGGACAGTGTTATAAGATGATTAGTCCTCCAAACTATTATTGCAACTCTGACAGGTAAGGACACTAATATTAATCCTTTTTTAGAATGAACCTTAAATTCCCTTGATATGGCTTAATTTTTGTATAATTAATTAGAAAAGATAATTTCCTTTTAAATTATACATCTTTGCTTGCTAATGCATGTATCAAATCTTTGCACTACAAGAGAGCCATGAAGGATAAAATTCCTATCTTTTTCCTTAATATTTCTTAAATGACAATTCACCAGTGGCATTTACTGGGGATGTATGTTTCTTGGTGGTTAATTTTGGCTAAGCATTGGTGTAGTGTTTGCTGATGGCGGCTTGTGATTTTGTTGCAGTTGAACACAGCTGCTAGTAGATCAAGAGGCTCAGGGATAATTGGTGATAGGGGATTCCGAGAAAGTGAGTTTATTTATCTCATTACATCTATCAGGCAGTGATGATTGATGTTTTTTTGGTCCTATCTTTTGTGGATATGTTTATTGTAGAAGCTTTTGATGTGTTATATTTAGTATCAATGCTGATTGTTGAACTTTGACATGAGCTTTCCTTTACTTTTTGAAACGTGGAGTGTAACTGCATGCTTCCAGTGCATTAATTGAGAAGTATGTTCAACTTAAGGAAAACTATCTAATGATTTGATAAGAAATTAAGATATGGAATATATATCAAACGATTTGATAGAGTTAACAGTTCTCGTAGAGTTTTTGGGGGTTGATGATTTCATAGCTAGAGAAAAGAAATGATAAAACATGGGTTAATTGTATCAGGATTAGGATTGAGTTATTTGGTGGAAGTAGTGCATTAAACTTGCTTTGTTTTTCCCTGCTGTCTTTTTTTTTCTTGTTTTTTTTCTTGTGATAATTAAATCAGGAAATTTTGCATACATTTAACCTTAAGAACTTGCTTTGTGCCATGACATGAAGTTGTTCTTGTTGCATGAGACAGAGTCACTGATTCAATGAAGCAAAACATTTTTTTCTTTTAATAGCATATCTTGTTAAATGACTTGTAGAACTCCATTTTGATGATGCTTACCACCATTGTAATTCATTTTGATGACGCTTACCTTAGCTATCAAATTTCAGCTCGCCATTGTTTTAGAATTTATTATATGCTGCTCTAAGCAAGACATTTGTAGGAATCTGATGCTGGCAAAAAAATGAGTTCAAATATATTTAACATAGCATTGATAACCTTCTCTGAGGTCATGGTATTTGTGGTACTGGTTGGTTAAAGTGTTGGACTGTCTTATTGTTGTTCTCAAAGTTGTTAACCAAGCTTCTTATATTTTACATTTAACCGTCCACGTGGCATTGGACTCAATCTTCTACACATTTCCTCTACCCTTCTACTAACATTTCTGTATCTTTAGCTTAGTTTCATTTTAAGTAGTTTGATTGGATTGAGGTAGTGAGTTGCAAGTTTGGTGCTCCTTCCATCATTAGAGTAAAGTAAGGCATTGATTCCCACAGACTGATATAAATGTATATGATGAAGATTTCTTAACACTAAGAGTTTGCTCCATACCATTGCTGTAGAAAATAGGGTTAGAGAAGTTTTCTACTCTTGTTATTTCAATTTACAGAAAAATAAAGTCTACTTATAGACTTTTACAAGGAGTTTTACATTGAGTAGAATTCTCTCGGCTAAGACTCTTATCCCTTATATGGATAGAGTTAGACTCTAACTAAACTACTTAGTTAGGATAGACTTACAACTCTTCTAAACTACTTAGTTAGAATTGACTTACAACTCTTATTATTTACATGTTAACCTACAATTGCCATAATTAATTAATAGTTGTCATCCGACTCTATCACAATGAACTTTACTACTGTTATTTCTCATGTTGTGAATCAGTATTTTAAGCTATGTTACTCGGACTCGGGTATGTATCCGACACTGGTATGGCTAGATTTTTCTGAGTGTTTTCTATGTATTTGGAGGATCCTTAGAGGTCATATCCTCAAATCCAAGTGTCGGATACGAGTGCCAGACACCTATACATAATGAAATATCAAGAGTCTGAGCAACATAGATCGTAAGCACTAGGACCCTATGTCATCAAACTGAATTCAACAACTATATGGACAAACACATGCACACACTTTCCTATATGTATATTGACACGTTTTTCATTGTTCTGACCATGTTCCCCTTAAAGGTTCATCCGTTGCTGAGTGGGCACATGGGGAGCAATTTCCTTACTGGCTTGACCAGCAGGCTCTTGAAACTGAAAGTATTCCTGAAGGCAAGCACTGGTCATCACAACCATTGCCCAATTTGGACCCAAATCATCTCCTGAGGACATCCTCATACCCTGAGCCACAGCAGCAGCAGCCACAACAACACCATCAACATTTCTCTAGTGAACCAATTTTAGTTCCAAAATCTTCTTACACTTCATACCCTCCCCCTTGTGGCAGATCTCCTCAAGCTTCGCCAAATCAACATTCTGGTCAACTGAATATACCATATATGGTTGGTGGACCACAGATGACGTCTTCGCCCAATCTCTCCTCCTTATCTAATTCTCAGCCTCAAATGCCAGGTTTACATCATGGGTATGGTGGGAACATGGCTCAATTGATTCCTGGTCTGTCTGTCAATAACCGTGCATCAGATCAATGGGGGAGCCAGCCCAAATTATATGGTGGAGATGGTTCTAATGTTTTGAACAATATGTTGCAGCAACAGTTATCTCATCAAAATGGTTTAATTCCACCTCAATTAATGCCGCAGATGCAGGTGCACCAGCAGAGACTGCAGCATCCTGCTCAGCCATCATTTAACCGGTTGTCAGGGATTCAGCCGCAACTATTTAATCCTCATCGTTCTCTGTCCCCACCTCTAATGAACCAATTTGAAGCTGTACTTGGTATTGGTGATTTGAGAGATCACAGACCTAAATCATCTCAGAAAGGTAGGCAAAATCCTCGATTTTCTCAGCAGGGCTTTGATATTGGATGGCCTCAATTTAGATCCAAATACATGTCACCTGATGAGATTGAAGGCATTCTTAGAATGCAGCTTGCTGCAACTCACAGTAACGACCCCTACGTGGATGATTATTACCACCAGGCTTGCCTTGCAAGAAAATCAGCTGGGGCAAAGTTGAGACATCATTTCTGCCCAACTCATCTGAGGGATCTTCCGCCCCGAGCACGTGCAAATGCTGAGCCACATGCTTTTCTCCAGGTTGATGCTCTTGGGAGGGTTCCTTTCTCTTCAATTCGGAGGCCTCGTCCTCTTCTGGAAGTTGACCCCCCAAATTCATCTGCTGTCAACAGCAATGATCAGAAAGCTTCTGATATGCCCTTGGAACAAGAACCAATGCTAGCTGCTAGAGTTACAATTGAGGACGGTCTATGCCTTCTTCTTGATGTAAATGATATTGATCGGTTTTTACAGTTTAACCAGTTACAGGATGGTGGAGCACAGCTGAGACAAAGACGGCAGGTTTTGTTGGAAGGTTTGGCTGCATCACTTCAATTGGTTGACCCTCTTGGCAAGAATGGCCACACAGATGAGCTTGCTCAGAAGGATGATCTTGTCTTTCTAGGGATAGTGTCCCTTCCCAAAGGCCGGAAGCTGCTTGCAAGGTACCTTCAGCTTCTCTTTCCAAATGGTGAGCTCATGCGGGTTTTCTGCATGGCCATTTTCCGTCACTTAAGGTTCTTGTTTGGAGGTCTTCCCTCTGATCCAGGAGCAGCAGAAACCACTACAAACCTTGCAAAGGTTGTGTCTTCGTGTGTTCATGAGATGGATCTTCGTGCACTTAGTTTCTGTCTTGCAGCTGTGGTTTGTTCCTTAGAGCAGCCTCCTCTTCGTCCTCTTGGAAGTCCTGCTGGAGATGGGGCATCTTTTATTTTGAAGTGTGTTCTTGATAGGGCAACAAAACTAGTGACTGATTTTAGAGCTGGTGGTGATTACAATATGAGCAATCAGTCCCTTTGGAAGGCCTCTTTTGATGAATTCTTTAACCTTCTTACCAAGTATTTTATAAACAAATATGATACGGTGATGCAGTCCTTTCGTATGCAGGTCAAACCAAATATGGTAATTGATGAATCAGATGCTGCAAAAGCTATTAAAAGAGAAATGCCAATTGATCTGTTACATGCATGTCTACCACACATTAATGAGCAGCAGAAGAAGCTGATATGGGATCTTTCTCAGCGGTCTATGCTTGTAGGGAAGTCATGATAAATTAGTGGGAGAAGCTTCAATTCACACACATTTGGACAGCCACAGTGGAAGTGATGTCGTGTGCTAGTAACTCAAATATCGTATACCGGTTCGTGTGTGGCTGATGGCTATGATGGAGCACCCAGAGTGGTTCAGGTGAAAGCTCTAAGGATACATAATTTATGGTCCTATTTTAGTTTCACTAGTTGACTTGTTTTAATCTTCAATAATAACATGCTTCTACTTTTTTGCGAAACTTAGCATTGTGTATGTATGATAGAAGGGATTTTCCTTTCCTGGGGTTCTTTCCATAGATTGGAGATTATTTCGATAGAACTTATGTTTTGTGTACGAGGATGTAGTTGGTTAGTGTATAGGTGGTTCAGTGCAGAAGATATCCTGCGTCCCGACTTATATTTTTGTTTAAAGGAGGTAGGATGAATCATGTCTTGGTCTCTGTCGGAACAGTCGCCGTGCAATGTTGCAGACACTGAATAAAGAAATGCAGGGCGGTGTGTGATACTGATATCGTTGCCTTGCCAGTTCAATTAAAATGGTGCATTAGCTTTTTAATATTGGTAGAGCCACCATTTTTTTTTCATTTTTATGGAAGAAAAGTTCTTTTAGCCCTGCAGTTGGGCATTGTTTTAGTTTTGGCATAAATTTCTCAAGATCCTTTAATGCCATCTCTGCAATGTTACCAATTAACGCTTTTTTACTTTCAACAATACGACTCTGAAATCTATATTATTTGGTTATTAAAGAGATTCTATTTAATATTTTAGGATAAATTGAGCCAGAACGATGGTTTAAATACTAAAGCAGTAGCAATTTAACTATTGAAAAAGAATCGAGTATAAAGCCTTGCTGATATTACTACAAATAAACAGAAACTCTGGGGGGACTGTTATACTCATCTTCAAAACATGAAGCCGTCTTACCATTCGAATCAAAATCTTCAAGACATTTACAGGAAACTCTTTAACAACGAAATGTATATAGCAAATGCTAACTAGCAAACGGATCACTTTGGACACTACAAAACGAAACACATCCTTAAAATTACACATTCATTTCATCATATGTATATCAATCATAACTAAAACTTCTACCTAATTTACAGTTGAACCGACAAAAAAAGTGCACTTAAACTCTACATGAAGAGAGCGTTCGTATCTGGTTTCGGAAGTATGAGAAATAGTTTCAACGACTCTTACCCTGATAATAATGATTCAATAATCGCCTTCATATATTATAGGTGAGATGATCTCATCAAGAAATGTTACCACCCTCTTGAGAGAGCCTCACAGAAGCATCACGAACCAACTCAATTAGCAGATCATCAAGTTGTTCAAGAACACCGGAGTCTCGGAGTTTAAGATAAAGGGGGGCTATGTAATCTGCCGCAACCTCTGCTAGCTTCCACAGTGAGAAACCGTATGCAAGTTTCATAACTTCAACAGCTAAATGTCTATCAGAATCCAAGCAAGATATAATAGTTGTGAAGCAGTCTTCTTGAACATCTTCCAAAATCCAAAATTCAGCCAGCCAGTACAATTCTACATAAGGTTTCAGCTCGTATAGCCTTTCCTCAGTGTCCATATTGTCCCACACACATCCAAAGGGAGGATTAGGCAGCTCATGACTATAGATCAACCGAACTAACTTGATTAAAGCTTCCCAACTCACAGGAACCTTTATGCTCTGTGAATGGCTGCAACCAAATTGAACCTTTGCGGTGAACATAAAACAGAGACAAAAATGAAAATACCAAGTACCAAAACTAAAATAAAGGCACACAAATCATCTCCTGTTTAGGAGGAAAATAACCATTAAAACACAATATAAGAATTAAGAAGTATGGAAGTCGTCAATACACTACCATGCAAAGCAATCAAGAAATGAACGATGAAACATACAAAGTTACATGGCGATTCTGATGATTGAGAATTGAAAAGACTAAGATAACAAACTGTGAGAGCGGAAGAGAAATGTGGTATAAAAGGACAGTACAATTCTGTTCCTAGCTTGTTAGAAACTCCAAAGAAAGAGAAATGTTATTTAGCAGGAAATTGATGTCTTTTGAATGATACAAATACGATAGTTCAGAATCCAAACCCTAGACAAATGGGACAACATTGTTAAAGTGGTCAAAGAATGCCTTAACATTCTCTGATTGCAAGATTCCTAAAGTCCCTAAACCTGAAGTTCTTCTAAATCGGGACAAAACAGATCGCTTAAACTAAATGTTCATTGAAGCTGGAATCGAAGAGAACAAAAGGCACGAAGAGGAGGTGTATTCGGAGGATAATGGAAAAACTGAATGATTGGATTTACTGGCTTCTTACATGATTGTCCACTTGCCTTGGCAGAACTTTGGGCAATCTATCATGAAACTGAAGTTGCAAAGAATATGCAATTTGAAAGAGTGGAGATTCAATATGATTCGTTAAGTTCTACGCTCTTAATCAAGCAGAACACCCCACCTCAACACCCACTTCTTCCATCATCCAGGCAATAAAAGAACTCCTCAACGCCAGGACTTCAAAGCTTTCCCACATTCCAAGATAAGTTATATTGCTGACTGACTTCATCATCAAGGTCCTTTTGGCTTGAAATCTTTTCTTCCAACAGACGGATGTAGTGGGTGTTGGTTACCTTAGATTGCTTAGTTGTCCTCTTCAGGACCCCTGGCCTCTTTTATACCATAATAATAATAATAATAACAACTCAATGTCCTTCACATTTGATGTCAATCCATTTGTCACATATTCAACGTTGAAGAGGCCAACATACGTTCAAAGTTCAAACTAGTCCAAGTAAAATAATTTAACTATTTAGCTACCCCAAAAATGTTAAAAAAAAGATGTCATAATATTTCAAGGTTTTCAACCAGTCTGATATTTGTCACAGCAACAATATAGGCTACCAGGCTAACGGACAATTCTTAATATCAAAAAACACCTTTCATAACTTATCATGCCAAGGTATGCCAAAAGATTAGAACTTCAAAAAGTAAAAAGGAAGAGAAAAGTGTTCTCTGCGCACCTTTCCTGCATTCCAGATAGAAACAAGGCTTGTAGATATTTACACCTCGACTGCAGTATGATTTTGTGAGCATGCATGTGTGGCACCAATAGAGAGCAAAAACAGCATGCCCGGGACATTTGTTCTGTCTCTTTAGCTTCTAAGATTATATCCCTGAAACAAGAATATAACAACTTTTAGTTCACACTACATAAAAATAAATGAACAGCATACAGCAAATTAACAGTTGAATAGTGTATCTTTTGTAAGTGTACTTTCAAAATGTTATCTGCCGGGTGCAAAAATTGAGATCGGAAAGGCAAATGATTATACTGACATAATGAATCAGGGTATAACTAAGCAAAGAGGGGAGGGAGAGACACACGTGAATTGAAACCCAAGTGGGCCAAGAGCATCACTGAGATCAGTGCTTGGAATTGGAGTACCCCATTTAGGTATCTTTCTGCAAAGCATTAGGAATAAAGGTTGCATGTTACAAGATTTAGCCAGAGTTTTCAACTTCCTTGCAAGCTCCTCTCCTGCTTCAAGATAACCAAAGTAAACATAGTCCAACAACTTCAGTAGCGCCTGCTGATCAACACGAGAAGACAAACGGACTTCTTTCTGCAACATTGAGCAGAGCTTGTTTGGAATATCTCTTACTAAAACATTATCAGTTGTTGTTGCACTCTGAGAAAATTGCTCAGGGGGTAACAATGATGGACAACGGACTGCAAGAATAATTTTATGAACACTCACAGGCTCACCATTTGCGAAAAAGAGTTCCAGATCAGTATGCTCCTTGTCTTGAAGTGCTTTCCCAAAGCCTTTGTCATGTTTGTCGGGATTGGGAAAACCATAAACTCCAAAATAACTAAGAATATTTGCAGCCAACCACCTTGGCCCAGCAGCAGATACATTATCCAAGACTTCTTGTACTGTCTTTATTAAATGTGATTTGATTCGAGTATGATCTATATCAGAGGAATGTTGTACCAACACAGCCAATCCCCACAAACTGTAAAATAAAAGAGCATCTTTTCCTTCCCACTCTTCAGCAGTCATCCAGCAACATGCCCTCTCATAAAACACATTATTATAGAAATGATGGGCAAAGCTTCTCTTCTTAGTACACACTTGATTGCTCAAACAACTTCTTATAAAAGTCACTAGTGTCTTCATCCCATCACCTCTTATAACAATTTTTTGATATTGTGGCAATTCAGAGTAACAAATCAAACCAATCAATTCAAAAACAGTTTTAGGAATGTTTGCCGAACCAAAGTTGTTTGCTGGTGAAGCATAATCTAGAAAATGCAGCAAGCGTTTCAGACACTCATTTCCCTTCAGCTCTAGAACACCAGAAAGAATGAGTCTTACTTTTGACGCAATATATGTACTGCTCGAATGCATCATCACTAAAACTGCTCTTGATGATGACTCACTTCTAGAGGCATCATCATTTTTGCAAATTTGGCATCCTTTGCAAATTGCTTCTACAAAAGACAAGCTATCAAAAAATATCAGGCATAGGTAATGAGAATATCTGAGTGGCTAAAAAAGCAAAAAAGAAATGAACACGGCAGTAAACCAAAGAATTAAAATAAAAATATACCAATATAGAATAGAAACATGAAATGCACATAACTGGGTAGGCAAAACATGAGTTATTGATGAAGAGGAAAATCACCATGAACAAGTGATAAGCATGTCGATATAGAGCTCATTTTGATCCGTTCTTGGTCTAAAATCTTTCACACAGTGCACAGCAAGCCATCCAAAAATCTCCCAGATGTATGGCCTTAGTGCAAGAAGAAAATTAGTATCAAGACCTTCCTGAGCAATTGACATTTGTTCCTGAGGTGACAAAGGATGCTTCAATGCTTGTTTGTCAAAATTTTTAAGAAGTAGATCAAGAAGAACTTTGTCAATCCCTTGCTCCCAAAAGTGATTGTGATGTTCTCCCGGCCAGCGAGTAATTAGAGCCAACCTACAGGCCTCATCTAGCAAAGACATCAGATCGTTTGCACCCTTTCCAGAGCCCAAACTCCATACTCTCGTTCCTCCAATAATGGCTTTAATTAGTGGCCCAGAACATAAGCTTATCATTTTTACACATCGCTGTTCATCTGCCTAAGTAACGAATGTAAAAGATTACACAAACAACAATAAAACACATTTGTTGAGGATATATGTGAAAGAAAACAAATTATAACCATTACCACCAAATGCTGGGCAAGTCTAAATCCCTCTATTCTAACTGCCAGAGGCTCTGAACCATCCATGCAAGAAACCATCATCGTTAGAATTGTTTCTCCGTTTTCCAGAAGCTCATTGGCTACTTTATTGCATAGGGCTGGAACAAAGAGAGATGAAATTGTTCAATCCAGAAATTGAGGAATAAAAACTAGTAAGTGAACAGATGATTCATTACCTAATGCAGAATACAATTTCAACACTGCAGTTTTTGAAGATAGATGAGATTTAGTAAAACAAACTTCTAAACCTTTGATCAAAATAGTATCATTCCACACAAAATAACGAGACTGAGGCCACCGCCGCAATATTGTATACAATAGGGAAGACATCTCTTGAAAATTCCCATCTGGCCGGGTGCCACCAGGAAATTCTCTAATAATCCTAATAATTTGAATGAGAATCTTCGCTTCTTTGACTATCTCCCAAACTTGTTTCTCCCTCTTAACACTTAGATTGGAAAGGACCGCGTTCAAAGCTGTGGCAGAGGAAGTACCAACTTCTAAATTGTTGGAACATAATAATGATGACAAAGGGTTGATGAGATCTGTCAAGTACAATTGCATCATTGAACTGTTACTGCTGACCAACTTCACCACCACATTTACTGTCATGCTTATTATGGCTTCACTTTTACATTGCAGAATCCAAACCAATGCCTCAACAATATCAGTAAGAGAATCCTGGAAATGGAAGCCAAAACATGAAAACTGTAAAAAGCGGCATGGTTGAACACAAATAACCCCGGAACTAACATTTATCAACTACTCATTCGTCCAAAGTTAAATGAGGGGAAAAGATAAAGGCAATATAATCATCTACCTCAAATATGTAACAAAACAAAAACATGAGCTCACAATCTCCGCAAAAGTGTTTTTGCTTCATAACTAGGTAATCAATCTACTTTCTACTTTTATTTACCATTTGCCTTTTGCTACTTTTTTCATCCACAAAAGTTGCTATGAACCAAAAAAAACAAATAATTAAAAGGCAAACTCAGATTTGAATGAAAATAGAGAGCAAAAGGCTAAACTTTTTAATTTCTAGTTCTTCAAAATAAAAATTATGTTTTTATAGTCTAATCATGCGGAATGGCAAAAATCACAACCAGGCATTAATTTGCAGTAACATACTGGCTATTCTCAATAACCAAAACAACCCAAAGATCAAAACAAATAAACAGAAACTCAAAATATAGAATTAAATCATAATCCTTTAAAAGGACCAACCTTGAGAAGTCGATGATTGGAGGCAGGTCCCGAAGAAGTATCAAGAAAAGCCGCAAGGGAACGAACCACATGCTTCTGAATTTCTAAATCCGTACACTTCCATTTCCGATCTTTATCATCACTCGTTCTGCCCATAAACGACCCAATTCGAGCAATTGATCAAAAATCCAAAAATTAAATTTTATGGATAAATTATTAAAACTAAAAAAATGGGGCGAACTTACCTGGCGGTACCAAGACTTAAAGCATGTTCAAGACGTTGATGGAGGGTTTGTAAATGGTCGGAGCTACTATTATTGCTTCCTCTATTGTTATCTGCAGCTCTCCGTTTCGATGATCTCATTACTTTCTTTCCCTTAGATTTACAATTTGATGGCTGATAATTCCAATTTTCATAAAATGATTTCTGGGGGTGAATTCTTAGGTTGTACTTGTCATAGTTCAATTGCTCCCTTTTAAGAAAATATTTTAAGCGGCCTAGGGGGAAAAGGGCGGTTTTAAGAGCTTCTGGAGAACTGCGGGAAGAGAAGAGGCAATTACATAAATGGTCATATTGTGTATATAACCTCATGTGCGACATGCAGTGAAAAATAAATTTATTGCCTATATATCCCTTTACCGTTGATGCTAGCTTCTTGTGTTTTCCCGTGCTTGTTGTTCTTCGTAATTTGTTGATTTTTTTTTTTGTTTTTATTTTTTCCTTTGATTTTGTCGATTGGTTTGTTCCAAGTTCAATTTTGTGTTTGTGCTTTGATTTCTTTTTGTCGATCTTTCTTTCCGATTTGGTTGTGACCGACTTGTTGTTTGACCTGTGTTTGTCGTTATTTTTGTTATATTTTATTTGTGTTTTAATTTTAGTTGATCTTTAGTTCAATAAAAGAGTATATTCTTCGTAAAAGGAGATTTAAAAGTATCTGGTTTCTTAAATTTTTATTAATTATATAATTTTTACAATTTAAATGATAAATATCATAACTCGAATTCACACAAAATAAAAAAATATATAAATATTTTTAATCACTAATTCAATTAGCATATCACTAATTCAACTCTTAATTTAATTTGATATAATTTGAGTTAAACAACAATCGCATCTTGATCTAAAATTTCCCATCCTACAGGCTACAAGACCTAAGGCATGACTTGGTTACGAATAAAAATTCTTTTCTCCTTTATTTATACTTCACATTAAAAAGAAAAAATAGTTTTAAAGTTTAGGCAATTAAGAATTGAGTAATTAAGAATTGAGTATATTTTAAGGTTTAGTGTTTAAAGTTTTAAAAAATTAAAGTTAAAGTTTAAATTTTAATTTTTTTAGTGTTGATACATACAAAGAGACACCGAAAATGAACAAATGATACACATAGATAATTTTAAGAAGCTTCTTCGAGGTTCAACAAAGAAGAACGTTTATAATAATATAATCGAAAGGTTACTACAAATGTAGTCCAAATATATTAAATATATTGGATGCTTTCTGGGGTTGAAGTACCCAATTATGTTACAATTGCCAGTATCCAGCCTCTTTGTGCTAAACTGGCAAAGGATTCCTCTTCATTATCGTGGAATGCTCTTGTAGGCAGCAGTACATGCAGGATCGGGAATAGTTGCACTTGGAGGTATTTGAATTGATTAGACATGCACCATATTTGAATATGAATAATCTGACCACTGGAGATGAAAATACATGCTGATTTTTCTATATACAAACACAGTAAACTTGTGGAGAGTTTAATTTGGTACTGTCATTCCTTACAGTTGGATGGCCTTCCTTTGTAGTACAATTGATAGCTTTATTCATAGCTGATCTGCCAGCTGAGGAAATTGTTGTAACACCCATGTTACAGCCCTGATGGCACCCTGTAATCAAAATCCATCCCTATTCATTATCATAACAAGGAGATAATAACACACTAGTTTAGGAGATGCTGTTCTTATATATTTGAAGGACATATCTCGATTTGTTATTCGAATATAATAGAAACACAAGTTTTGGGTATACCCCAAACGAATGTTTTATCAATGAAGGCTGATTTTCATACCAAAGCTGTCTTCCCAGGTTTGATTGCAGGCTCAACAACGTCTCGTCCATATCTGTTCAAAAGAAATTGTTTAGTCTCGAGTTTTCTTTCAGTTTAAACTTGATGAACAAAAAAGAAATTACATTCTTAGCCAAGAAATTTGCATTTACAAGAAGGAAACGAAATGGAATTTACTAAATAAGTTTGGTATAAAAAAATATTATACAAAAAGACACGATCAAGTAGGAGACATTGTTGTCGAGTATAACACCTAAAAGAAATCACTTACACTATTTGCCTTTTGCCATCCACCATTTCTAGCCGATAAAAGCTGCAACCTTTGCTGAAGGGAAAAGCCTTTCCTTTCCATTCTGTTTAAATTTAAAATTGAATGTATCAAGGAAGAAAATGGAAACCAATATATTTTCTAGGATTTATTTAAAGAAGAAGAAGAAGAAGAATTGCAAAAGATGGTAGATTTACCTAAATGCCATGCAACTCCAACAGCAGATGGATCCTCGGTAGATATATCATCAATAGCAAATTGGAGGTCCTTGCTTATTGAATCCATGAAACTCTTGAAGAACTCTAAAATTTCCTATACCATCATCCAGTTTCCAGGAAAAATAAAAAAGAACAAGAAACCACAGTTCACAAAATTCAATAGATTATATTCAAAGTGTCATTTATATTAAAAGTAATTTGTCTCTCGTATTTATACACAACTTCTATTTTTAATAGGAGTACGAAAATATAATCTTTGAATTGAAAACCTTAAAAAGAATTAAATATATCTCATCTCATGCATGCTTATATTTAATATTTACTCAAGTTTAGTCAAAACAGCACGAATAATTACAAACATAATCGATCGTTCCAATGAACGAACTATCATACAAATGATCAAAACAAATTTAGGGACACAAAATATCTCACATGGTGATACTTAAATCTTGAATCTCAAAGTTCATAGATGATATTTTTTTTTACCATTGAGCCAACTCTTCATCAGCAATTCTTTTCAAGTTTCAAATTCCTTAATTGAAATCATTTAAAATTCTATACAAACTATACTAATTATGAAAAAGTGGAATTCCAATTTTAAGCTATGAGACATTCGCTTTGTAAATTATTAGAACGTGTAATTAAAATGCATCCAATATTTATCTGTTATCAATTTTCCAATACCAAGCACAATTTTTTTCATTAATTGTTCAAAACTTACCATAATGCGTTTATTCAACTAGATTTGAATTTTTATTAGGAAAAAAAGGGGGAAAGAATAATCGCGAGACTTGCATATGAGCTCGGATGGAATGGAAAATTGAGAAGTTAACTTAGACTAAAAAGTTTAGTTACCTTGCGACCAACGAATGGACGGGGGAAGATAAGGTCCTCGTACACGCAATTCTCCGCTATTAAGGGCTCCACCGACTCCAGATCACGGCCGTTGATTCCCGCGTAGAACCTCCTAACAACCTCCGCTGCATCCTGATCATTTGGTTTAGATGCGACGTCGAAGACCGCCGCCTGATTTTCCGACGACGACGAGACCTTGATAAGGGTGCGCGGCGTCCGAGATCCTTTCCACGGGGCAGTTAGCGTTCCCGAGAAGGGCAGTAAAGATTTGGTGAAGACGGTAGGGAGATTAGGGGCTGGAGAATGAAGAGAAGGGAGTGGTGATATTTTGGAGCTGAGCAGCATTGTTGTGTTGCTAAACCTCTGCTATTGCTATTCGCTTCAATTTTCTTTTCTAAGGAATTTTATGATAGAGTGGTGACGTCAAAAATCGGATATACTATATTATACTGTACTATACGTATAGTTATGATCTATGCCATTAAAAAAAGGGTGAAAATGGTATGATTCCATTAACGAGAGAATCATACATGAGAAGGATTGCCACGTGCCATTAGAAATTTAGTTAGATTCAAATGTTTTTTTAGTTTGGATTGTGTTTTATTCGCATTTTGAATAAAATTGTTATCATGGTATGATATTTATATTTTAATTTGATGTAATTATTAGTCATTTTAATCTATTGACTTTGAAAAAAAATATTATCTCCATATTATGTCATAGATAAACATGTAATAATTTGTATAAATATAATTGTTCATATAATATTTTATAGAATTTTAATACTAGGCCAAGAAATCATACACCTGATATATGAGAAATTATATCATTGATCATTCTCGCCACGTCATTTATGATACAAACCAATAAAAAATACACATTTCATTATTTTTTTATGTCATATATTTTACTAAGTGAATCTTCACTTGGTAACAACTGTTTTTAAAATTGATTTATAATAAATATGATTGAAAATTCACTTGGTAAATATATAACATAGAAAAAATATTGAGATTGGTGATTTGTATTGGTTGGTCCCATGAATGACGTGGCGAGAATTATCCATGAATAATTTCTCCTGATATATGAAGAGTTATTTCTTATATCCATAATTTTTACATAAATTCTCTATTTTAAGCTTAAACACTCGACCTTGAAATTTTAAATTATAAATTCTAAACTTTAGAAATCATAAATCTTAAACCATATAATCCTAAATAATAAATTATACCCTCTTGATTCTATACTTAAATTCTAAATTATAAACAATAAAACATACTCTAAGCTTTAAACTCTAAATAAAATTGCGAATTCCTAAAACTTTTTTTTATCAATGCGAATTCCTAAAACTAACATGATTATATAAATATGAATGTATATCAAAATATTACTTTATATATCTGTCAACTTTATACACTTAAAATACACAATACAAGGTGATTACAAAATAATTATTTCATACATTAGCGGTGGAAAATAATCCACAAATGTTTTAGGTTTAGCGTTTAAGAATTCAATTTACGGGTTAAAGTTAAGTGGTTTAGAATTTAGGAGTTGTGTTTAGAATGTAAGATTCATAGATTAAAACCTAAACTCCGATCATATTACTCTAAAACTTAAATTATAACATCTAAACCCTAGATTCTAACAACCCAAAAATTTTAAAATCATAAACTTTAAACTGCAAACTGAATCTTTAAACTTTAAACTTTAAACTAAGACGTTTGTAAAAACTTTTTTTCTAAACGTATCGAATACAAATCCTTAAAAATACCCAACATAAAACATATTGGAGGGAGAATCCAAATTGAATCCAATCCAATCACTTGACCCAAATAATGGACATGCTCTCCCTCCCTAGGGCCTAGCCCATGCCACCTCTTTCTCCTCCTTCACCAACCCCCACTCACTTGCCAGATGTTTACATCCATCGTAAAACCCTAAACCTGGAGAAAACAAAGGCAAAACGACTTGTCACTTAACTTTGACAAGCTTGGAGAGTTGATATGCATAAACAAAGGAAATCAAAGTAACCAAAACCAATAACAGAAATGCTGGACTGGGTCATTTATTTGTTTACGTTACGCTTTCTGGTGACTGATGAGAAATCTGCGCAAAGCGTTCAGCGGATGCTAAAACTAGAATCTTAAGTTTTTCTTTTTTTTTAAAAAAAAAAGAGAGAGACAAATGCTGCAGAGATAGAAAGAGGGAGGGGAATCTATGCAGGAAATCACGTTGTTTCATTCATTGATGCCCCAATTCCAGACTTTGCTGCCACCCTGCCTCCTATTAATAAGCCTTATTATTTCACCACATGTTTGTTTCGTGCTAGTGGATTATTGAACTACCACAATTCTCTCATATTTAACTCATTTTTTTTATTCAATTCCCTCCTTCGATCCAACTTGTTTAAATAATTGGATCAAAACAGTATTTATGTGTAGCTAGGGTGTTAATTTCCGGGTACACAACTTTTTGACTACCCGACCTTTCGGGTATTAAATTTTTTGGCTTGTTCCTGTATCGTTTTAATCAGGTCTCCAAAAGATTGGGTAGCCGCGAAAACCGAATACCTGCTAAATCAGGTGACGAGTACCTGCATTTTTGTCCTTTTTAAATTATTTAATTTTATAAAAAAATTCATACCTGCTAAAAGTTCGAATTATATAAAAATAAAATATCTTAGGATTTCAGATTTTTAGGGATTTCAATTGGCCAAACCTGTTTTCTTTTATGTATTTTAAAATTTTAATGTTTTTATATATAAATATATATTTAATAAAATAAAAAATAACAACTAAATCGGGTCATCGTGTACCCGATTATAGGTGTTTTTGTGGTCGGACCCGAGAATAGGGGTGTTCATATCCGGGTACCTAAAATTTCAGGTACCAAAATCTCGGCCCGTTACCCAGCCCATACAAACCGGGTACCCATAAATCGGGTACCCGCTAATTCGGGTATCGAGTACATGTTTATTTTTTTATTTTTTTAAAATCTAAAAATTAAAAAATCACATAACAAATGCATAAAATTTAAGATTTTATAATACAAAAATCAATGATTCGAAGTTGCATGGTTTATTATGTAGTTAAAAATAATAATACTATGTAGTATGTACTGTGTAGTTACAGTAGCTCATCCTATAAATTATATTTGATGACAATCATACTATATAACTTGGAGTGTGCATGTTATTCGCAAAATATGTTCTATTTTCTCACATTAATTTAAAATATAATCATATTGTTTCAATTTTGCCACTCATGTTTAATGCCAATCATATTGTGTAGTTCATCCTATGAATCGTGATTTTTTTCTTCGAATCTCATATTGGTAAATTGATATAAATATTTTTAAAATTTTTAAAAATACATAATACAAACATAAAAAAAAGAATTTAAGGATTAGAGTAAAAATAATAAGAACTTAAAATAAAAATACAATTTAAAAGTATATATATATAATAAAAATATCGGTCGGGTACTCGGATATAAAAAAAATTAGGCCCGGACCCAACCCAAAAAACCGGATGTTTTCATTTTAATACCCGTTAATTTTAAATCAGGTAGGCAGGTCGTGAGTCGGGTATTTTTAAACACCACTTCTTGAGAATATGAGAACTTTAGCCAGACACCCCTTCTTGAGAATATGGGAACTTTAGCCGGTCGGGTACCTAAGAATTTTTTTTTGGTAAATGCCTACTTTTTCACTTTTAGATAGTCGGGTCGAGTATTTTTTAACACCCTATGTGTAGCTATACATGTTTGTATAATTATGAATTGATATCTCATTAAACTCAGTGTAACTAGAATACCTTGACTAAGAATTTGTAATTCCTAAGGAATGAGATGGAAATTGAAGAATTTGTATGCATAATTAATCATAAAAGATTTTAAATTCTTTTATTCATTTTTAAGATTTCATTAAGAATTACTTAAAAAAAAGAGATTTCATTAAGAAAACATTTGGTATGATAGAAAGTAATCGCTTTTTAGAAAATTTTATTAGTGGAAGAGTAATTCTTATGTCTGGTATGTTCAAAGTTCAAACCCATCAAAACATCATTGTTATCATTTATCATTTTTTTTTATAAAATCTTTTGGTTTTTAATTATAAAATATTTGTTAATATTATTTTATATTTAAATACATATTAAAAAATTTAAATTTAATCATATATTGTTTATTGAGGTAAAATATTATTTTTAAATAAATAAAAATATTAAAAGTAAATAGATTAAATTACATTTTTGTTAATAAGAATCTGAATTTTATTAAAAATAAATTCCATTAGAATATATTAAAATTAATAAAATTGTATATTATTTTATCAGAATAATTTCGAAAAATAACATCATACTCTTTTTTTAATAGTCTAAAGGTAGTTACAAAGTAGTATCTGTTCATAGAAATTTTTAACCCTTTAATAATGGACATACACCTTGTAGACAGAGTAGATCGAACCCGTATCTTTTAGGATGAAAGTGTTTAGTGAACTAAAAGTAGTACAATTTTCAGGAATTTTGATTAGCATTTTACATGTGTACCAAACGTTGTAATTTTACTTTCCCGACAATCACAATCTATTGGAATATTAACACGAGAAAGTACCAACCAAATACATTACCAACAAAACAAGCATGGTAAATTAGAAATATTTACAACCCCAAATTTTAAAATTTTCAAACTTTAGGTATTTGAAAAATTTTAAAAATTTAATTTGGCCCATATAAATTTTAAAAATTCATAGTATGTTTTAAACTTTTTGAATGTTTTTAATTAAGTAATCATCTAAATTTAAAAAAAATCTCATTAGTTAAACACATTTTCCCCAAAATTTAAAATTAAACCCTCCAAAAAATTTAAAATTTTTAATTTAGGTCAGAAAAATTGTTGAAAATTTCAAATAGGTTCTCTATACTTTGTTGTAAAGATCCACCCTCGAGTATAATCACTGTTTTAATAATTATATTTCCATACAATCACTTTACAATGTTTACATATAGCCCGAATTGAAAATTGAAATTTTAAACCATTTTATTTTAAATATAAAATAATTTAAATTTAAATAAAAAAACAAAATTTTAAGAATTTAAGAATAAATTTATTTAACTTTTCTAATAAGATTTTGACTCAATAATAAAATTAAACTTACTCGAAGTTTTGAGATCTTAGATTCAACCGTGTGTAAAACATACTTATTATTCTTCCAACAATTGTGTCACTTTTCTATTTTAAAAATTATTTTAATTAAATTATTACTTTAAAAAATTCAGCCAATTTTTTTAATACAAATTTTTTTTTTTTTTTTTAGTTTTTCAACGAGAATAAAAATTAACTTTTTAAAGTAAATTTATCATTTAAATTAATTTATACCACATAATTTTTTAAAAAAATTCTTTAAAAAGTCAACATAACGACATTAGTGAGACGGAGGAATATTATAATTTAAGATAAAAATCGAATACTAAATTGAATGAAAGAAGAGGAGAAAAAAAAAGGCGGGAAGTTGTGATTTGTGTGACAAAGCAAGCAAGGAGTTTCAGGTTGGTGTTGGACTTGGTGGTTGGTTCCACTGAGAGAAGCAGGTTGACCAGGTCAAACTAAAATCATTATACATTGCCTGCACTGTCTTCACTATTCAATGTCTCATCAAATGTCAAAATCCCCACTCTATCCCAAAAATTTAATATTAAAAAAACTAACGCGAGGCATTTGACTAAAAACATTCGAATAAAGTTTTTCAGTTCAAGTCATTTCCAAAAAAAAATTATATATGTACAGAAGTATACCATATATGAAAATATATGTATCTATATAATTATAGAAAATTATTTAAATTTATAATAATTAGTATCATAATTTTATAAATTTTATAATTAAATTTAGATAAAAATTCGAATAACTTAGTTTTACTTAAAAAATAAATAAAACTTAAATTATAAAATAAAATTTGATGTTTTTAAATAAAAAACTTCATTTAAATATTTAATTAGAAGAATGACTCAATGTCACTATTATTTAAAAAAATGACCCATTTTAGTCTACGTAAGATGAATTCGCGTTCTACTGAAAGCGAACTTCAAATTTGCGTCCTATAGAACGCAAGTTTTATGTTAAAAACACGATAAATCAATTTTTTTCAACTTACTTAACATGAAATTCGTATTTTGTAAAAAATAAATTTTAAACTCGCATATTGTAAAAAAAAAAATTTGACTTACGTGAACGATTTAGGAATCATTCTTCTAATTAAATATTGAAAAGGAATTTTTGTATAAAAATGACATAAAATTTACTAACTCGCTAATTTAATTTTTTTAATTTTAATTCGACTCAATTAAACACTCCTCCCTAATTTAATAGATAATAGCTCAGTAATAATTAATCCAAAGGAGCAAGGTGTGCTCAGTAATTACGGCTATCACCGACCTAATCCTAGTGTCAAATCAAAAGTAACTGCGCCAGCTCTTCTTATTTCCATTTCCTTTTACCTTTTCTTCAACCGTTGCGACAGTATAATCACTACATAATCTATACAGTGATTTTTGTCCACTTTTCTCTTTTTCAGTGTAGTCGAAAACGAATATTTTATTATATTAAAATAATCATAAATCTTCCAACACTCAAAATTAAAATTTAAATAATCTATACATATTTCTCTTTTTCTCTTAAAATTAATATATTTGTATAAACAAAATTTTTATTTATGTTTGTGCATAAAATAAATACTTTTTATAAGTATTAATAAAAATGATTTAGTCATTGCATTACGGAATCGATTGATTAAATCTTTATATTTTTTTCTTAAAGCTGCTCAAGGTTGGATATGATTAGCAATTTGGAAAACCCACCGCCTGTTCTTTGTATTTAGCCTTATTATTACATAAATTGTTCTTAAACTATTTCCCTGTCTAACGTGGAATTCGGGCGCTGAAAAAGGTTGTTATTCTTCTGAGGATAAATTAAGAAAGGAAAAAAACAAAACAGGTGGGGCCAATGGAACAAGTAATAACATTACATTAAGATGGAAACAAACTTAGCATCTTTAATAATTTAAGTATTAGTTGAAGATATCCCACATGTCTGGCCATCTCAGCATATATGTTAATTGGTATGCGGTCCATTTGCCACCCTATATTTAAGCAAAATAGAAACAAGTATGTCTCAAATTCGACAAAAAAAAAATGAAGAAAAAAACGTAAACATATCATTATATATGTCTTGATTTTCATTGTTCTTTTGGAATTCATTTTCTGTATAGTTAAAATTAAAATTCTTTTCTTAAAGAATAATATGTCTTTTATTACACCCGATCTTTATTGATTTCTTTTAAAATTATTTATCTAAAATGAATGACGCAAATACCCTAATCCTATTATTATTGTATTATTCTTTTAAAAAATTGTATTATGTTGAATAAACTCCGACGATTGAATAGATTGCAAGTGACAGACTTTAGATGGTTTATAAGTTTTTTATGTTTTATTTCACAAAAATGTTGAAAAAAAAGGTTAAATTGGATTAGGATAAAGCTGCAAAATGATGATAACAAAAGACTTAAGGGAAAAGAAAACACCATGATTTCTATTCCAGCGCGTGAAATGCCAAACTCAATGCCCATTCCCACCCTAACCATATTGTTGGCCATATCCTCGTAGTCGTAGGCTCTCCAACTCGAATAAAAATCATCCGTTATTTATAGTGTTTTTATTTATATTTCATACTAAAAAAATTAGATTTATGTTTAAGGGTTAAAGTTTAAATTTAAAATTAAAAAAATGGAGATATATTATATTTGTAAGATTTAAAATTTAATTTTTTTAATGTTTAATCATAGAAATGGACACGGAAAAAATATGATTTTTGTTCTTGCAACTCTTAAAATTACTGGTGTACATAATTAACCATAACCGTTAACCGGTATAATCGTTACATTTTACAAGTTAATTAACCAAACCGTTAAAGTTAAACGGTTTCGTTTAACCAAACCGCTAAAAATAATGGTTAATAGTTATGGTTACGATTACGAATTTTGACTAATGGTTAACCTATAAGTTAACCGATATTAATTTATATATATATTTAAAATATAAAATAACTTTAAAAAATCAATTCATAGATACAATACGCGCCCATTTTTCAATTCTAAACTCTATTTTTAAAGTTATCAATCGTTAATGGTGTATCACTATAATGTTACGTGTGTGTAAACTTTTGAAACTTTAAGTTTCAAAATATTATAAAGCTTGTGTGTTTTGTCATGTGTTAAAATTTTATAGTAAATAAATATTTTTTTAATTATAGAGTAAATGATTAAAATATTTTTATTTAAGTAATTTTCTTATAAATATTTTAATATAATATTTATTAAAGAGATAATTAAATTATTCTCTAAAAAGTAGTGAACATGTAAGAAAAAATTATAACAGATTATATGTTAACTTATAATTGAACCGTCCGTTAACCGCAAGTGATTAATTATTTTTTAACGGTTAAATTACAATTAACTAACCGTTTAAGCTAAACGATACGATTAACTTACTATAAACACCCCTACTTACATCTGTATATAAGATTCATTTACACCCTAAAACTTAAAAATTTAAAATACAAAAGGAGTGTAAATTGTTTATTAATTTTTACTGTTAAATATTAATATTGTTTTAACAAAACAAGATATTTTTTATAATTATATTCTGTCAAGCCATCAATTCATGAACAGAGAAAAACAGAGATTCCATATCTTTCAGATCAGATCGATAAAACAGAAAACAAAAGGCCCCATTTTCATTTCAATCTCTAACAACACAAACCAAACTCACATTTCCCCCGTTCAAAACAAGTCCCCAAAGTATACATTTAACCCCTAAATATCTCAAGTCAACCAACTCCATAAATAAGGGTAAAAATAGAAAACTATTTACATCAAGATTACACCTTTCTGTTACTCAAAACAGAAGAAAAACAACACGAAAATGTGGGGTTTAACAGTAAATATAGGAAAAAAATATAAAAATATCACATGAAAACGTTGCAAAACATGTTCTAACTTCTGATGCTGATGCTGATATTACACTGTCGCCCTTTGCTGTTGCTTCTTCCGTTTGCAGTCTTTTGCTGGGAAGATGAAAACAATCCGAAAACGGAGCCTGTTTTTGAAGATCCGATCAATGAACAAACGGGGACGTTAAGTACTGGGGTGATTCTTACATTTGCAGAATACGATCTTTCCATTCCTCTCTGTTTAAAGTTTTGACCTCCATTAAAGCTGCTCGGACTGCTTGAACTTCTTTCCAGGCTCTGAAACACGATTTTCCCCGACGAGTTCATTCTCGGACTATCCACCGAGACACCCCTGGTCGTCCATGAATCCCTCCGGATCCGACTCCGTGCGGTTCTTGGTGGGTTTGGGTTTATGTTTCTACAAGGAGCGAAAGGGTTGGGGCTGGGCTTGTCGGAATCAAGCGACAGCCTCGGGAGATCCTCGTGGTCGTGGCCTGAGGATGATGAAGAAGAAAGGGATAATCTTGATGAAGATATGGAAACTGATTCGCAATCTGAGTCTTTCAACAGTGGGAGATTCAATGAAGATGAAGACTTTGTGGTTCTATGGAGAAAATGCTTGAAAGATTTTGGGGTTTCAGACTCTGGTTTTGGGTGTTGTTGGGCGGACTTTTTTAGACCCAGAAGCTCCCTCCACCGGCTGGAACACCTCGGAGCTCGGGGAGACGACAAGTATGGATCCATTTCTGTCGTGGGACAAGATTTGGCTGTTCCGAGGAACCTGGTTTCAGACAATGGAGGCTGTTGTTGTTTTTGTTGTTTGGATGTCGAGAAATGTAAAGGCAGGAGCTTACCATTAGAGAAAAGCTCATCGGCAGGAAGCATGGTGACGGGATCTTCGAGCCTGAACTCAAAGCCACCAGCTGGTGCAGTTTCTTGGACCTCTGGTTCAACAAGATCTGTAGGCTTAGATCGACCAGCCTTGGGTCTAGACTTAGACGGCTCATCTTCTCGGCTCAACGACATCCTACGACTCAACCAACCGTGTCGTTGGAAACTGTCCGGCGAAACACCCATGTTGTTAACACAAGCTGAAGCCATGTTGGTTCATAAGATTTGGAATCTAACCCAGCTTTGGTTTTGTTTTCTTTATTTTCCGGTTTGTGTTTTGGGCTTTGGTTTTGTTAGGGTTTCGGAGAAGTGAAAAAACACCTGTTAAAAAAAAGGGAAGGAGAGTACATAAAGTTTGTAGGGGATGATATATTATTTATATGAGTAAAAGGTTGAAGCTTTTGGCTTTTGAAGGGTGGGGTGGGATCAAATTTTATTTATTTATTTACCCTTTTGTTTGTTTGATTCTCTTTTCGTTTGAATATGTGTATGGGAAATGTTTAGACTTGGTTTTGTTTTTGGTAACATGATGTTCCATTTATTGATTTCTAGCTCTTGGTATGTCAGGAAGTTATTACTTACCATTATCATTATGTTTTCTTGTTCATTTCAAATATATTTTAAGATTTAGATTGAATTTTAGTTCAATTAATATAATCTTTATTGTAATATTTTAGCTGTACTTGTTCAAAAAAGGGAAACTGTGTTTTTAAATTAATAAAATAATAGTATTATTACTAATTAGAGTTAGTTCAAATAGTAAACAGTTTGATATTATTTAAATAAATTTCAAGTTTGAGAAAACTCATCTATTCCCGTTTAAATTATTTAAGACAAAGCCCTAGAGAATCGGAAGAAAAAATAGTTTCATTCCAATATGGGGGGATTGTATTTAGAGGTTGATGTTTTTTTTTATCAAAACATAAAAGAAAAAGACTGGTTTTATTAATTCTTACTAATTTCTTCATCGTGTTTAAACATGTCATGCATCCAACATCAAAGGAAAGAAAATACAAGGAAAGCAAAGGTTATTTAATTGCAATTATATTATAGGCTACTAGCTAAGCTTTTAAACTTGGAAGCAGCGGCCAAGCCACTGAGAATTGCACCTTCAACATTGGGACTAACACAGAAATCTCCACAGACTGCCAGTTTCTTCTTCTCATTCCACACGCATTTCTCTACCTCGGCTATGCTGGTTGCTGGAAAGGCACTTCCCCTGACAATATGCCGATATTCAATATCAATGAAATTAGGATAAAGTGATGATGTTTGTGTTTTTTCAGTTAGACTCACTCACCATCTATGAGCTTTCATGAAAAATGGTTGTGGAATACCGAGTCCTGTGCCGAGAAACTCTTGGAGCATCTCGTTGCCCGCTTTTGATAGTGTTTCTTTCGAAGGTTTAACTAGGCCGGATTGTGCAATCACATCTTCGGCGTACTGCATTGTTGAATGCAATACCCATCGTTCACTGCGCATTCGAGAAGCAAGTCACATAAGAATATGCCAAAAACTAATAATAAACGAAACTTTAATTGCTTGACTCAAAGACCGGGTCATTATGCAAAACACGAAAACTGTGCCTTGTGGAAGAGCGCCCTGGCTTATTGCTTTCACAGAATGCCCTGCTTAAAACCTTTGAATTGGTGAATGACAACTCCTTTGCAGGTACCTGAATTGTAAAACTTCAAAAGATGTCAACACCACATTGGTTAATCGCAAATATATATATATCTTCAAGCACATTGGTTAGTTTTGCATATAAGCTGATATCTCACCGAAGACAAAGGATCATTGAACGCTAGCATTAGAGCGAAACAAGGATGAACAGGAATATTCTGCAGTTTCGCCAACTCCGGAGCCAAACTCAAATCTGTAAGGAATACAGCAGATGAAGGTGAGGACAATAACTCATTGATAACATATTCCATTCATCTTTGTGCACATTTTCCTTTAAAATAACAAACAAATAAATAAAAGACTATATTTGTGATAATCTGAATCGACTTTTGTGATAATTTTGAGATATTCCTGAATTCTTGTATAAGTTTATTTTGTCATAATATAGTCCATGGTTGCATAAAAATGACACATGGTATACAGTAAAATAGGCCATAGAGGATTAAATAACATGCACAGATGGATTTGTAAGAAGGGATTGACAAACATGTAGACATAAATTTTCATACCAAGAGGGGGTGGTTGTCCTGTTACCGCCGTAAACCTTGGCGAAGCAATGTTTTTGTCTGATGCAACCACTCCCTTAAAATGACCAAGATGCTGTCCGCCCAAACCCATCACTGACCATATATTCTCGTGTTCTAGCCATTCAAACTTCCCAATACCAACATTAAACTTACTCTCTACTCCTGAAGAACAGATAAAGTGGAAGCACGGAAATTTAGGAGTAAATCCAACCTCAATAGAGAGTTAAATACAAAGCGGTCTTGCTACGCACCAGGTTCATGGCACAAAGCTTTGCAAATGGAATTCATTCCAGGCATACCAACATATTTCTTGGTTTCTCTTTCCTGAAAAAGAATTAGGGCAGGAAAACTTATTTGACAAGAAAGCTTAATGGTGTTCACAATTTCATTTCACGGATAAACATGATAAATGTAATGAGACACAATTTTAGTGATGAAGGGTTACATGAAAGACGCCTACGATCGACCCTAGAGGTAAACACAAGTGAACCAAGTTGAACAGTACATGAATATTAGAAAGAACAATATAGCAGGCAAGCACTTAAGAAGCAGCTACAGCAAGGATCATTAACACTTAAGAATATCATACACAACATCAGAAAAAGAATAATGTTGTAAGCTCTCAAGAGATGAGAAAAAAAAACAACAATTCAAGCGCTATACAATTCGAAAACATCACTGATCCTCACGAGCAAGTTAATATAGGAATAAAGATAAAAGCATGCTAACAAACAGATACCAGTACCAGTTTGGGGTGTTCAGTGTTGACAAATTGGTTGGTGGAACAATCAAAAGAACCAAAATTTGATTTCCATTCAGTAACAAGGCCTCTTGATTCCCACTCGGCAACAACACTCAACACATCGGGATTTGTCACTGTGAAATAGGGAGCACCATGATCGAACAACACCTCACTCCCATCTTCACCAATCTCTCTAAAATGACAAAGTTTCCCAACATTACATACTACCCAATTGTTGTGAACAAAAATTTAATGATAACAACAATTAATTAAACTACCCAATTCAAAATTTTCTTTCTGTTTCCCAAAACCCCAGCAAATTATAGAATAATAAGAAAGGGTAGTCAAAATTCGTCAAAGAAAACGAACATCTAAACAGAAAAGGAACCTTCTTTGAGACATGCGGCCACCAGGGCCTCTAGCAGATTCAAAAAGGGTGACTGAAATTCCATTCCTTGCCAATGTAGCAGCACAAACAGCTCCTGAAACTGCCCAATTTAAGTTTTCAATGTTAGCAAAATCCTGATAAAAATTTGAACTTTGAATAATATAGACATGAGAGGAGTGGGTTTTTTATTTTTTGTTTGCTGTGGGAGAAAGAGAAAGTGGGATATTGTAGATAGAGTTGATACTTCCGCTTCCCGCCACGGCAACCTTGGCGACAGTGTTTTGCATTTTGTCTCACTCGGTGTCGTATACGTACGGTGATGCTAATCAATTGGGGTCGTGTGAGTGTGAATTGACCCTTCTTTTTCTTTGAGTAGTGATCGGAGGGCTGGGGCTAGGCTTTACTCCTCCCTTCTCTTCTACCAGCGGCTATGCCATTGCCATGGAAAAGCTGCACCTTATCTTAATCGGATTTCCTTTTCGTCTTAACCACTCCATTGTCCCTTGTACTTTTATCATAATTTAAATCTAACCCCTGTACTACAGTTGTAATTTTTTTTAAAAAAAATATTAGATTATATTTAAAGGGATACGATTATCCGCGAACATTGAAAGTTTAATGGGTGAATAAATATAATAAAATTTTAAAGGTATAAAAGACATTAAAATATAAAATCTATTACTTTAAAAAAGATTTGAATAAACTCTTGAATAAAATCTAGTAAACAACTACTTTTACTAGAATATTCTATGAAGAAAACAAATACTTTCAATACTTGTTCTTGGCATATCAGCACAACCACAAAAGAGAATCATAAATATATACAGACCGATCTCATTCGCTGACAAAAACTGCTCGTTGATACTCATCACTCGAACGTTAGACTATCAAAAGAAAAATTATAACTGCTATAAAAGCAGACGAAAAAACTACCATAAAAACAGAAAAAATTGACATAAAAATAGACGAAAAAACAAACATAAAAATATATGTGATGTGAAACTGACAAAGCAAAAAACAAAAAAAAACAAAAAATTCGAAAATAAAATATCTATCAGCAAAGATAAATTTTATTTATATACAAAATCGATCAAAGGCTGTCCCGGCGAAAACGAAATATAACAAAGAAGAAAAATTAACAATTTAAAAAAAATTTGTAACCGCCCAAAGCGAATGAAATCGAAATTCAATTTTTTGTTTATAAAACGTGTGCGCATTGTTAAAAGGTTAAAGATATCTGTGAACAGATATTATCTTGTAATCACTTTTAGACTACTCAAAAAATATAAAATTTTATATTTATTCAAAGTTCATGTATAATTTTAAGACTAATTATATATTTATTTGAACCACGGGTGTTCTTCACATGTTTAACTACTATAATTATTATATTCTGCCACTTATACATATTCATACAAATATAATTAATAATGAATAAATATATTAAAAGATTACTAATGAATAAATAATAATTATAACCAAAACTTATATATTTTATGACTACGATTATAATCAATTTGTTTAATTTAAGTTTTTTTCCTTCTAATTTCGAGTTAAATTAAAATTAAAAAGAAAGGATTACAATCTTACATCGGTTTGAACTTTAACATTTTTTTAGATAATTAAAGAGTTAAATTTATTGATAAAAGGAAAATTACAAGAGCTTCCTTAGGCTAGAAGAAATGTTACAAGGCCAATCAGATGGGCAAGTACAGGAAAGAGTGTTCTTAGCAATCCAATCAGCAACTTTATTGCTTTGTCTAAGGGCAAAGGAAAAGGAACATGGCGCAAAGGATGAGGAAAGGAGGAAGACATCTCGATGGCCGACGACATCCAATGGGATAGGGATTTGGCCTTAAGACGATTAATGAGCCCAATATTATTCAATTCAAGGATAATATTAGAGAAACGATTCATTGCCGCCAACTTCAAACCAAGCTGTAACGCTTGGGCTTCCGCAACATCAACTGATGGAGAGTCGATAAGAGATGAATCACCCCCACAAATAGATTCATCATGAGTTCGAGCAATAGCAGCAATTCCTACTTTGTTTCTCTTCTTCCGAAAAGAGGCATCACAATTAACTTTGATGAAATTCTGCTTAGGTAGGATCCATCATGGTAGTTGATTTGTTTGCCTCCTTAAATTCCAAAAAGGCATGTTTCGCCTTTTGCCAAATATTCACTGGCGACTCCATTGTCCTTGAGAAGACAAATTCATTCTTTGATTTCCAAATAGACCAAAATAAGAAGGCCACAAGTTCACAACCATCTGGTCCCATTTTCGAATTTCGAAGCTTGATAACTTGTTCCCACCATTTCCCAAATCATGCGAATCTGGAACGGGATGGTGAATAACTGAACCCATAAGCTCTTCAAACTGCAAGTGCAAAGGGACATAAAAAATAAATGTTCCACACTTTCGGTTTCCTCATTACATCTGGGACAATTCGCAGAAGAGTTTAGCGAGCCATGGAAACGTGCTTGAAAATTACCTTTTGTAGGAAGGATGTTAAGGCAAAGTTTCCAGAGAAAGGTTTTAATCTTAGGGGGGATCGCTAACCTCCAACACGCATGCCATAGGGGGTGATTACGGAAAATGTCATCACTGCTGCTAGGGGCATCATCTTTGACCAGAAATCTCGGTAGAAAAAAAGTAGCTCGATTTCACCGAATAATCCCCATTTTTATTCCCAACCCATATAAATGAATCACGAACCGAGAGACCCCCAATCGGGATTTGAAGTTGCTTCTCTCTCATGCGGGGCAAACAAAAGGACAATCTTAGCTCGGTTCCATTCTCTTAAATCCTCCGATAACAGTCTTGCCACTGTAAGGTCATTGTTCCCTAGGGTTTTAGGAGATGATGGAGAAAATGACGAAAGAGAAGGAATCCACTTATCCTCTCAAATAGAGACACTCCTTCCATTACCTATTCTCCAGAGAGAGCCAAGGGAAATGGTTTTAATGCCATCCCGGGTACCGATCCAAGCCCATGACAAATTATGGCAAGAGGGTGCAGAAACGATGTTGCCATTCGGAAAGTAGATACCGCGAAGAGTACGGGCCAAAAAGGATTCCGAATTCTTAAGAATTCTCCATGTCACTTTGGCAATGAGAGCTTGATTAAAGTTCTAAGATCCCGAAACCCCAATCCTCCCTTTATCTTTTTGGTAAGCAAAGCTTTTTCCAATTAACCCAGTGGATTCCTCTTTCTTTTTCATTTGAATTAATCCACCAGAATTTGGCAATCATCGAGCATAATTCGTCACAGAACGTGACCTGTAGCAGAAAACACTGCATGATGTAGGAGGGAATTGCTTGCATCACAGCCTTGACGAGAAGTTCTTTTCCAGCTTGAGATAAAAATTTTGCTTTCCACCCTTGGAGTTTCTGGCGAATACAGTCTTTAATAAAAAGGAGGGCTTCTTTTTTGTTGCGACCCCAGATAGAAGGGAGGCCAGGTAAGTACTTCCCTCCTCCATAAGACAGAAGCCTAAGATGTTAAAGATGTGAGCTTTTCGATCGAGGCTTATGTTGGGGGAAAAGAAAACAAAAGATTTGCCTCTATTGACCGTTTGTCCCGTAATTTCCCGAAATTCATGTAACAACTTCAGAACTGACCGACAAAATTTGTATCATCAGCTTTTGTAAACAGAATGCAATCATCCACAAACATAAGGTGTGAAAGAATCAGACAACAGTTCTTGATTCTATACCCTTTGAAAGAAGATTTATTTGTTCTCTTTTCAAAATCCAAGTAAAAATATTTGAGATGAAGAGGAAAAGAAACGGAGAGAGCGGATCACCCTAGCGTAACCCTCTTGGGGGGAAGAAGTCACCTCCTGTTTCTCCATTAAAGATCAGAGAAAAGGATATAATAGTCACACATTGCATAACTCTGTCAGTCCACCAATCACAGAATCCCATCCCTTGCATGAATTTTTGAAGAACATGCTAGTCAACTTTGTCGTAAGCTTTTTCCATATAGATCTTCAGAGCCATAATACCCTCTGACCCTTTCTTCCTTCGTTTGATTGCATGAAAGGCTTCATGAGCGACAATGATATTGTCTTGGATCAGCCTCTCATTTACAAAGGCCAACAGGATTGATTTAAGTCTCGTAGAAAAGATCTTGGTGATGACTTTCATAGAGAAGTTGCACAGACTAATCGGTCAGAAGCGACTAACTTCAACTGGATTCTTCTTTTTCGGGATCAAAACCAAGTTTGTTTTGTTGATCTCCAGATCCAGAATTCCAAAAAGAAAGAAATGTTCCACCATACGAATGAGATCCTCTTTAATGAAATTTCAGAATGAGTGATAAAAGGAGCCCGAAAATTCATCCGGTCCTAGAGCCTTCAAGGCCCCCATACTAAAGACAACTCTCTTGATTTCCTCTTCAGAGACAATGCTACTCAAGCTTCTATTCATCTCATCCGATACAACGCAAGGAATGAGATTCACAAGGCCAATCAAATCAATATGGGGATCTTTGGTGTAAATCTTTTTAAAATGATCTTGAAAGAGTGACTCAATACCCGCTTCATCTTCAATCCAGTCTTCCAAAGAATTTTTTGAGCCGGCATATTGCATATTGTCTTTTGTTTTGAATTGTAGTTGCATGAAAGAACTTCGTGTTTCGGTCTCCCAACTTAAGCCAGTCAAGACGTGCTCTCTGATGTCAATGCCTCTCTTCATTCTCCCACAACTTATCTAAATCCTTTTCAAGTTCTTTGAGTTTCATCATTTCGTTGCCGGCGTCCTTGCATCTCTTTTATTTCTCTAAGAATGTCTTCAACCGTCCTCTTGTTTTTCCCAAAATTTTCTTTATCCCATCTGGCTAGCTTTGCCCTCGTCTTTTTGAGCTTAACTCCAAACGTTCTAGGACTAACTGGAGAGTTTTTTTCTCCCATTCACTCTTCACATTGTTGTGGCACTCCTCATCAAGAAGCTATTTGTATTCAAATTTGAAGGTTTTTCTACATTTCTTAGTCAAACCGTTGAGAAGAAGGACAAGAGGAGCATGGTCCGATGCGATTGTTGCGTCAAGGATAGAGATCGCTTTAGGAAATTGTGAACCCCATTCAATTGAGGCTAGCGTTCTATCCATTTTATCCAAAATTGCATCATTATCATTTCGACGGTTCGACCATGTAAACACTCCTCCCTTGGTGGGGATTTCAAAGAGACATGATTCTTCAAGGAAGTCAAAGTACATTCTAGCAATGGAAGGATCGAAAGGGGCCCCTCGTTCTTTTTCTTTTGGTCGAGCCACTATGTTTGAGTCCCCAATGATGCACCGCTTCTCGTTTAGCCCACTTCTAATCTTTGCTAATATATTCCAAAACTCCTGATTTTCCACTTGATAAGGTGGGCCATAGATAAATGTGCAAGCCCATTCCTCTTGCCCATTCATAGAGATGTTTGTATCTATGAAATTCCTTCCTGAATTGTAGATAGTTACATTGCAGTTGTTCACCCACCATAGAGCGAGACCTTCCGTCGTTCCTTCCCGGGTTAATATAGAAGCTCTTGTCGAATTCCATCTTCATTCTAATTTTTTCTAAATACCTCTTCTTTTGCTTTGTTTCACTTAAGAAGATAACACTCGGTTGATGTTTAGCATTACCATTTTTCAGTGCACGAACAGTTTCCTTGTTTCCAAGACCACGAACGTTCCAAGCAAAGACCGACATTCCACCACTCAAAAATCAAACACTAGCAGTACCAGTCACACCAAACAGAAGAAACCCAAAAGAACAAACCCGAATAGACCAAAGTTTTAACAGAAAAATCAGAACCAATCAGGTAAGAGACGCACTAAGGCAATTAGATCATCACACAGCCATCATCAAAGCCATAGGATGCACAAATCGCAGCATCAAAAACCAGAATCTCAACCATCGACGATACTCGCACAAAGAACCAATCAACCAAAACAAAGAGAACAAAAAGGAACGAACTTGGAAGCAAACGCAGCCTGGAAAATCGCACTGTCATTCTCGTGATAAACCCACCGACACTTCGATGAAAAGAAAATTCCAAGCAGAGGGCTTCTTATCCCAAAGCAGGTACGAGACAGGGTATCACGAAACCCCCTTCACCACCGAGAAAACAAGATGTTCCCACTGTTCAGAACCCGATCTGAGGGGAAACCCGCTCAGCAAAAAAGAAGACCAATCGAACACTCACCGAAGCATGTATCAACGCTGAGAAGACCTGAACTTTGACATTTATGGCGTGAACAAGGGGATTTAATCAATGCACACCCTAAGCTATTAGTTGATTGGTTTAACTTTGAATTAAACTGAAAATAGCTAAACTAGACTATACATGAAATGTTTATTTTTGTGTTTTTATTTGAATGTGAATAAAAATAAAATAATGAAGATTTTTTAATTTTATTTTTGGAGTTGAAAAAAACTCCAATGTTCATGAATCATATAATAATCCTTCATGTACATTTCTAATAAAATTACCACGGTTAATTTATTAATTCTTTACGAATTTTTATTATATTAATATAATTACATGATAATATACGTTCATAATCTCTTATAAACTTAAACAATTAATTGGATTAAACTTCGATTTAAAGACTAGAATTATTACATTAATTTCAACCGGCCTTAGAGTTCGCCTCCTTCATGCTAGACGTTCTTATTATTAACACTGAAATGTACTAAATCCAGTCTTAACAACAGTAAAGTAGCCAAAAACATCACGAAATTCAAAGCTTAGCGTAGGTAGGTTTCCTCTTGTGTTTGTAAGCAGAGATCGTCTGGGTTAGATCATCAGACAGTAGCATGGACGAGTTCCAAGTCGCTACATATTCTAATCCTTGCTCCACGTTCACATCCCTGCTTCTTATCAACACCGCTTCCGTCCCCACCACCGCAAGCGGTGGCTTCCCGCCGATTCCTGCCATCCAATTTCATCATTTATTCTGAATTGAATCCTCTGCACAAAAAAGTATTGGAATAAGATATGTATGGAAGTCGCAAGTTTATCTTACCCTCTGCGATGGCGCGAACACCTTCCTTCAGCTCCTCCCTGGACCCGAAAACCCCAGAAACAAGACCCATTTCCTTGGCCTCCTCACCGGAGAATCTCCTTGCCGTCAACGACAACTCCATGGCGTTCCCAAACCCTACTATCCCGGGCAATCTCTGGAGGGTACCGAGATCAGCGGCGATGCCCATATCCACTTCCTTGACAGAAAAGAATGCATCCTTGCTACAATACCTAATGTCACAGGCCGTCACCATATCAACCCCCAAGCCGCGACACTCGCCGTGTATCGCCGCGATTACCGGCTTCCGACACCGCTCGATGGCGGTGATCGCATCTTGCATGAACTTGATTTGTCTCCGTAATCGCTCCCCGGTGCGACCGTGATCTCCCGAGCTATTGTTGGCGATAGCTGCGACACTTTTAAGATCGAGGCCTCAACAGAAGTGATTGCCGGCACCGGATAGAACGATGGTAGCCACATTAGGGTTCTGGTCGAGAGAATCAAGAGCTTTGGGGAATTCACTAAAGAAGTCGAGTGAAAGTGCGTTACTAACAGATGGTCGATTTAAGATTAAGTTGAAAACTCCAGAAGTGGGTGATTCTTGAAGAATCTTCAGAGTTTCATACTTTCCTTCCATAATTATTTTACTCCGTTTTCTCGAGAAAAAAAAAAGGTGATATTGGTTTGAAAACCAGGGAACAAGGAGGCTGAGATTGTATTTCCTGGAACTTGGGAGAGAAGTGATTTCTTTGACAACGAAGAATAAAGGGGGAATAATACACACATATATAACATGAGCAGTAGTAGGAATGTGCATTTGATGGGTACACATATATTTTAAGATATTCAGTTTAATTATAATGTCTGCAAAATGTATGTGCATTGTCAAATAATTAAAAATATGTACAAACTAAATACTATATTATAATTACTTTTAAATTGTTTATAAAAAAAATAATATATATTTTTATATGTGTAATATGTTTTCATTCTATTAAATTTGTCATTTATTAATTTTTTATGGTCAACTTTTTAACCGTAATCATAATTATTTTAAATAATTAACTTTTTATAAAATATATATTTTAAATGTACTTGATTGGTAGTTTTAAAAAATATTTTATAATAATAATAATATTTAACTAACAATAATTCAAAGTTTAAAAATTACCTATAAAAGTTAATAAATAAATTTTTTTAATAAAATGAAGTGTTATTTTATATATCACATTGTAATAAATAGTCTTCTCATCCCTGGGCAATACTTTTGTATAAAATAAAATCATCATGAATTATGTAACCAAATATTATCCTATATGTAAAACAAATATATTATCCCTTATATTTAACTTAAACCCCGTTTGGTAAATAGTGGTTTGAACTAAAATTAGAGGTTTGACTGGTCAAATCTACTATTTTGGATGTTTGGTGAATAAGGATTGGTATGAAATCTCTAATTTTAAAAAAACTGTTAATAGGAACTTTTTGAAATTAGCGGTTTGACATAATAGTTATAAAAACCCTTTTACCCTTAATAATTATAAAAAATCTCCAAATAACATAAGTTTAACCTTTTCTATTTTAATTTTTCACACTCACATATTTATATTGTGACATTTGTAAAGTAATACTTTTTATTTTTTTATTCTCACACATTTATATTTTTATTTAAATTTAATAATTAATTAAATTATATTAAAAATAATTATATAAATAATAAATTAATATATAAATCCTTCAAATTTGTTTATTATTGTTATATTTAAAAAATATTTTTCATAATATAATTAATATTAATATATAAAAAATATTTTTGAACGATAATAAATACAAAATATTGATAACTAATAAACTATTCAAACAAATATTGAATATAATCATGTCCTTATATATTATTTTGCTTGTTTAAATAATCAAACAACTATAAGTTATCAGTTAATTTTACTAAACACTTTTATACAATCAGCTAATACAATCTGCTAGTCAAATCAGCTAATGCAATCAGCTATCAGCTAATGTAATCCGCTATCAGCTAATTGTCAAACATAACCTTAATTTTATCAACAAAATTGTACAAAAATTAAAATATGACGCATAAATTCGCTTTAATTCCATATTTTTATTTTATTATTTATTTGCAACCCTTGCCGAATCATAATATTACAAAGTCTTATCGTATTTTTTCAAAGTCCATCAAGACCATTTTCATTCTATTCCACAAATAGCCTAATCTTGGTCTTTAATTTAGACTGATTTTTATTCAATTTTCTTTTATTTATTCTTCATCCTTTATATGTTTATTTATCATCCGATCAGATTTATTTCACAAAAACATTTGATACACAAATACGTTAAAATTTAGACTACACATTTAGAGATGGTCATTTGACCCATAGAGTTTTGATCCGCCCTAAAATAATAGTTTAATTTTATTTTAAATATTTAAGTATAATTTCTGTAATGCTCATCTTTTTGTAGATATATTTTTTTTCAATTATCTCCATATTTTGTCTAATAAAAATGGAATAATTATTATAATGCCCTTCTCTGATTGTATTTTTTTATTAACTCCCTATTTTATCGAATAAAAATAAGAACAATTATTTATGTCAAGTTGGGTTTGAGATTTTACTCTAAAATTCGGGTCAAGTGGAGCATCATAAAATTTCGAGCTGAATTATATTCAGTGGAGATGTTAAAAATTTAGGTCGGGTATAGGTCGACCAAAAACCTGACCCGTGATAATCCCCACATCCTTGTTTATTTTCGATTTCAATATTTGTCTTATTTAAGTTTTAAATTTTTTAAGTTATAATGTTTTGAATTTAAAATTGAAATAGATAAGATTGTACCGTCTAAATTTACACAACTTACATATCAAATAAATATTTATTTATTTAATTCAAGTTCCAGATTCTTTATTATTTGTTGCTGTAATCACTAATTTTGTCCGGGATGTACCCTTTTTTTTTCTTCTGTTGTTACAATAATGGGCTTATGTGGGCTTAATTATTAATGACATATATATGTGTATGGCTGTTACTAAAACAAAAAAGAAAAAAATACTACTATTAATATGTGACATTATATTACGTTTAATAAATGTATGTTTATATGTATGTGGTATATGTAATATATGTAACATATATATGTATGTTTATATATTATGTAATAGGTGTGGCTTGTATGTATTTATTATTATGTTTATATTTAAATATAAACGTGTGTATATGTTATTATTGTGTTATTATGCTACTAAATGTACAATGTGTATATGTAACGAGTATTAATGTTTGTTTGTATATGTGTTTACATATTATGTGCATGTTATTATTATTACTATTATTATCACTTATTATTATTATGTTTATTGTTATTATTATTATTATATGTTACTGATGAGTGTTCAAAAGTACTATTTTATAACCCTTTTTACTCATATTATTGTCAGACTTAGGCTCATTTTAGTTGCATTATTAGGCATTCATGCATGGTTTCATGATTTCCTTCACCATCATGCTTGATTTCATAATCTAGTTGTTTTGTGGAGAAATCGCTGCTATTGTGTGTTATTTTGTGCAGGACTGGATTGACGTGGCAAATTAAGGAAGAAAACTGAAGGGTCTGCCAAGACAATCGAAGCTGATTTCTAAAAGCCATGCCGAGGCATGGCGGGACAAGTCCACCTCATTAGGGATAAGCACTAAAAGCAAGGGATAAATCCCAAAGATTTGGATTTCCAAGAAGCATTTAATGGAGATTTGTGAGGAGTTTTTAAGGAAAAGATAAAATAGATTTATTTCTTTTATTCTATTTAATTCCAACTTAACTTCCTCCTCAAGAAAGACTTTGACCTAGCCATCTCTTATATAAAGAAGCCATAGCTGCCTACTTGAAAGAGAGTTGGATTGGAGAGTTCGACTTGAGAGAGAAAGCTAGGGATTGTTTGACATGTTTTTCTTCTTTGTTGTTTCCATTCGATCTATGGCTAGGAATTTTTCCTTTGTATATCTTTCGAACCCAGGCATGAATTGATGTAAATTGGTTTGAGTTATTGTGTTTTTGTGGTTGTGAGAACGATTGGATTTGTTTAGGTATTTGAGTTTGCAATTTTAATTCAAAGTTTGTTTATTCTTGGTTCTTAATTTTGCGAGTGCATTGGGAGAGGATCTCATGAATTCATCCATTTATCTAATATCATGAGAGCTAGATTCAAGAAACGAATGAGCATGGTCTTTATTCAATCAATCGATGGTGAAGACTAATTTGACTTAGGGATAAGTTGCGAATTTCAATGGCTAAATGGAGCGCAAGATCAGTTGTTGTCCACCCTTGGTTCACGTAGGGATGTATTATCAAGGAATGTACAATTAACAGTGTTTTGAGTTAGGGATAATGAGAAACCATTGAAGAACGCTTCGCCAAACTTTGAAGGCTGTCGCCCAATTTCCCAGGCAATCGCTCCATTCCCAATTGCCCAGACAATCCGACTGAATTCAATTGAAGAGCAATTGAGCTACTCTAGCACTCAATTACCACGACGGTCCATTCAATTATCACGCCACGACTCACGATAACCCAGCCTACTATCTTAAATCGATTACTCATTTCTATTTTCTTTATTTTGCTTAGTTTATTTTACTTGATATTCATCATCTTCAATATTATTCCTTTTACAGTGTAATAACTTAAGCAAAGTGGCCCAAGCCAATCCCTGTGGATACGATACTCGATACTTATCATATCACTTTATTACTTGCGATGTGTATACTTGCACCATTTGCGTAGCACTTAATACGCGCAACAACTTTTTGGCGCCGTTGCCGGGAATTGGCAATTAGTGTTAGTTGTTTTTGTTATTGCATTTTTTCTTATTTTTACTAATTTTTCTTTTTGCTTGTTTTTGTAAATGTTCAGGTGCGCTACAAGTTAAGGGACATCAACATGTCGGAAAATAAAAGCTGAACTATTCTAGAGTTGATGTGGGAAGATAGGAATCAATCCAATCAATAATTTCTTACATTCGCCGATGATTACCTATACCAACCAAGAAAAGCCCAAAGAACCTACACCGTGAAAAACTCTTGCGCTTGTTATGGAGAATATCATGTGTTTGAAGATTACCCTCACAATCCTGGTGTATATGGCTACATGGAGGACCATAGATGGAACCAACTGCAAAATCCTTCATGGTATGATAAAAAAGCTCAAATTTTTTTACCATGATAATTTTGCCGTAGCAACATATATGCCATGGCAATATAGTCCTTTCCAAGAGCATTACAATTCCTTGGAGGAAACGTTGCTAGCTTCCTTGGCTAGACTTGGCGGATCAATTGAAGAGATTCAAGAGCTATCAAAGTCCATGGATATAAGGAAAGCTCAATAGGATGCACCCTTGAGGGATTCAGAAGATCAATTAAGAAAATTCACATATGACATGGATAACATGCCCCAACAATCAATTGCTAGGGATAATAAAATCCTAAGGGAAGATGAGAAGGAGCAATACAATGAGAGATCTCCAATGTGTAAAGATCAACTAAAACCTCCAAGTCGAGAGCCTGCCAATGAGGAAGACTGCCCGACACTTGATGAGCCTATGCAACGAATTGCCACGGTAATGATTGATGAGCCTAAATAGAGCAACGTTGTGACAATATTCTGATAGGCAAAATAGAGTAATGCTACAACAAATTTTGAGGAATCTGATGCCCAGAATGTTACAACGTTGATGCTAAAGCAGGAATCTGGAGATTGCTTGCATCCACATTTGCCATGAAAATTGCACGACCACATGCAAGATCAAGGAGATGCCAATACTTTGCTAATGGAATATGAACAGGTGATGGTTGAACCTTTTGAATTCTTTAAAAACTCACTTCATCCGTTGTAGGTATTTCTTGAGGAACCGACGCTGGTAGATTTGAAGCCATCAAAATCTCCACTGATGGAGATGTTTGAGGAGCCTAAAGAAAACGGTGTTTGGATTCATGAAGCTTTTCAAAAACTTGGTTCTTCCCTTAACATTCATAGAATTTTGGCAGAAGATTGCCACGGCAATTGGCTTGAGCAGCAATTGCCACGACAACGAAGATTATGTCCAATCATGATGGAGGACAATGAGAATGAGATAATTAAATGGTCGAGTGTTGATATAACTTTTCCTATTAATATATCCATGCCTTCAGGAACAGTAGCAAGGTAGAGGGTATACATGGACTACAAGGAAGGCACCTCCACCATGGTAACGCAAAAGGGAGTAGCTGCAAGCACATTGACCCAACTCTTTTTAGGCAATATTGTCACCCGATGGAGGGTATGGATGGACTATAAGAAATATAAAAAACGACCATTCTCTAGTTTTTTATCATTTTTTTATTTTTATTTATCTTTTTATATGACTTTTTTAGGATAAGAGTTTCAAGGGATAAGGAGTTTCCTAGCTTCCTTCTTCCTTTGAACTCTTAAGTTTTTCTTTTTTTGTTTTACTTTGTTTTTCCAATCAAGAACCCATGTGAACTACAAACCCATGGACAAAAATCTCAAAACCATGCCCAGAGCAAGTTCTTCAAGAGCACTTGAGCTTTTTTCCAGCGATTTGCATCACCATTCATTGAGAAGTGATTCCTCGCCAAGTTTGCAAATCGGAAAGGCAAATTCTTGTTGAAGCTGTTGTCATCAATGCATATCTTGGGTGGAATCAGAGCCACTATATGTGGATAATAGGTGAGGAACCGACAAAAGAACCAACAATAGCAAATAAATTCCATGCTCCAACAATTGCCAGAGCAACTAAAAATGTCGCGACAAATTCACATGCCTTGGCAAGCCTTGATAAGATTGTCGAATTACTCAGCCCTTTGGCGCAACGATTGGAGCAACTCGAGGCTCGACAACTGCTTTTTATGCGGTATATGAAGGATCGCGATGTGGCCATTATACGAGTCAAAATGGAGAACTATCCCGATAGCACCATTCTCTTTTCGGTTTTTCATGCTGAACTACTTGCCCCGGCAACTGAAGATGCCGCAACAACTGCAGCACAAAAAGTTTCTGCCCCAATAAAGTCGCCCCCCGACCAAGCAATAAAAGTCGAAGCGCAAAGCTTTTAACACCGACAAGGCCGCAAAGGAGGATGCACAAAGCGACAAGGTAGTGGAGACAAAGGTTCAAAAGGCACGACCAGCCACACACCAACCACCACTACGAGCCGACAAAAGAATCAAGCACACGGATCGAAGGAAACTCGTCATTCAAGGTGACGACCTTTCCGACTAACTCATTTGCATTTTAATTTCAATTTTAGTACTTGCACGCATTGAGGACAATGCTTCTCTCGAGTTTGGGGGTGTTTGTTTCTAGTTAATGTCATTCTTAGTTGCATTCATCTGTAGTAATAGCATATAAGTTGCATATGTTACTTGCCATGCCTTTGATTGGATTTAATTGTTTGAACTTGTTGAATATCACTCAATGATGAATTTTTACCACTGCACTTAATTGAAAGAACCTTTAAATTTTAGGATTGCATGAAAAGAACTTAGAATTTTACTATGATGCTAAATATTATGAACATGGTTGTGACTTGTTGATTGAAAGAAACTTAGTGAACTTTGGTTGCTTAAAATTTTGGTAAATTTAAATTGAAAATTGAAAGTTAATTTCTTGCTAGAGGTGCCCAGAATTGGATCTAGTAAAAAAATGTGAATAAATGCCCATTAATTAACTTGATAAAAAGGCTATTGTTCACATAGAATCTTGAAAATCAACTTGTACACAACTACGCACACACATTGTCACAAGCATTATAGTTTGGTTCCGGGAAATTTTTGTGCCATCCGAAAAATTCAAAAGGTGATCATACTTTGTGCCACGATTCTGAGGTTTGAAGGCAAATTTAAAGCATGTCTTTGATAAATGAAGTCTTGACAGGTAATTGTTAGTTTTGCATTGCTCGAGGACAAACAATAGTTCGAGTTTGGGGATGTGATGAGTGTTCAAAAGTACTATATTTATAACCCCTTTTTACTCATATTATTGTTAGAGTTAGGCTCGTTTTAGTTGTATTATTAGGAATTCATGCATGCTTTCATAATTTCCTTCACCATGATGCTTGATTTCATAATCTAGTTGTTTTTGTGAAGAAATCGTTGTTGTTGTGTGTTATTTTGTGAATGACTGGATTGCCATGGCAATCAGGAATTGCCGTGGTTAATTAAGGAAGAAAACTGAAAGGTCTGCTAAGGCAATCAAAGCTGATTTCTGAAAGCCATGCCGAGTGGATTACCGAGGCATGTCGGGATAAGTCCACCTCATTAGGGAAAAGCACGGAAAGCAATGGATAAATCCCAAAGATTTGGATTTCCAAGCAGCATTTAATGAAGATTTAAATGGAGATTTATGAGGAATTTTTAAGGAAAAAGATAAAAGAGACTTATTTCTTTTATTCTATTTAATTCCAACTTAACTTCCTCATCAAGAAATACTTTGACCTAGCCATCTCTTATATAAAGAAGCCCTAGCTGCCTACTTGAATGAGAGTTGGATTGGAGAGTTTGACTTGAGAGAGAAAACTAGGGGTTGTCTGACATCTTCTTCTTCTTTGTTGTTTTCATTCGATCCATTGCTGGGAATTTTTTTCCTTTGTATATCTTTCGAACCCAACAATGAATTGATGTAAATTGGTTTGGGTTATTGTGTTTTTGTAGTTGCGAGAACGATTGAATTTGTTTAGGCATTTGAGTTTGCAATTTTAATTCAAAGTTTGTTCATTCTTGGTTCTTAATTTTGCGAGCAAATTGGGAGAGGATCTCGTGAATTTATTCATTTATCTAATATCAGGAGAGTTAGATTCAAGAAACGAATGAGTATGATCTTTATTCAATCAGTTAATGGTGAAGACTAATTCGACTTAGGGATAAGTTATGAATTTCAACGGCTAAATAGAGCGCAAGATCAGTTGTTATCCACCCTTGGTTCACGCAGGGATATATTATCAAGGCATGTACAATTAACAATGTTTCGAGTTAGGAATAATGAGAAACCATTGAAGAACGCTTCGCCGAACTTTGAAGGTTGTTGCCCAATTGCCCAAGCAATCGCTCCATTCCCAATTGCTCAGGCAATCGCAGAATTGCCCAAGCAATCCAACTGGATTCAATTGAAGAGCAATTGAGCTACTCTAGCACTCAATTACCATGACGGTCCATTCAACTATCACGCCACGACTCACAATAACCCAACCTACTCTCTTAAATCGATTACTCCTTTCTTTATTTTATTTAGTTTATTTTACTTGATATTCATCATCATCAATATTATTCCTTTTACAGTGTAATAACTTAAGCAAAGTGGCCCAAGTCAATCCATGTGGAGACGATACTAAATACTTATCATATCACTTTATTACTTGCGACGTGTATAATTACACCGTTTGCGTAGCACTTAATACGCACAACAGTTACTATAATGAAACAAATCTGAAAAACAACAAAATACATGTGTTTATCCATTTATAAAAATAAATGATCTCATTTAAATTAATGTTCAAGTCCATCTACATTAAAACTCAAAAAAATTAGTACATATTACTCATTAAGCCCATTTGATAAAAAAAAACCCTAGGCCCATAATAATCCTAGCCCTAATCTGATAACAATCCCAAAACCCTAATCTAAGACCTTTTTTGTGGCAGCCAAGATCTGTCCGTTGGATCAGATCTAATCCAACGGTCCAGATCATTCCAAGGATGGCCGATAAGATTCCCACGCTCCATCACGTGCCGGTCATTCGTCTCCCACGTCCCTCCGTTCACCTTCCACGCGCCTGTGCCTCTCCCGTCTCAATTATCCTCATCCATGCATGCAAAAAAGACAATGCAATATCAGCTATGGCAGAAGCAAAAACCGACATTACAAGAAAATACAGATTCAGAACAAAGCTGGAAATGGCAAAATGCATGCAAGTATTGTCACGCAATTTCAGAAGCAAAAGAAGACAAGGCTACCAATCATCATTGTTATCTTTTATGCACGAAAATTGAATGTAATGTTAGCTATAAGAGCTAGAACAAAGACAATGTAATCGGGGGAGATCCAACAATCAATAGAACAAGGCAAAGAAATTTCTGAGAAAATTTTTGGTTTTACCTTTATTTCGAAAACAATAGAGAAAAAGGGGTTTCTGAGTTTCTTTTCTATTTCTACCATTCAGTTCGAATAAAAGAAAAAGTAAAAAAAGGGAAGAAGGTTTTACCTTCAGTTTTGACGGCCGGCAGCGATCGAAGCCTCATCTCGGCAATCCCAACGGTGGAGTTGTCCCATTCGTTAAGGAGAACGACATATCTCGTTTTCGCGGCGATCCAACGATGAACGGGGCAGATCCGGCGAGGAGAAGACGAACGGTTTAAGACCATTTTCATGAAGCTCGGTTCGTTTTCTCGAGAAATAAGTCCGAGAAAGACGAAGAGGATGCGAAGATAGTTCTGCTGGTGCCCTTGTATGGTCAGAAGGACCACTGGAGCGAAGGTGAGTGGCGTTGAACATGGCGGCGAGTTCATAAGGGAAGAGAGAAGGTTGAGGGTTATAACCTGGCTTTTGAAGAAGCTATGTCTGCTTTTTTCCTTTTTTGGTTAAATGTTAGGTTATAACAGCCTCTATCGTTTAAAAAAAGGGGAAATAACCTCATAAGGACCTCTGCCCCGGTTAAATGACGCCCATAAAGGCTTCACTCTTTTGACATTCCCTCTTCAGCCCCTATACCTTTTAAAAAGCTTTCAATCCGGTCCTTATTTTAAACAAGTTTGCTTGTTCTCCTAATCTGGCCCTCTGATTTGTTCCTTTTCTTAATTTAGTCCTTTCCAGTGTTTACCCCCTTATTGCATGTTTATTTTAAGTCTCTCATTTTAATTTTCTCTCATTTCAGTCCATGTTTTATGTTTGTTTATGTTATAATGTGGCCTTGGTTCTTACCATGTCGTATTAGCATAGAGTATGTCTTTTTTATATGGTTAATGCCTAGTTTTTTTTTTATGTAATACAACATAGTATGTAATACAAAAGTTTTTCATATAAAGTATAATGTCTTAATATATAATATATGATTTTTACATATATGTAGTATGTAGTTTTATAAAGCATATGATATATATTTCTAGGAAGTACATAATATATAGTTTTACAATGTATTTAATATAACTAATAATGTAGTTCTCTTTATAACATATAATATAAGAAAAATATGGCTTCAATATAAAGTTTTATATAATATATAGTATAAACGTAATATATAGTTTTACATAATATAAAGTATGTATATAATATATGGTTTTAAAATATATAAATAGAATATATATATATATGTAATTTCTATGATACGTGACATGTTTTCCATGTAATATGTGTTTTAATGTGGTAATTTGGGATCTCGTTTTTATGCCTTTACTTGTGTTTATTATATCGCCATGTATGTTTAGTTAATTCATGGTTAAATTGTCTTGCATTCGGAATATTAATCGTAATGCGGTGTCATTTTATTCGGGAACGAACGAGGCCAGTACCAGTCGTAGTGATTCGGACGTTCATTCTCGAATATTAGGGTCCTTAAAATATACTCCCATATATGACTGAATTTTAATTTAACTTGTCACTTTAAATACGCAATTTCCAATATTAAATAAGCAGTAAAACTTTTGGTACCAATTTTGGGCGTTGTGGGGGTGCTAACCCTTCCCCACACGTAACCGACTCTCGAACCTAAAAATCTCTGGTTTTGTTTTCGGTGCCCGGTCTACCTAACCCAAGTGACCGGTGGCGATTCCCAGTTTTATTTCAAAAGTGTATTTTTAAAAGAATCCCCCATTTAAATAAAATGTTTTAATAAAAGTAGAAAACCCTCGAATTCCGAACTTCAAAAATGTCGTTACAGCATGGCGACTCCGCTGGGGATACACTTTTGTTTTAATAAAAGAGAGAGTCATGCCTAAAAATGTATCGCTTATTTAATAGTGGAGATTGCAAATTAAAGTGACAATTAAATTGATATTTGTTTATAAATGCGAGTTTATTTTAACACATGTAAAATCTGGCATATAATCGTGTCCGTTTAAGTGAGGGGGAAACGCTAGTGCTTTTATGGGGATATTGTTCCTCCGTATGGGCCTAGTAAGTACCTTTGGGGCTCGATTACCCTATGTTTTCATGGGAATATTGTTTCTCCGTATGGACATAGCGAAAGGGTCCCCCTGAATTAAACTCGGTTGAAATGATCCTATAATGGGTGACAATAGGGGGCCTTACTACCCTTAGTATGGGGCATCAAGGAAAATTCGGGTACCTCCCTAGTACCAAAACTGCATGTAGCGAACATAGAAAACCCACCCCTTTTAGAGCCACACGGTTAACCTAGGCGTTTTAGACGAGATGTAATAGGGTTGTTTTGTTTGATGCTTTATTTAATCTCTCATTTTTATTTTTTGATTTTGTCCAGTACTAACTTCTTTCTTTTTGCGTTTTAGCTTGCTTTGCATATATTATTTTGCACTCATTTTATAACATAAAGGTGTTGAATTGAAGTGGTTTGCCCGATTAGAGAACTTTCATTACGGATGAGAGGTTGCTTAGGAAAGAAGAAATCAACTTGCAAGTCCGACATTGGTCCAAGGTTAGCCGAAGAGTTCAAGGTGTCAGTGAACACATAATACCGGGGTACGTTTATGTAAGTCCACAACGAAGTGATGTTGTCAAGCTTCTGGCTTTGGTGCGAAATGCCGATCAAAAGAGATTTGTAGCAATTAAAAAAGGAATGGCTTACGGATGGTCGAGGAAGAAAAGAAGAGGGGTAAGCAAGCAATTGAGGAAGAACGGAAAAATAGAAAGATGATCGTAGAGGAAAGAAATGCTTGTAGGAATATAACTAATCGGGAAAAAAATTAAACAAGAGAAGGAGAAAGACAACATTTCCACACGACAACATGAATTATCTACAAGATACGCACGATTGGTATAACACTACTTTTAGGAGTTTGAATCAAAGCCAAGCTCAGAGTGACTAGTTAGATGCAAGGATAGTGGAATTGGACCAGTCTTTCAAAGAATACAGTGATCGGAATGGCTTTTTTAAACTTCAGACCAGTCAGCAAGTGAGTGTGACGCTTGGAGCTCGAATTGAGTCACTATAGGCTATAGTTTAAGACTACTATGGTCGAGTTGGGGTTCTTAAAAAAGTCACAGAAGGTAAAGGTGCAAAAGATGGCTCAATATGTGGGGAATCTAGCCGACAAAGCTAAAACTCTTCGCCCTTTTGTTATCCCAAAGATGAATGAAGCACCAAGATTCATTCAGCTACTTTATGCCATCGAAAAATTGATTTAGGGCTGGCGCCTATATGGGCAATTTGCTATTATCCGTTTTGTAATAAGGACCTCTTCGTATTCAATGAAAGTTGCTCTAGAGTGATAACCTGTTGGAATCAACACATTTATTTACATACATACTTGTGTTGTGACACTATTAATGTTTGCTTTTTGTATTCTGAATTGTTTAAATTTTTAATAAAACATTCATCACATCATATCCATTGTTGATTAGGAAGAATATCCATCTCAAAAAGTGGAAGTGAAGAGTGAATGACTTTAGATCAAGATAGCTTCAGAAGCATGGATGACCAGTGGCTAGAATGGATAAATTCGAATAGCTTCAAGAACAAATGATTTAGAACCAAAGAGAAACAATATCATATACAAAGAAGTTCCAAGAGGAAACGAGGGGGCAAATCGACGAATTGATGAGTATAATGGCCACCGAGACTAAAGAATGGGGTATAAAAGAACTCTTTTGTGGAAGATGAGAATTGGAGCTGTGACTTCATAGCAGAGCAGACTTTATCAGCTGAAGACCAAGCTATCCTTAGCCAACATGAGATAGCATGCATTGGCTCTGAATGTCCAACCGGTTTGATGTTAGATAAGACCGAAGATCTATCTTGAAAACCTCGTCCTCGCCAGCAAACGAAGAGCCAAAAAAGTTAGAGCCACATGATAAAAAAATGTATGATATACAGCAAGAGGATGACGATGTCGGCTACACTCACTCCTAAATTGTCATCCCTGTAAATACATGACCAGTTTTTGATGTCTATGGCTCCAAAACCTCATCAACTGTCGGTTCGTGAGGCTTTCAAGGTTCAAAAAAAGGAGGAATAATTAAAGGACTTCCAGTTCACTCCCGGTCCTTTCACCTACCGAGATTTGTATTCTAAGCTGCTACAGCTCGATTGGTGGCACCTTGCTTTGTTAAAGCCTGATCACCTCCATATCCAAGTTGGTTTAATGAGAAAGATCAATGCAATTACCATGTCAGGACTTAGGGGCATTCTATCGAGAGATGCGTGCATTTTAAACGTAAAGTTCAGCATATCCTAGATATTGGGGTGTTAGAGTTTGAGACAATAAGTCCAGGTCTGATAATTAATTTTCCAGCCGTGGCCAGTACTGTGAAAGTAGGAGAAGATCGGGTTGCCATAACAAAAGAGAAGGATAAGGCAAAGTTACCGACATCGGTAAAATCTGAAAAATGTCAGCAACCATCATAATCCCAACCGTCCTATGGAAGGCTTAGTTCTGAACCCTCTTAAAAGGTTCGAAGCAGTTTCGAAAGATTTCACAAAAGTGACATGCCTTGATAGTGATGATGTCTTCAAAAAAGATGACCCTACTTGAAGGAAAAAGGGAAAAAGAAAACTGAAATACACGATGCAAGAGGGAGTGACAAGAAGACGATGGTGTTATCCCCGATGACAAATTTGGAGCTGTTACCTCTGTTGGTTTAGAACAAAATCTTGAGACCACCTCCCCCAAAACGGTATGTTTATTTCAATACCGATGTGTTTGGTGCCATGATTTCATACGAATATTATCACGGAGACTTCGGCCATACAATGGAAGAGTGTGCATTTCTGAAGGGTAAGATATATGAGCTTATAAAGAAAGAAATGCTTTCCTTTGAGAATAGGAGACCTAAAATCTAAAAACGATGCCAAGTTTTTGGGAAGTTTAAAGGGATGAGATGGATGATCGGTGATGTGATGATCAAGGATTTTTTTTGCATTTTATTCATATTGTTAAGTCTTTCATTTTTCTTCTTTGATGTGTGTAGCAAACTTTACTACTGTTTGCTTGGGAGTAACAAATACCTTTTAAGGGCTTATGTTATGTTTACTTGTTCGATTTCAATGAAAGAGGCATTCATGTGCATTTTATTTGACAAACGTTTTGTATTCTTTGATTTCTTTTAAACATTTCATTTATTCCTTTTTATTATGAGCTTACTTTTATTTTCCCAAACATATATGTATATATCTTCTGCAAGATCAACTTTAATTCAAAATTTAAAAGTCAAATGTTGTAAGGACATTGCAGATGAGAACACCTTCTATGCTATCTGGGCCAATGGAGGAACAACAATTAGTGTTCGAGAATAATGAGCCAATCCCATTGAGTGAATTTTCCTCTTAGGCATTGTTGTTCAAGGTCCTTGAATGAAGTGATAACCCTAAAACATCTACCACCTGAAGACTATTGGATTCCATGAATGGGAAGAGATTTGGCATTCCTTCATTTCCCTTCAAAAAGCAAAAAAAAAAAAAAAAATATCCATTATTGTCCCCTTTTGAGCTTGATAATGTTTTTCTCATTCAACTCAACCCCTAAAAAGAGATAAAAAGTTGTAGATAAATAAAAGACAGTGAATTTTGATTATGATATGAAGATGATGCCTCATGAATTGAGGGGCGATAAAGGGGAATAAATGTGTTGAATACAATCATCAGTTTGGGCAACAGAAACATTAAAAGGAAACATGGAATGAAAAACTTGTGCTCAAAGAGCCAACCAAATCAAGTTGAGAGTAACCAACGCAAGAGTTAAAGAAGCTGGAAGTGAAAGCACTAAGTTGAAGAGTGTAGTTGTAAAAACAAAAAGGGGATGGACGATAAATAGAGAAAGGGCTATAGGAATTATCCATCCAAATGAATCAGCCTTGAAAGATTAATCACATTTGAATAGAAACATACATCAATTCAGTGTGAAGATGTAAAGTGATCCGAAGCTACACTAGAAGAAAGGAAATGAACTATAGGGTAAAAACCCGAAAATAGACAGTCTAGAGTGACCCAAAAAAGAAAAGAAAAAATAGTACTTTATCTGAGCATATCCAAATTAGACAGTATGTAATTGAGAGTTTCAGTCAGAATAAATGATCATTGGTTTCACCACCCTTAAACACGTGTTTGGGCTTATATATCATTTCTTTCATAACCATGAGCCGCGACCTACATTACAAGCCTTGAAAGACCATTTCGACCACACATGGATGTCTAAGTTGGATGAATTGGCCTTCAGATCATATCCCACCTATCAGGGTTAACCTTTCTTCAGAGATTGCCGCGCTTCTAATGCCTGATTGAGATCAAAAAAGAGGGAAAGATGGGGCACAGTGAGATAGCAAGTTAAAGAGAGCCACCTTAAATTGGGTAGAAATTAGGTATGGGAGTTGTTCCTCTCAGAAGCTTAATAGCCCAGTAAGGGTTTCACATGTGTATGTATCACCATAACATTCATGGTCTTTTAAACAGAAGTTTCACTTAGGTTGATTTTAAAAAACCTAAGCTTGATTTCAGTAAATAGTGCTTGCCATGTTTTAAAAAATAATAATAGTAATAATAAAAAATATAATAAAATTATTTTATCTATATCATCCTCATAAGTCTCTTGCATTGGAATGAACAAGTGGAGTGACCTTTTCGTGTACTGCGGGTACCTATGACTTGAGGGAAGGCAAGTAATACCCATAGAAACATCATTGAAAGCTCAACATTAAGATGCCACCTTTGGGATGAAAAGATTGCATGGTAGTAAAGTGCAAGGTTGTAAAGTCAATCTTCGCCAAAGAAGCTTTGGTAAAGTGAAGATTAAACTTAAAGGGAGCCTAGGGACTTGAGGGGCGTGTCATTCCCCTAATGTTGAGATAGAAAAGAACTGGCCATGATGAGTCAAGATAAAGAAACATTGAATCCTAAGATTGAGTGGGGGTAATCCGATAAGAATGGACAACACAAGAAGTGTTACGTTCTTTTCTGACCGGTGCAAGTCAACATCTCCTTTCAAGAAAAACATAAAAGAAGATTAAGTAAAGAAAATAAAGATTAGACCCCATGAAAGTAGAAAAGCCTAGGGGTATGTGTTCACCTCAATGTTGAGAATGAAGAGGACTCGTCATGAAGAGTCAATGAAGAGAAAATAACGAAGCCCGAGTTGAGTGGGGTAGTGTTTCGAAGAAGGACTTCAGGAGGTGACAGATTCTAGTCATACCAGTATAAGCCAACCATATCCTTTCGAGATGAGACAAAAACGGAGACTTAGCAAAGACAGAAAACGCGTGGAAGTTAGGGACGACAGACCAGAAAGCGAGGATTTTCCCAACGTCTCTAGAATGACTCCACTAATGCATCATATTTAGTTAGACATTCATAGGTTAAAAGCATGCTAACTCTTATCATCCAAATCATTTTTTTTATTTTGGTAGATTCGAAGAATTAAAGAAGTTTTGACATATAACTTCTCGTTGGAGAGGCAGATCTTAATAAAGAAGAAGCCGAAGCTAAGACGAGAGGATACTGGATGCGAAATTGACAATACCTGCCGAGAAAGAACAAAGAAGAAAAAAAGAAAGAAAGAAGAGAGTGAAAGAAAAATAAGAGAAGAGAAAAAATGAAAAGAAGAAAAAAAATAAGAGAAAGAGAGAATAAAAAGAGAGAGAGAAAGAAAAGAGTGAAAGAAAAAGAAAAAGGAGAGAAAGAGAAAAAAGGAGAGAAATAAAGAAAGAAATAAAAAGAGAGGGAGAGAGAGCCAAAGAAGAAGAAAAAAGAAATAAGAGAAGAGAAAAAAGCAAAAAAGAAAATAAAAAGGAAAAGAAGAAAAAGAGAAAAAATAAAAGAAAAAAAGGGAGAAAAAAAAGAATAAAAAAGAGAAGAAGGGAAGAAAGAAAAAGGAAAAGGCAACGAAAAAGAGAAAAAAGAAGATGGAAAAGAAAAAAAAGAAAGAATAGAAAAGAAAAAGAAAATCTCCAAGGTGAAAACATGTTCAGGAACCTAAGGAAAGAGTGGATACAAAGGGTGAACCCGAGCAAGAGAGGGGGAACTGTCATTGCAAAAAAGAAGAAGATGAGATCAAGAAAAGGTTGAGGTCAAGGGACCAAGGAGATGGGAGTGACCAAATTTTTTTTTCAACATTTGAAAGATAAGTCAGATATCTCCTGAGAAGATGAGTAAACGACAAAACGAAAACTCAGAAAAGATTTCAGGCGAATGATTTAAAACTCGCCACGTTAGGATTTCAGAGCGAAGAAGACAGATACTCGTAGCTCAACAACTTCGGGGCAAAGAAGGTATACATTCATAGCTCTAAATTCCAATGAGGAGAAAAATACAAGTCATATGTAGAAAGGACCTGTAACTCAAAATTTGCCAAGAAATAAGGGTTCTATGTAGAAAGAACCTATGGCTCCAAGGCTTCAGTTCTAGGATCTCGACAGCGAAGGGTTCTATAGAGGAATAACTCGTAGATCCGAGGAAAAGATGCAAGTTCTATGTAGAAAGGACCTATAACTCAAAAATTTGCCAAGGAAGAAGAAGGGTTCTATGTAGAGGAAGAACTCGTAGATCCAATGGAGCTGTAAGTTCTATGTAGGAAGAACTTGCAGCTCAAAAATTTTGTCGAATGGTTCTATATAGAGGGAATTCATGGCTCCAGGTTTTAGGAAAAGAAGGGTGAACAGTTCTATAGAGGAAGAACAGCTCAAAATCTTAAAAAAAAAAAGAAGTGAGACAAAATTAGTGCTTATGGTCTTTGCTTTATTCTTGTTCTACAAGGACAATCAAAGAGGGGCAGCTGTAACCACTAATTTTGTCCGGGGTGGACCCGTTTCTTTTCTGTTGTTACAATAATGGCCTTATGTGGGTTCTTGTTTAATTATTGATAACATATATATGTGTATGGTTGTTATTAAAACAAAAAAGAACAAAAATACTACTATTAATATGTGACATTATATTATATTTAATAAACATATGTTTATATGTATGTGGTAGATGTAATATATATAACATATATATGTGTGTTTATATATTATGTAATAGGTGTGGCTTGTATGTATTTATTATTATGTTTATATTTAAATATGAATGTGTGTATATGTTATTATTGTGTTATTATGCTACTAAATGTACAATGTGTATATGTAATGAGTATTAATGTTTGTTTGTATATGTGTTTACATATTATGTTTATGTTATTATTGTTACTATTATTATCACTTATTATTATTATTATTATGTTTACTGTTACTATGATGAAACAAATCTATAGAACAACAAAGTACATGTGTTTACATATTATGTTTATGTTATTATTGTTACTATTATTATTATTATTATTATTATTATTATTATTATTATTATTTTTACTGTTACTATGATGAAACAAATCTATAGAACAACAAAATATGTGTGTTTATCCATTTATAAAAATAAATGAGCCCATTTAAATTAATGTTCAAGTCCGTCTACATTAAAACTCAAAAAAATTAATACATATTACTCATTAAGCCCATTTGATAAAAAAACCCTAGGCCCATAATAATCCTAGCCCTAATCTGATAACAACCCCAAAAACCCTAATATAAGGACTTTTTTTTATGGCAGCCAAGATCTGACCGCTGGATCAGATTTAATCCAACGGTCCAGATCGAACCAAGGATGGCTGATCAGATTCCCACGCGCCGTTTTTACCCACCCCATGACCCATTCATATAATATATTTATAAATATTAGTTTAAAAATAAAAATCATATTTGTTATGAAAAAAATATGAAATACCCGTCATATAAGACTCCTACAACATATGTGACATTATTCTAATTGCCACTATTTTTTTAAAAATAATAATATACGAAATTAAATTTTGTACAACAATAAAGTTTGGACTAAAATGATACTAAAGTCTATATTGTAAAGGACCGAAAATAGCACAAATAAAATGTAAACTAATATTTCAAATATTGTAACAAATAAACAATATAGAAATAACTAAAAAATAATAATAATTAAAAATAACCTTAAAAAATAAAAATAAATACTGATTGAATCTAAATAACATACAATATTAAGAAAATAGAATTAAAAAAGTAGAAGAATAACATACATTTGGTGATGACCAGAGAGTAGAAAACAAACCATTAAAAGAATGCTTAATGACAGACAACAGTAAAGAAGAAACTAATAAACATAAATGTTATATATATATATATATATACATATTCGTAAATATTTCAAGATAAGTCAATATAAATTATCTTAAATTTAACTCTGATTAAAACTGATATTTTAAAAAATATTTATATAGTTGATCTGACCAATCTCAAACTCATTTGTATATATAATGAATTTTTCATTAATATCGCAAGATAAGTCAATATAAATTACCTTAAATTTGACTATGACTCGAACTGATATTATTTTTAATAATATTTATAATAACATGTGATATTATTTTTAATAATATTTATAATAACATGTTATAAGATCTGTTGAGGCGAGGGGGGACGATGCGGGGCGGGTGGGGATGAGGCGTGTAAAAAGGTATATTCACGCATTCCCAACCACCCACGTCGAATCTAATTTTTATCTTTATCTCAGTCCCACAACCTGAAAAATTTGTAACCATCTACGTCCAATTAAATACAAAATGAGGCGAATTGCCGCAAAACTTGCCTCATTAATATCCCTAAGAATGGGACTCTGGGCGAGTTTATGTTATGTTAGGTTTTTAAATACTTTGAAATTATTATTTGTATATGAATTTATGTGATCTTTACTATTTTTGAGGGTATGTTATTATTTTGATTGATTATAACCAAGTATTGCCGTTGAAGTAAAGGTAGATATATTTAAGTAACTGTATTGAAACCATACTGTTTAAAACATAATAGAGTTCAAAGAAAATTCAACACTTGATTTACACGGTATGATACTTAAACTTAATAAGAATTCAGCATGTTAAATTAACCAATACACCAATTATTAAAATTCAGAATCTCAAATGGGTTGATATTGGTTTCAAGCTTAATAATCATGATTAGAAGCTTATGTGATAAGTTTGTTATGAAGGTAGATTAATGAATCTCTCTCACGGGGGACACTAGGGATGGTAATTGGGCGATTTTGGCCGTCTGACTTTGACTCAAAATTTAAAAGTTTTAACTGTCTTTTTTCATCCTGAATTAATATATTTTATACTCAATTTAACTCGACATAATAAAAGAATAATTTGATCTCATAATTTAACAGAAAAAGACTGATTAAACTCACCCGTTTCAAAAAAAATAAAATATTAGACATAATAGATATATATATATATATGAAGTCGAGACAAAAAATTTCTATCATAAACTCAACTTGACCCGCGTGGCTTAATTTTTCTAAAACCCGCTTGCCCCGCATTGAACACAAAATTCAACAAAAAAAAAAACCTGACAAAATGATGTAGTGCGGATCGAATCGGGTCAAATTCAAATAATTTTACGATTCCATGAGACACTTGGGGTCCTATGCCATGTACCTTATGTAAAGTAAATTGGACGTCTCTTTTCTTAACATCAGACCCACCTCTTTGGTGCTTTTGTTTCAAAGTTGGTTTGATTCGGAAAAAAAAAATGGAATTACATAATTTTATGGCTTAAACGCGGCATATGTTTTTTCCCCGTAAAATTAGTTCCTTAATTTGGTAAAATTGATTAAATTAGTTACTGCATGAATTTTAAAACATAATCCGAAATAATTAATAAGATTAACATGTTAATTTTTGAAAAATGGAGTTTAAAGTCTTCTTCTTTAGTGGTCAAATTGATAAAATATCTAAAAATTAACACCATAAATCTTGAAGAATATTGTTTTACATACTCAAAGTTCTGGGAATAATTTGACTGAAAAAGGTTCAAAGATCGATTTGACTAAACTTGATAAATTTTGGAGCCATTCTAATGGAAAAATTCACGAGTCAATTCAACTAAAATAAATGATCAAATTTAGGGTTAGTTGTTTTTAATCCGACTTTTATTTACAAATTTAACTACTGAACCAGGGTTGAGAGAAGAAAGAAAACAAATTTTCACCTTATGAAGTATGATTCGATTTGATTTCCAGTCATTTTTATTTAACTTAATTTTATTATCTTGTTCTCATAAAATTATGTTTAATAATATCGTCTTTAGTCTTTACGATTCAAAATCTTAATTAGGGTTTTGTAACCATAACAAGGGGGAAAATTCAAAATCTTACATTTAACCCTTCTTAATGTAATTTTGCTCACGCTCCACTCAACTCAGCTTAAGTGCTTAGTTCACTTTATCATCTGCTTTACCTCACTCTTATCCCAGTCTTTGGATTTAGTTTCAGATTTACAGAGTCAAAAAGGGCAATAATTTGCTTCAATCTCTTCGCTTTCCCCCCATTATTAAATTAATTTTTTGGAAGCTTACAAGTGAAGCAAATTTTAGTGTTGAATGAACCCAGTGTGATCGAATTTACTCTCTTAACTGCAATTCCCCAAATGGGTATACTTTTTAAAAATTTCGAATAAAATGAACAATAACTGTGTTTTATTTCGTTTAAGTTTCAATTCCCGACATGTTTTTCCCTTTTACTTTTCTTCTGTACATT